>JABSSW010000014.1:0-600000 GCA_018902385.1 Physcia stellaris | reverse complement strand
GGACTTGGAAGACGCAGTCGTAAGTCGTGGGACATTCGAGCCCTTCAGCGTCCAGACTGGTACAGGGCAACCTGCAGTTGCCCTGCTCTGGAATCATTGGAGATCAGTCTCCTTCGTGGTACCCTCGATACGTTTGCCTTCATGATCATCCAGAATGTAATCCCATCGGGATTCGGCCTCGTTCCATGTGGCAGAGACCACGGAAACAACGAAGACATATAGACCAACGGAGTTCTTCTTTCTGATCTTTTCTTTGTCATCGAACTTCCGATCACGCTGGATAAACAGACTCAGCACAGTAACGAAGCAGTCTGGTAGATGTGATGGCCTACTCGTTTTTTAGCTGTCTTATCGACGTCAGCTCTGTCAGTGGGAATGTACGGTCCCTGCTACATGTCTGTCAGCCTAGTACACGTGGGCACATGCCGTATGGCTTACCGCCGATGCGCCCGAAGCTTCGCTCATGGTTTACTATTTGGGTTGGAGGCAGGCCACGATTGGAGGTCGATGGCTGCCAACAGCAAAGGCAAACCATATGAGGCAAAACCTTGAGTCTTTTATCAATGATATATGGGTCGAGCATCCGCCAGCAATCTGTCACATGCCGTCGATGTTTCCTCAATCTTGCGGCTCTGCTTAACCATCAGCTTGCCAAACATTGGAGCGCTTTACACGTTGGCCATAGCCTCTGGGTCACAGCTGTTTGACGGTCACACAGATGAGGGGTACAGACGGCTGGTGTGGTGGGGATGCAAGATCATTGGGACTCGCCAAATGTGCCGTACCGTCCAGTGAACGCCCGATAATCTGCCGTTTTCCTTTTCTTGAATTCTCCGCCAACCCAATTTCCCCACTTGAAGGCACTGCAGAATGGCAGTCTTCGGGGTGGAGGCAGTGTACACCATCGTGGCATCTCGTGTAGCAATTATTGTGCTGACGGGATGGTCAGTCTGCAGTTGCTTCAGCTTCTTCTCATATGCGCCAGATTTATTCCTGCCCGACGAATGGCTCGCAGATAAGTCATAGAGCATGGCGCTCTCACGAAGAAGCAGCCCACCCGGGAGCCTTGTCTCTCAGTCACTTCTGCGCCTCATTGGAAGCAATCCCGATCAAGCCAGGAAACCGCCGTCGGAGGAGCATAAATGCCATCAGAAACCTTCACTTGACTGCGACCTCGTCCCCATAACGAATTCGGCTAAGTCCATAATAGAAAGCTGGAAAGTGCTCTGGAGACTGGGTTTCTGACATCACGGAACTATGGAAAACACATCAACAACTTCACGAGCCATGAAACCTGGGATCAAACTTGAGGACGAGTCTATTGTTGGCTACGAGTCAGCAGACGAGATCGACGCTTCCAACTACCAGGTTATTTGGACCAACGTTATGGCAGAAGGACGCTACCTCAGTCCATCTGTCTACAAGAAGGTCGAGGTCCTGCTTCTATGCTGGAAGGAACACAGTCGCGACATAGATACCCAAGAGGAGGTGGAACGGTTAAAGTCCGTCTTCAAAGAAGGCTTTGGTTACAATGTCACCATCCAGCAGCTGGATGCGACAAGAGAAAAGAAGCTTCAGCTTCAAGTCAACGCCAACGTCGCCAACTTTGCGGAAATGAACGATGGACCTGATACTCTATTAATAGTGTATTACGCTGGACACGGTAAGCCTGGAGAGTTCTTCGGTGAGCTGGAGCTTATCGGGTAAGCTATCTGGTATAGGACTTCTAAGACTGCCCCTAACACGTTGCGCTCACAGACAAAGCTCTCCAAATGACAATAAAGACGATGCAAAAAAGCGAGCCAGAAACCGTGTGGTATGGAACAAGACCGAGGAACTGCTGCGACCAGCGGAGGCAGACGTGTTAGAGATATTTGACTGGTGAGTCGAGGCTCCGCTGCTTGCTTCATTGCTGATTCCCATGGCGAAGTTGCTACGCTGGCACTATAGGCCTCACGCGTGGAGAAAATCGGTAATTAGCATGCCAAGTAGGCCTTGACATAACTAACTAGAATCAGGCTATTCGAGTACCTCGCTGCAACTAAGGATCAGAAGACGACTAAGGTACCAGGACCCAAATCGTTCACTTCCGCGCTTGCATTCGCTCTGGAAGCACTGAGGAAAGAGAAGCCCAAGGGTCGATTCACCACAGACGAACTTCTGCGAAAGATTAAAACTGATGCTCCAAATTTTCCAAAAGATCAGACCCCTACACTGTCTGATAGGGAACACAGAACCTCATCTGGAGGTCGAATCATGCTACATCCCCTTCAGCCAGAACCAATGGAAGACAATAGGCCTCCCGCAGTCGGCCCGCTAGCATTACCAAAAGGACATATCGTCACCTTACATTTTGATTTTGGAGATAAGCCTTCCGAGGAAAACCTAAAGATCCTTGGAAGAAATCTCAATGAGATATTCGAGCGCAATACCCTGGAAGTCCACCGAGTTCGCTTGGGCGAAGTGAGATCGACAGTCTTTGCTCGTGCCACGAGAAGGTTCTCTACTTCACGCAAACGAAGATTAAGTGGCAAAGGCCGGCCATCTGGTCAATGGAAACATTTGAGTTCGAGTTCATCAGAGTCGAAGGTACAGCTAGACGGAAAACATCTCTCCCCACAGAGTGCTGGTTTCGAAACCCTTGACTCCATGGATAGTGGATCACCGTCTTCATTGATGGCGTCGTCGGCGCCGACGTCTGACATGGAGAAGGAGTCGGACCACTGCAAGGTGGAGAAGATTAATACCCAGAGGACTCTGAATAAAACAGTTGGGAATACTACGCACAATATCCCTGCTAAGAAATGCCCTTAAATCATAAGGCCTGGGAACCAAATTAGTAGGATAGTATACCAATTCAAAGGGTACAGCCCCCTTGTTCTCAGACAACGCTCTATCTGAACCATACCTGCGGGGACGTTCTCTACCACAAGTCACGCCCGAAATCTGGCAAGGTGTCTCCTCGTGTCCTATACCATTTTGCTTGTACTATTCTGCTCTGATATCTTTACTTCAGACATTTTTGATACAGCTATCTGCCTTTTCTTCACGTATTGCCTGAATGTTGCGGGCTAGCGCCGTCCACATGAGTCCACAGATCAGACTGGCAGTACCAACCACGATCAACTAGGCTGCATGTTCTCAAACAAATCGTGGACCCTCTTTCGGCTTGTGCACTGGGGGTTTGTCAGCGGTCGCTCGTTCCCCATATCGCGGATTATCTGTAGATGGCCATGCAAGTGGTAGGCCTGCGACGACACAAAGCCTTGATGCAACCAAGGAGTATCTAAGATAATGTACACTGTTCCTCAATTTCGACAAAAGAATGCCGGCAGATACATCCGGCAGGAAAATCGCATGTACATGGTTTCTGTCAATGCAAATTGTTGACTTCAACACCAGAAGCTAGTTTTAACCGCATAAGTCTTGCTTGAATTGGGAAACGGTAGATTCACAGCGCAATCCGAAAGATCGTCGACATATTGACCCGCACAGAAGATAAACAGGCAATGGACAGAACTCCTGTAGCTTCTTTGGTTGAAGATTAGATGGTGTGAGCAGCAAAGTCGAAAGGAATTGGATTTTCGCATCTTTCCAGCCTTGCCAGCCTTTTTGTACTCATATCGTAGTCTCAGGCTCGATATCAATCTCCTAATCCAGACCGCCTCACATAATAGTGAGATATGCAGAACGATCGCAGAAACCCGCGATTGATCCAATGACCATTCATAACATCTCCCACAGAGATGAGGATAATTAGCGCATGGGCAGGAGGGCACGAAATCAAGGCCAATAGAGTCAAATATCGAGTGCAACGTTCCTGGTTGTAAAGTCGGTTAGTTATGACTTTCTAGGAGAGATCAGTGTTTACCCCGCGAGACACCCCACTCAACAGCAACCACAGCCTCCTCTCCTTAGTAGGTACAACATAAGCACTATCTCCCTTCCGAGACACAGGCCAAGTGAGAAGGAATAGATAAAGTGATTATGGGCTTCTGCAAAGCTTTGCACCCACCCATCGTCAGTTCATCCTTTACTATTCTCCAATTCCCGTTGGAATAATGAGGTGCAACAAACTCACTCTCGCAGCCAAGCTGGTCGGCTTAGTAGGAGCCGCCAACCTTGTCTCAGCCTCCAACGTCACAAACACCACGGCCACAACAACGGTTGTGCTCCCCGCTGGTACTGTCATAGGCTCCTTGGCCGATGGCGTCGAATACTACCGTGGCATCCCCTATGCCCAACCGCCAACCGGCCCTCTGAGACTGAAGCCCCCGGTACGGATCGAGAGGTTCGGCTCGGTCCAGGCCACCGGTGTCGGCCCCGCATGTCCTCAATCGACAGCAATAGACTTCACACCACTCCTGCTCACTGTGGCTGCCCTGCCCGATGTCCAGCAGACTTTGTTTACTGGGTCGGCATTGGGTGACGAGACTGAAGATTGCCTGACCATCTCGGTCATGCGACCGCAAGGCACCGCGGCTGACGCGAAGCTGCCTGTTCTTTTTTGGATCTTCGGCGGAGGCTGTGAAATGGGTAGTCCACAAATGTACAACGGATCGGTGCTGATCCCCCAATCGGTCGCTCAGGGCAAGCCGATTATCTTCGTGGCCGTCAACTATCGCCTCGGGACCTTTCATTTTCTTGGAAGGAGGGAGGGGTTGGCAGATGGGGCAGCTAATCTGGGTCTGCTCGACCAGCGCATGGGCATGGAGTGGGTGGCAGACAACATTGCGGCGTTTGGAGGTGATCCCGATGCGGTCGCGATATGGGGTGAGAGCGCTGGCTCTATAAGTGTACGATACGTTCCTGAATGCATCGAACAGCGTGCCCACTTACCTGGGCTACAATTGTGCACTCGGTGCAGTTGAATGTATATCTGTACAAGCGGTACCTCGTAGCAGACACATCATGACTGGCTCGCAAGTTGGGCCAGCCATCTTTCCAGATCAGCCATGATGCGCTCCCCGAACATTGCATCGACAGCGCAGTCTGGCCACATGGCGCTGACACACATCCCTTGGCCAGTAACACTGACCAGGCCAAACTCGATGGCGGCAGCGGGGATCTCGGCGCTGAGGCCAAACTGCGCTCGTTCCATAGACCACCTCTGGCCGTCGTCGGACTTGGTGCTCAGCCTTGATGACGTGTTGCCGTCCAGCACGCCGATATTGGTCACCAGCCACGAGAATTGGCGCGTTTTTTTCGCCATGTCCCTCATCGTTTGCTGCCAGTCCGTGACCCACTTGAACACTCCGACTAGGTCGTTTCGCAGCCCGGCTTCCAGCTTGCGCACTATCTCCAGCCGATTCTGTGCCGATGCGGCCCAGAGCTCGTGTTGGAGATCGGTGGATAGATCTCTTCCCTCGCTGGCATCGACCGGCAGCTTGGAACGAATTCGCGCAACGAGCTCCGTGTCGAATTTATGAGGCAACTGAGTCACATAATTGCCCACTACTCTGTCGGACCGAACCCACGGAGCGTCTAGCGGAGCCGGAGGTATATTCCGGCGGTGGTCGATGATGGTAGAACTTTGGAAGGCTGGGGCGACCGTGCTATCGAGGTGAGATGAGAAAGCAATAAGCGCTAATCCGTTTAGCAGGCCGGTGATGGTGGTCTTGTTCTGTCGGCAGAGAGCTAGGATTGCAATTAGAGACGCGTTATCTATGAAAAAGGCCCGGAACTGGGTTTTGTACGGAGAGGAGCGGATTGGGCACCAGGCTGCTTTGGATACGTCCCGATCAAGAAAACGTGGCCGACTTTCCTCCCAAAATACCTTGGCGAGGTACTTGAGATCTAACGGGAGACTCTTTAAGCTCTCGATTGGGGTTGGAAGCAAGGGGGGTGCTTGAGGTAATCTAAGAATATCCCCATTTAAGCCCGTCCGCTCGTATACTCCGTTCTCGGCATTGTTGAGCATCTCGAGAAGATCTTCGTGGAACACCTTGGCACCTACAGCGTCGAACTGAGGGTGATTCCATGTGAGTAGAACATCCATGATAGGAGTACTGCCTTGTCGAACGACAGTGATCTTCCAGCCGGGCTGCTTGATGGAAAGATCTGGGAAACGATCATCGAGCTGAACGCGAAACATTTCCTGGACCGTTTGTTCAAAGTTGTCATGCTCTCCAATGTAAAGCCATTTTATATGTTGTGTTAGGTCGAGACTTTGCAGCTGGATCCACGAGGGAGTCTTGGAAGTGGCGTCCATCATGCCGACTTGCAGCATCGGATGTCTCGCTATAATGTCCACAACAGCGACTTTGACTGCTTTCTCTAATTGGGTCTGCGACTCTATCGATACAAGATGCGACGGAACTGCATAGCGACAAGAGAGAATAGTGCCACGATATTGATCCAATAAATACATGGCCAGTTGGTACGTCTCGCTAGACACGTGGTTTTGGTTAGATGCCCCGAGATACCATGCCAGTGCGATAACAGGGGCTTACTTGATTCCGAATTTGCGTAGCACCATCGCTTCTGTATTATGGTTTGTTGTGTTTGCCATGGTTTGTTGCTGATATGAGGTGATAAATACTTTACTTGATTGCTGCCAAGCCACGTGTGTAATAGATATTCTCGTGATAGCCTCAATCCGAAGTTAGCGACAGGTGCGGCGATAGGATTGACTACGTAATAAAATAGGCTACCAGTACGCGTACCCCCCCTTCCGGTACGCGCACCCTCCGTTCCGGTATACGCACCCTCTTTCCCCGGAGGAGTATCCGGAGCTGCCCCCGGAAATTATCCGGGCTAAAGCCTCGTTCGCCTCATTGCTAGAATACTATGTGGGTGTTTGGGCGGTAGTCTCCTAGCAAGAGCAGTAGCCCACGGGGCACCAAATCGGCCAAACTGGAGCTGCTACTGTGCCGGGAAACAAACTCCCAAACCCCAAGACTCAAGCCGCCGAAGGAAGAGTTCATAGACGGCGTCAGCGTCGCTCAAAGCACAAAAACAGCTCAGAAAAAACGCGACAAGAGGGGAAGATAGTATGTGGTCTCGAGAAAAGAAGAGACGAAAGCTGCAAAGGCCAGAACCCGGGGGGGAAGGTCGCGTATATAGGCGTGCCAAGCCCTCCAGCCACTGAGCCACTGCAATTTCGTCTCATTTGCTTCAGCACCCTGGTCCAGCCAGTCGCACTTCATCTTTCATCTTCGGTTAATGTGCGATTTCGCCATACAGAACGGATCTTTTTGTTGATGCCGTTTGTCTGCTCTTTGCATGTGATTTGGCCTTCAAATCAAATCGATCGAGATTTCGAAGCATGATATGACTGCGATAGTTTTTTTGACGCGGCTGGAGCGTTGTAGGAGTCGCACTGTTGAATGCTGAGATTGATGCTAGAAGCATAGCTGCTGCGATAGTGATGTGATGCGTAGTGGTTAAACTTTATATTGAGTTGAAAGATGTAATTTGTCTCTTTGAAGTTTTCGAATTAATCTCGAGGTGTTCTGGTGACTATGAAAACATGAAGAGTCTCAATACAGGACGGAAAACCTGCTTTTATACCCAGTTCTATGAGAAGCTGAAAGCGTCTTTGAAGCGAATACGACGATAATCCCACTTTCACTCACAGGCCGTCGAATAAGAGCCTTGTAGCAATCTCCAGGCGTCAGTAATGCTCCAACAACAAGTGAAAATGTCTCATAGATGGAGTCAAGAAAGTCCTTACTTAGAAGCTCGACTTCGGAACCCGGTTTTGGCAATAAACGATGAGATCTGTCGTCTGCTGAAACCAACTAGGGAGGGGCGAGGTCTGTTAGTGTACCAAAGATCCGCTGAGGAAAGTATTCGAGGTTACGCGAGTCATCTCAAGCCGCAATTGGGTCCGAAAGCAATCAAGTCTCCCTCTTCGATGACATCCAGTCGCCCGCTGCATTACGTATTAAAATCCATTCATTATTCAGTGTACCCAATACTGCGATTGTGTGCTAGGAATGACGCCTCATGCCAGCCAGAATAGACGTCGAGGTCCACTATCGAGATGAAATTCTCGAAGTGCCTTCATCCCACCCTAGCTGTTGATCTCAATTCGTCTGCACCAAGAGACGTCGTTTACAGGTAGTTATCTCGATGGTTTACGGCCCAGACAGGTTCAGCTCGGACCCTCTGTCACGCTAATGTATAATTTGCAAGTTGGGCATTCTCAAAAACTCGAAGCCATTGCCGTTCGTATACGAATGCGATTTTCGTGAAGTTATCATAGACTTCATACGCCTGGCTTTAGTCCCCGTATTGAGGTGCTGTCTCTGCTTCCAGCCGGAGACGAAACCGCTTATACGCTGGTGTGTAATTCCAGAATTGTCATGATATGAACCGGTATTACGTTTCACCTAATACGAGACTGTCCAGTAGCGTTGATATACTCGTCAATTAGAGGCGTAATGATGGTATCGTATATCTCTTGCTGCACATCTTCGTTGTCCAGGTTCAAGTCACGCACATCAAAGGGCTGACGCAGACACTTCCGTACAACAGCCTCGTATGAGTCACTCATCTCTTTATAGAGCGAGTCCAGTAGTCGAAACGCTGTGTTCGTTCTTGCAACTACATTATCTGGATCCACGTCCTCTGCTGTCCCCATACTTTGCAAAGTCTTCCCAAAGCAAAGCTCAACTAATGTGAGACCGAGTGCAAAGAGTATCTCAGACCGGATGAAGTGATTGCTTTTTGTTCGCGGCTGGATGTCTGGACTGGAGTCACCCTCAGGTAAGCACTGTCGCCAGGACAAATAAGGATACATGTATGATGGATCGGAGCCGTGAATGGGTTCAAAATGAAGCAGAATGTCGCGACTGGTCCAGTCAGAGCTAAGCCAAGATGTTCCGTAGAGCTGAAGAACACTTGAAGCGAGTGTGACAGAAACCTCCAAGCGTTCGATACGAGAAAGACTTAATGGACTTGCGCCAGTGTTGGCGCTGGTGAATACATCGTCGAGGGATCTAGGATGATTTTGAACAGAGATCTTTGGTCTGGTCCAATACAGATAATGTTTGTGGCTTTCGTCTTTCTCATCCATTAGGAAACCAATGGTATCATGGGAGCTGGAGCTTTTGCGAAATAAAGTACAGAGGTCTGCAATGGCTTCTGGGGATTTTGAGGTGCCAATTTGAGATAGGCTAGCAGCAGCCATTGGTGATGTCAAGGAGTCTGTGTCAAACCTAACACCTTTCTTTGGACCACCATCAGATGGTAATGGATTTAAGACTACTTGCCTTTCCAATTTAGGTCTGACTTCAACCTCTTGCCATGAAGATACGGCAGGTACGTGTCGTGGGTTTTGCTTGGTAGAGAGAACCATGTTGAATCGGAACAGGGAGGTATCGTCTGGCTCCAGCCCTTGAGCACGAGGTTCGAGCCTCAGACTGGCGACATGACTGCTCTTACATGGACAGATCCACACTCTCTTAGAAACTAGTGCTCGATGCAGGCTCGCAGCTTGAGCTCTGATCGTTCTAAGATTTTTTAAGGGACGCTTAGACTTCCTTTTCTGCCTGAAGGGCTCGAGATAAACATTCTGGTGTGTGATATCCCGGATATACCTATTGGCTTTTTCGGTCGTTTCTAACAAGTCCTTGTAGCTATCTCTAAGAAGTGCCAATTTCAGCCGTTTCATTTCCCATCTCATGAACGAGTACTCATCCGAAACAACCTTGCCATTTTGTCAGTAGAGGCTACTTGAAGGTTGGTCTAGCGCTCACATACCTTGCCGGATCTCTCGATTCCAAGTTTCTCGCGCAAGAGACCAAGAGTTTTAACCATATTCGTAACGCTGCGTACATATTCATCGTAAGATCTACCTAACCGTCGCCGCAATTGCTGATCGTATTCGGGTCTTGCCTTGGCGAAGGATTTTGGTGCCGACATGAGTCGAGCTAGGTCGTCCTCAGACGTAGTAATGCCAATGAATAGCTCATCTATAGTATCGAGGTAGTAAGTTTCTTGCGATTTGATGTCATCCGCATAGTCCTCAAGCCGGGCACGACATCTTCGCCAATACTTAATCGTTCGAGCTCCTTCGGCGAACCGAGATAGTCCACTGACAAGAACAGGGAAGACGGCAAGGGCAATACCAGCAATCTCGATACCAGACATGCTCAAAAGTTGCAAAAGACTTAGCGACGTCTACTTCGTAGCTGAACTAGCTGAATTTTGGGTGGCCAAAAGGTTTCGGGCGGCTGAAACAGGTGAGGGGCCATGGCTGTTATGTTCAAAGTGAGGCGTGCTTGGCGTTGATGATTGGTCCAAACTTCACAAGGCGGCTCAACAGCTAATCCTGATCGAGACGGGATGATAAGCACTAAGGTACTCTCTCGTTTGATTCCCGCTACCAATATCAATGATGACATTTTCTATGGTTGCGTACTCACCTCAAAATGGCGGTTCTCATCGCATCCTCGATAGTTGCAACATTGACTTCTTTCAATGAACTCATCGAAGAAATAAAAGCTCCAAATGTCCAACAAGTAGAGGGCCTTTCCCAGAGGGGGTGGGAGGACCAATTGAGCCGCCTGCGCGTCTGGGCGGCCAATATCGGTGCCCACCAAACAAATCAGTCATCTTTGGATTATCGATTGCGAGACGCTTCTCATATCAGAAATCGAATCGTGGAGTTACTTGAAAGTCTGCTGCGAAGACTCGACGATGCAAGAGATGTGTTGATCGAACATATCGACGGTCATCAGGAGGTTATTTCGGACAGTGACGACGATGAGGAACAGTTGAATCTGAAGCCTGAGATTGAACAGATGCAGGACAGTGCTGCTTCTATTATAGGAAATCTTTTCCAGATGTCCATGCTAGTCCGAAAGCCTGCTAAGCGTGATCTGACCGTGGGCTCCCGATGGTCAGACGTTGAACATTACTCACAATTTGATTGCAATCATGTGAGAGGGAAATACCCTAAAGCGGACGAACTTCTTGTTGAGCGACTAGCCAAAGGGATCACGCAAAGAAGGATGTATCTCAAATATCGGGAGAGGCATGCGCTCAAACTCAAGCAAGGTCTCAGCGCCACACATCCAGAGATTCATTATAACATCGAGGATGATAAGACCGAAGATACTAATGACTGGCTTTCGGAGACTGTTGTGACAGTACCGCAAAGTCGATCCATCGATTTCGACGACACAGCATCAGATTCTGATATCTCGCAGAGCTCCTATGCTGAATCTCTGGTCAGCGGCAGCAATACTAGTGTTCCACCTTTACCCAAAGAAGCTGGGGATAATGAGCCATTCGAGTGTCCGTTCTGCTATATTATTGTCAAAATTGACACGACACGCACCTGGAATAAACATGTATTTCAAGATCTGCAGCCATATATTTGCATTTATGGAGAGTGTACAACACCAGAAAAGCTTTACACGAGCAGACGTGAATGGATATCTCATGTGGAGAAGTATCACGCTGAAGGTGCTGCGACAGAATCAGCAAATCAAGACCGGGGTATGACAGACAATCGGAAAAGCTGTCCTCTCTGTACAGTGCCCTCCATCCAGGAAGGAGATCTAACAAAGCATATTGCTCGGCACTTGGAGGAGCTCGCACTTTTCGCCCTGCCACGCGGAGGGGGGGACCTTCACGGTGAAGAATCGGAAGAGGGCCGAGGAGAAGCTGCTGAATTGCCAGTCAGCCACGCGTTCAACGAAGATAGCGACGGCAATAAATCTAATCTCGAAGGGCGCCACACCTCTTTCTGGGAGGCAGAAGACCAAACAGAAAGTTCGGAAGCCGCGCGTATGGATGTAGGGACAAAGCAGATCCAGTCGCCGAATTTGGACAGGGTCAGCTTTCCTAAGGGCATCACAGATGTTTCTGTCGGCTCTTATGGAGACAATGAAGTCTCAATACTATATGAGGGCTGGAAGTTTGTTAAGCAATCGCCGAGAAGAGCTAATGAAAAGCCTTCATGGGGCTTGGCAATTAGGACAAGGATGACGGCATCTCAAGATGAGCTCCGACGTCAAGTAAGAAAGAGATTACAAAGACGTCGTCGTCGATCGGTCATTGAGCTATATTCGAGTCCTGAAATGGATGGCTTTAAGAGAAAACAAGTTGATCGGCTCATCACAGATAGAAACAGTAAGGAGATGGACCCCCGTTTTATCTATGAACTCGCAACGCTTCGGCTCGACCTGACGACAAACTCGATGCAAGTCATCCTGAGAAGAGTACTTCGCAAAAAATTCGAGCAGTCGCTATCTATTGGACAAGATCTACCTTCAATCTTGGAAGAGGAAATAGTTGACCTTATCGATAGAGAGGATCCGGAGAGTTTTTAAAACGAAACCGTGTTTAGACGCAAAATCGTGGCTGGCAAATCTATTCTCAGTCATGAGGGAGTGACTCTATAGGTTTGACGACGCAAATGATTACGATTGTTTGACGAGTGTAAACGAGAATGCTCTAAACCTTACAATGTTATTCTATGAAATAGGTTTTCGCGTACGACTTAAAGTCTTGTTTCAAGTCGAAATGTTTGACGTCAAAATTGAAATTCTCAAAACGTTGTCACGATTTTCGATTTAATCGACAAAAATGTTGATACAAAAAAAACGTACAAAAATTTAATTATTAAAAAAAATGTTCGAATTTTTTGATTATTTGTATTGCAAACGATTGTTTATTGATTTTTTTTTGATTTTTATGTTTTAAAATTTTGATTTATCGTTTATTCGTTTTTAAAAAATCGTTTTGTGTATATATCAATTTTATAATTCGATCGTGTAAATAAAAATATCAATCGACGATATTATTGTTTAACAAATGCGAAAAAAATCAATTTTAGTTCAAAAAATATTTCGATAAATTAGTATTGCAATGAGTTTTTTACATTTCGAAAAAATTCAAAAAGCAGTTACTTTTGATCATAAAATTGACACATTTTGAAATAAAAACAAATTATTTGTAAAAATGTAAACACTGCGTGACTAAAATGTGCGAATAATAATATGAATTGTTATAATAAATTTTAAACACATAATAGAACTAATTGCTAAAGAAACAAAAAAAAATTCGTAAAATTTCGAATATATAAACACGAAATGCGACAGTTAAATTCACAACGTTTTAGCGTTCGTTTGATCGACTTCGTCTCATTACAATTGTTTTTTTTTTGAATGATCGATTTTTCGCGTCAATTATCAATGTTTTTATAACATATCAAAAATGTATCGCAACAACGTTGTTTTGTAGATAATTTTGTGTTTTCGACGTGTAATTTTGAAACATTGTAATTCAATAAATAAAAATAACAATAACAATGTAATGCAATTTCAAATATCGCGTTCGTGTTGTAAAATCGAATCGAAATGAATCGCGTCGTGTGTTGATGAATGTTTATTTCAATTTTTCAATTCGTTTTTTGAATTTTTTTTTTAGCATTTTTATTTTATAACATGATAGATATTTCATTTGATTTTTTTTGTTTTTGCGATAACAACAATTATTGCGACAATGATATTAACATGATATATCGTTGTTTGTACAATTATCACATCGTTTTTGCAAATGATGATGTTGTCGCAATAATGTTTCAATGACGACGAAATTGATTTTCGAACGTCGACAATGCAATGCGTGTGTTAACGATGCAATAAATCATGATTTCATTTTTTTTTCGTCGTTGTTTGTTACGTTTCGCAAAAACACGCAATTTGTTGTTTTTGTTATAAATGTATTATAAATAACGATGACGTTGTTGACGCGTGTTAAATTAATAAATTTTTTACGTTCGAATTGTTGAATACAATCAATACGACAAACATGTATTCGAATCGCGATGTTCGCGATCGCATTGTAATCAAATTCAATAAACAAATACACACAATTGTTTCATATCAATTTGACGCGTAACAAAATCAATTTATATATAATATCAACGTTGCGTTCGAAAATTTCGTTATGATTCAAAACACGTTTGCGTTTTTTTTAACGAAAACAAACGAAACAAATGCGAATTTTGCAACAAAAATTCTCATTATTGTGAAAAAAACAATGTTTTTTACAAATTACAAAGCAACGTTCGCATTTTCGTTGTCAAAAATAACGACAATTTGAAATTAATTTTTCAATATTGAAAAAATAATATCATACGATTTTTGATGCATAGCGTGACTAATATAAAACAAAATGACATAAAAAAAATTCGTTGTTCTTTATCAAGATTTTTTTTCGCAAATTTGCGTTGATTATCACGTCAAAATTCGTTAAAAAAAACATCATTTTGTTTGTCATTTTTTTTTTCGTTTGTTTTTGTTTTTGTTCGAAAAAAAATTCGAATTTTTTTTGTTTCGTTTTTCGATTTTCGCGTCGTTTTTTTTTCGATTTTTTTCGTTTTCGTTTCGTTTGCGTTTGTTTCGTTTGTTGATTTCGTTGCGTTTGCATCGTTTTTGTTGTCGCGTTTGTTTTTGCGTCGATTTCGATTCAATCAAATTGCGTAATCAATGATAAACAAAATTTCATTAAACGCGACGCAAACAAATTCGTTTGTTGTCGAAATCGTTTTGATTTTGTAATGTCGATTTTGATTGAATAAATTTATCGACGCGTTGATTTACATTTTCGTGATTTTTTCGAAATAAAATCTTTCTATAATAAAATATTTTGTAAATTCAATTTAACGCGATGATCGATCGAAAAACATTTTGATCAATTTTGCGTTCGTATTTTCGATAAATTCAATCAAATTTATTCTCAATCGAAACATACGTCAAGATTTTAAAACGTTTTAGCGTGTTCAATTTTTTTGCGAATTAACAATCACATATGATTTTTATTTGAATAACTCATATTGTAAAGCAAAATGAACGTTTCAAAATTGTAAAAATTTTTCGATTCATTATCGCAATAGTTTTGAAAATTCGAAAAATCGTTGTCAAATTTGAATGTTTGCAACGTTTCAATGCAATTTTTATAACTTCGATGAAGTTTCGATATTATTAATTGTTTGAATAGAATTCGTTTGAGTTTTGTTTTCGTTTGTTTTTTATTTGTTGAATGTAAATGTTATTAAGATGCGAAGTTGATGACATCGCAAAGCAATTGCGAAATGTCGATTTTCGTAAATCAAAAACAATTTACAAAATTTTTTGAAAAAATTCATTTTATTGATTTTGTTTGTTTTTGCGTTGAATGTTGAATTTTGTTTTTGTTATTTTTTTGTTTTTGTTTGTTGTAATCGTTCAAAAACAATTTACAATATCATTTTATTGTTTGTGCTTTTGCGTCGCAATTTTATTTTTGTTTTTAAATCGTTCACGTTTTTTCAACTTTAAAATTGACGTGTTTGTTTTTTTGTTGAAAATTTTTCGTTCGATTTCGTTTTGAATTTGTTTGTTTTTCGACGTTTCGCAATTTTTTCAAATTTGCGTAATTCGCGCGCATTTTCGAATTTGACAATTGCGTTTTTCGCATTTTCGAAATGTTTTTTTGATTTTCACGAATTTTCATATGACGATGAATTTATTTATGCAATAAAATATTCAAATTGATTTTTTCTAATGCGTTTGTTTAACATTTGCGATATTTTTCATTTTTTTTCGTTTTTCATTAATATTGATTGCGATTTTGAATTTGCGTCGTCACAATTATATCAAAATTCGAATAAAAAAACATAAACACAAAATGTATAAATTTATATTGTTTAAACAAATCAAGCTCGTAAGTTTGCGTATTTATTTTTTTAACAATTTCGAAAAATTTCAATTGTTTATGATCAATTTTTTTTTTGAAACGCAATGTGCGTATATTTATATCACGTAATAACATTTTTTTTTCAAGTTCAAAATTTTTCATTATATGATTTTCATTATAATATTTGATTTGTTGTTCGAAAATCGTTTTTCACAATTTCATTAAATGCGTTCGATTGTTTCGCAACGTTTTTGTTTTGTTCGTTGCAAATGTTGTTTTTTTTTTTGAAAATTGTTCACAAAATCGTTGTTTAAAATCGCAACGTATTCAAACAAAAACTTTTAAAAAATTTGATCAATGTTTGAATGTTTGTTATTATTGTAAACAAATTGTATCATGAATAACAATTTTGATCAATTATTTTGTTTGAAATTGCAATACACACGCAAATAATGTTCGAACACAACATTTTGTTTTTTTGTTTGTTCATCTGTTTGTGAATGAAAAGCAATATTAAATTTACGTTTCGTTTTCAAATTTTAGCACAAAATAAATCAAAATTGTTTGTGAAAAAAAATTTTCGATTCGAAATAATGTTACGCATCATTTCATGACGACATACGAATTTTCGTTATAACAAATTCGCAAAATTTATCGCGTTTAACGTTTTTGTGATTGTTATGTACGTTACGTATTTCGTCAATTTGTTTATCAATATTAATATCGAATCGTTAATTTTTTCTATGTAAAAATTTTTAACAAAAAGCATATTTGTAATGAAATTCATGATAATTGTATCGAATGATTGTTTTTTTTTCGACGAAATTGTTATCATATCGTTATAAAATTTATGTCGATAAATTCGCATTCGTTAACAATTTGAACAAATGCGTACATAATTTGTTATTTTTTAATTATGTTAAATCAAAAATATTTACGTTGCACAAAATTTTCGATTTTTGTTCGCGCAAAATGTTCAACATTTAAATCGTCATGATTCATACGAAAATTTTTTGTTTTGTAACGAAATTTTCAAACACATAAATTGCGAAATCACGACGAAACAATTCATTTTTTCAACATTTTATTTCGAAAATTTGTTTTGTTTGTTTGCGTATTTTTAACGTCATTGTTTTCAACAACAAAAACGTTTTTTTGTTGTAATTTGAATAATTACGCAATCATTGATTTTCGCAATTTCAAATAAAATTTTTTCGATTTCATAATTTGATAAACTAAAAGTCGAAATGCGACAATGTTTAAAATTTTGCAAACATATTTATCGAGAACTTTTTCATTCGAAACAATATTTCGAATATTTGTTGTAACAATATTACGTAATCGCGTTGTCGATGTTGCAAATTTAATTGAAACAAACACACGTTAATCGTTTTGCAAATCAAATTGATAATTTTGATTGCGAAATTTGTTTCGCAAAATAAACAAAAATTTATCGTTGTTTTTGTCGTTATTGTTCGATTTTATAAAATCAAATTTTCTCGACGACGCGTTCGCAAAATTCAATTTGTTTTTGCGATATTTTATATTGAAATCAAACGCAATTAATTTTTCAATTTAGCGAATTTGTTTCGCATTGAATTTTTTAATTGTCATAAAATATCGAAAATTGTTGTGATCAAAAATAACGCGAATAAAATGTTTGTTATTTTGCAAATAATGTTTTCAATTTTTGAAATCAAACATTATCGTATACAGTTTTTTGTCATGCGTATTTCAATTAATTTTTGTTTTTTTGAATTTGTAATTGAAAAACGCAATAAAATATTATTGATCGTTTTTGTTTTTTTGATTGAACATATTATTTGTTTCGCGATCAAAAACATCAATTTTCATGCGTAATTTCGTTTTTCAATCATAATGCGTAAAAATAAAAACAATCGTGAATTTAATTTTGAATTCGTTAAACGCAATTTTAATTTTTTTTGTCATAACAAATGAAAAACGATTTTTTTTTTTTCGCATCACGCGTCAAATTCGTAAATGATATTACGATTTGCGAAAATTTTTAACAAAACGTTTATAAAATTCAACAAAATTTAGAAAAATCATGATATTTTTCGCATTTTCGAATTCAAATCAATCGACGATTACGTTTATACGCGAACGTTTCATTTAAATATTATTGCGTTCAACAACGAAATTTAAAAAATTGATTTTTTTTTTGTTGAATTCGCATTTTTTCAATTTGACATACAAACGATAACGTAACAACGTTTTAAACATCAAACGAACATGTTTTCAATGTTATTGTTCATTTTCGAAATAAATTAACATATCATTCAAATACATCACGCAAAAAACGTCAATGTATGACTTTAATGTTTCATTAACATAAAATTAAAAAATAGCAAAAACGTTAACAAAATCGAAAAACATCATTTGATATTCGTATTGTTCATAACGAATACGAAAAACAGTTTTTCATTCATTTTTTTGACGAATACGAATTTTATGATACGCATTTCGAATGTTTATTTTGATAAAATGTTTAACATTCGCGAAACGTTTTAACGTTTCAAACAATAACGACAATAAATAATTGTTTTTGATCGTGATTTCATTGAATTTTCGATAATTCACACATAAACGTAAATTGTCATTTGATTTTTTGACAAACAACACAAATGTTTTCGCAAATACGTTGAAAAAACGAATTCATTTTTTCGTCAACGCGTTTTCGAAATAATTACGTATAACAATAAATTCGTCATGTAACATATTGTATATAAATTCAAAACGCGATTTTTTGTTTAATTGCAAATCAATAATATGTTCGATTTAATCATGCGTATTCAAATTGTTCGACAACGTTTTGAAAAATATTTCGATTATTTTTTTGATAACATCAAAAATGTAATCGTTGCGATTCATTTGTAACGCATCATAACGAACAACATTTCGTTTTCGATATTGATTTTTTTGTGTTAAAAAAAACATTTGATATGACATTGCGACACAAACACGATCGCGATTCGCAATGACAATCATAATCAAATCAACGAATTTTTTCGCAAAACAAAAATTGATTGAAATTTGTTTAAATTTTTCATAATTATCATCACGATATAATTAGCGACAATCATGTTAACGAATGTCAAAATCGACAATATTCAATCATGAATATTCAAAAATCATGTCGTATTCACGCATGTCAATCGTTCAAAAATCAACATTTTGTTTTTTTACATGTTTTTCATTATTTCGTGTCATGATATGCACGTTTTCATAATGTTCATACATTTGAATTACACGATCGTCAACAATTTTTACATATTGTTTAACAATTTTTTTGAATTTAAACAATTGTATTTGTTTGACAAAAATTTGTGATATAAAATTCGTTTCGACATCAAAATCAATCAAACAAATAATTGTTGTATTGTTTGTTTGCGTAACAAATGTTTTGATTGATAACGTGATTATCAAAACACGAAATTTATTTCGTTTCAAATTTATTTTCAATGTTTCAACGACAAACATTAAATTCGTTTTTTTCGACGATTGATTTTGATTTTGATTGCGTTTTTTTTCAATTTGCGTATAATTTTCACACAAAAATCATTTGTTATGTGATTCGATTTGTGACATGAAAAACATGTGCGTTTTTCGAATTTTGAAAATACGAAATTGTGATTTTGATTTCGATTTTCATTTTTTTTTGTTGATTTTGTTGCGATTTCGAAAATTGATTTTGATTACTTTTTTAAACGTTGTCAAATTCAACAAATTTGTTACGCGAAATTTTTTTGTTTTTATTTTTGTCGTCGTCATTGTTATTTTTTTGATTTTTTTGATCATTTTCATTATTTTGTTTTGTTTTCGTGATATTGTTCGACGATTTATTTAACGTATTATCGTCGACAAACAATTGTTTCGCAATTAACAAATTAACGATTAATTTGAAATAAAAATCGATTTCATGATTTCGCATTTTTACACATTTGATACAAATGAAAACATGAATTTTGATCAACAATTTTTTTTGTCATTTTTCGTTCGAAACGTGACGTTTCAATTTGTTTCACAATTTGATTAAATATTGATTGAACGCAACAATGTTTTGTCGAAACAATTGTTTGACATTTTCAATAACAATAATCGTGTTCATGATACGAATTATCGAATTGTTAAACAACGTTAACAAATAATTTTTATATTGTTTTCATGTTTGTTTTTCAAATTGAACATCAACATAATTACGTCATTGATTTTTTTTGTCGTCATCAAAAACGACGTCGATTAACTTGTTTTCATTTTTTTTGTTTGAAAATTAACAAAATCGAAAACGATATATTTTTCGCAATCACGCAATCAATTTTTCAAATTGTTTTAATTTTTACATTTTTGCGTGTTTGAAATTTTTGATCGTGCGATTCGTTTTTTGATATACGAAAACGAATTTTCATATTGATTATCGTTGTTGCGACGACGACGACGATTTCGATCACGTTTCGTTTTCGTTTTGATCAAAAATATTTTAAAATTATTAAATTTTGATTTAATTTTCAACATTTTGATACGCATTTTCATTTGTTTGAAAATCACGTTTGAATCGATAATAACAAACACAACGACATCGTTATTTGACGACAACGAAACAAATTCATTTTTTCGTTGTGTTTCATTCTGATTAAAATGCGTAACAAATGTTGAATTGAAAAATTGATCAACATTTAAAATCAAAAATTCGAAAATTGAAATGTATTTAATTGAAACGTCGACATCATCAAAATCGACAAAATCATTGTTTTTATCAGAATTTTCGAATTTTAATTCGAAATAATATTTTCGATCATCGAACAACTCAATAATTCGATTGATAAAAAAAACATAAAAAAATTGTTTGATGAAATGATGTTTGATTGTGATGCAATCGATACGATCGCACGATCACGAATTTGCGAACGAATTTCGCGACGAGAAAACGTATTTGTTGAATTGAACATTTTTAATCGAACAATTCTTGATGTAAAACAATTAAAATTGTAAAAATGTAAACATTGCGTGACTAAAATATGCGAATAATAATATGAATTGTTATGATAAATGTTAAACACATAATAAAATTGATTGTTAAAAAAACAAAAAAAAATTCGTGAAATTTCGAATATATAAACACGAGATGCGACAATTAAATTCACAACGTTTTAACGTTCGTTTGATCGATTGCGTCTCATTACAATAATCAATAAAAACAAAAATTTGCTTTTTTGCGTTTTCGAAATAATGTTTTCATTGTTTGAACGAAATCACAATAATCAACAATTTTTTGTTAAAAATTTCGTAATTGCATTTGATCGAAATCATTTTGCGCGAAAAATACGTAACAAAATGTCAATGATTTTCGTCGTTTTGTTGACATAAAATGATTTCGATGATTTTGTCGAATGCGTCGATTTCGATTCGAATAACACGTTCGAAATCGAAATGACGAAAAATTGAATTTTCGATAAATGTTTTGTGAAATCGTTTGAAAATTTTCAACGTTTCATTGATCAAAAAAATGTAAATATTCGAAAATTTGTTGCGATTTCGATTTTGATTTCGTTTGCGTTTACGAATATTTTTTCGTAATTTTTGCGATTTTTTCAACATAACGATCAAAAATTCAACAATTTTATTGAAATGTTTAATGAATCGTCGATAAAAATTAGCGATGTCGAAAAATTGCATAATGTCGAAAACGTTGCGAAATACAAATCATTGTTGAATAATTTCGATTTTTTTGTTTTGCATTCGTATTTTTTTGAATGAAACAACGAATTCAAAAAAATTTATTTCGTCAACGAATCATTTGCATTTCTTAAAAACAATATATAATTTTTTTTTAAAACGATCAAAAATTCATTTGACATCGTCGACATGAATTTCGACGTTTATCGAATAAATTACTATATCGTTCAAATATATTATGACGTTAATATCGAAACGAATCGTCAAAATTCGATTGATAAAATTTTGAAACGTCGTCGAAACGTTAATAAAATCGAAAAAAAATGCGTTATATTCGAAATGATCATATCGAATACGAAAAATTGTTTTTTATTCGTTTTCATGTTTGATACGCAATTGATGATAAACAACAATCAAATCGATGTTGATATATTGACGATTTTGTTGAATTTATTTAAATTTTTTTCGATTAACGATAAAAAATATCTATTTTTTATCGTGAAAGCATTAAAATTTCTGTAATTCACACATAGTCGTAAATTATCGTTTTTTTTTGACGAACAAAATGAACGTTTTTGCAAAAAATTGTGAAAATCGAATGAAATCGTTAATTAAATGCTTTTCGATGTAAACACGTAATTCGAAATTCATTTTCAAATAAAAATAAATTGATTCATGCGACGATTTTTTGTTTTTTTAAATCAATAACATGATCGTTTGAATCATGATTCGATAATTCGTAAATTTTATTTTCGTTATCGAATTTTTCATACGTTTTTAGAATTTCGAGAAACGTGATTTTGATATCGAATTTTTTTTCATTTTCGTTAAAACAAATTCTATTTGAATTCGTTTTGAAACGTGCATTTCATGCATGTCGAATTGTTTGTCAATTTACATTCGTACGAACATGAAATACGTTTCGATTTCGTTATCGATGACGTTTTTTGTCAATTGTTTTGATTCGATGTTTTCGATACGATTCGTGATAAAAATGAGATGTTTTTTTTTTTGCAACGTCAAATTTTGATATTGTCGTCGTTTCAATTTATTTTGATTTTCGAAAATTGTATTCAGAACATGTTTAACGTTAAATTTCAATTCAAATTCACGATCAAAAACGATTTTTCGAAAAAGCGATTGATTTTTTTGACGTTTGACATTTCGAATTGTACGAAATAAACGTTATATGTTTTCAAACGATAATTGTCAATTGTTATTGCATCACAATTTAAAATTTCAAAACGACGAAAATTCAATTTTTTCGCATAAACATGATTTATCAAATTAATTTCTGTTTTTGTATCGAATATTGTTCTCGATTCGTTTCAAATTCAATTTTCGTTCTGTATGTTTATTTTGATTTTGACGCATTTACGAATTATAAGTTTTTAAATTTTTGCGTCGTTTTTTTTTTTTTGTTGACATGATTTTTGTTCATGTTTGAAAAAAACGACGTATCGAAATCGAAATTCGAAATTTTTTTTTTTTTAACGATTTGAACGAAAATCATCAAATCGATTAATTTTTGATTGTTCAAAAGTTTGATCAGCGAAAATGATTTTGTTTTTCTTGTTTGTACAAATTTCGATTTGATAATTTGATTTGTTACAATTTATACAATTATTTTTGTTTTGAATTTTTTTGAATTCGTTGACGAATCAACGATACATTCGAATATTTTTCGATTTGATTGATTCGTAATTCGAATTGATTTTGTTAATATTTTTTATTTTTTTATTTTTGAATTTCGCAATTTTGAATTTTTTGTTTTCGTTTTCAAAATTGTCAATATCGAACGAAATTTTACGCTTTTTGAAATTTTTGAATTTTTTTTTTTAAAGTTTGAACGTTTTTTATACGTTTAAATCGTTCAAACAGTTTTGTCTTTGTGAAAATTTTTTTTTAAAAAGCATGCAACGAAATTTCAAACGTAATTCGTCACGAAAATCGTTGAATTTCATTGTTTTCGTGAATTTGAATTCGAATTTCAACTCAACAAACATATTTATTCGTTCGACATTGTAATTTTCAATCGATTGATTGTGATTTTGTTTGTGTTTGCGATATTTTTTCCAAAATATTTGCTGTAACGTGATTGTTCGTTCGATGTCGTTTTTAAGAAAAATCTTGAATTCGATTCAAATGTATTGTTTGTTTAAATGAAAATCGATTTTTGCGTTTCAAAATTTGTTCGCATTGTTGTTTGACTTAAAATAAATATCAACATATGCGATTTTGATCAAATTCGAAAATTGAATTATGTGATTCACGTTGTTTTGCGTGAATTGATTTTTCATTTGTTTGCAATATTTTTTTCAGTTTTTGTAATTTTTTTCTTCATATTGATTCGATGTTGTTTCGATAATTTTCATGACGAAAAATTTTTAAACAAAATCAAAAACAAAAACAAAAACAGAAATAAATGAAATAAAAATTGCAAATTTCGAACGTTCGACAATTCGAACTTTTAATTTAAATTTTTTTTGTGATTTTTTTCGATTTGTTATTTGTAATAAATCAATCAAAAAAATAAATCAATATTTTCGACAAATTCAAAAAACAAATCATTATCAAAACTCGACATGATGTATGCGAAACAACAAAATTGTGTTTTGTTAAATATACACGAATGACATCATTTTGAAATATAATAACGATTAAAATATAAAATTCGTATTAGAAATAATATAATTTAATGAATTATTGACATCAAAAATGTATAATTTGAAATGTAATATATTGATTTATTAATCGTTACAGAACAGATTACGTTTTGCAATTGTTTTTTATTCACATTTTATTTATTCAATCGTACGAATTCGATCGATTTCGATTGACAATATGAATTTGTTGAATTTATCGTTGATCGAATTGTAAAATAATTGAAATTGATTTTTTTCGAAATCATTCGAATTTCGATAATCGAATTGCTTGACGAAATGCGAATCGCATTTTCGAAAATTTTGAATTTTTATTTTTTACAGAAATCGATGAATTGAAAAAATACAAATCAAATTTCAAAACTATATCAAAAACGAAAAAGAAAAAGAAAACGCGCATTCAACAAAAATTAATCATTATGCAAAAAAATACAAAAATTGAATAATCATGAATTTTTTGATTGAAACAAACATAATTTCAACATGAATGAAAAATTTCACAATTTGTTTTTTCAAAAATTTTAAATTATGAAAAATCGAATAAATTGTTCGTTATGTTCATTGAATTGTCGTTAATTTCGAATTGTATTTAATTTGAAAAATTACAATATTCAATATTTTTTACATTTCGTCAACATTTCAACAATTGATTTTTTTAATTTTTTGAAAAATCGAATTTTTTTTTTCACGTTCAAACATTTCAATGCGCGTTCGCGCAAATTTTACAATTTTCAACGTTAATTCGCATGCGAAACGTTGATTAAAAATTCAAATAATTGATAATTTTATGCAATTTGAATTTAAAATTTGAAAACAAATTCAAAATAATGCAAACAAAAAAAAAATGAAAAATTATATTGAAAAAATGTTGAATAAAAACGATATTGCGATCGATTTCGTATTCAACGAAAAATTGAATAATATTGAAAAAAATGACGATATTGTAATGCAATATTTATTAAACAATAAACGTTTTTATTTCGAAAATCAAAATTGCAAAAATTCACAATATTTTTTATCAAACAAATTTTCGACATTTTATTTTTTCGATTACGAAAAACGAATTTTACAAATTTCGATAATTCGAACAACGACAACGACGATTTTATGCAATATATTCAATTTTATGTTTTCACGAATTCATTCGAAATTGATAACGTTATTATCGATATAGTCAAAAATCGATCAAAACGCGAAATTTCAAATTTTATTTTAAAATTGATTATATTGAATTGATATCAAAAATATTACAAAACAAAATTATGCGATTTTAAAAAAAATATTATTATTGTTCACAATGTCAAAAACGAACGATTTTTCGCAATCGTTTTCAATTTTATTTTCGTAAAAAAAAAAAAAATTATCATTATCGTTATTGTTCAAATTCAAAATTTTCATCGAATTTTCTAAAATGTTTTCGAATATTTATAAATTTTATGTCGATATGTATTACATCGATTCACGTTACATTGTCGTTTTATTATTCAACGTTTCAAAAATCAATAAAAAAATGCATTTTGATATAACGAACATTGTAAAAAATTTTTCTCAATTTTGACATAACAATTGTTGAATTTTCAATATTCGAATTTGTTTTTCAAACTTTGCGTCATATGATGATGATTATTTTCTTATTTTTTCAAATTTTGTTCGTTTTTGAAATTTATCGTTTAATCGAATAATTTCATTTAATCGAAATCGACGATTTGAATTACGTACGAAAAACAATATTATTTTGTTCGTACAACGAATTTGATCGTTGTTTGTTATTGATAAAAAAATATTCACGATTTGATAATGTTGAAAAATAATATCGTTAAATTTGAATTTTCGATCGTTAAACGAACATCATACATAATTATTGAACGCATTTTCGAATTCGTTTTTTAGATTTTCAAAATTCGACGAATTTACAATCGTAATTTTCAAAAATTTCGATTTGTAAATCAATTTCGCGTTTTAAAAGAAAAATTTGTAATAAAATATTACGATCGAAAAATTTTCGTGAAAAATTTTCATTTCAACGTTTTGTTTTTGTTTTTCACATATTTTATTGACGATTTTGATTTTTATCGTAATATATATCGAAATTTGTGCGATATATATTTCATATCAACAACGTTAAATTTGAAACAACGACAACGAATTCGCAATTTATATTCAATAATTTTCGAATTTCACGATTCAAAATTCAACGACGTAATGCGATTCATAACAAAGAAATTTTTTATGTTGAAAAAAATTGTTTTTTGATGATCAATGAAAAAAAAAACAAATTTGAACGTTTATTTTGATTTTCATAAATGACATAAAATCGTAACAAAAAATCGCAATTTTTTTTAATTTCAATGTAAAATTTTTTTGTCGAATGTGTTACGCAAATGAGAAAATCAAAAACGACATAAATTACGATATTATTAACAATGAACGTTATTATTATCAAATTTTTTACGTGCGATTTCGAATTAAATTTATAACGAAAATTTTCAAAAAAAAAACAATTTTTGATCAATATGAAAAGATTTTCGAATTTTCGACGTTACAATTTTTCATTTCGATTTTGAATATCATTATTAATCGATTCGAAAATTCAACATATAACGAATTCGTCGATATTGTGCGCAAAATCATGTCAATTTTTTGCAAATGAATTTTCATTTCAAAAGTTTTTGAATTATTTATTTAACGTTTTCGATTTTTTTTTGATTGAAATCGCATTCAATTTTTTCAAATTCATTCAAAATCGTAATTTATAAACGAATGCGCAAAAACATCGATAATAATATTTGTATTTTTACGATATTGATTTTTTCAAAATTTTCATATCAGATCGAAGTATCGAACGAAATTTATGAAACGATGCGATACGAAATGACGATTTAATAATTGAATAATATATTATTTGATTAAAATGACGAAAAATAACAATTTTGTTGCATCATTTTGTATAATTATGCATAATCGTGTCAATTTTCAAATTTATATGTTAAATGTTCGAAAAAAAATTTCAATTTTTGATGAAAATTGAAAAACATTTTCAAAATCAAATTGATTTCAAACAGAAAACGAACAAAACGAAAAAAACAAACAAAATTCAATTCAAAAAAACGATCGTCATCAAAAAACAACACGTATTTTCGATTTTCGACGTCGTTTTTCAAATTAACGAAATTACAATTCAAACAAACGAAATTAATCAAAAAAATCAATCAACAACAACGTTCGAATTATTTCAAATTATCGATATTAAAATGATTGCGTTTTCAAATGTTCATGTTGTTTTTTATTCTTTTTCAATGATTTTTGAATATGAAATTTTATGAATTATGAACGCGTTTTCAAACAAAAAAATGCATAAATAAATACGAAATATTGAATTTTATGAAACGCGTTTGATTTTCGATCAGATTTTTCAAAATTGTCGTTTTAATTACAAATCATCGCAAAATTGAATATCAATTGTTTGTGACGAGCGTACTATGTGTTGGCTCCTGGTAGGTGTTTGGACCCTTATCTTATCACACCGGGATCCGGGCCCGGATCCCGCTATGACCAAACCTCCTACATATGCCCTGCCAGGCCCCCATAGTTAGTTCTGCAGTCTAGAATCCTGTTGTTTACCCATATCATTGCATGGCACCTTACATTATTCTAGACTCTTACCAAACCCAACCGGGGTATGTCTTCGTACATGCCTCAACCATAGCCTGAAGCAGGCAGTTGGACCGAGCACTGCGGACCTCATTTCGCAGCAGAGCTTCGTCGACCAGGTTCTAGTTCCTAGACCACCAATCAACGAATCTCGATTCCTCCATCCTACACGCCTACTCAGACCAATACAACAACCTACCTACACCCTCGTCGAGGTACGCGAGTCCTAAATAAGACCTCACTTCAATACATTACATCACCGAAGAACGGCTGTACCAGAAACCCTGTCACAGCCCCTTCAGTATCGAAGCCATCCTCCCTGTTCGAGAATCCTTCGGAATCCTACCCAATTACCTAGCGAATCGATTATCCTCTCCTGTTTTCAGGATGCATTGTCAATACTGTGACGGCGAGCTTCCTGAAACGCTTACAATTAGTCAGCATTACCAACGGTCAACCAAGTGTCCTGGAGCTATTCGGCATCGAATTGCACAATACATTCAAGAAGCCGAGTTGGCCAGCCAAAAATGGCAAAAGGAAGCCGAATTGGCCGAGCAAGAAGCTCAGAAGCAGGCTGAATTGGCCGAGCAGGAAGCTGCAAAGCAGGCAGAAATTGAGGCCATTGAAGCCGCAAAACCAACACCGACTCCCGTCAATATCGGTATCTTTGATCCAACATTATCGCGTGATATTGAGGAATTTGGCCTATACAGCAAAGTGTTGGGATTCCTGCAACACCTACATCGATATCTGACCCAGTATCACCAAAGTGTTCGCATCTCCCTATTGCGACACTCAATATCACACCGAAATCGATGGAGAAACTACCAGCCGATTCACTTACACCTACGGCTTCACCTCCTCGAACACCTGTACGAAAACACCAAGAACCTCACATCCAGAAACCCTATCTCACCATCGATGACCTGGTCCGCATGTTTCGTGGGAAGCCTAGGCCATTTGGCCTACGTCAACACCAAAAGAGCCTTGCTTCTCCGCAGAGCGGCGGTACTCGGCCACCTGCCACATATCAGTCTCGCATCACCGCCTACTTCCTGCCTGCAGCCAATCAGAAGGCACCGATTAGTCAGGGTCTGAAAAGCCCGAATCCGAAGAGTTTTCAGCAGCATACGCCCGCGGAATCGATACCGCCCTGCCGCCCTGCTCTGCCAGAGAAATCGGCCATTTCACCATACAAAAAGGCAGGCATCTCCTACACCTCGCTGCAGTCAAGGTCCTCATCAAGGTCCTCATTCGCATGGCCTCGGCCTACGTCTCCGCCTGCGTCTCCGCCTACGTCTCCGCCATCCTTTCGATCTCGGACCCCAGATCACGTTTGTTGCACCTGCTTCGGTCATTCCAGCTTTCGCAATGGCCCGTTCAGCTACCGACGCCCTAGCCAACCATACCCCTCGAACCGCCGGCCGATGAGAGGAGTGGGAGGAATGGTTAGTCGCTTCGGGGCGAAGCTGGGAGAGAACGGGGGGTAATGTGACGAGCGTACTATGTGTTGGCCCCTGGTAGGTGTTTGGACCCTTATCTTATCACACCGGGATCCGGGCCCGGATCCCGCTATGACCAAACCTCCTACATATGCCCTGCCAGGCCCCCATAGTTAGTTCTGCAGTCTAGAATCCTGTTGTTTACCCATATCATTGCATGGCACCTTACATTGTTAATCAAATTTTGTGTTCAAATTACAATTCGATACGTTTTTGACGAAACATTCAATCATATTGATTTTCAATTTGCGATTTCATTTCAAGTTTTTCAATAACGATGTTCAAAATTATTTCAAAATTTAATTCGTTTGATTATCGAATTTGAATATAAAAAAATTGAACAACAATATGTCGAAAATGCAACACATATCAACTCGTTTATTTTCGAAAAAATTACGAAAAAAATTGTCAACGTCGCGAATAAATTGATCGCGTCGAATTAAAAACTTAAATCGAATCAAAAATTTGATTCGAAAAAATCGAATCAAGTTTGAAATTTTGAGTTTGAAATTTGTTTTGACATCAAGTCAAACTTTGTAATTGAACTTGAAATTTGAACTTGAAAACTTGATTTGATTTGATTTTTTTTTAAAAATAATCAAATTTGAAATAAATATTACGTTTTAAGAAAAAATAATGCAAAAAAATAATGCATTTATTAATAACTTTTTATTATTAGAATTTTTTTTACTATAATTAATATATGATGTCATTTTCAAGTCAAATTCAAATTTCAATATTGAGTTTGAAATTTGATCAATATCAAATTCAAACTTTAAATGAAAAGTTTGAATTTGAATCAAATTCAAATCAAATTCGAACATATCGATTTGAAATTTGATTCGACGATCAATTTAATCGCGAAATTATTTATCACGATGCGAAACATGAAAATCATTGATGTTTTCTTTATTGCTTTGCATGAAACAATGATCATTTACGAACACAAAATTCATTTTCTCGACTTCAAATCTATTTATTGATACACTCAATTCAGCTTTCAACATTCGTGAGTAAATTTTTTTTTTGTTATTTTTCTATTATTCTCAATAACGTATTTGATTAATAAATTATTCAATCGAACGTCTTTACATTGCGAAAACTTTGTGCAATTAACAAAATTTCGATATCAAAATGAATTTTTCGTCGAAATTTTTCGAATGTTTATTCATTGCTTTTTTCGAAACATTGAAAAATCAATTTTCTGTGTTGTGAAAAAATTGTTTTTCAAAATTCAAAATGAAATCGATTCATTGTTCGAATTGTTCATTTTGCAAAATACGTTGAAAAAAAAATCGTTGAAATAATCGAAATTTCTAATCAAAAAATGTAAATAATGCGATTCAATTATAAAAAAAAATTCAACGATGAATTCGAATATTTGCATTGTAATTGAAATGTTCAATTTTCGTAAAAAAATAATGTATTGAAAAAATTAATTATCATTCAAAAAAATAATAAAATGAAATTTCGATTTTGAAAATTGTACAAAATTTTTGCGTTAATTTTGCGTTAAAATTTTCGTATACGATTATGAAATTCGATTATTTAATTTTTCGTTTAATTTTCGATTATTCACAAATATCGTTCAAAATCATTCAAAAACACGTTTATTCATTTTTTTTCATTTTGAAATTGTTTCGTATAATACGAATTACAAAAATTTTCAAAAAAAAATCGAAAATTGAAAATTTCATCAACGATAAACAATTATTCATTCATTTTCATTCATTTTATCATTTTATTTTTACAATTTATCGATCATTTGACATATATCACGATTTTATTATAGAAAATCACTATTCGAAAAATACATTTTATTATTTGAAAAATAGAATTAGAATTGCAAATTTTTTGTTCAATATTTTCACTTTCATTTTTCGACATTTCATTGAAAAAAATCATTATGTGAAAAATGATTTTCGTAAAATTGAATGAACGAATTTCAATGTTGCAAAAATGAAAAAATCGATTCGAAACGCATTGAATAATTGAAATGCGATGTATTGATTTCAAACAATTTGATAAAACGTCAAATTCGTTTTTCGCAAATTCGTTTGTCTGTTCGTCAAATATTTGTTTCAAATGTTTCACGTCAAATTTTTGATCGTGTATCAAACATTTGACGATCAGATTTGAATTGACATTTGAAACAAAAACGAACAAAAAATCAAAAAAACGTGATTTTTGAAACATGTTATGTTTGCAATATGAACAGAAAACGTGTAATTAGCATACGAATAAATATTTTCGATGTTTTGATAAATTTCGAGAAAACAATTCTAATTTTATTTTTCAAATAGTAAAATGTATTTTTCGAATAGTGATTTTCTTATTATATTTTCAAAATTCGTATAATGTTTTTCGTTTTCATCAATTTTTTTTTTTTTTAATTTTGAATTGTTTTTTTTTGATTTAATTGATCGTCGTGATGATTAATTAATCGTTATTCATTGATTTTATTATTTTTTATGATAATATATAAATGTGAAAATTTTACTTTTGTCATGATTTGTCAATATTCATGAATCAATGTATGAAATTTTTCAAATTTTTTTATTTTTTTTTCAAAATTTTTTCAAATATTTTTGAATTATAACAAACTTTTTGTTCGACATTTGTTTTGTTTTCGTTATTTTTTCGATTTTTTTTATAATTCAACACGTTCAATGAACAATCAATATTTGATTTTTTATTAAAATTTTCGATATGATTGCGTCTTGATTATATCGAATTTTTTGTCATTTTTTATCGTTTTCTGTTGAAAAATACAATTTTCGCAATGATAAATGCGCAAAAATCAATTAATATAATTTGACGAAAAAAAAACTAATGCGTTTTTATTCGATTTAATGTTTTGACATCGCACACATCAGAATTTTCGATTTGTTTGTACATAAAAATTACACGCAATTTATGCAATCATTGTTCATGTCTGTTTAATAAATTATGAATTCGAATTCAACGTATGTTGTGTTCGTAACAATAATGTTGCAATTGTTTGACAAACAATTCGATTTGACAAGTCGTGAATGTGCGTTTTTAGAAATTTGAACTTTTTCGTACAACGAATTCGCATTTATTATCGCATCGTTCGATCACGATACGAATCATAAAAATCAACGATTGTGAAAAAAACTCATCGTTCGATCGCGTTAAAACAATAAAAAAAATTTACATCGATTCGATCATTAATTCTGTGAATAAGCAAACGATTGTGAAAAGAATTCATCGTTCGATCGCGTTAAAATTGTGAAAAAAATTCACGATTCGAATTCGATCATCAATTCAACGAATGAACAAACGACAATAAAAAAAATCTACACGCTTTGCGTTGAAGACAAAAAAACTAAAAAATGTCAATTCAATCATTACATTTATTCGATTATTCGTCATTTAGTTTTGTACGACGATTATTTCAATGACACGTCAATCGTCAGTTAATTATGTATCGAAAAAAATTATTTTATTGACATTCGTCAATCGTTATTGATCGAAACATCTGATCGATCGTCACGTGACATCTTATTCATTTTTCGATTTCGTTATTTTATTTTGTTCAATCATACGTCAAGAAAAAACTAAAAACAAAAACATAACAAAAAATAAAAGCGATAAATACATGTCAAAAGTCGAAATTTGTTGATGCAAAAAATGTTGACTGTTTGATTCATTTCATCATTTATTTTTATATTTTCAATCAGAATTTCATCTGATCGTGAATGATTTACATCGCATGTTCGTTGAAAATTCGAATTTATTTGATTTGCAATCACGTCAAATCAAATCGTTGTTTTCGCATTTTTTCGACACATGCAATTTCAATTACGTTTTCAATTTTGAAATTTCACACAAATTCGCATTACGTTATGTTTCAATGCGACGATTTTATTTGCTTTCGAATCGATCGAATTCGAAATTTTCAAATTTACACATGTTCGCGAAAATCTTTCGCGTCAATTCACGATCTCGATTCATTTTTCTTTTCACGTTTTTCGATTTTCGAAAGTTTTTCATTCAATTTCAATTTGCAAACGTTGTCAAAAACATTTCGTCATTTATTTGTTTAGCAATTGATTCACATCGATCGTTTCGAAAATCGAAAACAATAAAATATTCATGAAAATTTCTATCTTGAGAAAATATTGATCTGAAAAAATTACAAAAGTTATCTGTTTTCGAATTCAGAAATTCTAAATCGTGTTTATTTGTTGTTTCAATTTTTTTCGTTCGTTTTATCACTCATTTAGAAAAAACATCATGATTTGAAAAAGTTTAACATGTTGTTGTTTTAGTTGTTTATTCATTTTTTTCATTTTGTCATCGTTTATTTCGTTTTACGTTTGAAAAAAATCATTGATTTGAAAGAATTAAAAATTGTTGTTTTATTGATTTGTAAAGATTTGACTGTTTTTCTTTGTTGTTGTTTCGTTTTGATTTAACACGATAACTCATCTACTTATCGAACGATAAATACGAAAAGAAAAAAAGCAAAAAAACGATCAGACGTGACAAGAAAAAAAAACGTGTGTAACAATATCGTTTCGAAAAAACGTATTGTACAATTACAGCAGCAATGAATTTGCTTCAATGATGTATTTCTAGTGAGTTTGTTACAACGACGTATTTTTAGTGAATTTGTTACAACGATGTACAGTTTCGTGAGTAAAAATTGAAGTCAAATAGTATCGTTTCGAAGAAAACGTACTATGCAATCAAGAAATACACTAAAAATCGAATCAATATCGTTTCGAAAAAGCGTATTGAGAATTACAAAAACTTGACGTCAGATAATACGATTTCGAAAAAACGTATTATACAGTCAAATTACATCTTGATTTCGCAAAGCAAGAATTCGATCAAAAAGAACGAATAATGTTGAAAATATCGAATTTTTTCGCATATTAATCGATTTGATTCTCTGACAGATCTTAATCAAAATCGAAAAATTCGAATATGCATTTTTTGCATCGATGTATGCTCGCAGAAATCTGTCGCGCATTCGATGCATTATTTTTCTTATCGATTTCTTGATCATTTTTCATCTTTTTCATTTCGTTGACATATTTTCTGAACTTTTTACAGTCAAATCACATAGATATTGAATCAACGAGAACGCAATGTGAAATGAGAAATTTGAAACATCTGTGAAATCAATAAGTCACAGAACGAGTCGTCAATGTGTTGCGTTTTCATTCTCGTCTCAACGACAATATTCAGACGAAAGATATTTGTTTCACGATGTGTTTTCTAATCAAGTCTAAATATCAATTGTCGCATCGATGCATCATTTCATGAAAAAACGCAACACGTTTTTAGTCATTCGATTGCACGCTTTACAATTCGATTTTACGTCATATTTGAAGTCAATAAATCATCGAATTTCGATTCGTTCGTTTTTGCACTTTTCGCATCGATGCATGATTTCATCACGTCGAAAAAGTTTGTTCGAAAATTTCAAACAATACGTCATTGAGAGAGTTTCAGAAATTACTTCGTTGAAAAAGTTAATTTGCAACAATGATAATCATTCGTTTCAATAAATCAAGATATATCGAATTGAGAAAGTTTTTTTTGAAATTTCAAAACACGCATCGTTGAGAAAATTTCAAAACTCATCGTTTTGAAAAAGTTCTAGACATAAGAATTTGCATTGTTGAAAAAGTTTGCACGAAAACTTCAAACATCATGATATTTGTTTTGAGCAAAAAATACAAACAAAAGACACAAACGAATGCTGTGAGAAAATGTTGAAAAATACAATTTTCGCAATGATAAATGCGCAAAAATCAATTGATATAATTTGACGAAAAAAAAATTAATGCGTTTTTATTAAGTTTAATGTTTTGACATCGCACACATCAGAATTTTCGATCTGTTTGTACATAAGAATTACACGCAATTCATGCAGTCATTGTTTATGTCTGTTTAATATTTTCGAACTTTGACGTTTATTAATTTGTTCGAAAAGTTTTTTGCGAAAAATTTAATAACAAATGAAAATGAAAAAACGATATTTGTGTTTGTTATAATATTTCGCAAAATACAATTCGTTAAATCGACATTGTAATTTGATAACAAATTTTTTTTTGCATAAAATAAAAACGAGAAATTTTCGCACAATAAATTGTTTTACATTTTTATTTTTGTTATTAATTTTTTGACGTGATATTTTTGTTGAATTGAATGAAATTGTGTTCGAAATATATTAATCACAAAAAAACTTTGAAAAATAATTTTTAGCTGAATGATAACTTGATAAATTGTTGAAAAAATTGACGAAAACGTTATGATTTTTTGCTTTGCATTATATTTTTTTTCGCGTAATAATTATAATGTTATTGAAAATTTCGAAAATTTGTCGCATTTATTGTCATAAATGAACGATTTCGATTTATCGAAATATGTTTTCAAAACGATACGTTGTTGTTTGATGTTGAAAACGTAAATTAAAATACACAAAAACAACGATAAATTTAATTTCAATAATTACAAATTTTGAAACACGAACGAAACGCAAACACGAACAAACAATTGCACAAAAAAAAATCATATCTTTTCAAATTTAAATTTTTTCAAATTTGAAATTTTTTAAGTTTGAAATTTTTTAAAATTGTTTTTGTGTTGTTTAAATCGCAAACGATTTCGATAATCATCAACATGATTTGAATTATTTGAATTATAAATTTTCGATATATTTGTTCAATTAATATCGATGTTCAAATATAATTTGATTATGTATATTTTAAATTCTTTTAAACGTTATTTTTTTTATATTTATTTTTCGATATATATTTCAAATTTTCAAATTTGTTTGCAAAGATAACGTTAAAAAACATTACAACAAAAATGTATGTTCGTTGAAACAATGTAATTGTGTTTGAAAATCAAACATGAAAATGAAACAAAATAAAAAACGTCGATTCATTCAAACAAAAACACGAAAAAAAAACGAACAAATTAATGTTGATTGTTGTTGCGAAAAACAAAAACAAAAAATCAAATACATTGAAAAAATCATGAATGATTATCATTTTATTGTTTTGAAATTCGTTATTTTGATAACATACATGAAATGAAAACACAAAAAATGTGCAAATGTCAAGACGCTAATTTTAACAAAAACGCATTAGTTTTTTTTTCGTCAAATTATATCAATTGATTTCTTGATTATTTTTTTGCGAAAATTGTATTTTTCAACATTTTTTCACAGCATTCGTCTGTGTTTTTTGCTCAATATTTTAACGAATTCAGTTTGAAATTTTCGTGCAAATTTTTTCAACGATGAATTTTGAAATTTTTTCAACGATACGACTTTTTCAACGATGCGATTCTTTCAACGATGCGTTGTTTGAAATTTTCGAACAAATTTTTTCAACGTGATATGTTCTGAGTCATGCATCGATGTGAAAGTTGCAAAAACGAACGAATCGAAATTCGATAATTTAATGATTTCAAATATGACGTAAAATCGAATTGTAAAACGTGCAATCGAACATTTGAAAAATTGCAATCGTGTTTTGAATTTTCATGAAATGAAACATCGATGCGAAATTCGATATTTAGAATTGAATAAACGTTACATCATGAAACAAATATCAATTGTTTGAATTTTGCGATGTTAAACGAAAGTGCAAATCACATCATAATTTAATAACATCATTGTGAATTTCAGAGTTTTTAGATATTTCTTGCGACATTAATGATTCGATATCTATACGATTTGACTGTAAAAAACTCATAAAATATGTCAATAATGTGAATCAGACAAAAAATGATCGAAAAATCGATAAAAAAAGTAGTGCATCGAATGCGATCAAATTTTTACGAACATACATCGATGCAAAAAGTGCAAATTCGAATTTTTCTAATCTGATTAAAACTTGTCAGAAAATCAAATCGATTAGTATGCGAAAAGATCAAATATTTTCAGTTTTTCTTGATCGAATTTTTGTTTTCTTCTTGATCGAATTTCTAGTTTGCAAAATCGAAATGTAATGATTGCATAATACGCTTTTTCGAAACGATATTATGTGATTTCTAATTATGTCTGTACAGTACGTTTTTTCGAAATTGTATTGTTTGATTTCATCGAGTTCTGAATGTGTAATGACTGAATAATACGTTTTTTCGAAACGATACTATTTAATTTGTTTTTTTTTAACAATTGTTTGTACAACACGTTAATACGTTTTTCGAGATTGCATTGACAAACTGTATTTTCATTTTTTTCTTTTCGTATTTATCGAACGATTAAGTTTCAAAAATAATAAAAAAAACGATATCGTAAATTAGTCGTGTTAAATCAAAACGAAATCACAAAAATAAGTTTTTACAAATTCGTGAAACAATAAACAAATAAACAAAGTATACAACAATTTTTAAAATTTCTTCAAATCGATGATAAAACGAAAAAAACGAAACATCGAATTCATTAAAACAACAACTTTTATGTTTTTTCAAATTGATCAACGATTACTAGAAAAAACGAACGAGCAAAACAAACAAACAACATGTTTTAACTTTTTCGAAATAATGATTTCGAGAAAATCAATACTTTCTCAAAACAGAATGAAAAAAAACGAAACGTCAATAACGCATTTTCATGAATATTTCATTGTTTTCAACTTTTGAAACATTTGATTTGATTCAATCGATAAATCAATAAATGACGAAACGTTTTTGACAATGTTTGCAAACAAAAAATGAACGTGAAAATGTCGAGAAAAATGAACGCATCGAAAAAAAAAATCGAAAAATTCGCGAAAATGATATGCGAATCGATTCTTTGATCGATACATGCATTGTTGAAAATGTTTCGAATTTGATCGATTTGAAAACAAATAAAATCATCGCATTAAAATATAACGTAATGCGACTTTGTATGAAATCACATTTGTTTTTGAAATTGTTGTCACGATTGCATTTGTCAGAACTTTTCGAAAAAATCGAATTCATTCGATGTCGTTGCAAGTCAAATGAATTCGACTTTTCAACGAATATGCGATACAAATCGTTCACGATGAGATAAAATTTCTGAATGTCTTGATGTTTCGAAATCGAAATTCGAAACGAAATAAACGAAACAAACGAACAAATGATTGTTGATTTTTTCAGAATAATGTAAATCGATTTTGATGTCGCAATCGAAAAACGAAAAAGTTTCGATGCAACGACTGATCGTGAAACAATTTCTGTTCAAGATATCGATTTTTTTGATGTTGCAATCGACGAGAAATCTAACGAAATTTCGAAAAAAAAAAAGTGCTTTCTGAACGTTCGCGTACAATTTCTGATGCGAACATCAAAAAAAAAACAATTTCGATGACGTAACAGATGACGAAATAATCGAATAAAATGACGAAAAAAAAAAATGAAACAATTGATTTCGAAATTTGCAAAAAAAATAAAACAATTGTTTTCGATTTTTTTGCATGACGAATACGAATATGTTCGTGAAATTTGATGTTATTATCGAATTTGATCGAATGTTCGCAATGTTTGCACGTATATTTTTCAATTCGTTTTTTGATCAAACGAACTTTTTTCTTTTGTTTTGTCAATTGTTTTATTTTTTTCTTGAATTTGTTTTTGATTTTCAATTCATATTTTCGTAAATGATAATTTTTTTGTGTTTTTTTCGCTTGAATGAATCAATTGTATCGCAAAATCTTGACATTTTCAATCAAATGCATGTTATAAAGCGTTTTCAAATTTTGCGTCATGAAATGATTTTCAAATACGTGATCGCAAAAAGCAAACGAAAAAAATAAAAAATCAAATACGAAAATGAATGCGAACGCGAATTTGATTGCAAAAATAAAAATAATCATTCTGACTAAATGATATGTAAACGAATTCGCGAAATAGATTCGAATATAAATAGATGACGAATTCGTAAAAAATTCGAAAATTGATTGTTTCGAAAAATTCGTGAATAAATGTTATCGATGTAATTGAAAACGTATTGAATAATACTGATTTGTATCAAAATATTGAATATTGTCAATGCAATTGAATCGATTTCGATTTGACAAAATTGAATATTTCACGTGAAATTGAATATTGTTGTTAATATCGCAAATTTTGTTATATTGTTTGTCGATTAATTATTACGTGCGTTCATGTTATAATTGATATTAAATGTAACGAAAATGTTAATTCAATTTTCATAATTTATTGAAAAAATCATGAATAATTATCATTTTATTGTTCTGAATCTCGTTATTTTGATAACATATATGAAATGAAAACACAAAAAATGTGCGAATGTCAAAACGTTAATCTCAACAAAAACGCATTAGTTTTTTTTTCGTCAAATTATATCAATTGATTTTTTGATTATTTTTTTGCGAAAATTGTATTTTTCAACAAAATAATGAATTATCAAACACAAATGAAATTTTTTTGTCATCATGTTTTGAAATATTTTCGCATGTTAATTAAACAATTATTTTAAAACATTTTTCGCTTTTTTTTTTTTACAATTTCATTTTTCGATATGCGTTTGATTTCGAAATACGATTGTGTTTTTGCGTTTTTATTCAAAATAATTTCATCACGAATTCACAAAATTTCATATTTTGTTTTTCGAATTATTTTATCGTCATTTTACAATTTGACAATTTGATATCGATTTCAATTCATTACGATAAAATTAACGAAACAAATTTCAAAACGAAATAAAAAAAATTATTGTTGCGAAAATGAAATGCAAAAATGCGAATTCATTTACAATATGAACAAAATTTTTTTTGTTTTTATTTCGATATTTCATGTTAATCGAAAAACAATTCGAAAAACAAATAATATTTGTTCATCATTTCATTCAAAATATTTTTTCGTTACATATTTTCGTCGTCGATAAATTGTCGCGTTGAATATCAATGATTTGTTAAATCATTCATTTCAAAAAACATAAATTTATTTTCGTTACGATTCGAACATATTTTGTTATGACAAACGTTTTTTTTTTATTTGAATCGAATTTTGTGCGTTTGAACATTAATTTGATCAATTTGATTTTATTGTATTTAATTATTCAAATGAAAATTGTCGCACAATGCGATCATGAAATTCGAAATTATTTATTATCACAATGTTTTAAAAAGAAAATTACGATTTAAACGACAATGCGACAATGAAAAAATGTTTAATAACGAATTATTTCAAAAAATGCTTGATAAAAAAAAATAATACAACGAAAAAAAAACAACGAAATCGAAATAATGTTTGCGAAATGATAATATATTTTGTTTCAAATAATTTGTCATAAAAATGTTTTTTATTTAATGTTTTTTTCAATAACATTTTCTTTTTATGAAAATTCGCGAAATAAAAAATGTTTCGAAAATAATTTCAAAAAAATTTTTACAAAAAAATTTTTCAATGAAAAATTTTTTCAAAAAATTTTTTTTAACAAATTTTTTTGATTCAAAATATATTTTTAATTTATTTTTTTCAAATCAAAAAATATTTTATTCAAAAATTGTGTTAAAAAAAAATTCGTTGATCAAAAATTTTCACGTATAAAAAATCAAACGATACAAATATTTTCATTGCGAAAAACGAATTGTTGAAAATTTTGTCAAAAAATTTTTTTTTTCGATAATTTTGAATTTTTGACAAATTTTGAATGTTAAAAATTCTCAATATTTGTTGAAGATATTTGATTACGCGAGATATTGCGCTAAAAAAATTCTATTCGTGTTTTTCAGAGAGCATTGCGCAAATCTTCCAGCCGTTCTTAAAGTAGGAAAGGAATTGTGCTGCGGTCGGATTATCAAAGGGCCGAGTGCCAAGCTTCTTGAGCCGATCATGTGACTAACACTCAACTTCGCCTGCCTGAAACCTCTCTCGCCTCTATAGTCCTTGGCTTACCTATTACTGGGCTCGTTCGGCTCTTCTTTGTGACGATGCCTGTGCCAGCTGACTGCACCCGCCTCCTTCAGGAAACGGCGAGTGCCTTGACCGCCCCAACGCGACGGAAGAAATGCCTGGGATCTTAGTTCATCCTCCTGCTCTTAGCTCATTCAACCATCCAATGACCCATATAAGATCATGGCACCACTGTCCCTGGGCCCTCCATTCTGCTGTGCGTTGCGCACGGCACAATGGCGCCCTTTCCCCTTTGTTTTCTTACGGAGTCTTGCGATGAACCGCTCATCGGAATTTTTGGTCGGCAGATGTCTCAAGCGGAAACTCAACTTCGAACGCAGTGGCATTCTCCAAGCGATATCTTGTCCTTGCTTCTCATTCTGGGGCCTGAGGTTATTCAGCGTGCTCTTGCACAGCTTGCTGGTAGCGGCTACGTCCCCGTTGGGTTTTCGTTCGGTTGGGTGGCATATTCGGTCAATTCCCTCGTTGCTATTGCTGGCGGTACGAATCACGTCCTGATCAGTAGTATTCTGCTAACTGACCTCTTCAGACGGAGGACTCATGCCCGCAGCAGACTCCCAAGCCCTGGTCGTGAACGCAAGCTTTGGCCATCAAAGGAATAATCAAGCCTGGATAATTGGGCGACTGCTTCGGGACTACGAAAAGCGTGCCGAACCATTCTCTCCGAACAAGTCATCTCCGGAATGGGAGGCGTTGCGGATCTCGATCTTCAAATGGGACGAGCATAAAGAGCAGGGCCGCCCAACTCGGGATTGGTTGTGGTATAGCGGAATTGTAATAATCGTGCTTCAGCTTTCGATATCAATAATCCCCTGGGTTCTCATGTCGGAATGGGCAACTACCGTCCTTGTCGCGGGCGGCATTGGCTTGGCTCAAGCACAAGCTGCATTGCCGCAATGGAAGGCGGAAAAGTGGGCTTGTCCAAGAAATGGGGGAACAGTGAGTATCACGAAAGGAAATGGCCACCGCCATGTCATGGTACTGCTTGGCAGTCCGAAGGCATTAGACCTTGAAATCCTCGCAGCTGGCTCGAAGGGTGGGGATCTGCCTGTTCTGATGAAAGTCGCTGTGGCAGGTCTTGCTGCGTCATGGACCATATTGTTGATTACCGTTGCTGGACTAAAACAAGGATCCTGGTGTACGTTTTGTTCCCTCGTCAGGCGCTTCACGGAGCATCCCAGAGATGCAAAAGCTCTTACCTCCACTCTATGCGAACAGTCTGCTAACAGTAGTGTAGATCTCCTAGCAACTGGCACCATTGGAATGATCCAAAACATCGTTGTCTCTAGCTCTCCCCGGTCGCCCAATGCTTTTGGGATTCACATAAGCCACATCCAGACTATCAAAGCTTCCAAGGTATCAAAAGCATTAATGAAGGCAGAGCAGTATTGCTCAGGTGTTGGCACTTCTCTCATACCTGTCTTCAATCCTGGAGGATTCCGTGCGCCTCCGGACGAAATCGACTTTTGGCAGAAAATCACCAGCGAGAAACAGCATCTCGACGTGAAAACTCACAACGGCAAAGGAAATCCTTTGGAACATCGTTCGGAAACTTCGACGGCCCTCGCGCAGCCTGAGAGAAGATGACGTTAAGTGTTACTGACGGGATCTCTTACACTCACTGATCCTAATGCGGAACAATAAGACTTCCCAGCATCAGAAACTCATTCATAAAAATGGAGAAGTTCAAAGAGTCAGCGCCATACCTGCCTAATCACGTCCGATGTTTTGCTACCTCAGACTGTGAAAACTGCACCCCATCTCAATTTCCTGCGATCTCCAGAAACTACTTCTCATTCGCAGCCTATGGACGCAGCTTATAAACACAGTCTATACACACAACCTAGCCTAGAGATGTGGATTAGAAGCGCCAAAATTTGGCGTAGAGAATTGGACTTCTTTCTTAACAAGGCTTATGACTGCTTCCCCATCAACATTTTACGGGTTTCGGTTATTCAGTTATATGATATATCTAGAGTGCACTCAGTCATCCCCTTGAAAACTTTACTGGTTTTCGATTATTCGGTTATGATTAGAGGGCACTGAGATACGCACGCTGGTAATATGTTGGGGGTGCGGGCAAGGACTGGAAGGCAGGGATTTTCATTCAGAGTAGCGGGTGGAGTATCGAGAAAGACCTAATTCTACATCCTGAGTACTAATTCTTAGCTACGAGAGTGTTTTTGACGTTCGTGATACTCTATAATGTTCCCTGTACTGTTATTATCTAAGCTACTACCCACCCATCCAATACTAAAGGTATTAATATTCAAGTCCCCTTAATAAGCTCATGGAGGTTACCTAGTCGAGGATCCATGCTTGTTCATAATCATACCAAACACCTGATGTTGTGGCCAATTGGTCAAGTCCAGGCACTACCAGCTCATGGTCCTGCAACTGGTCACGCACCTCAACAATCTGAAAGGAACATATCACATTTGCCCTGATGACTATCTCACCCCTTCGTGGATCTTCCACGGCAACGAGCACACAATCGATGGGATTGTGGTAATCCATAGCCCATCCTCCAACAATGAGCGCGGCAGTACGATTATTATGGTCAGTCTTGGTTACCGTCCAAGATATGTTTTCCACAGAAGTGTCTCTGTCATACATGGCTCTGAAGCGTGATGGATTGGAGAGCGGAGTGTCAATAAGAAATACTGATGCATCAGGCAGCGTTGAGAATTGACTTAATAATATGCCGGGACACTTGATCTGGAGGCCAGAATTGTCGGCCAGGAGCTTCCCTGCCGGCCTTTTGGGTGCCGGGTGGTACCCATGCTTGATCGCAAGTCGCTGTGTATCATAGCATCTGTCCCTTCGATGCAAGAAAGAGGTCGGCGCCCAGCGGTAGCCCGGTTCGCGCAAGCGCGGCTCCCCCATGAACAAGATTGCGGGTGGTATGCCTTCAAGAGATCTAAGGAATTTCGGCATTCGTTGCTCATAGTCTGTGTTCACAAGCTCTGAAGGGTCGCCACCTAGCATGTTGGTCAGGCATATCGTCTCATCCGATTCACGACTTGTCTGTCGGTTTCGTAAGCCAAGAATCATCCGACCAAGTGCTAGTTCCTGGGAAGACGAAGGGTCGTGATGAGCCATGACAATGGTATAGAGCAAAGAAATGCCCTCCTCGTTGATACTGTGAAGCCTGTGAAACTCCAGTGCGGATCGGAAAAAGAGATCCTGCGCTCTAAGAACGCCATCCTTCAACAGTAAGTACAAGTCTTCGCCGAGTCGACCCTCTTGCAGAGTCCAGAGGCGCGAATTCCAACCAGACATGGCGAAGCGAAACATTACCTCGACTCGATCGCTCAATGGACGTTTCCAAGATACCTTATCGAGTGAAAGCTGTTGGATATCTTCATCAATCACCAACACTCTGTGTGCCTTCATGTATACATCTCGCAAGCTGCTGATAGCTTGTGTTCTGATCTTATCGTGCTCGCCTCGGACTGGCACACAGAGGGTGTCGACCCATATGGGAGGTAATGCTTGTGGATACTTTAGATCCTTATTTCCGTTGTTCGCATCCCGAAACTTGGTCATGACTGCATCATGGTGTCGAGCTCTTTCGGTCTTATCTGCGTACATCTCGTAAAGTATGTTCCGCAAGCGATTGACCTGACAGCCCGGGATACAATTTTGGCGCGGATTGCCTAGTCCATCTTTCCATACATGGCTGAGAGCTACGTACTGCATCCCAGCTTGATACTCGATGGTGTCAAGAAAGCCCGTCTGTGACCCTTCGACATCGCTTGTCTCAGGATCAATCGGGAGTACAAGAAGAGGGACCGATCCACGTCTTATTGTAGACACGACCTGGTCAAGTATAGGCCCAACCTCGGCGCACCTGCAGCCATGTGACACATGCCTCACTTGATAGTCCTCTTCATCTACCTGATTGCCCATGCATTTTCTTGCAGTACAGAGGCTATGGTCTTTCTTCACCTGGGGCCCTTGCAAGGTCGCAGCATAGCATTGCGCATCTAACATCTTGCTCTTGAATGCCGCGACTACACTTGGGCACCAACCCAGGCTCAGCATATGATGTTGCATCAGCTTACTTTGGCCCCACTGACAATGGAAGCTGATTTTGTCGGCGATTTTGCCTGATAGTGCACCGTAGATATTCTGTCGTGCTCTCGTGAGCGCAGCCCCGATCAGTTGTAATGACAGCAGGAGCTCAAGACTTAGCTGGGAACCCGGGCTGGTATGTTGTAACGGTACTGCTTCGCCACCAAAACGACGGCATAATACCAGTACGATGTGATTAGCTTTTTCGATGTACGGCGTCGTAGTATCCAGTCTATTCTCCTTCGTTGTGTCATCGATAGTATAATCTCGCTTCTTCCATCTCTCATAATACTCAGGCAGGCGCGCAGTGGTAATGGATTCCAAGCCTTCGTTATTTTTATAGACGAAATCCGCGGTAGATACTTTCATACCTAAGGACCGCCCCGTCAGTCACAGCCTCTAATCGAAAGTCCCGTGTGAAAACCATACCCATTACGCTTTCCATAAGCCCGAAAAAGAGCCATGACTGGAGAAATCCGTGGGCCTCCCATGATGTTTTGCCTCTGTCAGGCCAAGTCCAATGGGTGATCCAATCTTGGTCCCAACCTCGGGAGTGCGGATAGTGCATAAATGAATCCTGGTCAAAGGCTTGACCGTAATAGGGAACGTCCACCCGGGGCCCATAACCGCTATCAATAAGATGTTGCATGGCTTTTGGTTGGCAGTCATGAATGCCTCGACATGATTATTACTTCACTCGCAAGGTCTCCTTTGGTATCAAAATGGCGGTTCTGCGCATGCTGAACCCAGGTGACGGGCCTCAAGTGTCCTAATTTGGCCGGACAGCTGAGCAGCAAGTATAATTCTAGGCTGCAGCAAAATAGGGGGTGGCATTAGCAAAATGGGGGGTGGCTATAGTGACTCTCTTGATTTAATTAACAGGCCTACTACGGGATATCTATGGAGCGCGAGGTAAGACCGCTGCCATTGTTGAAGGAGGTACAGCAGGATGCGTACTTGCATCAAGACTGCTAGAGCACGATCCTTCACCTGTGGTCCTAGTTATTGAGGCTGGGTCAGACGTCACTACTCATCCTCATATTGACAAGCCCCTCGAGTCAGCCAAGTTGCATTTCTCAGATATCGACTACAAGTATTTCACCGTACCCCAGAAACATCTCGACAACGAACCTCGCTACGCTTGTGGCGTGCAAGCCTTATCGGGTGCTGTTGCAATTAGCTCCGGTACGGGCACTTTCATGGGAGCTCCTTCCGTTTCTAATCTACTTGTCCATACTCATCCAAGCCAGCTGACTGTGTTAAGGTGGCTGGATACGTGGCGACCAGCTAGATTATGCCGAATGGGCCCGGCAGGTGAGCGATGAACGCTGGAGTTATGAGGGTCTCCTTCCTTACTTTCGGCGAAGTGAGCATCACTTTGACCCTGATGCCGACCCAGAGCGGCATGGCTTTGAGGGACCCATGCACACCGTAAGCAGCAGTGGAAGACGATACGCGCTCCGTGACACCGTACTCAAGGCTTGGAAACACATTGGTCTGAAAGAGATTCCAGACGCAAACAACGGAGCTCCTCAGGGAGTGGCGGAAGTGGAAATAGACGAGATGGTCTTCGTCAACTGACCAGTGTTGCATAAGCCCTCAACGGAGCTCAGGTCATGACCGACACCATATTCAGTCGTCCTTGAAAGGCAGCAACCAGCTCAGCAAAGTTGCCTCGGGATTCGAGCTAGCCGACGGACGTCAATTGAACGTTGAGCCAGGCGGTGAATTTCTTATATGCGGAGGTGCTTATCGATCTCCACAGCTTCTGATGCTCTCGGGCATCGGTGATAGTAGCATACTCCAGAAGTATGGCATCCCGCTGCAGATGGATTTAGCGGAAGTGGATTAGAAATTTCACGACCATCAGATGGTTTTTCGATACTGGAGACTACGTCACTCTGAGAAAAGGCTAACCATGGGCTCACCCAAGTTTGCGGACTCAACGTTTGAGAAAGGTAATCCTGTCGACTGGCAAGCGACCATGACAGTACCACACGATGGGCTCAAAGCCGCCATTGCTAAAGACCAGCATGATGCCACTGTCAATGACGACCACGTTCTTCTCCATGCTACGTGCGAAATATATACTAAGATTCATTAAATGTACCATACATACGACCATAGCAGCCAGAAAGCTCGGCCTCTCGTCCGATCGGCCATGAGAACCTGGTTAGCGGCCAATTAGTAGTTGGGTGGGTGACCACCAGCGAATACTGGCTGTTGTATGTTTTTTGTTTTTGCCTTTTGTGTGTTTGGCGGACTTGTAGGCGTTAATAGAACTATCTGAAGAGTCATGGTCGTGAATACTAAGTGTTGTCTGGAAAACCCCTCGGATTTGAGACGAGATGATTCAATGTAGAGAAATAGATACCTTAGTACACGAAGGTTTCTCAATACTTACACGAGTAGACCAGATGATCAGAAGGGGAACATCGTCACATACATGACGTCATGCCACGTAGTTGTACGATGATTTCAGCGTGCATCAAGTCCCGTTACCTCATCAGTGCTTCGTTATCGGTAATCGCTCACGAGGCAGACTTCATAAAGGATCGAACATGTCGACAAACTATGGGCTTGGCAGAGGTTTCAGTTCCTCCATCAGGTAAGAAGACGATCGCGATAAACAATATGACATTAACCCAAGAGCAAGATTGAACCTACAGCATTTCCTTTGGAAGCAACAGCTTGGCTACAATCTTCATCCCCACATACCAACGGACAGCCGTGATTTGAAGATCGCCGATGTGGCGACTGGTACAGGGTAATGCAGACAGGGCCATAAGAGCTCGTAATTAACTGCTGATGTGTATAATTAGTGCTTGGACATTCGAAGTAGCGTCGGGTTTGCCCAATGCCCATGTCGATGGTTTCGATATTTCGTTTGACCAGCTGCCATCCCTTGATGAGTTGCCAAACAATATCTCGTTCAAAAAGTTGGATGCTCTGGGAGAGATCCCCAGCGAATTGAGAGATCGTTATGATGTTGTCCATTGTCGGATGATGTCCCTGGCTATCACTTCTGGAGATCCCACGCCGCTATTCGAGAATTTACTGTCCATGTTGAGTTAGCCATAACCTCCCAAAACGGTTCGGTGTAATGAATACTGATACAGCGACCACAGGACCAGGCGGGTGGATTCAATTCGGGGAATGTGACCATCCCACTATGTACTCACAACGGCGAGACGCACCGAAGACATCCGCTGAGGCTTGGGAGCTTTACGCTAAGGCGTACGACATGATGATGAAAGTATACCCGCAAGCGTATGTTTCTATTCATCTCTTTGATATTCTGTGACTGCTTTCTTGCTGAACGTTTGGTCGGCCGTGAATGATTGCCGTGTAGTCGCCAACCCTGCAACTTTACTAAGACTACACTCAGTCGCTGATAGCTTTATAGTTGGGCGGCAAACCTTGATAAATACATGTCCGCAGCGGGTGCTTCAAATGTACAGATGTGGAGGTATCCTATCATAACCCCTTTCGCACACAAAGCTTGGACAGAAAATCAATTGGCAGCATTTGTGGAGATGAGCTATGCTATTGCACCAAAGGCCGGGGTGGAACCTGAGTCGTTCCGAGGTATGGTAGAGAAGGTCTCGTCCGAACACCCAAAAGGGGCCGACGTCTACTATTGTCCAGCGGTCTGTATCGGAACCAGACGTTGACATAGGTTTGATCATGATCGATGCGAGGAGGTATCATCCGTCGATCGACGAAACGTGGTGCATCCGCTTTAAATAAGCCATCGGCTGCCGTGCATCCGGCCACTTTCCTGCTTTTTCTACGATGTGTTGAATGAACAATTTCACAAATGAATCTGAAGTGTCTGAAAGTCCCCGCATAAGTCGATAATCGCACGTACTTGGCAGCATTGCCAGTAGTTGAAGACAAGCCGGAGAGGAGATCTTATGCCGGTCGTTCCCGTGAAGTGGGACGCATGCAAATTCAATACAAATGAGATTCGCCGCTTGATGGAGTATGTCACCTAGTGTATTGTAGAAAGACGGTCTTTGTGGACATTGCGCGTCGAAGGGATGTGTAGCAGGATCCACGTCTCTTATGGAGAAGACCGTGACCCCGGGAAAGGTATAGACAACACGGACGTGTCGTATTCGCCACAGCTGCATGGTCTCCTTCAAAGCCTGTAGGTATCTGATCATCTCCTTGTCCATAGACGCCATGTTGCCCTCTTGTGAGATTGAAATGCATAGTGGCCATCGATAGTGGCGGTAGAAGGAGAGCAAAGACTCCTGCCTCAACTGACGACTGACAAGCGAGACGGATGGGTGATCACTGACTACACGCCAATACGGCGGCTGGTTATTTCGGTGGTAGGAGAAAATTTGGAGACGGATCTCCAGAGGGAGGTCTAGGAGGCTAGGCATCTTGTTGGTGAGAGATTTAGCGTTGATATCATTTACGGGCAGCCCTTATGGGCGGGATAACAGACCTCGGGAGTCACTATCGCCGAGACCCAATACTGAGCCGCCTAGCTATTGTTCGACCGACGATCGTAGCTCAGTTCTTCGACATCAAAGAAAAGAAGGCCTTGGCTAAGATAGGATGAAAGGCGCACCCTCGTTTCCGAACAATAAACAACAAAGGCGGAATAATTCCGCTGTTGACGGTACGTCATGACCCTGTCCTCCCTGTCATTTTCACGCCGATATCGTCCAGTGCATCGTCAACTGTCGCGGCATTTACTACTTACAACTAGAGATAGGTCTTCCCATTCGACGATCAATGCTTGTCACCTGATCTTCGAGCGAGAAAAGCAAGGAGTAGAGCGCATGCATGAACAAACAGCGAACGCTGTGTTGTGAACGATTGGCTAAACTTTTCGAAAAGCTGACATTGCCATACATGTAATTGATAGCGAGAGACTACGGATATTGGACTTCTTGAAGTCTTTCAATATTCTAAGGCTCGTGAGTGAGCCTTGTGCTGCTTCAAAGCACTAACCTCTACCTTTCTCCTCCACCTCAGCGTCAATGACCACGAGTCCTTCGTACCCATGCTTCTCAATCACTTCATCATCGGCGATGAAGACCGCATAAAAGCTAGCCTCTTCGTCAGAGGACTCGCATGCGTTCTCGCTTCGGACATGGTGACATCCCGGCGCTTCATAAAAGGCCTCGCCCTCCCGGTATACCTTTGGCTCATCGTTGTTCATCTGGTTCAAGCTGGCACCGCGGATCATAAGCGCTATCACCGCAGCGCCACTATGAGTATGCGACGGCGTTTTAGCACCAGGAGGCAGTGTGACGAGTAGTGTAATGAGCGACTTCCCGGGGATATTGGCCGGATGGTGATGCGAGAGTAATTTGAAGGTCTCGCGTGGCCGACTGTTCGCTCACAAGGCAATTAGCACTGGAATAATTTGAAATAGCGGCTTTAAAGCGCCGTAAGAGACAACAACAACGACCAATCGTAGGAAAGTGTAGATGTACTCATCAACAACCCATACTCCGTCTTTCTTAGTGACCTTTTGAGGAGGTGAAGACATGGCGGAATCCGGAAGATCTCAAAACGGCGATGGCAATTTGCGGGGAAGATTAGTGAAGAAAGAGTTGAGTAAGGACCCTCATGGAGGGAAGTCGATGCTTTTGTAGCAGATTGTTTACAAGTTTTCTCCAGGAGTGTCTGCCGGATTGCGTCAGGCTACAGGCAACTCGACTTTCAGCGACTGTTAAGCTCGGATAAGACCCCATGCTTTGGGTAAGGAGGCTACAGGATACTCTAGCCCCAATCCTTTGTGGTAAGTCAAGTCTGACATTGCATGATTAGTAAGCTTGAGGTAACTGGACATTACACCGAAAGAGGTTGGAGCACTCAGCTGCCAATTGTAACATGACTAAGTGCACCGACTTAATTGGGCTTCGGCAGTTTTATCCATAAACCCAAGTGGGACTAGGTCATCGTGGTCGTCGTGGAGTAATGCGTATACACTGCAGCTGTATGCGCGACTATTCGCACTAGCACTGAATCTTCCCTCAACTAATGCCTCATGAACTTCTTGAGCTGTCGATGTTGATCATGAAATTGGTCATGTGCGTCTCGTGTTGCTTATTATCTTGGTAGTCCGGTGGATGAGAATCGAAGAAACCGGCAGGTTCTTGAGGCTGATGGCGAGGAGCAAGGCTGCAAAGGAGGACGAATGAAAAGTTTCATGGGTTTCTTTACAAAAGATTGATTCAAGCAGTGGATATCTATCAAGTACTCTCGTCAAAACGGTTCGTTCATGCTAGGCAGTTTCCTAGACTCAAAATCCCCTAAGCTACACCACTTCTAAAATTGCCAACGATGGATTCAAAAGTTGACAGAATCCCTTCCACTGCAGGAGCTCTTCTTCAGCCAGATCCAGCATCCACGAGTCTGGTCCTAACCAGTCTTCCCGTACCTAAACCAAAACCAAACTCCAACGAGCACCTTATCCGCGTACATGCCCTAGCCCTCTGCAACGGCGAGCTGCTTTGGCCGAAAAACTTCCCTCCAGCGGATTCTAGTGCCAAAACATTACTCCCTGGCTACGACGTCGCTGGGATCATAGTCGAGGCACCAGATTCGTCCCCCTTCCGCGTTGGTGATGAGGTCTACGCAAGAACAACGTACGCCCACACTGGATGCGCCAGTGACTACACCATAGCAGTTACAGAAGAACTGGTGCATCGCCCCAAGAGTCTCAGCTGGGCAGAATCCGCTGCTACTGCGCTATCCGCTCAATCGGCGTGGCAGGCCCTTTTCGTGCAGGCGGGCCTTGATGACATAGCCAGTGGGTTGGCGAAGGGGAAACGCATCCTCGTTACTGGTGCGTCCGGAGGCGTCGGCTTATGGGTCGTTCAGTTTGCAAAACTTGCCGGTGCAGAGGTCATTGGCACTTGTGGTTCTCACAATATCAAGCTCGTTGAGTCTCTTGGTGCGAAAGAGGTAATCGACTATCGCACGCTGAGCCTCCAGGATTGGGCCCGAGACGCCGAAAATCAGGTCGACGTTGTGATCGACTGTAGTGGCAGGAAAGCACTGGAGGATGCCTGGTGGTCTGTCAAGGATGGTGGAGTACTAGTCAGTATCGTTCAACCTACAAAACCTGCGAGGCCTCCCGGGTGCAACGAAAAGAACGTCACGAACTGGTTCTTCGTTATGCAGCCCAACAGACATCAATTGGAGCAGATCGCGAAATTGATTGATAATGGAAAGTGCTCTCCCTTGGTGGATAGTGTATGGCGATTTGAAGACTACGAGAGGGCGTATGAGCGGGCTGACAGCGGACGTGCTATAGGTAAGGTTGTTCTTGACTTAATGGCGAAAGATTTGTAGGCGTCGGCGACCCGTGGGAGCAAGCCGAGAAGGGCAACAAATGCCTTTTTTTCTTTAGCGTAGTCTCCACCCAATCTCACTCATCGAGTAGCCTCCGAACAAACAACCTATACCGGAAACTCCGAGCTTTAGGTTTCTCTCCACCCCTTCTCATTTCTCTCCATAATCTCCTCCCAAGTCCAAAACCCCACAAACAACCACACCAGCGCTTCTCCCACCCTCTCCAATCCAATCTCGCACGTCTCACTCTTCCCCTCCCAAGCTCTACCACTAAACAGCACCGATTTCCCAAGATCCCACGCCTCATGTCTCACCATAACAAAATACCCCCCATGCTACTCCCTCTCCCTCCCCTCGCTTCTCCAAAACTTCACCACCTTCCCCATTCCCCCATCGGGCGCATTCACCCACTCAGCAAACACACTCCCCGTTCCCTTCCATCTTCCCCCTATACCCCCATTCATCTTTTCCAGCGCATCCTTCATCAAATACCTGGCTGAAACCCCGGGTCCGCGAACAGCGCAAATTGCTTGCGGGGATAAAGCGGGAGGGTAGCGTTGGCGAGCGTTTCGCTCCACGAGACCTCGCCGATGTTGATCGAGGGCACGAAGCCAGTCGCGTAGTAGAGTTTTTGGCGCTGGGCGTCTGGGCGGTTGGCGAAGGTGAGGTTGATGATGAGGAGGCCATGGGTGGGGAGGTCAGTGCGGTCGGCTATGAGGAGGAGGGATTGGGTTAGGTGCGTGAGGGTGCGGTGTTGCGCTATTACCTGTGAGGGGGTCAAGGAGAGGAGGGGCGTGGGGTGCGCGTGGTACAGGTCGTGGTGGGATTCTTCTGGGGTTGGTGGGAGAGGGTGGGAGCGTAGATCGTCCAGCTCATTCTCTTCCGGTACGCATTCTATGCATAGACCCTCTTCTTAGAAGAGGGGAGATGGAGGAGTCGAGGTTGAGGCTTACTGCCTGTCATGCCTTTGCCCAGTCGGTCTACGATGGCGTCGATGTCTACATCCACGGTGCGGTAGACGGCGAAGGGGCGTTTGTCGGCCATGTTTGTTGTAGTAATAGTCAGTTTGTTCAAGAATAGTTCATCGGGTATCTACTCCAATACAGGATGAACCGGGTTGCTTTATTCTCGAACGCTTTTACGGAATATATTCGATCAAGATCAAGTGTATGATATGTCAAGCAAGTTATTCTTAGAATGGTTTGGATACAAGTACACTCATTCTTTATTCATCTCCTCCTTCTCCACCTCTCTAATCACTCCCAGATCCTCGTGCGCCATCCTCGTCTCTTCGCTCCCTTCGGCAGCGGCGATCGCCGCTCCCCTGGTCGGTATCATCTCCTTCTTGTTCTCAGTAGCCTCTCCCCCAACGCGCCCGCCATCATCCCCTCTTTTATCAGCCAAAAAGGACACCCTCCAGCCGTATCCGTAACCGCGTGCTGGGTGCTGTTCCCCACCTCCCCCTTTGAGGCCACCCCGACATCCACAACCTCCTTATTGACTATGCCCTTGGGTGCAATCTGCCTGAACATCTCGAGCGGATCGAACCAGGTCTCTACTCTCTGCAGTTGGAGCTTCTCGTTCACGGTGGCGACTGTGACGCCTTGGATGTCGATTGTGTTGCCATGAGCAGTGGCGGTGATTTTCTCGCCGGAGCTGTTGGGGGAAAGAAGAGGGTTGGTCAGTTTTGGGGATATTGATAGAGTTAAGAGAGGGAGGAGGATGTGCAGTGGCTGAAAGGCGAAGGGAGGAGAGAGAAGGGTAGGGGGAGCAGGGCAAGTGAAGATGACGGAGAAGAGTGAGGGCAAGGAAAGAGGGAAAGACTCATTAAACCCGACATAATCGTTCTTCATATCGCCCCAATGCCTCCACCGGAATGCTACCGTCGGTGGGCCACTGTACACTTCGAGGACCTACAGATGATTCCAGAGCCAAGTAAGCGTTTGGGGTCTTACGCCTCAAGAACTTCCCACGTTCTTGATCCTAATCGAACCTACCTCCCACGCAAAAGTCGGCATCATTCTTTTGAACGTCTTATGGCTACTCGCAAAATCCGACGTCCGCGGACTATAGAACTCATTTGGCTGTGCAATGATCGCATTGTATGTGCCTACTGCTAGCATATGCTCGCCGGACTGGGGTGGCCCGCCGTTGATGGCGAAGGAGTAGTTGGGGCGGTCGATGGTGCGCCAGTCCGAGAGTGAAGTTTTGAAGGAGGCTTCGATTTCCCAGTTTTTGACGAGGTTCTGCACGAGAAATGGGAGGGATGGGGCGGTATGGAAGGTTGTTTTGGCTGGCGGGTATTAGCGCGCTAAGGAGAGAGAAAAGGAGGCGGTGGGACGAAAGAAACAGAGATGGGAAGTTACTGCGTTCGAATACTGAACGTGTGTTGCTGTAGTCGGGGACTTTGCCATAACGCCATTCTGCGATGTCTTTGAGGACGGCGTTAGGATCTAGCACGTAGTCGGGGAGAGCGGGAGTTAAGTCTTCTACTGCTGCGCTCATCGTCACAAGTACTGTGATAATACCATAAATAAAAAGATACTGAAAAATGTCCAGCTTCAGCTTTGAGGATGTTGATGCCCTTTATGAGCTTCTAGGCCAGCCACGAAGCGGGGAACCTCCATTCAGTCAGGATCAAGCCGCCTTTGCATTCGGGGACCCATGACCATCCTGAACGTATGGCATGAGCGCCCTCCTTGTATGGTGTAGGACTTTTGGGTGCGACTGGCTCCTTCGGCTTATTAGCGGAACACAGCTGCATGTCAGCTCGGATCCTGCGGAATGTGGTTACACTGCAGTGTTCAGGTCGATCGAGATCTTGCTCGGTATCACTTGAAGTCTGGCCTTGATGTGTACATTGTGTGCCATTTGTACGTAGCAACCCGAATCTCGAAACACAAGTGAGAGACTCTGGTTAATCGTATGGTCGAGCAGGACGCGAATCGAGGGACGATTCATGGGTATGGAAACAAAACAAATAATTCGATAAGAGGTGGTTTCTCAGACTCGTTTCCTTCTTGAGTCCGAAGTTGGCAGAACGTCTGCATTGAAATGCGCCGCAGCCTTCTGATCCAAGGAATACATGATTCATAAGGGAAAATTCCACGCTTGCCGTGTGCTCAAAGATTGGTCATGAGCCACAACACCGCCTTCGTACTCGGTCAGATGCATATCTCGTGTGACAAGTACCACCATATGTGATACCGCGGGGTTTCGTGGCCAAATCGAAAACTTTTACTTCTTTTCAAATGGCAGTGCTCAATTGGTCACGCACGGGACAGTAAAGAGATAGACGCGAACCAAGATTGCAAAGATGGATGGTACGTCATATGTTAACAGACAATGTGGGATAGATACTGATGAAAACAATCAAAATCGCAAAATAAAGTGTGGACCTGCATACATTGTGATTTATTGTCTTCGGTCCGATCATTGACTTATACCCTCACAAAAGCCAATATGAAAGGTGTTCGACAGTCTCTGGTTTATTACCCACTACGCCGTGCAATAAGCCCTGCCTATCAAAGCCCAGAACGCTTATCAGGAAGCCATACCCGAGAACCAATTGACGAAGATATCATATATGATCTAAAATTCTAACCAACCTATATTTCCAGAATATTTCGGGCTTTGTCATTTAAGATTAGTCTATCTCGAGAGATGCTTTCACATCTGGAAAGTGGGGCTTATAGAGGTGGGAGTGTCGAGTATGGGTCCCAGGGTTTCGGGAAATGGTCCTCATTCACCATGCAGAGACTCCGTAGAGAGTGGATATCTGGTAGACGCAGCCTCAGTGAGACGCAGTCTAGGTGGGTTCTTGCAAACTGGTACGGATAAGATCTACGACAACAAGATGCTAGAAGAAGTCTTGGAATCCTATAAGCGCCATCGTGCGGACTATTGACCACTTACAAAACGAAGCTTCACGGTTAGCTTCCCCTCTCGAAGATATCTATTGAGTGATGGATGTGAGAGAAAACTTTCTCTGGGTTTGGCTTCGAGCGATCGCTAGTGTAACCTGGATATAGGACGTGGCCATCTCGTTCTGCTTTCGCGGGTTCTACGCCTTGTTCCGATCTATTGTGGTCCAAGAGTCGAAATGGTTGAGTACAGTAGGTCCACAGCTTGGTTCGGAATTTTCTGGCGTCAGCGAGGTCTAAACGTTATAACTAAACAATATAGATATACTTCCTCACAAAAGGGGCTAGGTCCAATTCAGCAAGATTCTTATGTCGAGATAGGAATGTTAGTATCAGCAATTCGTCGCTAAATGATAGTGACTGCTATGAACGATAGTTTCAAAGAGAGCATATATATCGGCCATGAAAAAGAAGAGATCGTCTTCTAATTCCCTCCCAAGTCGGATAATCGCAACGTAGATCCAGAGAAATCGCACCATGTAGTACTAGGCTCTAGGTTTGACTGTACTTCCCAACTTGCAGCTGTACGAATCGGTTCAGTCAACATACTCTAGCGGATTCCTCTCTAAACCGCATGCGGAAGCTTACTTAGCTCAATAGCCTTCATGCATCATGCCTGGAAGCCCCCTGCGGTCCTGGGAGAATTACCGTATCCTTCGAAACCTTCTTTGGTTCTAAAGCATCATGAAAGACATCATTTTCGTCGCTGGAGGATGCTGTACTTGACGCTTCCTCCTCCTCTCTATGCTCGTCGATTATGCTATGATCGAATTTCACAATCTCGGATACTTCATCTTGGGCTCCTTCGAACTGATCCACGTTTTTAGTCGCTTCATTTCTGTTGGTGTGCTCATCTAGAATTTCTAATATTGCTGTTTTCCTGAATACCCGAGCAGTCCCTGCAGCAGACAGGAACCGTGATCCCTCCACCTCTAAAGCGGCACCTCTTGACAACAGGAGCTGCACTACGTCTCGATGGCCATGAGCACAAGCGGCCATGAGCGCTGATCCAAGCACATTCCCAGGTCCGACCTGGTCGATGATGGCTCCCCTATCAAGTAGCAATTCCACGATCTGACAGGATCCGTTTTCTGCAGCAACGTAAAGAGAATATCCCCAAGAGACACTATTCTGGTTGACTATATCTGCAGCCTCATTGACCAATTCAATGAGCTGTTTCACCCTAGAGTAGTGTCCTGAACGACATGTGTAATGCAATGCGCACGTTCCGTAATTGTCCGGTTTATCTGGATCGACACCGGCGTCCAGAAGCAAAGACCATAGCATTTCGTCTTCGTTGCTACTGTCGAGAAGTAGCGCGTTAGATCCATCATCAAAGGTGGCGTTGACATCTGCTCCAGCATCCATGAGAATCTGCAGCGCCTCATACTTGTTTTCTAACACGGCATAGAGGAATGGCGTTGTGCCATACTTATTTCTATGGTCAACTTGTGCACCATATCTCAATAGCAGTTTGACGTTCTCGACACACTCGCCCTTAACGGCTTCAATTAATGCGCAATCATGTTTAAAAAAGGTGAAGTTCGGATCGGCTCCGTGTTCGAGTAGCTGAAGTAGAACATCATTAGGGCCTCTCGAAGCCCAAATTATTGCGTTCGTTCCGTGTTCATCGCAGCGATTGATATCAATTACGGTAGTTTTATTGAGATAGTTGCGAACAGTATCCCAGTCCTTAGTTCTGTAAGCGTTAATAAAGATATTTTGGGACTTTGTAGGATTATCCTTGGGGAGGTCAAAACTCTCGCTCCCTGAGCTATCCGAATCTTTCGCTTCAGTCCGTTTGGCCAGAGCTTCCTCTAGATTGCGATTCCCACTTAGTGCGGCGAGAGTTCGTACCGTGTAATTGAATTGTGGTGCATAATCAAGTAGTCCTTTTATCGAGCACAAGTCAATGCTCTTGCCTGCAGTCGTTTCTGCCTTTGCATTCCAGTCTGCTCCTTTGCTAAGCAAGAGACCTGCTACTTGAACATTGCGACACAAGACCGCCAGCACTAGAGGCGTAGTTATTATGATACTCTCACGAAATTCACTGATCATTTCCACAGACAGCTGCCGATCACAGCTTGCGCCTGACGCTAAAGCCTCATTCGCCTGATTGCTAGAACAACGATACTATGAGTGTGTGGGCGGGTGTTTCTAGCAAGCAGTATGCCCACGGGGACCAGAACGCGCCAAACTGGGGCTGCCACTATGCCGAAACAAACTCCCCCTGTCTATGCGACAGAGTCTCCTGCCGGAGTGGAGTTGATACGCAGAAGAACGACCATTGAGGCGTGGGTGGGTGGGAAAAGAAGAGACGAAAGATGCAGAAGCCAGAAGCTCGGGGGAAGGTCGCCTATATAGGCATGCCAAGCCCCAGCCACTGCAATTTCGTCTCATTGCTTCAGCACCCTGGTCCAGCCAGCCGATCTAGAAGCGCTCGGGCCATCTGTAGGCTCCTTTGCAGAGGCCGCTCTGGAGCAGTATATTGAAGGGTGTCGTTGTTTTCAATGCAAAGTTGCATGATGCCCCGTTGAATATATGCGAGGCCAGAGAAACAACTGAATATAGATAAAGGTAATGGTGATAAAGCGTGCTCCTTTGATGAACGCTTACAGTTGGGGTTTGCCCCCTCATTGAGTAAACATGTTACTTGATCAGCCAGACCAGCGTAACACGCAACTTGCAATGGAGAATAAGCGGGATTCCCTTTAGCTGGATATGCGTTGCAAAGTTCCCATAGCTGAAGAAAAGGGCTAGGCTTGACCGTGAAAAATCTTTGCAAGAGATAGTCTAACTCTTCCCTCATACCACAGTACGTCGTTCTGTCAAAAAGATTTTCGAGTTTCTCGGTTAGATAAGCGTACAATGGATTTTCTTCTAGAAACTCCCGGACCTGGTGGTCGTTGTTTAGGAAGAGCGCAGAATGTCAGAATTTCTCATGGGTCATGTATCTCAGACAAGACATAATGCATTCTTCGCCTCCCGGATCTCTCAAATACTTCCGGACACGGTGATTAGAGATACTTGCTGTATCCAGACCGAGGAACTCATTTACCGTAAAGTGAGAGAGCCTTATAATGTCTCCGGTCTCACGTACTAGGCAGCCGCACCACCGGAGTATTTGCTGCTTTGTTGGAACAGCTCCTACTGGTGGCCATTCATGCTCGCTCTCAATGCAAACCGCTTGACAAAGAGCATCAGAGGTGAGATCATACATGTGCTGTGGCCCTAGGCCGGAATACAAGTGATACTTCTGGGCATGCTCATCCCTAAAGGTTAGCCATCTGAGCACTCGACGAATGTATGTCGCTGTTTGTACCGGAAAACTGCTGTCGATGGCCTCCAGTATTCGAATATATGTTTGTGGAAGATCGGGCGGAAGCTGTTTGAGAGCTTTGCGTTTTTCCACGTCGTTGGGCAGTCGCTGCAGGTAATCAACTTGGGCGCGAACCCACATGAACCTAAATTTATGATCAGTATGAAGGGAATTAGACGCGGAAAAGAGATTGTCGTTATCGATTGCAGGTAAATTTCACTCTACGGTGTATGACTTACATTCCATCAGCTTTCGCAACCAATGTTTCTACAACCTCGATTTTTAGTGTCTCGTCCACAATATCCAGAGATCGAATCCAGGCGTTCGCATAAAGGTATAGGTCCGCTGACTTTGCAGCCACAGAAACTTCTTGAAATTTAGCGCTTCCAAATCGCATTTTAATATCATGCTCATTTCGACTGAATATCAAAAGCCGCAACGAATACTCTTGACTATGATGAAGTGCAGCGAGGGCGTTGATCATACGCTTTCGTTCCGAATCGAAGATCCGCCCACACTCATCAAGCCCATCAATCACAATATAGCTCTCAGTGAAATTCCGTGACAAATTCTGTATCTGTTTAACAAGGTCATCATCGTCGAGCGATGTCGCGAGCGAATGTCGAGATGTGTGTCGAGAATATAGTTTCATGACATCAGCAAGAGCCGACGGACTCTGACGTGCTAGTTGAGAAATGATGGAACCTAGGACATTCGATATACTGTGGCTGTCTTTGTCGTCATGTCGGATGTAAAAGTATGCTGTACCTACAGACATGCTACGTCTTCGACTCAAGACCTCGTCGACGACCAGTGTACTTAGTATCGTTTTACCAGAGCCTGAGTATCTCAACGTCAGCGTAAATATTCTAAAATAATGAGACTAGCTCAGCAGTTTAAAGAGCTCCCAAAACCTCTCCACTTTAATCTGCTTTGATGACCTATTGTCATACCGGAGGGCCTATCCTGTTCGAAGATGCGATCCGCGACCTACGTACTATTCATACATACAAAATCAGCAATTTTCTTTCTTATTAGGAGTTGACTAATCTACAGTCTATCCCATGAGCGTACACTCGCCCAGAACGGAGTTGAGCACTGATATCACCCCTAAACCCTTGTCATAGAGCTGCTAAGCTTTGTCCACGGCGAATGGTAAATCACCGCTTAAGTGAGGTAGTGATAGAGTAGGATGGATACAACAAAACCTACCCTGGGATTCCCCACACCCACAAAGCAGCATTCTTGTTCTCGAGCCAATAAGACATCTCGGGAAGATCGAACAGCCAAATACCCGTGCCTTCCTGCCTCTCTCGTCGGAATGTGTGCAAATTGTGAGCAGGGTTCACGGACGATAACCATAACAAAGCCTTTTCTAAATGCCCGTTAGCCATCTAGATCTTTTGAGACTGAAGGCCCTCCGTGTAATATAGGTTGTTTACAACAGGAAACAACAGGTCACAAACAATTTCAGTCGACTGTGTCATGCATGGAGGGGAGGTTGGCCCTTAGCATCGGACCTAGGGATTCCCGGAAACGAAACGTCTGGGGCCTGAATCAGGCCATCTTCTGGTAATTTCGTATCCCTCAACCAATGGCTAGTAAGGCCGATGTACAAATAGGATTGCATATGATATTACTGAGGTGAGAATAATAGGGCGATAAATTAGTTCTCGACCCGCGAGTAAAGGAGCCGCACGTCCACCTTAGGAGCCATAGATGGAGAGGGCTGTATTGAGTGCCGAATCACTCACTTACCTTCGTTTTGTGTGATATTTAGCTCAATTAATTCTTCCTGCCTGGCCTTAAGCTCTGCTAGGTGCCTGTTCGAATTTTTGACTTCGTCTAAGATAGCATGAACACTCAGCAGCCCATCTTTCGCTAGGGCTATTGTACACGTGCCCTTGTACCGCTCGAGTACACCAATAAGCTGCAAGGTTGCCGACTTGGACAGTGGCCACTTCAATTCCTTTGTTTCGAGACGTCGAAGCCTAGATATGCTGAAGCGCGATGGCTGGCCGGCAGACTCCGGTGAGATACAGTCCTCGCGACCAAATTTATTGAGAATATCCTCAATTCTGATCAGTATTTTACGACATTCCCCAACAAATCCCGGGGTCTCCAGATTTCGATCGGGCGCCATCACTCTACCATCGCTGTCTGAAATGTCGTTGCTGCCGTCTTCCTGAGCCTCTGTACGAAGCAGCACCGCAAGTCTGTCTAGAATGCCGCAGAGAAGGTTTACCTCTAGTATCATGTTTCGAACATCGTCTCGGCAGTCTTTGCCGGCTTTAATGTAATGGTAGCCTTTCGTGGCTACAGTTCCAGCAAGATTTGCGACAGCAACGATTGACGCGACAAATGATAGAGGATCCGCCATCGCAGGGCCAGGATTATTGATAAAGTTTGGTAACAAAAGTGATCCCAATAGATTATTGCTAGATTTACTATGGGAAAAGTTGTGACTCGCCTTGATGCAATGGAGAGAGACTGGTTGCCTTCGGATAAGACTATTTGACGTCAATGCTGTTCGCCGCCTAGAGAGCCTCGCAGGCGTTTCGATCGAATCGATGCGGGTTGCTGCATCTTCAGCCACTCGCTGCAGGCTGCAAGACTCTGCTGTGCCTGTCATTATTCGGAGAGCCTTGCGACATGAACCCAGAAGATCTTTGACCTCGCGCCATAATAAAACAACCACACAGATGCAACAGCAGAGAACCCTGCTTTGTTGCTTATGGTTTGTCGAATGTCCAGCCTGACTCTGTCAGACCAGTCGAGTGTGTACGTTCAATGATGGGTGTTTCCTTTCTCGGAAGAAAAAGTATTCTAAACACACAGCCTTCTTTTAGACCAGCCCGGGATACCGGAGCCGCACCCGGATGCAGATCCGGCGATAGATTTTGTTGATTCATCGCTCGATGATTGCTACAAGTCTACCTTATAGAGCATTGATTATCAATTTCCTTGAGAGCTTAATCTTGACTATTTTCCTGGACTTCAGCCCGAGTATTGTTGCCTGAATTTAAAGCGATGCTACCAACATACGCCACCGACAATCAAGAAAACAGCACTCTGTCTCTGTCCGCTGGTCGCGTATTTGTACGAGCTAAGCCGGCAGTCCCTAGTCTGGGCTCTTTCCGAGTGAAAATCTCGAGAGAATGGCTCTCAAATCCGTCCTAATCACCGGCTGTAGTGCCGGTGGTATTGGCTCTGCACTGGCCGAATCGTTCCACAAACGCAACCTACGAGTGTTTGCGACCGCACGCGATCTGTCGAAGATGTCGCACCTAGAGATACTCCCAAACGTCACGCTTCTGAGTCTTGATCCAACCTCCGAGCCGAGCGTACGGGCTGCACTAGACATCTTGGAGGCCCAGACAGGCAGTACACTTGACTATCTCGTTAACAACGCTGGTCAGGCGATCATCATGCCAACCCTGGACTTTGATATCGAGACTGCGAAGGAGATGTACGATATCAATGTTTGGGGCATGCTTCGTGTCACTCAGCAGTTAGCACCCTGTGTGATAGCTGCTAAGGGTACCATTGTGAATATCAGCTCGATTGCGCCGTGCGTCAACATGCCCTGAGCCGGTGAGTGGAGCATTCAGGGACGCTTGAGTCTTTTGAACTTACTGATCTGGGTATTAGGTGTCTATACGGGATCTAAAGAAGCGGTAAATGCCATATCGGACACCCTACGACTGGAGCTGGAACCTTCCGGTGTAAAGGTGGTTACAGTCATAACGGGAGCCGTCAGTACTAACTGGCTTTCGACTGGGCTGAATTTCAAGCTTCCTCCAACATCAGTATACAAAGGCATAGAGAAACAAGTATCAGGCCGCGCTAACGGTAAAGACGGGATGCCGCGAATGGAGCCATTGGTATACGCGGAGAAAGTCGTGGATGATGTCCTTCGAGGTGCCAATTCGCGGATCTGGAGAGAGGGATACGCTTCCATCGTGCACTTCACATCATCGTGCTTTCCGTCATTCCTCTCTGTAAGTGTTCCCACAATCATTCTCGCAATTTCAAAGGTTAACGCTGGACATAGGACTGGATGTCGACAAAGGGGACTGGATTGGAAGTCTTCAAGCCCTGATTTTTCGGGGCTCAAAACTTATCAGAAAAATTATCATGTATTAGTCCCAGGCCTTAAAGTCACAACTCTTAACCAGTTATGTGTGGCCGAGGTGAATCGTGGTAGCGAGAAGAATGTTATCGGTATGAGTTATCCCATACTAGTTTAGCTCAGAATGATCGAGTACAACAAGCTCCATTCCACTGACATGAAGCATATATCTATTTCAACAAACAAGCCTAAGGTGACCAGACTGAACACAATAACTTTATCTCCGTGGCTTTCTCCCTCCTAGAGTTTTAGTGTTGGCATTCTTTCATCCATCTTGGAAGCGGTCTTCTGCTACATCTCGTATTGCAGATGAATGCCATCGTGCAACACCACGCTCTTACTTCCCGTTGCTTTGGATCGATAATCGGGAATTGCGCCGGACCATTCCTCAATCTGCCGACATAGCTTTGCAGTAGGGGGACGGGATCAGACACGCCTATGAAAAAACTTATATCTTTGGAAGAATGGTCTGGAAAGCGTTCGGCTATCTAACTGCTGGTGCGACTACCTTCTTCTCCGCATACGCAACATCCTTCATGAATCGCTAAGATGCATAAACCAACCAACAGTGTCTCTGACTTGGTTTTCATACGGTTGCAAAGGGTGGCCTAAGAGATCATGCTCTGCGGACGTGACATCGAAATTGCTTTCAATCGTGTCGAGTTTTCCGGTAAAGGGTATCTTGCCATCTGCTACCTCTTGCGAAAACTCCTTGCGCACGATATCGACAGCATCCATCAATTTTGGGCCGGTGGGTGCGTTGCTGCAGAGCAGGAAGCTCTGATATTTGCTTGGGATTCTCTCGGTATCCAGAGCTTTGACATGAGCTTCGACTACATCATCCAAATGAACCGTTTCGGAGAGCAACGGTGGGAACTCATCCGCAGGAAGAGCTAGGAATGGAGCCAGGCTGAAGTCGCCGAAAAGCCAAGCTAAGATCATGTTAGATCCTTTGAAAGCCTCCTGCTTGTTTTTCGCAAGCTCTTCAGGACCCAGAGTCCACCCCGGCATAATGTTGATGATGCTAAAGTGAGAGTTTCTGAATTCGGGCGCAGCTGTGTATTCATCGACTATATTAGTTGCGGCAATCTTGCTGTTATTATAGCGGTGAAATCCGGGCGCATCATCGGAGATGGGAGGTTGTGTGGGGACTCTTGTATCAGCCGTCAAAGCGGGCACCTCAGCAGCTCTACCAGACATGATGGCCTGATTGGCCGGGTACGTCAAAAACATACGCTCGAATGGTCGAATGCTCGCAGTCGACGCGGTAAAGACAATCCGCTTTATGGTAGGAGTCGCTCGGGCTGTCTCTAAAATAGATCTGTTTCCTGCTACTGCTGCTGAGACTAGGTCTCCAGGATGTGTACCTAGTGGAGATGCTATGTGAATAATGTATGAGCAACTTTTGGCGGCTTCGTGATAAGCACCGGGTACCGTATTGTCGGGGACGATTGCAAACGTCAAAGCTCCGCTAGACAAGTAATCACGAGTAGAATGACCCTTCGAGATGACATCGATAGCCTCTTGACGACGGACTACTGCCCGAACTCGGTACTAAGTGGTACATCAATGATCAATTCCGACTCATTACTTCACAAGCCAGACACCCACAATACTTGACAGTGAAAAAGGTCATCGTAGTGGTGTTGATGGCTACTTACTTTTGCTTTAAGGGCACCAGCGAGCACCGCATACCCAACAAATCCATTGGCACCAGTGATCAAAACAAGTGGGGAAGATGGCATGATGGATGGCGATATGATGTGTAAGCGTCCAAGCATGTGTATTCGACAATAATGAGAATTTTTATGTCAGAAACGGGGGCTTAGCCAGCATATGACCACCTTCAAAGATAACAGCAGGTGTTTCACATGGGGGAATAAATGCCGCTTCATGCACAGCTTCGCTTCGGAGTTGATGTTACGGGGATGAACAAGAAACCGGTAATTGGACCATAAGCGAGTTGCACGTGACTAGCCTTGAATGCTTGGCATTCGGCCTTCTGCAAAACCGCCTGTAGTATCCTCCTAGATAGTCATAATTAACCCACCTTACAACCAGGAGCATTGCACTCGATATATGACCTTATTGGGCCTCGATTTCGTGCCTTCTACACCTGTGCTCATCATCCTCTTTTCTGTTAACTGCTCCTCAAATGGTTAGTTGACCGGGCTGACGCAGTATATGCAGTGGAGGAGGCGTTTGCCGTACTAGGGCCTCCAGCTGAAATGCAACGTCACAATCTGGGTTTTACTTTTTGTGACGCGGCAGGCTCATCGTACCTATCTATTACTCCCACCGTCCTTGTCAAGTTCAGAGTGATTTGTGTGACTATAGGCTCATTGGAGTTACCTCTATGACCATAGGGCCGTTTCTGGAGTGGTTAAATCTCAATAGTATAGAACGGGGCGACTCTGCAAGGATCGCGGACTTGTCTCATTCATATCGACTCAATCCATTCTCCGACCCATGCTTTAGGCTCAATGGATTTTCAAGCGGTACCAAGGCTTTGCAGCAAAGACCTACTATAAGTCTTTTTATTCCGGATTTTGAAACAGCTCGTGACCCGAAAAACCCGGTCCATCGCGGTCGTCTACTTCGTGGAAACTTGATGGAACAAAGGCGTCTTTGGTCTGACTTGGCGACTTATCCCGTTTCTCAAGGACCTTGCTTTGTTAATTTTGAAGGCTTTCATTGTATATAAAGAGACTAAAATTAACACTTCAATTGATCTCTAGACCTCGATCGGTGGATATTAGCCGCGATGCCGAATTGATTGATCGGAAACTTTTGACGACTGGCGTCGGGACATGGTGTTTCCATATGAACTGTACGAGCTACTTCACGTGATCCTATCAAGCCTGTCTCTTGCCATCTGAAGAACGATAAAGGTAGAGACGGGTGTTGACCTAGCTAATCCATCATGCAGCTCTGGCTGTGCTCTTGCTGCGTCTATGCGCAAATGCAATAAGAAAAGCAAGTCCCCGGGTCGCATTTTTCGTCTCCAGCGGGCGCACCCATTACTGTAATACCCGGGGTGATCTTGAGATCAGAGACACTGACCGTACCCATAGAGATCGTAGCATCAGCAGGATCATTATCCTCCGGCTCACTGGCGGGGAAGTCAGCAACATCGACTTCAAGTAACTCGACTTCGTTCTTTCGGCGATGCAATTGCGGGAAGCTTTTGCAATTTCCTGCTACACCTTCAAGCATTGTCAGTATCGTTTATCCATCTCACACAGAAGCCTGCGCTTTTAATGAGGAGATAGAGGACCCACTAGCAGCGTAATAACAATACGATGGCCCATTAGCGAGCGCACCCTGCGAAGATAATCTCGAGGCTTTGTTGACATTGTACACATCCTGGCCATCAACGCCCGTGGCAGCATAATAGTACTTATGCGCCAGCTCCTCCAATAAGATCCACATTCGATACACAGTGAGTTCGAAACCGACGAATGACTGGCGATTCACTTTTCTTTTAAAGCGATTGGTGTCCTTATTCGTTTCTAGGCAATTGGACGCAGGCTCACCATCCACCGAGGCCGGAGGCAAGTCCCCGAATACCGAGGTTGCTGGAGCGTTGTAAAAATATGGACAAATCACGATGATTGGATTTGGATTTTTGTTCGATTCAGCAGTGAATGCGGTCATCGCATAGGTCGAGTTACACCGAGTGTATGCATCCACTACCTGGCCATCAATCGCCGTGAACACAAGGTTGCTATCACTAGTGACGCTCCAGAACACAGGGGCACCGGTTGGGGATAAAATAGCCCAATCTTGAGGAGGGTCGGTGATGGGGTATACAACCGCACCAGCGGTGATGTTCGTGAATAGCGCGGTGAGGAAGGGCGCGTTGGCCATGTCGTGGAAGAAGGTGCTGTAAGCTGAACTTTCCGCTGGGGATTTAAGATCCACGAGCACTGGTTGGAGATTCTGGTAAAGGTTGTCGAGGAGCTTACGCAACAGCTCGGCCTTTTCAAGATGCGTAGTGTCCTGTGATTCGAAGGCCAGCATGTATTGACCTTGTTGATAGAGCCTCGTCCCGCCTTAGGCATGGTCAATTAGCTAGACGAATTGGTGGACCATCAGGGGCATCACACACCTCTCTTGGCGAGGATATGGTCTTTGACTTGCTTGACCGCACTTTTAGATGGTAGGGTATGGCACGTAGCCAGCCAGGTCAAAGTCCAGACATACAGAAGCACCTTCGTAAACATCATGAACCACGAGATGAGTTGTCGCAATTGTCAAATTCTCAAGGGAAACCTGGATGCTCTACCCTGAATTCTTTCCAGTGTTGCCCGTCTTGATAATAAGGCCGCGCCATGGTCTTTCCTAAATACCCTTGTGCTATCAAGTCCACTCATTGATGACTCGATTGAAGTCTGCCGTCTCGGGGTGGCGAAGCAAGCGCATAGAGCGCTTGTACCAAACGGGTTTCCGCATCTCCTAGAATACTCCGAGACCAGACCTTATTTTGAGTTCCTAGCTAGGTTTGAAGTCCCAGTGCATGAATCAAGCCCTTGCCGGAGCCGGGTCGATCGTGTGAATTATATTTTTACATTGTCTTACATTGTCCCTCGACTCCGTTGTTAGATCATGGTACAAAACTCGGAAATGGCCTCTTCGAACAGTAAAACAAACCAAACACCAAAGATTCGATAGCGAGAGGGACGGAATCCACTGAGACCAGGTGGGACCGCTCGAAGCGGATTGTTTGCGACTCCTTGGCGTTTGTAGGAGTACGGTAGACTCTAGAGTAGATCCCCATCGGCCGCTTGTCACCAAAATCTTTGCCAAGCCTGTGGCAAGCCTAACCCTGAAATTTTACAATTATTCGATTCGAAAAAACGCTCGACTCGATCAATTCGTTGTTGTTTGGCATCAAGCAGAGCTACCCACAGTACTTACAACAACATGAAGCATGAACATGGAAATGCCTGATACGACGTCAGTGTCCATCTACTCAGACTCCGACGATGATGATTCCTCGCTCTCCAACGCATGGGCCTTGGCCCTTCGCCTTGACTTTGACGACTTCTTCCTCTGCTTCTTCTCCTTGGCTTCCAAATCCTCGCTGCTTGTCGACGACGTCGAGCTCCCACCTCTCCGAGATTTCACAACCCTCCGATGGGGTATGACCAGCTCTCCCTTCTGCCACCCATAGGATCATCATACCTTTGCCCATTACGTTGCGCCAAAGCCGCCTCATTGCCACCATGGACTCCGTCAATGTAATCTTCGAACTTCTCTGACACTTGCGCGACGACTTTGAATTGCGCCAAATCCAACACCGGTTTCTCCTGCTTCTTGTTCGCATCGAATTCAGCAAGTGCGATCGCGGTCTGGAACGCATTCTTAATCTGTCGCCCATTCCAAGTCGTTTTACCGTTCTTGTGTAATTCTCTGTAGTGCTTCCTTGCATAGTCGTAGATTTCTTCTGAGTTGACTTCCAGAGTTCTTTCGCTTTTGGCTAGGCGCTCGAGGTTCATCTTCCAGATCTTGAGCGTAGAGCGCTTGTTGAGAGGAGGGTAGTAGAGACTGATGTGGATTCTTGATTTAAAGGCTTCGTCGAAGTGGCCTATTTTATTGGTTGTGAGGATCAAGATACCGGAGTAGTATTCCAGTACTCGCAGGAACACGGAAACTATGCCATTGCGTCTCATGTTCTCACGGTCTCGCGCTTGAAGGAAAACGTCGGCTTCATCAAGCTAGGGGAATCCAAGCTTAGTTCGAACACAAATGTCACAGGAAGTGCTGGGGGATGACAAATTAAGTTGAACATACCAGGAGAACGCAACCCCATCTATGGGCAAGGCTGAAGTTTTGCTCAAGATTGTACTCGACATCCTTCGGAGTCTCGCCGATGTCTCCACAGGTGATTGGGAAAAGAGGTCTGTGTGTATAGTCTGCCACACACTCGGCTGTACTGGTCTTCCCTACTCCAGGGGCTCCATGGAGCAATATGATGCGGCCTTTGCCTTTTCCCCTCACGAGGTCGACCTGATGCTCCAACTGGCACTCTTTGCTGGCGGACGACAGCGTATTCTGCGGATCATGCGTTTTAACAAGCGACTCCACGAGTTCTGCGACACCTCGAGGGAGGATCAGAGACTCGAAGCCGTCACTGTGGCACTCGAGCGGGCGAATATTATCGAGGTTGAGGAAATACCAACGTCGGCTGCGTAAGACAAAAGCATAAATTCTGTTTGGCAGAAGCAACATCATGCTCTCGGTCAGTTCTTCGCTAATGGTATTACTGCTGACGACTCGGAGAAGCGACCCATCTGTATTATATATCAGAGTCAGCGCTAATCTAAGGCGAATCAAAGCCTCGGAGTGACCCACGGGCTCTTATGAACTCAACGGTCCTCTGCCTGTCAACTCGATGATCATCAAACATGAATCTGTCTTTGAAGCACTCCGTACAACCCGGGATACCGCACGCTTCGGTCTAGCAGATGCCTACGTTAGCGTTTTGTCATGCGCCGCGGGGTTGCCGTATTCAAGAGCAACCGTAGCAAATACCAATTCGCAAACAGTGAAGTAAAAGCAAAGTTTTAATATCTCGATTGATCATCGACTTGTCATTATTAAAGAGGTAGAATGTGAGTGTGTAGCGATCGCTTGACGCAGGTTGGTACAAGAGAAGTGCAGAGCACTGCGTACGACAAAAGAGTGGCAACAAGGACATACAACTATTCTCGCATCATCCTCGATCCAGGATCTGAGTCCGAATTTGGGCGCATGCTTTGGATATTTCCGAAAAGCTAAGGCAAGGTCGATGATGACCTGGCTGTCAATCTAGAAAGAGCTTAGCAACTTTCACTAATGTATCTCCGCAGTCGTTGAATTGACTCACCTGTTCTTGCGGTTCGCCCACGCTCAGGCCGTTATACTCGCGATGGGGAAACTGATTCGGAATCGACAATTCTCGAAACTTCTTGCCCCTCTTCAGCATGCTATCTTTGATGTGGGCAGCGTCTGAACGAAAACGAAGAGGGTACAGGGGAAGATCCACAATACTCTTTTCCCCTTCGTATGAGACAAGCGACAAGCGTCGTTCGACTGGCCCGAAATTCTGTCCGTCGAAGTCAAAGTAAAACACGTCGACATTAAAGACGCTCATCGCACTGTCTGTTTCTTGTTGGTAAACCGATTCCACGAATTGGTGAGACCCCTCGGTCTTCGTCTGGATTTGTTGCACTGGCCGTCTGCTGGAGAAAATGTCGGCAGCTGGCAGTATGGAAACTTGATACAGCTCAAAGCCTTTCTCCTGGGATTCACTTTCTGTGACGACTAGGTCTCCAGCCTGAAACAAATGCCACATGTCCTGAAAAGCAATCTGCTTGGCTTCGGAGGACCGTAGCAAGTCGTGTTTGGCGAAAATCTCCTTCATGTCTTCTTTCATGAATTTAGTAAGAACGCGAAGGTGTATGATCGCTTCCACTTGGGCCAACAGTTCTTCTGATATCTCGTGTTTGCACTCGTCACAATTCGATCTCCCTGATGGTAGCACGTCCAAGGATGCATGTATGGGCTCGCTGAAGGAGGTCCTTCTGCTTTTGCTGCTTCGGGTGCGTCGGGACGTTTGAGGGAACAGATTGTTTTCATCAAGCTCCACGAATCCTTTACACTTCTCTCCAAGGACACATTCGGTATTCTTGGCAAAGCCTTGTTCTAGCTCCATAAGGTAGTCGAGTATCTGTTCGTTATAGAATAACAGTACCTTGAAAGGACGATGGATGATGAGGCGTGATGAACTGGAGAATGTTTGCTCTGTTATGGTTTGTAAAGCGTTGATTATGTGTGGCGACCTGATCCGAATACGTTCAATGTTCTTGCCGGAATCCGGGGTAGATGACGATTTGACGGATTGCCGCTGGGAAATCTCCGTCGCAGGCTGGGCAATAAAGGACTTGCGTCTGCTGTTGGTGTGTGGCTTTTCCGTAAGGACTTCGAGCACGTTGGTAGCTTTCGATGCGTCTTCTAAGTACTCCTGCCAACTCAACCACTGGATTTCCGTACTCAGGCCCGTGCGCTCGGAGGACTCGTCGCCTTTTTCCGAGCTACTAAGCTGTCGCGAGAGCTCTAGATTTTGGATCTGACTCTGGAGGTAGTCAATACGCTCGGCAAGAATCTTCACTGGATCATCTTCATCAGTGTTTACGGGCGGAACGACTGGGCTCTTCTGTGATCTTCTATATATTGATCGGTCTTCGTCCTCTAGGGTCAACTTGAGACCTTGAAAGCGGACGATAGAGTTGCTTCGTTGCGTCTTGGATACCCCAGTGCTAGAAGTAGTCTCATCACGAGAAAGTGGCGTGCGAGGAGCCGAGTCCAATTCATTGCGCTGGGTAAATGCTGCTTCACTTTCGGATCCACTGCCATCAGATGATCGAGAGGCTTCTTGTTTGGACTCGCTGCCGTCAGCGTACTTAGAAGAGGACATGTTGCTTGTGCTAAAGTCTGAACGTGAATCTGGGGGTCAGTACGCCAAAGTTCGCCGAATATCTGCCTTTCAGATGAGCAAACTCCGCAAATCGTGGAGTCTACCACAATTCAGTTCAGGACTATGATGGTTTTCAATACACGCCTTCTACACGGTGACGTCCTGAAACCAAATTGAGAGCAGATTAACGACTTCGCAGTGCAGCGTCGGAGGAATGCTTGAAAGAACCAGATTCCTTGATTCTCCAAACAGAGGCATTCTTCGAAATCGGCGATTCTTCTGGGCAATGACGAATAGCGGCAGATCTGTTCCTGTTAGATTGGTAAGCTTTGTTGCCTGCTGCTAGTCTCAGGCCTGGAGGATATTGATTACTACCCGAACAAGGCGTTCAATCATCTCTTTATCAATCACCGATCCCACCCTTTCCTCCACGCAGCGGAGCACATTTCTGGCCTGATCTTCAACACGATTGGTAGCCCCACGTTCCCGGGTACGGACATGGATGCATACCAGAGTAACAGCTGGTCTACACAACATCTTGTAGGGCCAGCGCTGCACATGAGAGGCATAGCCTTGCGGAGTGGAGATATCGTCCTGCCCCATGCCACCACGCATGGCTCATGACTCAGGAACGCCCCTGTCTTTCTTGCAAAATCGTCATGCTTTGGCTTTTTGCCATTTGTATGGTGGGCCTTTATTGGTCAAGAAGTCCATCGTTAGTACGCCTTCTGGTTGTTGAGGGATATTAATAGATACTTGCTTCGTACCCTGTTGACGGTTTTGTCTCCAGCCATTCTGGCCATCGGTTCTTGGACGACATGCGCACGCAGTCCGCGGGTTAGTCTGACGAACGAGCTTGCTCGACAACCCAACGGGTGGGGCAAGGTGTGAAAGGTGTGTGTGCACATGAGCAAGGCTGAAGAGTCGTAGTATCAAAGTGGTTAGTGTCGGCCAAAGTTGGACATGGATTGCCGCTCAGCCGAGAATCGGTAAGGCTGTAGCCTACAAAGAAAAGAAACAAACATAAGAGACCACTGGGAAGGAGTCGCTGATGCACATGTCGAGATTAGTGAACATGCATGAATCAAGACCCGAGACTGCAGCTAAAAGCTGCGGTCTTGTCCCACCACGAATGTGGAATCTCAAGCCTGTGGTTGAGCTTGCACCAATCAAGTTGCCATTTACTCCAGGCTGCGGGACAGCTGTCTGAGACCGCCGAAGCGCGATCAATTGGGGCCCGAGCATCCCGAGAACAGTCGGCAAGAGCCAGCATGGCATATTCCTCCAAGAAAAGACGATCTGAATTGGACTTGCAACCATTTATCTATATGCAGGCACAATATGTCGCCCAGAGCTGAACCAGATACGATCGAAACGTCTGTTCAGGCGCTCCACAATGACCCACCAGGTCCCGAAATCGTCAAGACGTCGGCTCAATATGCTGAGAAATATGTCACGGAAGACTTGCATCCGGCTTTCGCAGATGCCGGGATCAGATACAACCCGAATAATGACTGCTTTGCTGCCGAGATAGAGGACGAGTATGATGATGCGGCATTGATCGATAGTCAAAAGGCTTTTGTCGATGCACTGGAACAATTCCAGCAAGGGGTAAAGACGAAGTACGAATCCAAGGTCAATCTTCGCGCGATGCATACCTGGAAGGAGGTAATGGAGTACGCAGATGAAGCACGCGACAAGTATACCGGCGTGAGCAAAAAGGGTATTGTGAGGAAGATTGATCAGAAGTTGAAGACCTTCCAAACTGCTGCGCCTGCTGTCGAGGCATGGCTGAAACTGCTCCCCTCAACCTCATGGTATGGCTCAATCATATGTGGCGGGTTGACAATTGTGCTAGAGGTAAGCATCGATATTTGATTTATCCTCCGATGTACATTGTTGCTCGTTGTGTCCGCAACACGTGATCAACTTCATCTTAAGCGTTTATGTTTCAGATTCCTACTGCAATGTTCCTTAAAATTCCCCAACTAATGTAACTTGCTTGAATTGGGGTTTGACTTTTGTTACTCTATTTATTATCTCTTACGCTTCAGATACAAGCTCTATGAATTACCCTGCCGGCACATGGACTTGGCATTGTATGTTGATGAGAGCTGAATGGAAATAGGCGGCAGTCAATCTTAGGAAACTCCGAAAAGAGACACTTGCTGCACTCCACCGTATGCCCTTGTGCATAGAGAAAGCTCAGTTCTTCATGCGGACCTACGGCTACCCGAAAATTCATCGACAGGTGGGAGATCTTTACCTAGCGATGATTGAAGCCCTCCAACATATCCTTGAATGGTACAGGTGCAACGCAGGCAGTAAGTCTCCATAACCTTGGCAGAGTAGAAAAAGTTTTTTTGGACTAATCGTCACCAGTGAGATATGTTGCTGCTTTCTGCAAAGGTCCTGCATACGCCGAAAGGTTGAGAACCAAGATGAAAAATGTGGAAACATCCTCGGAGGCCATGGAGGATCAAGCGAGCCAAAGGGAGCAACTTACATTAAAGATGATTAAGGATGTCACTTTACAAAGTATGTTAATAATATACTTCCCTCATAAGGTCAAGTCTAATGGCTCTTTTCAGCCAATGATCAGGTGGGAGAGTTGAAAATCCTTGCTCTCGAAGCACGTAACCATCTGTACGACGTCCTCAAGGATACGGAATTGTGGCAGAAGGCGATGCACAGTATTTTACTCCTTTCGCACATAAATTCAGATTGCTGAATTGATCCAGCTTGGAAGGAATCCAGGATAGCGATGGAGTCTCGGGTGGCAAGCAAAGATCAAGTGACCTCAGAAAGCGAAGGTGATTATTGCAGCTCCAATATTTCCTTGCCACATGCTGACAGAGGGCTTAAGCGAGCAATACCGCGGCCGAGAAAGCGCTCCTTGCTCGTTTTAGTTCCGAAGTAGACGATTACTCGCAAGATATGGAGCACGCGCTAGGCAAAGTCCCTTTCATGACTCTGGGCGATCAAGATAGAATAGCCGCAACGATACAGCATCAAAAAGTTCAGGACTGGCTGCTAAACCCACTATTTGGAGGGTTGCTCGTCAATGGTAACTGGCGACGGCATGATCCTATCTCTCCCACATCTGTCGCTTGCGCTTTACTTATCCATGTCTTCTCGAGAAAGCTTCTCTTTCCCACAGTGTACTGGTTCTGCGGCGTTCACAAATCTGGACCTAATGGCAACGCTTTGGGAATGTTGCGAGGTCTCGTCTATCAGCTTCTTTACTTGTCATGTTGCAGATGCAGCAGCAGAGACCAGAGCAAGGTCGACACGCAAGACCTCGACAAGCTGCTTAAGCTCTTCCGAAGGTTGCTTCGGCGCTCGGCCAGCAGATTCCCCATTGTCTGCATTTTAGACGGACTCTCCTACTACGAGACCCGCCACGAGAACAAGAGAACCGGCGAGATCGTCAGCGAGTTAGCAAGTCTAGCGAAACTCAATCCACCAAGACTCATCTTACTACTTACCAGCCCCACCAGAACGAGCTACATATCACGCGAGCGTGATATTGTACGAGATATTACTATTGCGGAGATCCCAAACCACGTCAGTGGTGTCAAGCAGGGGTTGAACAGTAATAATCTGATGTCTGACACGCTGGAAAAGGCAAGAGGATTATCCGAGAGGGTCATCAACGGCCAGCAGGCGGGTTAGCAGGGTGATATGGCGCCGAAAAATGCGATGAAAGCATCGCACCAAGGTCTGGAGAAATGACAGTGTGAATCCATTCCAGTATCGCACTTTCTCTTTGAAACAAGCCATGATTGATATCTTATTTAAAGCTTCCTCTCGACGACAGGTAGGGATTGGACCCTTGCAAATATCATGTCTGTATCATGTGCAATCCCTAACACAATTTCTTTTTAGCTTTGCGACTGCTAGCTACAGAAGAGAGGTGGTATGACATTGGACGCTTGCGGGATCAAATTGTACTAGTGCTAAGCAATACTGCTAGAAATACAGATGATTCGACCACGAAATCGGAGTGCCTTATCATGACTTCACAAAAAGACTCGAACGAAAGGCCGTATCCTGAAAAGTTGAGTTCCTTCAACGCCTACCATCCCACTCATCCTTGATTAAGAGACCCGGTCTCGCAGAATTTTATTTGCAGATTGACAGTTTCGAAGTCTGAAAATGCAAATCGCGCGTGGCGTTTTTAGCGTGACGCTATAGTATAGTCAATAGAAGTTCGACTTTTATTGATTAATTTTGACACGTGTAATCGCGAAAATGAAATCGCGTAAACAAATCATGTTGTGATGATGTCGTCGTTTCATTTTTCGTAACGAACATTTTCGTTTTTATCGCAATATTATTAATTTAACAATTAATGTTTTGTTGATTTCGTCAACATTATATAATTGACGTACGATGCAAAATGTTTGAAATCAAATCGATTCGATCACAATTTATCGATTTTGAAATCAACGCGATACGATTATATTTGAAAATATTATTTTCAAAAAAAATATACATCAAACGAAAACATTTTTTGTAACAAACATTTTCGATTTTATTGCATTACAATCAATTTCGCATATAACGTTTTTTTGTTTTCGTTCAAAAATCATCTTTGACGTACGATGAAAAATGTTTGAAATCAAATCGATTCAATCATCGTTTTTAAATTTTGAAATCAACGACATACGATTTTTTTTGAAAACATTATTTCAAACAAAAACAAACAACAAACGCAAAATATTATTATCATTTTTTTTTTATCATCGTTGTTCGAAATTTCAACAATTCGATTTTGTTATTGTAAAATTATTAACGACGTACGATTGAATTCGTTTTTACAAATTTCGATTAATTAATCGTTGACAATTCGTTGTTTTTGTTCATAACAATCTGATCACATCAAAATGACGAACAATCAATTTTTCGCATTTTTTACAATCGTCGAGACATTTCACTCGAACGAATCAATTGAATTTGTTGTATAACACGACATTTTTGAAACAAAACATGACGTTTTCATAATTTACGTCGAAAATCATGATTACAACATCAAAATCAAACGATCAAAAAATCATTCAATTATGAAAAATGATTCAATAATTAAAAAACGTTTTAAAATTACGTTTGAATGCGATGAAAATTGTTTATAAAAAATCACATGTTACAAAAACGTTCGTGAAACGCAATGAAAATTCACGATTAAAACGAAATTTCATAATCACTCGTTCGTTTCAACGAAAAATTTTCGTGTACATCACAAACATTAAATGACAAACGAAATTTTGAAAAAAATCGCAATTACAAACGAAAAAAATCAATTTTTTGATCGACAAATTCAATTTTCAATTTAACAAATATAAACATGATTTCGATCGAAATTTTGAATAATTTAATCACGAATTATTTCAATCATTTTTTCATTGTTCAAAACATTTACAATGCGAAAAAAAAATTCAAAACGCAAAAATTGAACATTGACATTTTTATGAAAATTTTGCACGATGTTTTCGTTTTCGATTTTATCAATTGATTTTGAAATCGTCGCGATGTAAAACATCACGATCGTGTGAATAAATTTTTTTTGTCAACAAATATGTCGTCGATTTTTTATTCAAAAATTTCGAAATTTTCGTGTTAAATAGTATTTGCAAAATCAAACAATACGAATTGTCGATGTTTGTTTTTTTGAAACAAATTTCATTAAACATTAATTTTTATTGAAATTTGATTTTTGTTAATACGAAAAATAAAACGAATTTGATATAAATGATGTTTGATATCGATCAACTGTATCGACGATTAAATTTTCAATTTTTTTTTGTAATCGTTTTCATTTCGAATTGAATATTGTTCGAAATTTTCGAATTTCGATATTTAACAACAAAAATTTTTCTTTTTATTTATCATATGAACAAAAAAATTCGAAAACATTGCAAACATTTTTTCAACGATGACAAAATCGAACAAAAATGACAAAAATTCATGAAACATTGATTCGAAATTGTTCACGTTTTCATTCGTAAAAATTACAATTTAATTTAAAGAAATTTGAAAAATAAATACAAACGTTTTCATCGCGACGAGATTTTGTATTTGCACAAAATTTAATTTGATATTTCATGACGACGTTGTTTTTGCAATTATAACATTAACGACATATTGCATTTCAACGTTCATAAATTTTTTCGAATTAAAAACGATCATCGTATTTTGAAATAAATGTTCAAATATTTCATTGACAATATGAAATTTGTAATTAAACGTTTGAAAACTTTATTTTTTAAACAATAAAAAAATTATTTCGAAATCGTTGAACAAATTCGAACGAAATCAACAATCACGAAATTTAATCGACAATTTTATCGCGATTTGTTTATTTTGATTACATTTCACGTTTTGCATAAAATCGAAAAACAATACAGACGATTCATTAAAATCAAAAAAAAATCGAATACACATTTTTTTGAATCGTGTATTGACATTCACAATATCACAACAAATATTTCGTGTGTTTACAATATACGAAACTTCTTGAAATTATTCGAGAAAAATCGATTTGAAAATGCATCGTTGTTTTCGTTTCAATTGTTTTATTTTCATTGAAGATTGTTAAAGTTTAAATTCTTTTTCATTACATCGAAATTTGATATTATTGCGTTTTGAAATTCATTGATCACGCACGTCGATTCGAATTCGATTATTTTTGACAAAAAAAAACGTTTTTTTGACGTAAAATACGTGTTATGAAATAATCGCAATCGATTTTTTCGCAATCGATTTCAATCACGTTTCGTTTTTTTCGTTTTATCGATTGACGATGAAAACGATGTTTTCAATTTTAATCGTGTTTTCGAAAATAATAATATCGTCGATGTTGATCGAAATGACGATTTTGTTGTCAATGATAACGATATTTTCGATATTAACAATGATGACGAAAATTCAATTGTTAATCATTCGAATGACGATGTTTTTTCGAATTTTGTTCGTGTTTTCGATAATGATAATGTTTTCAATTTTGTTCACGACGAAAACAATGTTTTTAATTCTGATCACGTTGATGATATTGACAATGTCATAAATATTAATTATATTTTCGATATTGACGACGTCGACGTTATTGAAATGACAAACAAAAAATTTGCAATTATCGAATTGAAAAACAAACATCGAAAATCACAAAACAAAAACGACACAACAATTCGAATCAAAAAACGAAAATCAAAATTTATCGATCGAAATTTTTCTGATCATGAATCGAAATTTTCAAATATGACAATTCGAAACAAAAAAACGAAATTGATCGAAATCAAAATTACACGAAAGAAAATTGTCAAAATGACGCAATCGATTGAAATTCAAAATACATTAAAACGTGATCGAAATCGCGATGATCGAAATCGCGATAATCGAAATTGCAATGATCGAAATCGAAATGTCACACGCAATAAAATGATGATTGAAAAATCAATAAAAATGTTCAACGACAATTTCGATAATTTTGACAATGTTTTCGAAAACGAAAACGATTTCGATCATTTGTTCAACAATGATGATTATGAAAACGCGAATGACGAAAATTATGATTCGAAATTGAACATAAAATAATTCAATTTTTTCAAAAAATTGAAAAATATGATTGTTTGACTAAAAATTTAATAAAAAACAAAATGTTCAAAAACAATCACGTCGACGTTGATAACATTATAACATGTATTCATAAATAAATTTCAATCGAAAAATATTTTTTTCAACAATTAAAATTATCAATACAATTATTTTTTCGACGTTCGATGTTATTATTTTTTGAAAATGTTAAAACGTACGATTAAAATCATACATGTATGCGAATTTCATGAATCATCATTGATTTCACATGAAAATGCAAAATGCGTGAAACAAATTCACATCATAATATTTGCTTTTCGTGTTATTTGATGTTTGAAAACGAATTTTCTTTTTCGTTGAAATTCGTTATTTCGAAAATCAAACATTATACGTTTCATATTCGCATAACGTTATCAACAATACGTCATTATTTTTTGAAAATTCAACAAAATACGACATCAAACATTTTTACATTTCAAAAAATTGTCATTGAAAACGATGCACATGATTTTCGCATGTGATTCAAATTGTTTTTTTTCAAAAAAAAATGAAAAGATTGAAAAAATTAAAATTGCATAAATGTGATTATCGAAATCTTGAATAAAAAAAATAAAATCGAAAATTCAAATATTTGAAATATGAATTAAAATATTGATTACAATGATTTCGTCATTGATAATTTGAATTTTGATATTATTATTTGTGATATGAATATTTTGTATGAAAATGAATATACTGTTTTGTAAAATACAAAAAATTTAATATTGAATGCAAAAATTATTATTGAAAATATGTTTGTTGTATTATATAATGTTTACATCTCAATGTTAAATTCAAATATGTTAATTTAGAATTTTAATATTAACAATACAAAACAAATGTATTTCATTTCATTTTTTTTTCGTTTGAAACAATCATTTTGTTCATTTATAATTCGATCAATTCGAAAAACAATTTTTCAAAAATCAAATCATGCATGACAATTATAATAGAATTTTTGATATTATATGATGAACAAATTTCAAATGATTTCGATAAACAAATTCAAAAAAATTTAAAAAATAAACATTATTTTTGCGAAAATGTGACGATAAAATAGAACGACTAAATAGAAATTAATGAATATGTTCAATGTTGAATGTTGATTTTCGTAAAACGATAACTAACACAAATGCAAAAATTTCGAAAAAAAAAATGAAAAAAAAGTTGAAAAAAAAAAACATGTAAAATTTTTTGAATGACGTATCGTGTTTATATATGCAAATAAATAATCAATGATTTAACGAAATGAAATCGACTTGTTAATTTAGTGATTAAAATTGCGATTTAAATTGTAAATGATAAATTTTCATTTAAAAAATGTTCGAATTCGATTCGTGTGATGAACATCTGATGTTACAATTGAGAAAATCGAACAATAACAATTTTGAATTCAATGAAAACGTTATAACAATGTCTGATTATCGAATTCGCGTTTCGACATTTAATTGACTAATTTGAAATCAATGTTAATATGTGAAATATAACAAACAACAAACATCATTTTTTTGTTGTTGTAATGACGATGTTGAAAATTCGTGAATATTTTGCGCAAAATACGAAATTAAAAAGAAATTGTCGATTGATTTGATTGAAAAACGATGAACGCGATAAAATAACGATTGAAAATGACAAAAAAGAAAAATCATGACAGAATAAAAACGATGTGATAATATCGTGAAAAAAAAAAAAAATCATGATTGAATAAAAATGAAATAATCGTTTGAATTGTAATCGTTTGCGCGAAATTGAAAAAGAAAAAAAAAAAAAAAAAACGAAATTGAAAAAAAAAAAATCGTGACAAAATAAAAACGAAATGATCGTTCGAATTGTAATCGTCTAAACGAAATTGAAAAAAAAAAAACAAAAAAATCGTGACAAAATAAAAACGAAACGAACGCACGAACGAAAAAAATGATAAAAAAAAAATTGCAAAAAAGAAATTCATTGAAAAAACAATTTGATTTAATTATTAGTTACGTCGTCGATAATGAAATTCGATATCATTGATTTCGTTTTGTTGAACGAATTCATTTTATCGCGATAAAATTTTTTTTTAATTTTTGACGTGCGTGAAATTTACGACGTAATAAAAATTATAAAAACGCGTTGAATCGTGTCAAAAACACATTTTTAAAATTCAAAATTTCGTATTACAATTCATCGTCGTGAAAATGAAAAATCAAACGTCATGTAAAAAATAAACAAAAAAAAACGAAAAATTAAACGAGAATGCGAAATTAAATTTTATCGATTTCGCAATAACAATTTCACGAATTGATGATCATGAATCAACATATGAAATGAAAAAACAATATAAAAAATGAAAACATTTGTTTCATCATATTTATTAATCAATTGTTATAATTATCAACATTTCGTTTTAAATATTTATAAATTGTTGTTTTCGTATCATTTCAAATTGCAAATATCAAAATAATAAAAAAAAATTCATTTTTTTTTATTCAAGACAAAAATTAAATATTATCAAAACATTTTAACATCAACAAAATCAAATCAAATCACAATTTATAAAAAATAATTGTTTGACAACATCAAATTTATTAAATACAAAAAGATTGTTTATTAATCAATCGCATTTATTAAAAAACATTTTCGTACGAATGATGTAAAAAAACAACAAAATAAAAAAAAAACGAATCAACGAAATTTATAAATGAAAAATAAATATAATGCAAATTTTTTTTGATGCGAATAATGTCAATTTTTTTACAATATTGTGTATAACGATGTTTGCAATAAAATCGTTTTTCATAACAAAATTTCTCATTACATGATTATTGAAATAATGTTTAAATATTCAACATTCGACGTCAAATTTTTTTTTATGCGTCGTAACACGTTCGATTTTATTTTTTTCAAATTTCGCGTTTTATTCGCATCGTTTGATTGTTGAAAAAATTTGATATAAATTACAAAATGATGTTTTACAATCGCGAAAAAAACATGATTGTTTCAAAAAAATTCAAAAAAATTCATAATCAAACAACAATGCAAAAAAATTTTTTTGCAATTTCGTATATAACGAAAAATGCAATGAAATCGACACACAACATAATTATTCTCGAAACAAAAATTTAATTGTGTTCAATTTTATTTCAAATTACAATTTCATTTCATTATTTTTCGTTTTCGTCGTTTGATTCGACATTTTTTATTTGAATATTCGAAAACGATGTTTTCGTCAACGTTTGATATATTTTTTTTTGTTTGATTTTTTTCGTCAACACAATTTTCAATATTTTTTTTTTCGTTTTCATTCAACATCGTTTGATATTTTTTTTTATAAATCAAAAAAATGAATTTTTTTCAAATTTTTTTAAAAAACATATTTACAATTTTTTTTGCGACGCGAAAGCGACGCGATTTTGAAATTCAAATTGTAAATATTTTTGTAAAACGAAAATTCGAAATTTCTGTTTTTTTAATTGATGCGAAAATAACGATTTGAAATTCGATAAAATCGAATCGTTCGATTTCGAAATCGTCAAATTCGAAATCGTCGAAATTGTCGTCGTGTTCAAAATGAATTTTTGTGTTTATATTCATGAATTCGTTTTCATTTTGAAACAAAAATAATAATTCATTTTTGTCGACATTGAAATCGATTTTTTGCAATCGTTCGCGATTTGTCGTAAATTGATTGATAAACAATTTTTGACGATTTGATTGTCGTTGCGAAAAACACGTTTCGAAATTCGACAATGTTGTTTTCACAACATTGATACGAATTCGCGTGTTTTTGTCATGCACAAAAAAATTTTTAATTTTGAAAAAAATCGAAAACATCATTTTTGCGATCGTAAATTTTACGCGTATCGAATTTACATCATAAATTAACAATCGTTTCATTCGTTTCGAATGAAACGAAAAAAAAAAAAACATATTCAACGAACATTTCGACGTTTTGTGTTTTCATTAATATTCGTCGCATGTTTCAAATTGCGTTTTGATTTGACGACAAACGCGAAAAACACGATTGTTCGTAACGACGCAATGAATACAAATCGAACGAATATTTCGATCGATGATTTGAAATTGCGTCAACAATGTTATAAATATTAAAATTCGAAATTTATTTGAATAATCAAAATTTTCAATTGTTTCGAATGAATGATTTGAAACGAAACGAAACGATTGACGTTTGTCAAAAAAATTGTATAATCGTCGTAAATTTCAATAAATTGAAAAAATTCGTTTTTTGATAAACGTTGACGAAATTTCGCATACATCAATCAACGTGTACGCATTTTTTCGCATTTTCATTTACGACGAAAATATTGACGTTGATAACAATTTCATCGAATACGTTTGAATATATATCAGAAATTATACATATTTTCGATTCAATAATACATTTACAAATAATCAATTGATTCGCGTTACGAAACATGATAATGATGATCGTGATATTTAAACAACAAAAAAAAAAAAAAAAAATTGAAATTCATGTAAACAAAAATGATTTTACAAACGACGTTAATGATAAATATGTGTTGACGCGAAAATATTCACATGTTGAAACAACAACAATTTATCAAAAATATCGTTGTCAATGAAATGAACAATATCATCGTAATTGCATAATATCAAACAAAAAAATCAACGATTATTTAATTTTAATTATCATTTCTCGTCAACGTACGAGTATAATATATTAAAAAATAATTTAAACATCGAAAAAATGTTCATATTTTCATTGTTTTTCTTGATCGAAAACATTTATTTTTAAAAATCACGATAATGTAAAGTCAAAACACAATTTACATTATAAATTACAAAAAAAACAATAGCACATGAAAATAATATTGTTGAAAAAACATCGTTTCGAGTTCAGAAAATTGACAACGTGTAATCATTATAACAATTTATGAAAAAAAATATATTTATCGTTGTCAAATCGATGTTTTTTGCATGTTGTATTCATAAAAACAATGATGTTAAAATGATTTTGTTATGTTTGATTTCTATTCATGTTAATTTAATGTAATTTTGTTTTTTAAATTTCGATGTTCAATTTTTCAATTCGTGCGAAAACATTAATATAAATTTTTTCAAAAATAAATGCTATATGTCATATCGATTGTGCATTAATCGTGATGAAATTGTTTTGATGTTTTCATTTCATATAAATTCATGATCATGATTTCGTGATGTTGATATTGCGAAATCGACAAAATTTGATTTCGCAAACTTGTTTAATTTATTATTCGTTTTCGCAATCTTTTTCGTTTTTATTTATTTTTTTTTCAATTTGTAATCATTACATTACATTGTTGCAATGTTTTTTTCATCATGACGATGAATTGTAATTCGAAATTCTGAATTTCAAAAACGTATTTTTGACACGATTCAACGCGTTTTTGAATTTTCATCACGTCGTAAATTTTATACACGTTCAATTGTGATCGTGCGATCATGTTTTCGATAACGACGAAATAAATCATTTTTCATATCAATACATGAAGTTGATTTTTTTTAATCATTAACAATTTTACGATTTGTTGCGTTTTTTTTTTTTTACAATTCAAATCAAGAAATTTGTCGAAACATTTGTTCGATTCGTTTTTTTTCGTTTTTTGCAATTTTTTTTTTTTAATCATTAGCAATTTTACGATCTGTTGCGTTTTTTTTTTTTTTTTAATTCAAATCAAGAAATTTGTCGAAACATTCGTTCGATTCGTTTTTTTTTTTTCGTTTTTTTCATTTTTTTTTTTCGTTTTCGTTTTTTTTATCATTCGTTTCGTCAATATCATTACATCGTTTTTATTTTTTCGATCGACGTTTTCAACTTTTTTTTTTTTTTTCATTGATACATCATCTCGTCACGATTCTGTTTTGTCATTTTTTTGTGCAATCGTCGTTGTTTCGTTAACGTTTCAATCATTTTTTTTTTTTTGCGTTCAATATCAATTTTCGACGTTGTTACAACAACAAAAAAATAATGTTTATTGTCTGTTATATTTCACATGTTAGCAATAATTTCAAATTATTAATGCAATTATTTTGAAAATTTTCATTCGCATCAGAAAGCGCGTTTTTAATTATGAAATTCAGCGAATTGTTCATCATTTTTTACGCATTTTGTTCATCATACGATTCGAACTCGCGATTTTCTGAATGAAAAATGTTTATTTACAGTTTTAATCGTTAGATCATTCAGTCAGATTCGTTTCATTAAAATATTGATTTTTTATTTGCATATATAAACATTATGCGACGATTATCAAATATTTTCACATTTTCATCAATCAAAATATATTTACAATCAATTTTTCACGTTTTGTTTCAGTTCATTTTTCACGTTTTGTTTTAAAATATTTCAGTTTTCGCATCATTTATATTCAATAATCAACTATTTATAGTCGTTTTGTGTTCGTCACGTTCAATTTTTGATTTTGTTTCTTTTCGATTATCGTGATAATTGTTTTTTTCGTTCAATTTTGCATTGATGAATCGATCATGCGTTCGCGAAAATGATTATAATTTTAAAACACATAACGTTGAACATTCAAAAACAAATTCGTTTTGCATCAATACATATTAGCAAATTAAAAAATATTCATTAAACATTGCATTGACATACTTCATGTCATTGTAAAAAAAAAATAGTAAAAATTAAAATAAAAATCAATAAAACAACGATTTTCGTTTTTGTTTTAAACGTAAATGCATATATCAAACAAATGTCAAAATTCTGATTCAAAATTCTGAACAAAACAGATTTTGTTGCTGTGTATTGCATTAAAGCAATAATTTTATATTGTTCAAATCGTAATCATTGAACGAGTTGTTTGCTATGCAATAATATAATTCATAATGAAAAACGATGTTCAAATGATGTGAAAAATAAAAAATGATTTAATCGACAATTTTCGTAAACACGTTTTCAATTTCAATTTTTTTGAACGTTAAAAAATTTTCATTTTAAATTCGACTGATCATTTCAGTTTGTTACAAATAAATTAAAACTATCGTACGAATATATATGTTGAAAGAATAATAAAAATTTCGACAATTAATTGAAATACATTTTCAACAACGTATATTATACGAAAACGATTTCAATCAATGAATCGTTTGAATTTCAATATTGATTAAACATTTTTCGATTGACAATATCAACGACAAAACAGCATTTTTCACAATATTTATTGTTTCAATCGAATTGCGATATTTAATATGCAATAACGTACGATTTATTTTGAAAATTTTTGAATCAAAACGATCATGAAAAGACATCGAACGATTAACGAAAAATTGATGTTTTAAAAAATATATACATATGTCAATGAAACGAATTATCGTTGATCAAATTTGCATTCGTCGACAAATCATTGTTTGACATTTCGAAATTTGTTTTTGTTCGATATTGTCATTCGATTTTCGTGACGATTTTGAATTTTGTTTATTAATTCAAAATTTTTGTTTTTGAAATTTTTTTCAATATGATTCGAAAAAATTATTACGAAAAAATTTTCGTAAAAATCGATAATTGATTTCAAATATCGACAAAAATGAACAACAATTATGCGCAATCGCATTTTTTGTCGTATGCGTTGTAACGTGTATCTTTTTAATCGTCAAAATTAAAAAAAAATTTTCGCATTTTGATAAATTTATCATTTCAATTGATAATGTATTTAACAATTGTCACATTGTCATATTTCATATTTCAATCGTTTTAATGACATAATTTGCGAATATTTCAACGTTTTTGAATCAAAAAATATTGAACATCGTTTTTGCGAAAAGAATGCGTTTCGAAAAAATTCGAATTCACATCGATATCAACAAAATTATTGCGAAAATTATTCAAGAAAATTTGAAATGTTTGTAATAAAAACGTTAACGAAATTCATTCAATTTGAAATATCAAATTCAATATTATAAAAAGAACATTGATTGTGATAACGCGATTCATAACATCAAATCGTCGAAAAATTTTGTCGCTAAATTCAAAATCGAACAAAACAATTCATTTTGCGAATAAATGAAACATATTCAATCAAAATTCGTTTTTATTGTCATAAAAATAAAAAGATTTGATGTTTAAAACATTGTTAATTTTGTATTGTTAACGAGTTCGTTATCAATATTTTGTTTATTTTTATTTTGATGAGTTTTTCGAAATTTCAACATCAATTTGATGCAAAAATGATTGAAATTCTCGTTTACGATTTCAATATGATGAAATTCAATGCGCAAAATTTCGTCAATTCGCAATAAACACAAAAAAATCATGACGTAAATCAATTACAACATAATTCGTTGTTTGATTTCGATTCAAAATCGATTTTCATTATGATTTGTATCGAATCGTTGTAAATTATCGATCGAACGATGTTGTCGATTGTATTTTCATAATTTTTGTAAATTTTTTTCGTTTATAACGCGCGCGTTGATAACGATTTCGTCGATTCGATATTGCAATTTGTAAATAACATACATTATCAAAAAAAATATTTTAACAATTCAACGACGATATTTTTTATTTTTTTTGTAAATTTTTCATGTAAATGAACACGTTTAAAAACAACGACGAATTGTCATTTCAAAAATCATTTTTTTCGTGACGAAACGTATCGATATTTTTTTTTGTCGATATTTATAATGTCAATTGCACGCGAAACGTATTTTCAACGCGTGATTGTATGTTCGATTTTGTAAAATCAAATCGAAAAGTTTTTTTTCAACGTTGTTTGTATCGATAAAAATCATGTTCGAATTATCACAAACGACGTATATTCAAATCATGATCAATTCGAACGTTTTTTCGTCGAATTGTTTGAAACATTTCAAATAATTCGAAAAAAAATTGTTTTTGACGAACGTTTCGAATTTCTTTCATTGACTATATGATTTTTAATTGTAACGTTAATTTAATGAACAACAATTACAAATTTTTTGTAATTTTTCAATGTAAAAAAAACGTAAACTTTTTCAAAAATTTTTTGTAACATTTTTCTGAACACATGTGTTTTTTTTTTGAACGTTGAAAATTGATGTTTTGATTCGTTGTTTTGTTTTTCATTTTTTTTTTTTCATTTTTTTTTTTTCGTTTTCGTTTTTTTCGACTATTTCGATTTTCATTTTTTCGATTGATTCGATCAAATCGAATTTTGTTTTTTGTGCAATGATCGAATTTTTTGTAATTTTTTTCATGATGATTCGCAATTGAACGAAAATAATCGATTTCATATTGAATTTTTGATTAAAAAACGATGAATTGAATTGAACAATCGTTTTTTGTCGTAAATCAATTTGTAATTTTCAAAAAACACAAAATCGAACGACGACGCGTTGATTTTTGACGAAATGCATTTGACGCGAACAAAAAATAAACGCACAAATGAAATTTGTACTGTATTGAAAAATGACGAAATTTCTGAAAAATCAAAAAAATTGCGATCAAAAATAATGATTTGTTGTTTGAATTTTGAAAAAATTTGTCAAAATATGTATGTAAACAATGTTTCACGAACGAATGAACTCAACGCAACACGTTTGAAAAAAAAACGAAATATTTTTGATTTGATCAATTTCAACAATTTGTTCGTCGATGAAACGTTAATTAAACATTTTGTTATTTTGTAACATTATTCGTACGATAATAAAAACGACGTCAAAAACAAAACAAACGATTATACGAATTCTAAATATAAATGTCACAAAAAATTGAATAATGTGTCAAAAAAAAACATTGAATGTTTGTAACGCGAAAATTTTCGTTTCGTGTCGTTGATTTTGCACTTTGTTATTTACATATCGTTCATTTGATTTCATCAAATTTTTTTACGTTTATATCGATATTCGAATTCGTCAATCGTATTCATCATGTTCAAAAAAAACGTTCGCAAACAAACGACATCGCGAATTTCAAAATTTGCGATTTTATCGAAAAAAAAAAATTGATTGCAAATTTGAACGAAATTTGCGCAATTCAAATCAAATCATCAAAATGAAAAATTGAATTCACATACTTTACAATTTTATAAAAAAAAAAATGAACGAACGTCTCGCGATTTGATTCGATACATTTTTTTTTTTGATTGATCGATCAATATTTATTTACATACAAATTGCAACAATTCGACGTTTTCGTTAATATTGAATTTGAATTTGTTATCGATGATCGCGATGTGTATTGTTCGAATTTTTCGTTATTTGCGAATTCGATTTTCGATATTTTTTCGTTGTTTACAAATCAAATGATTTCGACAATTTCATTGATGCGAAAAATCATAATTTTATCGATTTCGAAATCGAACATCGATATTTATTTTATTTATCATTATCACATTTATGCAAATGTTTCGATCGTAAACGTTTTGAAACAAATTGCACGAAAATTCGTTACAAACGCGCGAAACGACATGTATAAACAAATAATATATTCACAAATCACATCATTCAAACGAAATCGATTGAAACAAAACAATACAAACATTTTTCGAAAAAAAAAACAAAAAAAATGCGAACGCGAAAAAATCGTTGTTGTTCACGATATTTCATAAAGCGATTCAATATGTTCAATTCGATATATCGACATTTTTCGTCAAAACGTATTCGGAAAATCTCAATCGATTGTTCGACGAATGAAATAATTTCGTCGTAATCGTGATTTTCGTCAAAAACGTGATCGTTTTTTTGAAATATTGAAACAAATTGTTTGAAAAAAAACAACAATCGCAAATTTGAAAAATTATGAAAAAACAATATCGTATTTGAAAAATAAATCATATAAACGTTTGTTTTGTTCATTGTTGATTGATCAAATGCAACAAATCGTGCAATTACGAAATCGATATAATTTCAACGAAAATTTTTGAATTCATCATCAAAATCTTGATTTCAAAACACGAAAAACAAAATTTATGAATCAAATCGACATCACAAAAAAAATCGCAACGTACAAAAAAAAATCAATGTCAAAAATATCGATCGTGTTAAAAACGAATATAATGAAAATTTTGTTAACGTTTTCGACTATTTCACGCAAAAAAAAAACGTGTCGTTTTGTTCAAAAAAAAAAAAAAAAAAAATACAAAAAACTAAAAAAACAATTGAAATATTTTGATTTCGAAAATGTGACATTATCAAACGTAATATTTAAATAACAATGAAAAATTGATTTCAAATCGTGTGCATGTGCATGTAAAATTCGCATTTCAATTTGATTTTTCGACATTCATAAATTGTGATTAAAAAAAAATCGTTTCGAAATCATTAATTTCATCAACACAAAATCTAATGAAAATTCAAAATTTTGTTGATATAATCGATTTACGTGTTTAATCGTACATTGTTGACAAAATTAATTGAAAATTTCGAATTTTTTACAACAAATCGACGTGACGATGAATATTGTTTCACATGATTTATTTTTGAAATTTGAATTAAACAACATCATATGAATCAAATTTGAAAAATCGTGTAATCATCGAATATTTCAAACACATTTAATTTTTTTTTCAAATTTATTGAAATTTCGAAATTTTGATCGCATCAGCGATTCAAATATGATTTCGTACATAATCAACAAAATTATAATGAATATAAAAATTTGTTGAACGACGTCGACGTTATCATAATCACAATGCAAAAACGTTGACATTCAAAATTTTTTTTTCAAAATCACGTTTGAAATTTCACATTATATAAATATTTGAAAATTGATTGCGCATATCATTAATTTTTCAAAACATACAAAGATTGTCAAAAATCAAATTTCGATCATTTTTCGAATTTTTCGCGAAAACGTTCATCAATCGCGAAAATTACATTCAAAACGTTTTTGACATTTTCAAAAAAATGAAATTGAAAAATGCGTTGATCGTTGTTTAATACGTTGTATACGAAAATTTGTTGAACGATACGAAATCTAAAACAAAAAATTACAAAAAAAAAAAATTCGTTTAAAAATTTTCGACGTTTCTAAATTCGAACGCAAAAAAAAATTCACAACAACACAACAACACACATCGCGATTGATTTCGTCATTCATTCATCGATTCATTTTCGAAATTGAATGTTATCATTTGATTTACGTCGCATGAATTGAAAAAATCATCGAATCGTTTCATTCATTTTCAAAAATTATCGCGAAAAAACGTTTTGAAACGAAAACGTGAAAATCAATTTCAATTTGTGTGAACGAAATTTGTTCGTTTTCGTTTTTTGTTCAAAACAACGATCGCGACGTCTCGATAAACGATTGATTTTTCATTTTGTTTTTTCAAAATATTTTACGTATTATCGTTTCGAATTTCAATTCACAAATTTTTTTCAAAATATTTTATTATCGTTTCGAATGTCAATTCACAAACAGCGAACGAAAAAAATCGTTCGCGAAATCAAATTCGTTCGAACGTGAATTATTAAACGAAATCGAATGCGCACACGCGATGTCGATTTGAAATTGACGACGATCGTTTGATTTGCATCATGAATCACGTATAAACGAAAACTGTCAATAACGAAAAAAAAAGACTCAATTCTGAAAAAAATTGAAAAAATTGAATTGTTGTTTGTGAAATTGTTTTTTTCGTGTTTTTTTTGATAATGAACGTAACGTTAACGATGATGAATTTTGTTTTTTGATTATTGTTTTAGATTTTTGAACGTGACGTTGAAATTGATCGATAATATTTCGAATTGTTAATTTGAAATTTTGCTATTTATTATATTATTTCTTTGTTTGTTTTTGTTATGTTTTTACAAATTAACGCATTTATTGATGCATTTTATAATATTATTTAAATCATTACATTTGATTGTTCATTTGCGCAATTCGTTTCAATTTTTTTAATTTTTTCATAATTGTTGAAAATACAATCTTCGCAAATGTGTTGCAGTCAGAATTCAATTGATATAATTTGACGAAAACAAAATTAATACGTTTTTGTTGAAATTAATGTTTTGACATTCGTACATTTTTTGTGTTTCATCTGCATGTATGTTACAAGAATAACGAAATTCAAAACAATAAAATGATAATCATTCATGATTTTTTCAATAAATTATGAAAATCGAATTAACAATTTTCGTTATATTATCAAAATCAATTACAGCATGAGCGCACGTAATATCTAATTGTCGAACAATACAACAAATTTTGCAATATTTCAGCAATAATCAATTTTCGAAACATTCAATCTTGTCAGATTCGAAATCGATTCAGTTGCAATCGAACAATATTCATATCTTGATACAAACGAGCAATACATTCAGTACACTTTCAGTTATTTCAGCAATAACATTTATTTCTCGAAATTTTTTACGATTATTTTACGAACTTTACGCGAAATTTATTTATCATTCAGTCAAAATGACGATTCGTATTTTCTTTACGAGTTTCGCATTTTTCATTTTCGAATTTGCATTCGTTATTTTTTCTTGATCATTTTTTCTTTGCATCTGTCTCGACGCAAATGATTCGAAAACGCAAAATTTTCGAATTCTATATCACGAGCACACGAATTCAAATTTTATTAATGTTTCGCGATACAATTGATTCATTCAAGCAAAAAAATCACAAGAAAATTATTTGATGCGAAAGCACGAATTGCAAATAAAAAGCAAAATCAAACAAAAAACGAAAAATTTGTTGAAACAACAAAAAGAAATTCGTTTGATCAAGAAACGAGCAAAAAAATATACGTGCAAACGTTGCAAACATTCGATTAAATTCGATAACAACATCAAGTTTCACGAGCATATTCGTACTCGACATGCGAAAAAATCGAAACAATCTGTTCAGCAATTTGTTGTTTCATCTGTTTTCGAATCGAAATTTTTTATTCTTTCTGTTTCGTCATTTTAATCGATAATTTTTTCATCGTTCACTTCATCGAAACTCATATCTTTTTCGATGTTTGAATCAGAAATTGTACGCGAACGTTCAAAGAATATATCATTTATTTCGTCGATTGCAACATCAAGAAAATCGATATTCTGAACAGAAATCGTTTCACGATCAATCATTGCATCGAAATTTTCTCGTTTTCCGATTGCGACATTCAAATCGATGTGCAAATTCTTGAAAAATGCAAACATTGTTTGTTCGTCTATTTCGTTTCGAATTTTTACATCATCGAGATTTTATTTGATCGTGAACGATTTGTTTCGCATATTCGTTGAAAAATCGAATTCATTTGATTTGCAACGATATCAAATGCGTTCGTCATTTTCGCGCGATTTTGTTTTCGAATGCAAAACGTTTGCAATTATTTGACATTCGTAAATTTTTTTTTTTCAACAGATTCAAGATTTTCAATCGATGTAACTCGACGTCAACATTATAATTTATTATAAAAACACGTCTGTTCGATAATATGATCGATACATTGATAATATCGTAAATTTAATGTCGAATCATCACGTGTTAATCGAGTTAAAAATTTGACATCGTCAAATGTCAAAAATTTTTCATTTCAGAATTAGATTTGACATGAAATCTTGATGACAAATTCGAAACAAAAAAAATTTACGAATATCAAACAATTGCAAACGTTTTGCATATCGAAATGACATTTGCAATTTCAAAAACAATTGCAAATTTGATTTCATACAAAATCGCATTACGTTATATTTTAATGCGACGATTTTATTTGTTTTCAAATCGATCAAATTCGAAACATTTTCAACAACACACGTCTCGATGAAACATTCGATTCGCAAATTATTTTCGCGAATTTTTCGATTTTTTTTTTTTCGATGCGCATTTTTTCTCGACATTTTCGCGTTTTTTTTTTGTTTGCAAACATTGTCAAAAACGTTTCGTCATTTATTGATTTGTTGATTGAATTATGCGAATTGTTTCAAAAATTGAAAACAATGAAATATTCATGAAACAACGTTATTGAAATTTCGCTTTTTTTCGTTCTATTTTGAAAAAGTATTGATTTTTTCGAAAAAATCATTACTTTGAAAAATTAACATGTTGTTTGTTTGTTTGTTCGTTCGTTTTTTTTATTAATCGTTGATCGATTTGAAAAAACTAAAAATTGTTGTTGTTATTGTTGTTTTGATGAATTCGATGTTTCGTTTTTTTCGTTTTATTTCGATTTGAAAAAATTCAAAAGTTTGTATGCTTTGTTTGTTTTATTTCATTATGACAGAAATTTATTTTTGTGATTTCGTCTTGATTTAACACGACTGATTAATCGTTTTTATTTTTTATTATTTTTTGAGATTTCAGTCGCTCGATAAATACGAAAAAGAAAAAATAAATACAGTTTTGACAATACAGTTTCGAAAAAACGTATTTGACGTATTGTACGAACAGTTGTTAGAAGAAAAAAAACGAATCAGATAATATCGTTTCGAGAAAACGTATTATGAAGTCATCACATATTCGATGAAATCAAACAATACAATTTCGAAAAAACGTATTGTACAAATACGATTTGAAATCACATAATATTGTTTCGAAAAAACGTATTATGCAATCATTACATATTCGATTTTGCAAAGCAAAAACTCGATCAAAAAAATTGAAAATATCTGATTTTTTCGCATACTAATCGATTTGATTTTTTGACAAAACTTAATCAAATCAAAAAAGCTCGATTTTGTACTTTTTGCATCGATGTATGTTCGCAATGCATGTCGCGCATTCGATGCATTGTTTTTTTTATCGATTTTTCGATTATTTGACATATTTTATGAAATTTTTACAGTCAAATTCTATAAATATCAAATCATTGATGTCGCAAGAAATATTTGAAAATTTTGAAATTCACAATGATGTTATCAAATCATGATATGATTTGTATTTTCGTTCGTCATCGCAAAATTCAAACAATTGATATTTGTTTCATGATGTAACGTTTATTCAATTTTAGATATCGAATTTCGTATCGATGTTTCATTTCATGAAAATGCACATTCAGAACGACGCATTTTTTCAAATAATCGATCAATTGTTCGATCGCACGTTTTATCAATCGATTTTACGTCATATTTGAAATCAATAAATCATCGAATTTCGATTCGTTCGTTTTTGCAATTTTCACATCGATGCATGATTCAGAATATATCACGTTGAAAAAATTTGTTCGAAAATTTCAAACAATACATCGTTGAAAAAATTAAATCGCTAAAAAAATCACATCGTTGAAAAAATTTGCACGAAAATTTCAAACTGAACTCGTTAAAATACAAAACAAAAAACACAAACGATTGCTGTGAAAAAATGTTGAAAATACAGTTTTCGCAAATGTGTTGCAATCAAAATTCAATTGATATAATTTGACGAAAACAAAATTAATGCGTTTTTGTTGAAATTAATGTTTTGACATTCGCACATTTTTTGTGTTTCATCTGCATGTATGTTACAAAAATAACGAAATTCAAAGCAATAAAATGATAATCATTCATGATTTTTTCAATAATAACGATAAAAATTTTAATATTCGTTGTCGTTGCACAACAAATCACATTTTAACATTTCAAGATTTTTTACAATTTGTTAAAAATGTACATGAATGATTGTTACAACGTCAATTTTGTGAATTTATTGAAAATGATGTCGATTATCATAATATTAAAATTTATAAAATATTTCAAAATTTCATCACAAAAAACACGAAAATAACGAACAAAAACTTAATTATTACGAAAAAATATTGAAATTTGTTAAAAATATTATAATTATCGCATGATTAAAATAAACATTGTAAAATCAAATAATACGATCGACATATTTGTAACAATTTTATCACGAACGTCGAAGAAAATTTTTCAATAAACAACAAAAAAAAATTCATTTTCATAGCATTTTAAACAGAAAATTTTTTCGCATTTTTTTTGTTACGATTTTTTATCATTGACAAATGTATTGTTTATAAAAAATTACGAAAAATATTATTTGAATGTTATAAATGTCGTAACAAAGTTTTTTAAATGTATGTTATTCGTTGTTTTTTAATTGCGAAAAATTTTCATTGAAAATATTGAATATTTCAAATTTTTCAATATTTTTGCAAACAATTTTGACACAAAATTTTTTATTCAAAAATTGATGTAAAATTCAATTTTTTCAAAATCGCGATTTTTTCAACGTCATTTTTTAAAGAAAATTTTTTGACGTTTTTCGAGTTTTTGTTATAACAAAAATTACACAAAGTATTTTATTACAAAAAATTTATAATTGTGATTATTAAAATTGCAAAAATATTAAATTTTGTCAATGATATCGATACGTTTGCGTGAAATAAAAAAAAATCGATATTATTAATTTAATATCAAATATACAAAAAACATTTCGCAAATCTTTCAATCGTTTTTAAATTATTTCGTTCATTTTTCAGAATTCAGAAAATTCATCGATCACGAAACGAAATAAAATAACAATTGATATAACGAAATTTTCAACGCAAATTTTTGAAAATTAAAACAATTTTAATAAATCAATCGTAACGCAAAATAATAAATTAATGTTATGTACAATGTATTCGTAAAATTGATTACAATTCAAATCGTTTTTAATGTTCGATAAAATTCGTCAAAACGCACGTTAAATTATTATTATTGAAGACAAATTCAAATTGTGTAATGACAATTGTATATAACGATAAGTCTTTGAACAATTAGAACGTCATAACATCAATGGCAAAATCAAAACGCTGAAGTCGACATCTTAGTAAGCAATAGCATCGCAATGAAGAAGCATCTCAAATGGCTGGGCGTACAATTTCGGGTCTTTTTCCCCCGTTCACGTGAGGTAGCCTTGAGGCACAACTATTGATTGCTCCATCTCATCCGACGTTTCCTACACAACAATTGGCTTGTTCTGAAATGACTGGTCATGTATTAAACCCTCCCATTGTCGGCATGAATGATAGTGAGCATACGCCGCCCAGCGAAACGGTGCATCCTTTCGCACAACCGATAGACGTGAACCGAAGTTTCTTCGTACCTAAAGAGAACGACGAAGTCGATGTCTGTCCCAATGAATGGCTAGTTACTAATGCTGCTTTGGGGAAATACTTACGGTTTCTCGACGCATTTAAGAATAAGTGTCGGGGTCCTCGACCCAATAACTCGATAAGCATCAAAGATCAAGTAATCACAACTCTTTACGCATATTTCGGCGGGCTGGGACTTCAAGAGTGCAGCTCTAAGGGCTGTAGAACGTTCAAGGATGACGCCCAACAAATGATTCCGTCCTGCAGCTGGAAATCCTTCCGGGAATTCGCGGTTGTTTTCGCCTCTTGCTATTCATGCGCCCGGTTATGTGTCATACTGAAAATGTGGCGTGGTGCATCGGTGGATCGGTATCTGGATCAGTCACAGTGGGTCTTGTGCATTTGCCATGCAGCAAATCTCAGTTTAACAAGTAGCTCTAGATGTTTGACTAATTGGAGCGACATACCGTTTTCCGACCTAGGCCGACTCGGCTTCTTCGACATTGCTGGTGGGGCAAAGCGGTGTCCAGCAGACTCAGAATTTATCCGAGAGGTTCTTCATGTCGTCGATTGGTTCTACCTATGGGTTCATCATGATTGTCCTCAGTCCAATAACGAAGACATGGACCCGTCTGCGGCCTTGGGTTCTCTGGCAAATTTGCGGCGCCGTGAATACGATTCACAGTTGATACATGTCGTCCAGGGTGAGTCCTCGAAGGAGTTAGGAATTTGCCCTAGTAGACTCTGGGCTCTGGCAATGGGGAGGGGTAGTGATTATAGTGATATGCTTGTTTTCCTAGATGACCTGGCTAAACAGAAGTCTAATTCAGCGATCTCACGACATGCGCATGACAACTGCACGGAAGATTTATGTATTCCTGCATACAATGACACAACGACGACTTGTCAGCTGCACAAGTGTCAGTCAGACGATTGCGGTATCTTTGAATTCCCAATCGAGAAGCTCAACAAAGCATTCTGCGGCTTGGATCGACCCATCAAATGGATTCCCACATCCTGGGATATTTTGGCATGGCAGCAAGATCGAACTATGCGACTGTGTAGCTCGAACGAGGATTTCATTGCAATATCGCATGTGTGGTCTGATGGCACTGGCCATGGATTCCAAAGCCCCGGATCTGTTAACAATTGTCTTGTCGAGTATTGGGCTGAGATCGCGAAATCTTTGCAGTGCAGTGGACTCTGGTGGGACACTCTCTGCGTACCAACTGAAAAGCAGTCTAAGCGCAAAGCATTGGACATAATGCTGGAGAATTACTCCCGGGCGAAGTATGTTGTTGTCCATGATCAGGAACTGGTTAACATGCTTTGGGTTGACGGTAAGACTGCAGCTGTCGCCCTCGTTCTCTCTACCTGGTTTACTCGGGGCTGGACTGCTGCAGAACTCAATGCAACTCGAGAACGACGCCGCAGGCGAACCCCGAAGGTTAAAGTGCTCTTCAAAAATCCCGACAATCCAATGCAGCCGCTAATAAAGGACCTCGATCGCGACATTCTGGCTGGAAGGTCCCAATTTACCTCATTAGCACACCTTACAGCGTCGAGGATATTACGCAGCGTCAGAACGCAAATTGACAGTCTCGAGGTGCTCCTCCAAGTCTTGCAACCAAGGTCGACCGCCTGGGACAAAGACAAGCTGATAGTTGCAAGCTTGATGACTTTGGATCAAAGAGAAGTTGATACATCAAGATCGACACCTGAATTGACACGTGCTATCTTAGCAGCAAATCTGAGTATACCCAAGACAGCTTTTTTCCATAATAAAGTACCAATGAAATCGCATGGAGCTTGGTCATGGTGTCCGCCGTCCATCTTTGATTTCGACATGAGGCGCGCTACTTTCGAGGCCGACGAATGTCACGAACCTTTGTCCATCCGTGAGGACGGATCGCTAGTGGGGGCTTTCGCCATATTCCCCCTTCAACAAAAAGACTTCGATTTCATTTGCCCCTATAGTTCCCATCCATCTATCGTTCATAGGATGGTCAACGCAGCGGAGGCCTCCGAAAAATGCGCGGTTCTGAAGGTGAGTGGACAAACCGAAGATTCACGTGTAGCGCAAGGCATCTTGGTCGAAGTGGACGGCTTTTTCAATAATACCATACAATGCCGCTACATAAGCTGTGTGTACTTGACCCTTCCACAGCAGAATCAGAATCGTGTCAGAAAGTGCGCAATGGGTCTCGATGTTGACGGAAAAGACTCGACACAAGTGGCTCGGGACGCGGAACATGCTTTAGCCGCAACAGTGGAGTGGAAATACAGAAAGGGGCCTATTGCACGGTTTCGTTGATCAGAGAAGTATCTTGGGGCTAGGCCATTGTATTGTGTTGTGTTGGCTACTCGTAGTGATAAGCCGTATGGGTCGCGCGTTTGATATTCCAACGAGAATTTGGGACCAAAAGGATCATCTACGAATATATGATGTCAAATTTCTGCAACTTATACAATTTGATGATTTCTGTAACTCTAGAGAGTAGGGTTTTATCGTTCATGTCCTCCAACACGTCAAATTTGTTCTTACTCAACGCATTTCTTGCCTTATACTCATAGCTTCGAATTCAACCCATATCCTTTCCAACTCCTGCTTGGTGTATAGTCCACAGATCGATAATTCCACTAATATCTCCCTCAGACACATGCCCCGGTTACAACTGCTGTCTCCTTTCCCTGAAGAGATCAAATGACTTGTGTACCACGATTTCAAGGATTCTTCGCGTTACAGGGCTAGAACTTTGAAAGCCTGAAAGCTTAAAATATTGAACTCCTTCCACCCGGATTCTTTTTCCCTGAGCTTTCTGGACCTTTCGATACCGGGTATGCTTGGGGCTGTAGATATGAACGCTTCTGAGGGTTCGGCACAATGTTGCCTTGAGGTTGTGCATTCCATGCTTTTTTACTATTGGCCTTTGGGGCAGCTTGAGATTTTATAACTGAAGACTGATATGTTGCCGCTGGAGAGGCTCGGGGTTGTACACTTGAAGGTCTGTCAGGTTTTGCCGCTCGGGAGGCTTGAGATTGCGCGGTTGAAGGCCGGTATGTTGCCGCTGGGGAGGCTTGGGATTGCGCATTTGAAGGTCTGTCAGGTTTTGCCGCTCGGGAGGCTTGGGATTGCGCATTTGAAGGTCTGTCAGGTCTTGCCGCTCGGGAGGCTTGGGGTTGCGCGGTTGAAGGCCGATATGTTGCCGCTGGGGAGGCTTGGGATTGCGCATTTGAAGGTCTGTCAGGTCTTGCCGCTCGGGAGGCTTGGGGTTGCGCGGTTGAAGGCCGATATGTTGCCGCTGGGGAGGCTTGGGATTGCGCATTTGAAGGTCTGTCAGGTCTTGCCGCTCGGGAGGCTTGGGATTGCGCGTTTGAAGGCCGATATGTTGCCGCTGGGGAGGCTTGGGATTGCGTGGTAGAAGGGGGTCTTCTCGCCGGAGAAGGTTGGCGTGACGAATATGAAGGCCTACCAGATCTTATCGCTAAAGAAGCTTGGGTTGAAGTTCCAGACTGCACCGCTTGGAGACCTTGGGACCGCTGTGCTTGAGTAGCTATGGCATTCCTTGGTCGTGGCGAAACGCTCCGCCAGCGATTGATGGCATCGCGAAGAATGTCATCGCTGTGCTTTTTTACAATGCCTTCACTGAAAGATGAACGTGCTGTTAGAGATATTCGTCGCAGCCGATGAACACCGAGGGCTTACTATCTAGCTAGAGTGGCTGGGTCTGGGCCTGGGATCTCTGGGTCCTGGTCTGGGCTTGGTCGACGACGTCGACCCATTTCTCAGGTTGGATTGAATGATTTGGTGATTTTAAAATATATAAGCCTTCATACGAGAGTGCAAGAAACTACAATTTTGACAACGGATCGATGTGAGCAAAGGAGGAAGAAGCTCGTCACGCAGAAGAACAAGAAATCGGCGAGTCATCGGAACAGGCAGCATGGTTGCGTCATGCGTGCAGTCCTTCCCTGATATTCAAAACCCTTGCTAATCCTTGGCGCTTCCCTTTTCCACACACCGAAATTTTGGTGCCTCTCCCGAAAATTTGGATCATCTTTCGGAAATTCTGATAATTTCCGAAATTCCATTCTATTCGAATTTCTACCGAAATCTGACTCAGCATTCAAATCGTAATTTATTTTCTTTTTTTTCTTTTTAATAAAGACTTTAATTTCGTCTTTTGAACGAATTTTCTGAGACATGCACCAAAATCAGATGTGAAGAGAAGTGAACAGAATTGCGCCAAGAATTTTGCAGATAGAATTAGCAAGGGGCATTGAAAATGAGAAACTTTCCAGCCAACGGCTACTCCTTAGTCTCGCCTTGAGGAGCTTTCCGGGCAAAGGCGACCCATCTACCGAAATGAGTTGACACGTCGTCTGGCTCAGGAGGTTCATCTGGGCTCCATCTATTAATTGATACGTCTATGAGGGGGAAGGAACAAGAAACCTGGTAGTTGGTCAAAAAAAGCGAAGCGTCACGTGACGCACTTTAATTGCTTGGCAATAGGCCTACTAGAAATCCGCCCGTAGCACATCTACAGATAGTCAATAATATGCATCCCCAGAACCATCGAATCCTGATCACGTTACACTTCTTATTAGTGTCCTATTCTGCAGCCCCTGCGTATTGCTAGGAACCCCATTGTCTGTGGCATAGTATTAGCGCCGAAGCATCCTGATTACTAAGCGCACAAAGGATGGATAGCCTGCACCTCCCATAAAAATCAAGGCTAGCAGTATACGGACCCCCCATCTTGGTAAATGGACGCCCCGCGTTCGGTAAATGGACCCCCCTCCCCGGAAGCCTCTCCGGAACCGCCCCCGCCCCTCTCGCGAAATCGTCCTCGCCCTCGCGAAACTCAGCTCGGAGGTCCTTTGATCCCCATCTCCTGTCAAAGTTCGATTTTGTCATACAAAAAAGACATTTTCATTGAAGACACTCAATCATTTCAACAGTTCATGTTATTGTTCGAGATAAATGCAGAAACAAAGCCATAACTGAATGCGAAACATGAAATTATCTTCCACGTCTTCTATCAAGCTACTATTATCTATCTATTCATTTATTTATTCATTCATCTACCTAATTATCTACCCACCAAGATAGACAGATAGGAAGGTAGCTGAACAGATAGACAAGTACGGAAGCAGGGAGGTAGAGAGGTAGGGAGGTAGGAAGATAATAGATGGATTACTATGAGGTATCTCCAACAAAAAGGTCACTTTTGTATGGCAACATCGAACTTTGACAGGAGATGAAGGTCGAAAGACCTTCGGGGGTGATTCCGAGGGGGCGGGGGCGGTTCCGGTAGGCTTCCGGGTAGGGGGGTCCATTTACCGAACGCGGGGCGTCCATTTACCAAGATGGGGGGTCCGTATCTGGCAGCCAAAATCAATCAAGTTGTTTTGCACACTTCCAGGTGAACGTGGTATGAGTACAAGATTTTCCAGAGAAAAAAACATATCCGAGTCTATGGAGGCAAAGGTGTCTATGACCCACCGTCATCGCCTACTTAGGTAGGATCAGGGTGATATCCTGTAGGCTTTCCGGAAGATGATCCAAATCTCACGGGTTAAACGGTTTACATATGGTAAAGCATTCCTAACATATCTTACCGGAGTAGGAGGTCCATCAAAGCACGCCAGCCTGATCGAATGCAATAAGGGTCAATCAATGGCTATCTCGATCTCCGTCTTCTAGCTTTCTGCCTCGAAAGACTTCCGATACTTCGAAGACGATTTAAGCTAAACCGAGACCCGTGAATTGATCCCAACCCAGACAACGACAATGGCAGTATAGATCTTCGAGCGAAGCCCGAGCCCGAAGCTTGCCCATTCGGTCGCTGCAAACCTGTCCATCTACATGCGGACCATAACCATGAATAACCCCATCGCAAAGAACAAACAAACCTTCGAAATCCCTTCTAGCATGAAGGAAGGTGGCAGAAGTCTTGCGCTGATCCCAACGTAAGATGCACCAGTCGAAATAGCCGACACAGGGGTGTTGACAGCTGTCGAAGTGTAGGAATCAGATGGTGCCGTTATGTAAGAATCGTATGGGGCTGTTGTATATGAATCATATGGTGCTGTCGTGTAAAAGTCATATGGTGCTGTTGTATAATCATCATACGGTACTGTGCTAACCGCAGACAGCTCATCGGTCAACGTTTGTACAGGCGTTGCCGGCACAATGACATTAACAGTGGAGACAGGCATAACGAACGTAGGTTGAACAGGCTGTACCATGACTGTCGCCGAATCGGTAGTGGTAGCCACTGCGCTATTCAGGCAACCACCCGAACCCACGGTAGACGCGGGACAGTCCCCGAAGAAACACGCAATGGCATCAGTCGCGGCATCCCAGTCGTTGACAAGCGCCGAGGTGAAATCTCCCCATTCCTCCGTCACCAACGAAACTACCGCGCCGGGGATCTGCTCGATGTCGTCTATGATAGCGCCGGTTCCGATATCGTTGAAGATTTGAGCAGCATCTGTCACGGCCGCTTCGGCCGCACCGATGAGTTCGCTGGGCAGGGTCTCGAAGATACCGATGATGGATTGGAAGGCGTCGAAGGCTTCTTGAGGGAGGTCTTCGATCAGGGTGGGGACTTGGCCGCTTTCGAGCTGGCTGAGGAAATTGCTGGCTTCATCTGCGTCGTTTTCGAGGGTCTGGATGACGTCGCAGGGGATGCTGGATATGAATTGGAGAATTTTGTTGGAACTGAGTAGACCACGGACGATATTACTGGAAGGCGTTGTCAGTGTTCAGGTTTTGGAGCAGCAGGGAAAAAGCTTGGTGACAGACAGACTGTCAGAAGGCGAACGTGCTTCTAGCCGGCTCGGTGGGTAGCCTTCATGTCTTTCCAAGTGCTCGGCGGCGCCTGCTTGTAGGAGAAGCAGTAGACATAGGAGGTATCGGAAGAGCGTGAGAAGTTCAGACATGTTGTCGCTAATAGTCATTGATTCAGAAGCTCTGTTGTAACGACGGACAATATGGAAAACCAAGCGTCTTGATTAGGAGGCGGATGCCATCGTCCATGGCGCCAGCTCCACGTCCTTATAAACTTCACGGCAAGCATTGGACTAGCTATGGCTTTCTCTGCAAAGTTTCATCACAGAAATCCAGGCCCGGCGCAGAGATCCGTCCCGTACGTGGCCAAACGTGCAGATTAGCTTTGGTTCAGAGAGTCCTAGAGTAGATGCCACTAGAAATTTCTGCGAGCTCGGTTACGGTTCAAAGACAGCTGTGACAGGTTAATGATTTCGCGTTGATCATGATAAAGCTAGCACAGAAAAACCGATACGTGCAACGCATACTGTGCATCCAGTGGGAGCACGGGAACGATTGACGGCTGACATCTGGGATACTCTCTCGATAACTAGCGGCCGAAAAGCTCCCGCTAGAGCAGAGCGTAGAAGAAAGTCCTTAGTCCACTGATAATCATGGGTCAGGATCACACTGAATCTCGGTTCCTTCCTTTTCCCCGAGATTTGGTGTGGTCCTGATTCACGAGTAGAGTGAGATGGAGAGACGCTCGTGCGCATCGATAGTTTCTTTCCCCATTCAGGATTGACATGTAAAATCCATGCCGCCTCAACAACTTACTCCAAACCCCGAACGGGGATTATAGAGGTGATCATTTGGTCGGTGCAGGGGCAACAGCTGATGTTTTGGCTTATGCGCTGCAACGTCGCTAAGCCCTGTAGCACTAAAACAAAAAGCCCTGCATGGGAACCTTCGAGGACTGTTTGAACATGTGCACCCTGCATCTCGACCAGACTAACCGTAACTGTCAAATTTACCGTGCCTCGAGAGCCTCATGCTCGCCATCTGCATGACTACGTTGTCTGTTGCATATCGGTACATGCCGGTAAATATTGCCCATAGGCGGGAAGAGAAGCATCCACAGGGACAACGCTGAAAGAATCGGACTCTACAGATGCAAGCACCGCGAAGATGAACGTCGTGATTTTACCCTTTACCTCCCCAGCTTCAAAGTTCGTGCAGAGACGGCCTATCACTATAGACTCTAAATTTACGTAAGCTGCGCTTTGGCGTTTCTCGTTGCACCGAGATCGTAACGTCTGATCTGGCCTGAGACTCCTAATTGAACAGGACCACGCCCTTCCTCAGTAAGACACGCTGACGACCATCCACATGCTTATACAGAGGGCCAAATAGAACTCTCGAAGCTGACCCTGCCCGTTCTTCAGCTTCTGTGTTGTAGTCTTCGATCCGGTCGAAATCTGCCTCATCGAAGGAATCCACCTTCGCTGTCTGCGCCCACTCATACCTAGTCCTGCATTGTCGCATCTGAAGCGCTAGGTCGTAGGCGAACCGTGCAAGGGTGCGGAGGCCTTCTTTAGCTCTTTGTCGTTTATGGGATAGTATTTTGTCAGGGAGACCTGTGAGATCACGGGTCAGGCCGACGGAGCGAGGACTATTCAGTTTTTTGCCAATTTTGATGGTCTGGATCCTCCAGTTCGTGATCTCTTCGCTCGAAACTAGTAGACTCCGTCAACTATTAATTCCGTAGAGTGTATTCACGCTTACCTTCATGTTTGCGAAGTTGAGTCTCGAACCTTGCTTGACTTTCCTCAGCATCTCTCTCCAGGCCGAAGACTCCAGCATCTTGACTGAAGTAGCCCCACGCTACCAATTTTGCTATGTAAGATTGCAAAAACAGATCACGGTCATCAGGCTTGGTTACCGAGTTCAGTGGTTCCAATTCACTTCTGGCAAGGGTGCCATCGAAGTGTCCTTTCACGGTGTTCTGTATGTTCGCCTGGAGGGTGCCAAATGCCATGGTGAAATGGTGGTCGTCGAACGCGTCGCTTTCCGGCCTGCTGCGGACGATCATTGAATGCAGCTTACCCAGCTCTTTCTTCTTTTCGACCAGCTCATGCTCCAGCTGCGCTAACGAGCTGTTGTGAGCGGTGACTGTATCCTTGAGAGTCGCCAGCTCATTTATTAGCTTGGTGTTTTGCAAATTCAACGACTGGTTCTGTCCCAGCAGCATGTCAGTCTCGCCCTTGAAATGTTGTATCTCAGATTTCTGCTTGAGGTCTCGATTTTGCCAGGACTGTTTGTCCCTGAGAAACTGCTTCGTGTCATCCTCAAGTTGTGCAATTTTCGAATTTGATGCCCTCTATTGTATGATCAGTCAGGAGGACTACGAAAACGTAAGGAATCGAACCGACCAATCGTTCTGCTTCCAGATCGGCGGGAACTGGGAGTATGTCTTCAAGGATACCCCAGATTTCTTCTAAGGATTGTGATAACATTGCGCTGAGTTTCAACTTCGTGGCAAGTTTCTCCCGAGCTCTGGTGATAAACTTCTTTTGGAGGTCGGTCATGCCCGCTTGGCAATTCTTTGTCTCAGAGGCATCTGTCATTTCCTGATCCTCATCTCCAGAGATGCCTTGAGGGACCATCGAGGTTTCGTAAGCTCCTTGATCCGACATTGAAGAGACAAGCAGTGGCTTCCTTGTGGAGGCGCGGTCTTCAGCTGGCTGAAATTATGGGAAGAGAGGTCCACGAAACAACCCAAGTGAATGACGATCGGGTTTGTAAGCCGGAATGGGTTCGGCATCGTGATTCGAGGTTTGATACGCGAGAGACCTCAGAAGATCATCATTCTCGGAACACAAGAATTGGTGCGCCAAGACTCATGCTTCAAAGTGCGCTAATACAAAAGGCCAGACTTAGCGCTGCAGCTTGCATAGTCACCTACGCCCGAGGCAAGACGCGATACATAATGATACTAACCGACCCAAGTGATCGGGATATGCATCTTCGTATCTTAGCGATGGAATGCTGTTGTGTGCGGGTTCATATCGCGGTCGGGCATGTGCTGGCGCGTGGATCTTGAGTCTCATTCCGTCCCGACAGCTCTCGGCTCCTACGGACGAAAAACGCCATTGCCGATAGACATGAACCCCTGTATCACTTTAACGAAGCACTTTAGTATCGGGTGCAGATAGTCTTACTGTGATCCAAATATGGGGTTGCATCGGCTCGACTTGAAAGCCAGCGGAGATGTGCATTTTCAGAGCCTCTTGCATGAGATATCGACAAGGGCATCGGATCTAGACTGACTGCTGACGAACGATTGTGGAGGTGATGTTGGCATCAACTCCCTCAAGGTCACTCGATGGGGCATGCACTTTACACACAGCCGGCTTCTAGACCAAGTCGCACTTATGCTCAGCCTAATGTCCTATAGCGTCAGAACCAGCCGTTGCGTACTTCCTGAGAATGACGAGCTTGAGAAAAAAAGAAGCGGGGTTCTTGAAGCTCCAAACAGTTGATAATCCCCAGGCTTTCGCTCCAGCTAGAAGTGCCCCTTTCGCGGAGACCGTAGATGCTCCACGTCAAATCTTTTTTTCTAAGATCGGAAACCTCGCGTTCAAAATCGATCAAAGACGACATGTCCGACCGCTCAGGTCTTTCCTCACTGGCCGACCGCATGTCCAAGACCCAGATCGACACAGATGATGATGACAATTCAGTCAACATTGGAATTGTAAGTTTTGACACATCTACGAAGGTACTGATTGATTCTGATCAAAGATGAACAGGATTTCGGCACTACTTTCAGTGGAATATCATACTGTCTTTCGGCAAATCCCTCCGAGATCTATGTGATCAAAGAGTGGCCGGGAGCCGGTGGGACCAGCTGGGATAAGTGTCCAACTCTCGTAAAGTACGACAATGGGGTGATTAGATGGGGCTTCGAATTAGACAGGGCCACCGAAGGTCGCATCGAAGGTATCAAGCTGCTTCTGGACCCAGACCAGCCAAGACCGATCTATGTTCCTGCAGTGGACACCAAAGCAGAGCTCAAACGCCTAGGCAAGCCTGCCATTGCGGTGGCCACGGACTTCATCAGTGCACTATGGACGCACGCGTCAGCCAACATTGAGTCAAAATACCCTAAGGATTACTTCAATCTGCTCAAGAAGAAGTTTGTAGTGACGGTGCCGGCAGTGTGGTCAGAAAATGCACAAGACGCAACGTTGAGGGTTAGTGGGCTTCTTTTCCAATCATCCCTAACCCAACCCAAAAGCTATCAGAGCTTGTGTCGTGCTAATCGTAACCACTTAAAACTAGGCGGCGCGCAATGCTGGACTTACTCCCGTGAAACTAATTAAGGAGCCAGAAGCAGCTGCTCTGTTCACTTTGCATCACATGGGAGACAAAGGATTGGCCGTTGGTGATGCCTTCGTCGTATGCGATGCGGGAGGCGGTACTGTGGACTTAATATCGTACGAGATAACGAGCTTGAAGCCATTCGAGCTAAAAGAGCTAGTCGGCTCTAAAGGTACGTTGAGTGAGATGTGGTGATATCAATCCCTTCCAAACCATAGAAGTAGGACTGATAGTGATAACGCGGCAGGAGGGCTCGCCGGCTCGTTAATGCTCAACCGCCGCTTCGAGGAATACGTCAAGAACCTCGTCGGAGAGAAGGAATTTGTACGGCTTCGCGAGAAGAGTTGCTATGCTTTAGGGATGAAGCATTTTGATCAGCATGTAAAGACGGGTTTCCATACCTCTGACCTTGATGAGCAATACATCAATTTCCCCAAAGCTGGGCTCAAGGATCGCCTTGAATTGGGCCTCTCCAAAGACACGATCACGGTCAAAAGGTATTCCAGTAACTTCTGTAATCACATCGCGCAATCTCTGGACCAGAATGTTGACTTCAGTCCCTAGGACCCAGCTGTATGAGATATTCGATCCAATAATTCTCGATATCGAGAGGCTCGTATCTGAGCAGATCACTGAGGCCCGTTTGAAACGAGTTATGGACCAGCATCCCAAGGGCAAGGAAATTACCGTAAGCATAATTCACTGTCAAATGCGTCGAGTACTACGCTTAAAGGACAATGTCAGGCTATCTTTCTTGTGGGAGGATTCGGTGCGAGCGCCTATCTCCACTCGAAGATCAAGGCAAAGCATCCAGACATCCGTGTCATTCAGCCCAACGATGCGTAAGTGCTCGACTTCCAAGGGCTCGTACTCCGTAGCCACTCCATTTGCTAACACGATCTTTCAAGCTGGTCGGCCATCGTCCGTGGTGCTGTGATGTACAACACTCCAAACGAAGCTGTTGTCGTCTCCAATGTTGCAACAAAGCACTATGGTGTGAATTGCATCAGCTACAACATTGACCCACTCGAGGATAAAGGCGAGAAACAGACCTACAGCCAACACTACGGAGAATGGGGTGTGGCGAAAATGATGTGGTACATTCACCAGGGCGATGACCTTCAACGAGCCCGTCCTATCGAGATCGATTACTCCCGTACCTTCGACGAGAATCCTCCGCATAGCGAATTGCAAGTGGAGGATACGTTGTGGCAATGCGACAGAGAACGTGCGCCCCGCCATCCAAGAGGTGACCTCTTGCAGGTAAATTGCAAACTCAAGACGGACTTATCAGTCCTTTCAGAGGACTACTTTGAGAAGCGCTCGAGGCGGGAGCCGGACGGTAGGGTGGTAAAGTGGTGGCAACTCAATTTCAAACTGGTTGTCACAGTACAGAGCGGGCCACTGCTGTTCAGCTTGAAATGTCGGGGCAAAGAGTACGCCGCTGTCGAGGCAAAATACTGAGTATGACTCGTAGCTAGAGCATAGTGAATCGAACGGCTAGGGACGAGGAGTCTATTAGGTAGTTCATTCAACGTTTCGAAGTTCCAGCTGCAACATACGTATCGAACTTGAAGTAATGCTCAATTCTTTGTAAGCTAGAATACGTATTTATCCTCGGATGTTAGCCTTCAACCAAACTGTCAGCCGTGAGGGACTCAGATATGCCCTCCGCAGTGCAGGATGCTCAGGCTGCCCTGCGTGGGTTAGGGGTCCCCAAAATATTGAGGTAGGCAAACATAATTCCAAGATCCATCTCAGCAGTAGCTCGCCGAGCCCAGAACCTCCCACCGCAATTAGCCAGCGGCAATTCGTATTCTCGTATTTGGCAGCGCCAGCGATGATGAAGATAGAGCACAACAACGCCAGTACTATAGTCTCCCGCAAATTCATATTGACGTTGAATCCAGTATGCACCCTATCGCTATCAATTATGGGATTGTGACCGCCGGCGGCCTCACCCCCAATACCATTGACCCAATCATTAAAGTTAATGCTGTTCACAGCCTTGGTGTATTCTCGGTGATTGTTCCAGGTAAAGAACAACCACCTAAAGGCAAAGAAGAATGCAATCATAGCGAGCCAACCCTTCGGAAATGAGCCAGGTTGATGCGCAAAACCGGCAATGCAACAGAATCCGAAACATACGAGATAGTAGAATACTAGGATTGGCATGATCGTGCTTAGTATATCAAATGCCGTGATCCATTCAGGAATGACTCCTCGGATTCGATGACTGCTTGGGGCTTCAGTATCGCCAAAATCGCATGTGATCCGATATTCCCAGCCATCGACCAAGGGCTGCCGCTCTATGAAAGTAGGATGACTCGAGTTCCGCATTGGAGCAGTAATGTGGGCCTCGAATGATGTGCAGGATACGTGATGAATATAGCGAAACAATCGTGCCTGTGGCAGATTGTCCTCTACTAGTATATGGTGAGGATACAGCTCTTCGAGTAGAATGCCGAAGAAGGTAGTATCTACCAGTCGAAAAGCGTCTTGCGGTCGTGCTTCAGAGCTAGTGAGCAAGTATAGATCTGAACCTTCCCCGATTCGTTGACGCCTTCTCTCCGACACGAAGCCAAAAGCCATGCTGAAGACACAAGATTCAAAATCATTACAGAGTCGGATTTGGCGACCACTGACACCTTGCAAGTTGTGCAGCTTGAACAGCCCGGGTCGAAATCGCCCAGCTCCGAGCAGTTCATTGTTAAAGTATAAGTAGCGTGGATTTCGCCGCATCCAGCCCAATTGCTCTGGCAGTGGTTCACTCCCAATATTGGTGGGCAGTGGGTAGGTGTCATCTCCATCATGGATCTCAGGGTCTTCTGCTGAGCCGCTATGTACTCCGTCTACCAGCGGGGGCTGAAATAATAGGGCTAGTGGCAATTCCTCCTGCGCCTTCAAGATCGCTTTCAATCCGTCTCTTGGGCCTTTCTTGCGTACTTCGCTTGGTCTGAGGTCGACGAGTAGAGCAAGTATGGCCAGACGATCGATAGCGTAAGTTGTAGATCGTACTGCTACAGCATTCCAAATCCTTGTGAATACCTCGGGATCTCCTTTTGCAATCTCTTTGCGGCCAACACTCTCATCGTCCTTTCGTGTAGCTGGCAGCTGGGAAAACCAGGACGACGTTTCGTCTAGCATCTCATGAATGGCGCTATATTGGCCGCAAGCCAAACGCCGTCGGTTCCTGGCAAGAATGTCACGGCGTGCCAAACGCATGGGGAAAAGATCGTCATGACATAATTTGACCAAAAGCTCTTTAGCCATAGTACCTTCCTGGTAAGTCCAGCAGCGTGTCATCCAGGTAGAGACTAGTAAGATACTCAAGATTTGTAAGAGTGTCTCGTCGGCCTCATGATCATCCGAATCTGAAGGGCGCTGATACCACTTGAGGTCAAGTTGACGAAGTTCCGGTTCTAGTACAATTGCCGAGTCAGCCGCAGCATAAGTTTGGGTCATTCTATCGATTGCGAGTATGCGGAAGTCCATTATTCGGTCTCTGTAATCCGCAGTCACTGCATCCTCATCGATTCTTGGAGTATTCAGTGTGTCCACCCAGTACCAGGAAGGTGGAGGTCTGGGAACCCATCGCAAAGGATCAACTATGGTCTCCCATAACGTCGGGAAGACCCTCTCGGGCTTGAGGTCGCTCTCAAATCGACGAATCGACTTCTGGCTCAAGGTAGTCAGCCGAGACATCTCCTGCAGCTGGCAAAGCCACATTGCGTTTCCCTTCGGATTACCCAATCCACCGGCCCAGACATGCGTAGCTACGACGTAAGGTAATCCATACTCGACTTTACTTGCCTCTAACCGCTGCGAATCCAGCTTCACCACTGGAATTGCCCCTTCACGAAGAATGTTCAAAATATCCTCGAAGGGAGCTTGGACCATCTTGCAGGACCGGCCTTCTTGACACTGACTTGTGTGCACTTGCTGGTAGTTGCGCCAGTCATAGTCTAGCTCGCATCTCTCATCCGTACACCGACTATGGTTGGGAGTCCCAGGGCGTGGGATTGGACGTCTAAGCGCCGAGAGATAATAAGCAGTTGATGCATTGAAGTTTTGAAGTATCTTGGAGACTACTGATGGACACCAGACCTGTCTGGAAGACATACGGTCCCGAAGCACCTCGCAGCGAAGCCCAGCAGCAGTCGAGTGGACATCTTGGTTCTTGTAATAGGCCGGACGAAAATTCACTGATGTAAAATTGCAATGGGCTCTGCGTAGTAGGTCCGTAAGTATTCTTATGGACAGTATAACCAGTTGCAAAGTGTTACTATCCTGGTAATTGACGGATGCGCGATCCAATGCTCTCTTTGCATATTCGCGCAGTATCACCTCTGAGTCTTCGAACGCTTTATACAGTTCATCGACAGAGATATTACCGAACGATACATATGGGAGGTGAGTGGAATCCAGATATCCATTGGACATGTAATCGTTCACATTAACGCGTTCTCCACTACATTGAGAAATGATGCCGAAGTATAACATTTCCTGAAGGGTTCTCGTTTGTCCGGGAATGCTGTCAGCTCTGCCATGACCGAGTGACCTTGCGTAATTCCGCCAGCTATCGACAGGCCGCACCACTGTACCGTCGATGGGGCATGCTCTGCTGACCAGGATCGGTACACGAAGGGGACCATGCGCAGGACTCTTGGGATATGGAAGATGATCCATAGTTTAGGACAGTCGAGCTCGAGTTTTTAATCTGACAATCGAGCACTCCCACTGCTGGCATATAAAGTGCAGTCTGGGATGTCGAACGAACAATGATGACGGAGTATCACAGCCACAAAGTATCCGCGACAGTGCTTCTTCTGACATGTAAGCCTCGTGCAGGCACAGCCTGCCGATGCTGATATGCCTGCTGAAGTACACCAGATGAGTCGGCTTATTGACAATACCGTGTTTCCTTAACCAATTAGAAAGATTGATCTCCAGAGCCCATGCTTCCATTGAGCCTTCACGGAAATGCCCCGCCAAGCCATGGTGGCTCACCTTGCAGACATGAAACGGGAATAATCTTTGGACCCAATGACAGCCTGATTCGCATGGTGAGGGTGACTCGTAGCGAGCAAGGTTGTTCGGTCGCAGTCGGGTTGAGCGGCTCCGTTTGGACATCGCGAGGTTGGATACGAGTACTAAGGTACTGATTGGACACATGAAGTCTTGACGGACGCGTCGACGGGAGAATCCCGTTCTTCGGCTATCTGCCCCTTGTCGCTTAGTACGTAGCCGAAGGTCAAGACCCTCCTGCGCTGTAAGCCCTGCAGGTGCTATGGGCGATATGGCCGCTAGTTAGTCATCAAATTGCATATCTGACCTCTGGCCGTAGATAGCAAATTAATCATCTTTATCACTCAATCGTGTCCTATCGTAATATCGATTTTCTTGTTGTTTCTATTATCTGAACTTTTCATTTGATGATTTAGTCAGAAATTATTTAAATTTTTATCATTGATTCGCAATCAAAATTCGAAATTAAATGTCACGAGAATACAAAACGTCGAATGAGATTGAAATTACGATAGAAAAATTTGAAAATCGTCAAACGTTAAAACTCAGAATTTACAATACAATAACGATTATTTATCATCAAGAACATTATTCACAATTTCTACATCAATTATTAAGATTACGACTTTATTACATCACAAAATCATTCAACAACTTATTTTATTTATCATCGATTTGTTTATTCGAAAATATTCGCATTTTTCGTTATCAATTTTGACAACTTTATCATAATCGATTTTAGTCGAAATCAATCGAATTCGCATTTTTCGAAAAATGAACATTTTCGTTGATCGATTTTTTCAACGACTGAAAAAAAACATCTTGTCATAATTTTTTTTTTAAAAATTTATCATTTTTCAATCATTTCATCGAAATAGATTGAAAACACTTATCATAAATTTTTTCTTGAAAGTAAATTGATGTCAAAGTCGAATTCTGACATAAATTTTATTTTTGATTTGTACAAGATTCGAGAAAAAAAACAAACGAAAAAAATTCGTTTGTGAAATTCAATTAAATCATCTGTTTTTAAATCAGTAATTTCAATGTCGATAAATAACAAAACATTGAAAAACGAATTTTTCGAAATTATTTTAACATTCGCAATCATTTCGATATTTGAATTATCAATTGAATTTATTGATTTATCAAAGTTTTTTGCGATAAACAATTTCGTTATTTTTATTGAATTTTCAAAATCAAAAAGTCGAATTTTCACTTTTATCGACGAATTGATTTCATTTTTTAAGCAATTTTAACGAAAAATTTCTCACTTTTATCGTAAATCGATTTTTGTAAAGATATTTTCACAACATTTCACGAAACAGTTTATTATTTTCAAAAACATCAATACGTTAAAAACGTTTGTCGTAATTGATTATCAAAAAAAAATGTTTTCGAAAATCATACAAATTTCGAATTTTCACGAATATTTTTCGAAAATTTTTTTTCGATGACTACGATTCATCGAAATTCAATAGTTGATTCAATCACAATTAAACACGAAAAACAAAAAAAATTTTCAATGTTACATCGTGATATTCAAAACTAAAAAAAACGCAATCAAATGAATTAATAATCAAAAAAATATTTTGATGAAAAATTGAAATGTTTTCAAAAAGCTTTCGCAAAAAAATTTTTTTAAAAAAAAAATTGAATACGAATCGATTTTAAATGCATTATATAACTTTAAACAACTAAAAAAATCGTTTAATGAATATGTTGAAAAAGCGAAAAAAATTCAACGAATATTTTTCAAAAAGATACAAAATCAAATGTCATACAAAATGATATCGAAATTGAACGATGACATGACGAAAAAAATCGTTAAAAAAATAATTGCACAGAAAAAAATTCGACGTACGATTTTGAAATCACTGTCAAATTAATCAAGAATATTATCGAAAATCAAAATAAAAAAAATTCGATAACGAAATTACAACGAGAAATGAATTCAAAGAATCGTATGTTTGCAATCATTTTAAATCAAAATAACAAAGTCATTTCGATTTTTATTCGACAATTTGTCGATTTCAACGTTTCAACATCATTCAGAAAACGTCAATTTGAAAAACAAAAAAATGTCGAAAATGTTTTTGTTTTTTGTCGTAATAATGCATTCAATCAAAAAAAACAAAAATACAATTAGAAAAATCAAAATCAAAACAATCAAAATCGAAATAATCAACAAAAATATCAAAATCAGAAATATAAAAAACAGCAAAATAGAAATTTCAAAAAAAATTCACAACATTTTCTGTATTACGCGTTTGCAATTGCATCATCTGTAACGTCGTTCAATAATGTCAATTTTTCTATCTGTTATAATTGTGAAAAAATCGAGCATTTTTTCAAACAATGTTCTCATTTTCAAACGTCTAAAAAAGATAAAAATTGCTTGTTTCGAAAAAATGAAAAAAAAAAACGTTCGACGACACAACAAATATTATTTGCGAAAAAATTTCGTACGACAGAAATTTCTATGATCGAGCACGATTGTTATTCAACAAACATTCATGATATTTCAAAATAACAAAAAATGATCGACGAATGAAATTTAAACGATAAACAAATGTATTTGAATCAAAACAATCAATGCGAATTGTGTGAAAACAAAAAGAAAAAAATACTGATCGTTAAAAAAAATGCGATCGAATACGAAATTGATCAAAATTTCATTTTGAAAAAAATAATGAATCAAAAAAAATTCAGAATCAAGATGTTTCGTCGCATTGAAAATTTCAACAATAATCGATTTCAACAAAATCAAACATCGAAATTTTTTACAAATTTTGAAGAATTTGATTTTATCGATGAAATTATGAAAAATAAATCATCGAATTCGAAAACGATACGAGATAATTCGAATGCGTCATTTGTTTCATTGATTTCGTTCATATCAAAAATTCAACAAAAGCGAACAACAAGAAATAAAGCACAAATACAATTCATAAAAATTGTGAAAACAAACGAAAAAATGTTTGATTTCAATGATTGAATAAAAAATATCAACATTAACATTGAGTTGAAACAATTATTAATCATAATTTCGCGAACAAGAACACAATTGACAAACGCAATAAGATTACAATCAAATCTCAATCGAAAAAAGAAAAAAAAACTCTTTACGACAGAAAAGAAAAATGTACAATTTGCAAAACAGATAGAAAAAGTCAATCATGTTTCTGAAATGATCGAAAACAATGTGTTTCGATCAAATTTATTACGTCGACACACAATGAAATCAAAAAATTTTTACAAACGCATGAAACGTTTCGCAAAAAATTCAACAAACGATTTCAAAAAATTTTATTGTCGTTTCATTAATTTTGTTTCATTTCAAATCTCATTAGCGAATTCTTTAATGAAAAATTTTTACATTCAAGCGATGATCAGATTTCGCAAATCATTGTTTAATATTTGAAACATCAAAAAAATATTTGTCGATTCGAATTTTACATTGAATTTCATTTTTGAACGAATTTTTCACGCAATGAACGAAATCACATATTCGAAAAAATTTATAACAATGATCATAACAAACGAAAACAGAATTCGTTTTTCGAAATATATCAAACTGAAAATCGTCACGACAGAAATTAATCGTGTGATAAAAACTTGAATTGTGTCAAAAAAAACGATTTATTCGATGATTTTAAAAAAATCGTGACTGAAAAACGTGATCGCAATCGATTTGTACGAATTTGACGAATATTAAATTAAAAATGCGATTGCAAAAAATTACAAAAAAATGAAAATGTTTGATTTCGAAAAGAAAAATCGAAAAGAAATATACGAAATTGAAATGAATGTCGCGTTAATGCAAAATGTTGATATCGAAACGTTCATTGATTTGAAATACGAAAAAAAAAAAATTGAAAAGATTTTTCGACAAATCGTAAAAAAAATTGAAAAAAAAATGTGAAACGAAAAAATTAATTTGATGATAAAAATAAATTTGAAAAAAAACGCAAATCAAAAAAAAATCATGTTTTTTTTACGACATTGAAACGTAAAACGAACGAAAAAAATCATTCAACAATATCACATAAAATCGAAAAAAATGACGTCGACGTCAAAATGAAAAATTACGATGTGTAATCGAAAAACAAAAAATCGAAAAGAAAATTTGTTAAAACGATTTCGAAAATGAAAATTGATAAAATTACATACGTAAATTATCATCAAAAAATTGAAATATCGACAAGTTACATCATTGCATCAAGACTTTTTGTCATAAAAAAAATTCGACGTAAATTTGTCTCGAAAAACATCTTGACGACAAAAATAAATTCGAAAAAAAAATGAATGACGAAACAAAAAAATGTTTTTCAAATTTTCTATCATAAATCATCTGTTTACGATGTGAATGAAATTGAAACATGATAAAAACGAAAAAACTGTCTGTAAACAAAAATTCGAACATAAAATGAGAAATTCGATTAAAAATGCGACGAAAATCAAATTTCAAAAAACGCAAATACAAATGATCGAAAATTATCAAAAATGATCAACAAAATCATCGTCGAAAAAGAAAATTTCGATTTTCAATTTTTTTGTCGTAAACATTCATCAAGAAATTTCGATGCAAATACATGATGAAAAAAAAATCTTTGAGAAAAAAAAAATGAATTTTTTTACTAAAAAAAAATCAGTTGAATTTCGCAAAAAATTATTAACAAAAATTTCGAAAAAGTTTAATTTATGACTGAAAACTTTTTCAAATTTGATAAGAAACTTGATCGTTACGAATCAGAAAAAGCATGAAATACATTGTTTATTAAAAATCTGAAAAAACGTTTTTGTTACGAATATTAAAAATATGTCTTTTACGAATTTAATTGAACACAAAATTTCAACGTATCAACATATCATTTCGCGAATAATTAAATCTGTTTTTTACACAGCAAAAAAAGTGAAATGACAGAAAAAAAACATTTCACTGTTAAAAAAAGCTGAAATCATCATGAAATGCAATTTTTTCTGATTTTCAAAAACACGATTCTTTCGAAAATCAAATGAAAAATTGAAAATGATGCATGCTTTTTGTGATTTAAACGAAGTCATTATTAAAGCGAATCAATCAATGCGTAAAATCGAATCAATTTTCAAAAATTTAACACAATTTTTCGTCAAATATTTATTTAAAGCGAACGCGACGAATAATTTTTGAACGATTTTTGTTCATCTTTTTCATGCGTACAAGTTTGACATCAATACGATCATTGAGTTTTATTGTTATTTTAGAATGAAACAAAATACAACAGAAAAATCTGAAACATATTTTCAATTAAAAAATACTGTTACAGACAATATATCAAAATCGAATTCAAAATCTGTTTTATCGAATGTGAATTTTGAATATTCAATTTTCAATCATTTTATTGATGACGACGTAAAAAAATTCGACATTTTATCGACATTAATTAATTTTTTACATATTCATTATTTTTCAAGATTAATATGAGCAAAACTTATTTTGAATTTCAAAAAATGCGAATTTTTCACGTTCAAAATACAATTACTAAAACATAAACGAAATTTTAAAGACATTAAATCTAATGAAAACAAAATAAAAATGTTTAGAAAATATTTTTCATTTATTTGCAAAGAGAAATTAGAACGTTTTTTGTATATGTTATTTTTTTAAAAAATACATTTCTGAACGCGTCGATCGATTTTCTTTTTTTCGTACGATCATAATGAAAAAAACAATCATCATTTTGAGAAATGACAAGAAACAAAATGTTAAACAGAAAAAAAAATTTCTGTGAATTTTCAATCATGAACGAATGTTTCAAAAAATTAAAAAAACAATTATGAAAATCATATGTTCAAGCGAAAATGATACACGTCAATGACATTTTGTTATCGACGTTTTTAAAATTGAAACAAACGAAATTTTATTTCAATTTGATAATCATTCGTCTGAAATCGTTCATCGTAAGAAATTTTTGAACGACATGCAAATAGTGATGTTTTTAAATTATCAATACAATTTTTCACAAATCAAATATCAAATTATTGAGAAAAAAACATTAACAGTCGTGAAATGTTTGACAGAAATCAAATGATTAATACAAAATTTTCAATATTCGATCAAATTGTACACGAATCATTCAGCATTAACGAAATGTCTGAAAAACGAAAATATAACAAATAAAATAATTCGTTGACAATTAACGTTATCGAAATTCAATCTGAATATCATTCATGTTTCAAAAAAAAAATTAATCATAACAGACAATTTGTCAAAAATCATAGATTATTCATTTTCATCGTTTTTCAGTTTCGAATTTACGATGATGATTTTTTCTGTCACAAAAAATTCAGTTACGACAGATGACGAACAGTTTTTATGAAATAATTTTTTTATTTTTTTAGCGAACAAATTGTCGAAAATAGCAGAAAATTCAATTACGACAAATGATGAGCAATTTCAAAATGATACATTTTCGATTTCGAAAAATGATTGAAAAGTGATTTGACAAAAATAATTAAACGATTTCTGATATGCGAATATCGTGAAATACAAAATTCGAAATGTTATTAAAATTGATAATTTTTTGCTTGAAATCGTTCATAAAATGTCAGAAAAAAAATCTAGAAAATTTCTATTAATCGAAAGCAAGAATTCGCGAAAATTGACGTATTTTGAAAAATTCGAACGTTATAATCGTTGTTTTCATATCGAAAAAATGATTCAAATTTTTGTTTTATTGCACAACGTATGTGAACATTTTTCGAAAAAAATCACGCAAGTCAAAACAGTCGAGAAATACTATTGATCGACTAGATTTAAAAATATTTTTGAATTTTGTCGTTCATGTTCGAATTGTCAAATGTTGAATTTTCTAAAATCGATTGAGAAATTTTTATTTATTGTTTTCATTCAGTCATTCGATTTTGTCGAAACAAATTATTTGAAATCGATCAATTTTATCGTCAAAAATGAAACGAAATTTATACAAATTGACGTCGATTACATATGTCGATTTCTGTTCGCTGACGCAATGTCAAACGCAATTTTTGAAAATTCTGTCATGTTTTTCGAAAAAAAAATGATGAACGTGTTCGAATATTCAAAAATTGTATATCACGATAATGAAACGCACTTTAAAAAATTATTTTCAAAATATTTATCACATCGTAAAATACGACAAATTTTTGTTTCGATTTCGCATTTTCAATCTGTAAAACTTTTCGAGCGATACAATCGTTTCATTTTGAATTGTTTTCGCGCAATTTTACAACATTATTCAGAAATGATTTTCGAATGAAATTTGTTATTATTTAACGTTGTGAATGCAATCAATATCAAACTAATTCGCATATACGAATTTTTTTCAGCGAAAATATTGTTCGATTATCAATTTAAATATTTTATCGAAAATGCGTTTTACGAAAACTCATTGCGAATGAAAATGATAAAAAATGCTATTTTAAAGAAAATTTCTTTTCAAATACTGAAAAGAAATTAGTTATTGAAAAATTTGCGTTTGAACAACGATTATCTAAACTGAATGAGTTACGTGATACAACAGTGAAAAAGCGATTTAATCAAAAAAAAAATGCTGATTGAGAAAGAAAACAAAAAAACGTCAAAAAATTCAATTACGACGAGATGTTTGATTAAATTCAAACGTTTGACGTAAAAAAAACAACATTTGCATAAGTTGAAATCAAAATGAGAAAATTCGTATATTGTTCACAAGTTGACGCGACACGAAAAGAATTTCTGATTGAAAAAAATGTATATCGAAAAAGTCAAAAAACGATATTCGATAAACGATGTCAAATTATGAATCGAAAAAAAACAACATGAAAATTCAAATCAAAATTAAAAATCGATAACAAAAATAAACAATCAAATTCGACAAAACGTGAAACAATGACATCGAAACAGAATCAAAATTAAAAAAGCAAAATTGCAAACGAACGATCAAAATTCCGATAAGAAAAAAAAACGAAAAAAATCGACAAGAAATGATGAAATGTATCATCTAATATTTCAACTGACAATTATGAGAACGAAACAAAATGAAATTGATGACGCGATAAAAAAAAAATCGTGAATTTTCAACAATTAATCAATCAATAATCGAGAATCGAACGAGATTGAAATCGCATAATGTTTTAGAAAATATTAAAAAACGTTGACGCAATAATAATTTACATTATTCATTTTACAGTCATTGAAAATGTGCTCGAAAATAATCGACGATAACATTTGAACGTTTTTCTTAACATTCACTTAATTTCAAAACTTAAAAACGTTCTGAATATCATTACGCAAATTCGAAATTTAACGAAATTTTTCAATTTGAAAACGTCTGTCGTAAAATAATTTCTCGAAAATTTCAACTAGCATTACTTTCAGACAAAATGTGAATCACAAAATTCAAAAAATTGTGTTCAAATTATGAATTTCAAAAATAAATTAAATAATGAAATTTCACAATCGAATCAAATGAATTATCATTTATGACAGAAAATCATCATCAATATTATTGAAAAATTTCACAGAAATCATGATTCATTAATATTTACGATATATTGTTTTTCGATTTTTGTTTCGACAAAAAAGATTTCGAGAAAAATTCGAAAAAAATAAAATAGTGAATTTTTTCATCTCGTTCAAGACACGATGACGTTAAATTTTCATTCTGAGAAATATAAAATTCGAAATATCAAAATAGACAATCGATTACAAATTGTTCAAATTTAGAAACGTCGATGACAAATGTAATCATTTATAACAAAATGACATATTTGAGCGAAACGAAATCGTCGCAAAACGATAACAGTTTCGCGAATTTTTTTCGCGACGACATGATGATTTTCGTCGTATTCATTTTCGTAATATTTTCATTATTATTGCGCAATTCAAATTTTCGACGATACGTTTTTCGATTCAAAACATTTCAAATTAGATTTCACTTTATAGAATTGTCTGTTTCATTCAATTCAAATCTTAATTTCAAAAACATTTCAATTTTACAAAATTACAAAACTTTGCAATCGACAAAAATATCATGAACGAATTATCAAATTTCTCATTTTCGAAATCATTTTTTCATTCAACTCAATCTCATTATTCGATTGAAAAGCACATTACGACGAAAAATTCGCACATTTTTTTTCTATTCACTTTATCACAATTTATATTTTCAATCAATTTGCAAAAATCATCTATGCAAACAATAAATACAGAAAAGCAAGAAAAAACTGTGAAAAAAAAAAATAAAAATACGAAAAAGCAAAAAAAAACAGCAAAACAACAAACAAAGAACACGAAAAAGATTGCAAAAAACACGAAAAAACTTTTTCGATACACAGAGAAAACTTTTCAGAAATTTCAAAAGCAAACGACGAGTGTTAAAAAAAAATCGACAACAGAAATTGTTGAATCGAACAAAAAAAAAAAAAACGAAAAACGACAACAAAGCAAAAACAAAAATATGAACACGTCACGAAAAACGTTTTCATGAAAAATAAATCTAACGAGAAAAAATTACTGAAATTAAACAACGACACGTCATTTACGATTAAAAAACAATGAGTCATAATCTCATACGTTTGAAATTTTAAAAATGTTTTGTTCGAAAAATATTATCATTTGATATTTAAAAAAACAACGACGAATTTATATGATCGAATAAACGTTTAAAAAGTTTTGAACAATCGAATTCGACGTTTTTCAAAAATAAAATTCGCGAATCAAATTTGTTTCGAACAAAAACTGAAATCAAAAAAAAACGTATGAGACAATTGAAACAAAACAAGAATTTCTTTACGAAAAAATTTCGAAAAATCGCAAAAACATTTGAAAACAAAAAAATCAACGAAAAAACGCGTGTCAATTTGATTTATCAATTCATTATATGCAAAATCGACAAGTTTATGTTCAAAATGAAAAAAGTTCGATTAACGATTGAAAACAAAATTGTGAAATTGATTCGAAAACAAATCGCTAACGAAATTGTCAATAAAAAACAATTCGCACTATGATTGAAAACAACAAAAATTTTTCGTATTCGCGCTGAAAAGTTAAAACGACAAAATCGTTCGTTGAAAACGAAAAATAACACTTTCAAAACGTATCTAGATAATCTAGAAGTGAACACAGAAAAATTCTTGAAATTAGCAAAGAAAAAAAGATTGACAGCGAAAAAAAAAAGCAAAAAAATTATTATACGAGCAAAAATCACGATTTTTTATTTTCAGAAACGAAAACTCAAGATTTCGACACAGCGTTGAAAAATTAGTTCTACATCGCATTATGACGAGAATCATATCTTGATGATTTATTTCAGATTTCTCGTTTATTTTGATTTATTTTTCAAAAAAAACGCATTACGATCGAAATCATTGATGATTTATTTCTGATTTTTTTTATTTTTCGCTTTATTTTGACAGAAATGCATTACGACAGAACATCAAATCGTTCAAATTCTGATTCATTTTCGATATTTCTAATTTTCGATTTTCAGTTCATTTCGATCAGAAAACGCATTACGATCGAAACAATCACTTGATGATTTATTTCAGATTTTTCTTATTTCGTTTCGTTTTATTTTGACAAAGAAACACATTACGATCGAAATCATTGATGATTTATTTTTTCAATTTACTTTGATTTATTTTTCAAAAAAAACGCATTACGGAAAACGACAAATTGAAATGTTATGACAAATGACTTTGAGATCAAAGAATTTGACTAGAAAATCAAAAAATCTAAAAAGAGATAATGTAAATTCTGCAAATGTTATGAGCGATATGATCGTTAATTAGTCATCAAATTGCATATCTGATTTCTGATCGTAAATAACAAATTAATCATCTTTATCATTCAATCGTGCTCTATCGTAATATCGATTTTCTTGTTGTTTTTACTATTTGAACTCTTCAACGTCAATCGATTAAAACTCATTGATTGCTGACAAATTGAATGACTCACGAAGAAAAATCAAACGTCAAGATTTTCAAGAATTTTGCACATTTGAAAGATGCTAATAATTCATTAATTGCAGATGAATGTGAACTCTGATTCGACGTTAAGACAGAAAGTTTTGCAATTAACGTATGCAGAACTCATCGAAAAGCTCGCTTAAATGCGAATTCGAAAATCTTCTTTTCGCAAGAAATTATAACGAATTTTCGTCAATAATTGAGTTTTCACGACAACAACAAATACAAATGAATTGAAAATTTGTACTATTATTTAAACACATATAACTTATTGATTTATAAATTTAAAACAATGTATTAACAACGTTGAAATTTCAATGTTGTGATACAAAACTGCCAAGATATACTAAATTTAAGCTTATTTTTGTTGAAAAGACAGTCTTCTCAATGATAAATGCGCAAGAATTCGATTGATATAATTTGACGAAACGAAAACTAATGCGTTTTTGTTGAAATTAGTGCTTTGACATCGCACACATCAAAATTTTCGATTTGTTTGTATTTAGAAATTACACGCAATTCATGCAGTCATTGTTCATGTTTGTTTAACAGATTATGAGTTCGAATTAACGTATGCTGTTCGTGACAATGATGTTGCAATTACTTTGACAAAGCAATTCGATCTGACAAGTCGTGAATTGTTGTGTTTTTAGAAATTTGAATTTCTTCGTACGCGAATTCGCATTCATAATCGCATCGATTCGATCACGATACGAATCACGAAAATCAACGACAATGAGAAGAATTCATCGATCGATCGCGTCAAGACAATAAAGAAAATTTACAACGAGCTTGATCATTAGTTTTGCGAATGAACAAACGATTGTGAAAAAAATTCATCGTTCGATCGCGTTAAAATTGTGAAAAAAATTCACGACACAAACTCGATCATCAGTTCAGTGAATGAGTAAAAAACAATAGAAAAAATCTACACGCTTTGCGTTGAAGACAGAAAGATTGAAAAATGTCAATTCAATTTATTTATATTTATTCGACAATCGATCACGTTCAGTCAAGTACGAAATGACTATTCACATGATCACTCGTCAATACGTCAATTTCAACTATGTACGATACGAAATAGCTTTCTTATTGACATTTGTCAATTGTCATTCGATCGAAACATCTAATCGATCGCCGCACGTGACATCTTATTCATTTTTCGATTTCGTTATTCGTTTTGTTCAGCAACACGTCAATGAAAAAGCTAAAAACAAAAGCATAACAAGAAATAAAAGCGATGAATATTACACGTCAAGAAGTCGAAGTTTGCATTCAGACATTGTCGACTCGTTTTTTCATCACTTATTTTCAGATTTTCGATCGTGAATGATTTATATCGCATGTTTTTTGAAAAGTCGAAATCAATAAATTTGCAGCAGCATCAATTGCGCTCGTTTTTTTGCGCAATTTTGACAAATGCAATTTCAAAAACAATGATCGTTTCATACAAATTCGCGTTACGTCATATCTCAATGCGACGATCTCATTTGTTTTCGAAACGATCAAATTCGAAATTTTCAGAATTTACACATGTTCGCGAAAGTTTTTCGCGCAAATTTTCGATTCATTTCTCGATTCACGTTTTTCGATTTTCGGAAATTTTTCACTCAATTTCAATTTGCAGACGTTGTCAAGAACATCTCGTCATTTATTTGTTTAGCAATTGATTCACATCGATCGCTTCGAGAATCGAAAGCAGTGAAATATTCATGAAAATTTCTATCTTGAAAAAGTATTGATTTGAAGAAATCACAAAAGTTATTTGTTTTCGAATTCAGAAGTTCTAAATCGTGTTAATTTGCTTTGTTTAGTTTTTCTCATTCATTCTGTCACTCATTTATCTTTGAGAAAGTCTAACTTGTTGTTTGTTGTTGTTTTATTGATTTGTAAAAACATGACTGTTTTTTTTTTTTTGTGATTGTTCGTCTTGATTTAGCACGATAATTCATTTACTTTTTACAATTTTGCGGCTTCGTTATCGAACGATAAATACGAAAAAGAGAAAGCGAGAAGAAGAATCAGACGCAATCAGAACGAGAAAAAACGAACGTGACAATATTGCTTCGAAAAAGCGTACTGTACAGTTACAACAGTGAGTTTGCTTCAATGACGTATTTCTAGTGAGTTTGCTACAATGATTTGATTTCAAATAATACGACTTCGAAAAAGCGTATTGTACAATTGATACGAGTTGAAGTCAGATAGTATCGTTTCGAAAAAGCGTATTATGCAATCACGAATACGTCTAGAAGTCAGATCAATATCGCTTCGAAAAAACTATTGATACAAGATTTTGATGTCAGATAATATCGTTTCGAAAGAGCGTATTATGCAGTCATTACATCTCGATTTTGCAGAGCAAAAATTCGATCAAGAACAAAAACTCGATCAAGAAGAACAAATAACGTTGAAAATATTTGATTTTTCGCATACTAATCGATCTGTTTTTCTGACAGAATTTAGTCAAATCAGAAAAATTCGAATTTGCACATTTCGCATCGATGCATGTTTCGCGCATTCGATGCATCATTTTTCTCATCGATTTTTCGATCATTTTTCATCTTTTTCACTTCGTTGACACATTTTGTGAATTTTTTACAGTCAAATTACATACGAATTCGATCAATGAAATCGCAATGAGAAATGAAAAATCTGAAACATTTGCGAAACGTCAATGATGTCATCAAGTGAATTCAAATGTTAATCGTCAATGCATTCGACTTTCGTTTTTGCGACAAATTCAAACAAAAGATATTTGTTTCATCGTGTATCTTCTGATCAATTCTAGATAGCAATTGTCATATCGATGCATTATCTCATGAAGAAACGCAAAACGTTTTCAATTATTCGATCGCACGTTTTACAAATCGATTTTACGTCATATTTGAAGTCAATAGATTATCGAATTTCGATTCGTTCGTTTTTGCAATCTTCGCATCGATGTATGATCTGGATAAAATTTATTGCGTTGAGAAAGTTTGTTCGAAAATTCTAAACAATACATCGTTGAAAAAGCTTCAAAAGTCATTTCGTTAAGAAAATTAATTTGCAACAATGACAGTCATTCGTTTCAATAAATCAAGATTTATCGAGTTAGAGAAGTTTGCTCGAAAGCTTCAAGATACACATCGTCGAGAAAGTTTCAGAATTCGTGATCGAAAAAACTTGCACGAAAGTTTCAGAACACGCATCGTTGAAAAAGCTTGCACGAAAATTTCAAACTAATCAGAATATTTGCTTTAAACAGAAAGCACAGACGAATGTTGTGAAAAAGTGTTGAAAAGACAGTTTTCTCAATGATAAATGCGCAAAAATTCGATTGATATAATTTAACGAAACGAGAACTAATGCGTTCTTGTTGAAATTAGTGTTTTGACATCGCACACATCAAAATTTTCGATTTGTTTGTATTTAGAAATTACACGCAATTCATGCAGTTATTGTTCATGTCTGTTTAACAATTTTAGCAAATATTTGAACTTCAATTTCTTTCGCGTTTTCAATACAAAAAAAGACATGTTATCGTATGTAACGATTATTAAATCGAATAAAAATTGTTTTGTATATCAATTAAAACATTTCAAACAACTGTGCGTTTTCAGATATTTCAAAAATTCGAAATTGCGAAAGTCGTTTTTTATTCGTAGTATTGCGGAGAGAAAATTTGCGAATCTGCATCTAAACGAGTTTTTCGATGAATTTTGCATACGCTAAAAGTTCAACGATACGTCATTCACTTCAGTCATCGTCATGCTAATATCTTAACGAAATTATATGTATTCTAGCTATCGTAATAGCTTCGTCCGATTATCGTAAATATCATTTAACGTAAATTCTAAACACTCATGTTTCAAGACGATTTTTTTAGCATTACGTATCGTTCTAATTGACGTTGCAACATGTTATTACGTTGCAAATTATTGTCGTAAATAGTTTAAAACGTGACAAATATTGTAACGTGTGTCTTCGTTATCGTTATTTTGTTGAAACGTTTCATTTTTATTTACTGTTATGCGAAATTTATCGTTACTCGAAGTTTATCGTTGATTTATCGTCAATCAATATTTATCTTTGCGCGTATAATACACTAATACGTTTTTTCGATATCATGATTTCGACTTTCGAAAAAACATCAATCAATCAATCAATCAATCAATCAATCAATCAATCAATCATTCACATCAAGCACACGAATACTCGCGTAAGCGTTTTCGCGTAACTTTTGATCGAATCGCACGAATCCGAGATCAGAATTATCATGATGTTGAGAATCGTAACATGACGAGAATCTCGTTGACAAAGCTTGACAAGACTTGACAGTTTCTATATGATAAATCTGAATTGTTTTGATAAAATCGTGTCTATTCGATAAATCTCGCGCTTAACAGTAACACTACGATCGCATTGTTATTACTGAATTGCTACGTTAAATTTCTAAAAACGTTCATAAATCGTTACAATAAAACATTGAAAACGTGAACACATCGTTATGTTAGTTTATCGAAACGTAGAAAAGTTATTGCGTGAAAAATAATTAACGTATTTTAAGAATCTCGTGACAATTATCGAACGTTGTACAGAAAATTCACGTGAATGTGCAATTACGACATGTATATCGTATATTGAAAATAACGATTACATTTTAATTACGTTGTGTAAATATTACGATATTTTGATAATTATACTGTAAATATGTTCAAACCGTCCGTAAACAGTGGCAATAATCTACTACGATAACATTACGGATGCCAGGATCCAGATGATTTCGTTAAGGTAAGCCTCCTTCGGGCGGAGAGATCAGCTCAAGCATATGCGACGCTGCCCAAATGCGGTACACTACTATAACAAAACGCTCTGCACGTTAGGGTAAAAGGCTCTGCACGCCAGGAGAAAAGGCTCTGCACGCTAGGACAAGAGGCTCTGCACGCTAGTACAAAAAGCCTGCACATTCGGCTAACCGCTCTATGGGCGGCGCTATCGAATGCTACCTATTCGATCCTGCAACGACCGATAGCAATCCAACAGACGTGTACTCGTACGATGCTCTGGCCGTGGCCGTGATAGACACAAGCTGCTTGCTGCAGACTGATCTGCAAACTAGGGCCAAAGGCCATCGAATGCGAGCCGTCATTACATTCATGCAGACGCTGTACAGTACAGTAGCACGCTGTGAGGCGCCAATTCCGTGCGATATCTGTTTTGGATGAGCGTCGAGCTTGCATACGCCAGCAGCTGTGGTCTTCTAAAACACTAACTTATGGTATGTCAGGAAATGTTGAGTAACCTGGCAGTACATGCGAGCCTCACTCATTGCAAATGCATCTTTGGCCGTTGCACCTATCGTCAAAAACCTTTTAAAAGGCCGTTGCTCTCCTTGTCAGACGCCTAAAGTATCTCACCCATTCAAGCGCTCGCGTGCATAGCCTTGCAATTTCGCAATTAGTACAACGTTATCGTCGCAACAATCACGACGGCCATCATCTAGCAGAATGACGGCACAGTACTCTCATCTGGAGTGGGAAGCTCAGAAGGAACGCGTTGATGACCTTTATGTCGAACAAAACTTGACTAGAGAGCAGGTTCATCAAGAGCTGAGAGATGCTGGATTCAATCCCAGGTCAGTTCTACACCAGCCTACTCTTGTGTCTCATAATCCCATGAATCTTTGCTGAGGTAGACTTAGTTTTGCCAAATTGAAGGGAAAAATTACTGAGTGGGGCCTAGACAAAAAACTCAAACCTAACGAAATGCGTACAGCTTTGCATCAGGCGATTCAACTCTACAATGGAAGGAACTGGCCATCCAGCGAACCGGTATTCTTGATTCGCAACAGGGAAGTAAGCTTGAGCAAAATCCTACATTCCTACCGTCGTAAGCGCAACTATGATCCTGTTACTTGGCATCTGCAGAATCTCCAGGGGTTTCGACCTGAGTCTGGTGTAGACTTGCGACCCGAGTCTGGTGTAGACTTGCGACCCGAGTCTGGTGTAGACTTGCGACCCGAGTCTGGTGTAGATTTGATCCCACCTGCAGCAAACGATTCTTCTTCGGCTTCAGAAGGCTCCTCTGAGAATGGTCTTTCAATGGCATTGGATACTGTCGCCCTAGCGATGCCGCAGAACAAGACAGGAGCATTGATGCGGCGTCTCGCCGAGCCATCGTCCCATCCACAGGGCTCGGCGACTCTACCTTGGGATGATCTTCCGAAGCCGATAAGACCCCCAGAGCAATACGTTTATTCTGAGCACATGGTAGATTTCGCGACAATGTATTGCTCTTATTATAGAAGTCAACCTCGGATTAAGGGGCACATTGAGCCGAAGGTGCACATGGAGACGGAACATGGGCGTTTTGGGCTTGAAATACAGAACGGGATCTCTGCACTGCTGTATCAGAGCGAGCCCTCGAAGGCCCACGATTGTTTTAGCAGCGCATTCATCAGAGTGGAAGCCATTCTGGACGACGACCATCCGATGGGCTTAGCTCAGCTCTTTACGGCGGCCAGTGAACTGGCAGTGCGTGCGCAGAAACATCCGGCCTTGCAATATATACTCAAAATGTTAGTGGAACACACAGCCAGGCTATCTATATACCGGGTGCCGAAGGGGAATCCCATCCAGCAGATGCTTGTCAAGCTGACAGAAGCCGAGCGAATATCGGATGAGCTATTGAGAGTCATGGAGAGCATGGTAAACTCCTTTGAACAGGCGGATGTTCCGCGCACGGATCCAGCGCACTGGAAGTTGCTCTATCTCAAGGAACGTTATTGCGATTGCCTCTACCATACGGGCACCGACGGCACGCGGCAAGTAGTTAGGGCAAATTTACTTTCTGAGCAAGAAGCATTCTATGGCGATCGGAAGTCCAGTGTCTTGTGGACACTCACCAACGTTGCCGATGATCACCTCTGCAGCAACAGGATTGACGATGCGGAACGGGTCTTTCGAGATGCTCTCCATAAATCTGAAGCTTTGGGAGGGTACGCGAAAGCGAAGATTCGATATGCAGCCCTGGAGGGTCTGGCGAAAACAGCTTGCTGGCGAGCCCACAATCAACTTGCTCGAACGAAGCTCGACTCCAGTCATAGCAGCAGCGTAGCGTTGCTAATCTCTGCCATTGATAGCGCTATCTCTCTACTTGAAAAGGCTCGGGAACGCTGCATCGAGGCCGGGTTTGAAGCCTCGCAGTGGTTTGGCGAGGGAAATCGCCGCTCGGTTCGGATCGAGAAGAAATTTGCTGACATCTGTGGTACTCTGCAAAGGCTCACCGAAAATCGGACAGCGGGTGTTCCGGTGGACGGCGAAGTAGATCCGCTCTTGTTTCGAACATAGCTTTTGTGACTGTCTGCTCGTCACAAAGTAGGTAGACTCCCATCATCAATGAGATAAACTTATGTATGCTTCTTTTGTGAGAACTGAGGCTCGTACTCAAGCTCCTGTTTAACGAGCCAGTCGGCCCAAAAACAGAATCCTCTATACGTCTATCAGTTCATCTCCACTGATAGCAATGTTGTGAACGTACGCCATTGAAAGACATAATCCCGCCAAGGTTATCGCCACTGGCTGTGGTGCAAGAGATCCCGCATCCAGGATTGTCGCGTGCACAATCCAGCCAACACTGCATACAAGGCTAAGGATCGATTCCGCAAATTGGATTTCAGGCGCTACCTGGAGAGTGACATGGCGATCGTTGGTTCTTGTCAAGGGGTCTTCGGCAGGATACTTGAGCATGTGGTAGCATCGGTAGCCACCCGTAAACATGTGCATCGTAATCTAGCGCGTGTTTCAGCGAAAGATATAGTAGTAGGCATTAAGGAATTAAGGAATCCGATGCTAGCTTACCACACTCATCGATGCCGAATGTGACAACAAAGCGCCGAGGTTTCTCCAGGGCATGGAGCATTTACCGAACACGACTGTGTGATAGCCGTATCGGATCACGAAATAGCCAATTGCGATGGCATTGACGGTTTTCAGTATTCCGCGTACGGCGAGTTGCGTCCATGGCTTGTAATAGAAGGCACGCCATGGCTTGTCGTAGAAGGCACTCCATTGCTTGTAATAGAAGGCACTAACGCGATGTTGCAACAGAAATCTCCTGACGCGGCCTGTTATGCTTTCTCTGGTAGGCAATTTTTCTTTGGTGGAAATAGGAGATTCAGGATCCTGCAAGACTTCAAGCTTCACACTGTCATGAAAGCGCCTTTCCCGTCCTAATATTCCGTTAGGCATGGTCTGATCGTGTCTGGATTTTGGAACGCATATTCTACCTGCAGATTGACAGTCTCGAAGTCTGAAAATGCAAACCGCGCGTGGCGTTATTAGCGTCACGCTATAGTATAGTCAATAAAAGCTCGACTTCTATTGACTAATTTTAACACGTGTAATCGCGAAAATGAAATCGCGTAAACAAATCATGTTGTGATGATGTCGTCGTTTCATTTTTCGTAACAAACATTTTCGTTTTTATCGCAACATCATTAATTCAACAATCAATGTTTTGTTGATTTCGTCAACATTGTATAATTGACGTACGATGAAAAATGTTTGAAATCAAATCGATTCGATCACAATTTATCGATTTTGAAATCAACGCGATACGATCATATTTGAAAACATCATTTTCAAAAAAAACATACATCAGACGAAAACATTTTTTGTAACAAACATTTTCGATTTTATTGCATTACAATCAATTTCGCATATAACGTTTTTTTGTTTTCGTTCAAAAATCATTTTTGACGTACGATGAAAAATGCTTGAAATCAAATCGATTCAATCATCGTTTTTAGATTTTGAAGTCAACGACATACGATTTTTTTTGAAAATATTATTTCAAACAAAAGCAAATATCAGACGCAAAATATCATTATCATTTTTTTTTATTATCGTTGTTCGAAATTTCAACAATTCGATTTTGTTATTGTAAAATTATCAACGACGTACGATTGAATTCGTTTTTACAAATTTCGATTAATTAATCGTTGACAATCAATTGTTTTTGTTCATAATGATTTGATCACATCAAAATGACGAACAATCAATTTTTCGCATTTTTCACAATCGTCGAAACATTTTTTTCGAACGAATCAATTGAGTTTGTTGTATGACATCATATTTTTGAAACAAAACATGACGTTTTCATAATTTACGTTCGAAATCATGATTACAATATCACAATCAGACGATCAAATTATCATTCAATCATAAAAAATGATTCAATCATCACGAAACGTTTTAAAGCGACGTTTGTATGCGATCAAGTTTGTTCATGAAAAATCACATGTTACAAAAACGTTCGTGCGACGCAATGAAAGTTCACGATCAAAACGAAATTTCATAATCATTCGTTCGTTTCAGCGAAAAATTTTCGTGTACATCACAAACATCAAATGACAAACGAAATTTTGAAAAAAATCGCAATTGCAAGCGAAAAAAATCAATTTTCTGATCGACAAATTCAATTTTCAATTTAACAAACATAAACATGATTTCGATCGAGATTTTGAATGATTTGATCACGAATCATTTCAATCATTTTTTCATTTTTCAAAACATTTACAATGCGAAAAAAAAAATCAAGACGCAAAAATTGAACATTGTCATTTTTATGAAAATTTTGCACGACGTTTTCGATTTCGATTATATTAATTGATTTTAAAATCGTCGCGATGTGAAATATCACGATCGTGTGAATAAATTTTTTTTTGTCAACAAATATGTCGTCGATCTTCTATTCAAAAATTTCGAAATTTTCGTGTTGAATAACATTTGCAAAGTCAAACAATACGAATTGTCGATGTTTGTTTTTTTGAAATAAATTTCATTAAACATTAATTTTTACTGAGATTTGATTTTTGTTAATACGAAAAATAGAACGAATTTGACATGAATGATGTTTGATATCGATCAACTGTATCGACGATTAAATTTTCAATTTTTTTTTGTAATCGTTTTCATTTCGAATTGAGTATTGTTCGAAGTTTTCGAATTTCGATATTCAACAACAAACATTTTTTTTTTCATTTATCACATGAACAAGAAAATTCGAAAACATTGCAAACATTCTTTCAACGATGACAAAATCGAACAAAAATGACAGCAATTCATGAAACATTGATTCGAAATTGTTCACGTTTTCATTCGTGAAAATTACAAACTAATTTGAAAAAATTTGAAAAATAAATACGAACGTTTTCATCGCGACGAAATCGTGTATTTGCGCAAAATCTGACTTGATGTTTCATGACGACGTTGTTTTTGCAATTACAACATCAACGACATGTTGCATTTCAACGTTCATAAATTTTTTCGAATTGAAAACGATCATCGCATTTTGAAACAAATGTTCAAATGCTTTATTGACAATATGAAGTTTGTAATCAAACGTTTGAAAATTTTATTTTTTAAACAATATGAGAATTATTTCGAAATCGTTGAACAAATTCGAACGAAATCAGCAATTACGAAATTTAATCGACAATTTTATTGCGATTTGTTTATTCGAATTACATTTCACGCTTTGCACAAAATCGAAAAACAATACAAACGATTCATCAAAATCAAAAAAAAGTCGAATACACATTTTTTTGAATCGTGTATTGACATTCACAATATCACAACAAATATCTCGTATGTTCACAATATACGAAATTTCTTGAAATTATTCGAAAAAATCGATTTGAAAATGCATCGTTGTTTTCGTTTCGATTGTTTCATTTTCATTTGAAATTGTTAAAATTTAAATTTTTTTTCATCACATCGAAATTTGATATCATTCGTTTTTGAAATTCATTGATTACGCACGTCGATTCGAATTCGAATTCGAATTCGATTATTTTTGACAAAAAAAAACGTTTTTTTGACGTAAAATACGTGCTATGAAATAATCGCAATCGATTTTTTCGCAATCGATTTCAATCACGTTTCGTTTTTCTCGTTTCATCGATTGACGATGAAAACGATGTTTTCAATTTTGATCGTGTTTTCGAAAATAATGATGTCGTCGATATTGATCGAAATGACGATTTTGTTGTCAATGATGACGATGTTTTCGATGTTGACGATAATGACGAAAATTCAATTGTTGATCATTCGAATGACGATATTTTTTCGAATTTTGTTCGTGTTTTCGATAATGATGATGCTCTCAACTCTGTTCACGACGAAAACAATGTTTTTAGTTTTGATCACGCTGATGATATTGACAATGTCATAAATGTTGATTATATTTTCGATGTTAACGACGTCGACGTTATTGAAATGACAAACAAAAAATTTGCAATCATCGAATTGAAAAACAGACATCGAAAATTACAAAACAAAAACGACACAACAATTCGAATCAAAAAACGAAAATCAAAATTCATCGATCGAAATTTTTCTGATCATGAGTCGAAACTTTCAGATATGACAATTCGAAACAAAAAAACGAAATTGATCGAAATCAAAATTACACGAAAGAAAATTGTCAAAATGACGCAATCGATTGAAATTCAAAATACATCAAGACGTGATCGAAATCGCGATGATCGAAATCGCAATGATCGAAATCGAAATATCACACGCAATAAAATGATGACTGAAAAGTCAATAAAAATGTTCAACGACAATTTCGATAATTTTGACAATGTTTTCGAAAACGAAAACGATTTCGATCATTTATTCAACGATGATGATTATGAAAACGCGAATGACGAAAATCATGATTCGAATTTGAACATAAAGTAATTCAACTTTTTCAGAAAATTGAAAAATATGATTGTTTGATTAAAAATTTAATAAAAAGCAAAATGTTCAAAAACAATCACGTCGACGTTGATAACATTATAACATGTATTCATAAATAAATTTCAATCGAAAAATATTTTTTTCAACAATTAAAATCATCAATACAATTATTTCTTCGACGTTCGATGCTATTATTCTTTGAAAATGTTGAAACGTACGATTAAAATCATACATGTATGCGAATTTCATGAATTATCATTGATTTCACATGAAAATGCAAGATGCGTGAAACAAATTCACATCATGATATTTGCTTTTCGTGTTATTTGATGTTTGAAAACGAATTTTTTTTTTCGTTGAAATTCGTTATTTCGAAAATCAAACATCATACATTTCATATTCGCATAACGTTATCAACAATACGTCATTATTTTTTGAAAACTCAACAAGATACGACATCAAACATCTTTACATTTCAAAAAATTGTCATTGAAAACGATGCACATAGTTTTCGCATATAATTCAAATTGCTTTTTTCAAAAAAAAATAAGAAAATTGAAAAAATTAGAATTGCATTTAATGTGATTATCGAAATCTTGAATGAAAAAAATAAAATCAAAAATTCAAATATTCGAAACATGAATTAAAATATTGATTACAATGATTTCGTCATTAATGATTTGAATTTTGATATTATTATTTGTGATATGAACATTTTGTATGAAAATGAATATACTGTTTTGTAAAATACAAAAAATTTAATATTGAATGCAAAAACTATTACTGAAAATATGTTTGTTGTACTATATGATGTTTGCATTTCAATGTTAAATTCAAATACGTTAATCTAAAATCTTAATATTAACAATACAAGACAAATGTATTTCATTTCATTTTTTTTCGTCTGAAACAATCATTTTGTTCATTTATAATTCGATCAGTTCGAAAAACAGTTTTTCAAAAATCAAATCATGCATGACAATTATAATAGAATTTTTGATGTTATATGATGAACAAATTTCAAATGATTTCGATGAGCAAACTCAAAAAAATTTGAAAAATAAACATTATTTTTGCGAGAATGTGACGATAAAGTAAAACGACTAAATAAAAATTAATGAATATGTTCAATGTTGAATGCTGATTTTCGTGAAACGATGATTGACACAAATGCAAAAATTTCGAAAAAAAAAAAAGAATGAAAAAAAAATTGAAAAAAAAAAAAACATATAAGATTTCTTGAATGACGCATCGTGTTTATATATGCAAATAAATAATCAATAATTTAACGAAATGAAATCGACTTGTTAATTTAATGATTAAAATTGCGATTTAAATTGTAAATGATAAATTTTCATTCAGAAAATGTTCGAATTCGATTCGTGTGATAAACATCTGATGTTACAATTGAAAAAATCGAACAATAACAGTTCTGAATTCAATGAAAACGTTATAATAATGTTTGATTATCGAATTCGCGTTTCGACATTTAATTGACTGACTTGAAATCAATGTTAATATGTGAAATATAACAGACAACAAACATCACTTTTTTGTTGTTGTGATAACGATGTTGAGAACTCGTGAATATTTTGCGCAAAATACGAAGTTGAAAAAAAAATTGTCGATTGACTTGATTGAAAAACGATAAACGCGATGAAACAACGATTGAAAATGACAAAAAAGAAAAATCATGACAAAATAAAAACGATGTGATAATATCGTGAAAAAAAAAAAAAAAAATGATTGAATAAAAATGAAATGATCGTTTGAGTTGTGATCGTTTACGCGAAATTGAAAAAGAAAAAAAAAATCATGTCGAAATTGAAAAAAAAAAAAAAAAAAAAATCGTGACAAAATAAGAACGAAATGATCGTTCGAATTGTAATCGTTTAAACGAAATTGAAAAGAAAAAAACAGAAAAATCGTGACATGATAAAAACGAAATGATCGTTTGAATTGTGATCGTCTAAACGAAATTGAAAAAAAAAAAAAAAAAATCGTGACAAAATAAAAACGAAACGAACGCACGAGCGAAGAAAATGATAAAAAAAAAAAAATTGCAAAAAAAAAATTCATTGAAAAAACAATTTGATCTAGTTATTAATTACGTCGTCGATGATGAAATTCGATGTCATTGATTTCGTTTTGTTAAACGAATTCATTTCATCGCGATGAAAAATCTTTTTAATTTCTGACGTGCGTGAAATTTACGACGTGATAAAAATTATAAAAACGCGTTGAATCGTGTCAAAAACACATTTTTAAAACTCAAAATTTCGTATTACAATTCATCGTCGTGAAAATGAAAAATCAAACGTCGTGTAAAAAATAAACAAAAAAAAAAACGAAAAATTAAACGAAAATGCGAAATTAAATTTCATCGATTTCGCAATAACAATTTCACGAATTAATGATCATGAATCAACATATGAAATGAAAAAACAACATAAAAAATGAAAACATCTGTTTCATCATATTTATTGATCAATTGTTATAATTATCAACATTTCGTTTTAAATATTTATAAATTGTTGCTTTCGTATCATTTCAAACTGCAAATATCAAAATAATAAAAAAAAATTCATTTTTTTTTATTCAAAACAAAAATTAAACATCATCAAAACATTTTAACATCAACAAAATCAAATCAAATCACAATTTATAGAAAATAATTGTTTGACAACATCAAATTTACTAAATACAAAAAGATTGTTCATTAATCAATCGCATTTATTAAAAAACATTTTCGTACGAATGATGTAAAAAAACAACAAAATAAAAAAAAAACGAATCAACGAAATTTATAAATGAAAAGTAAATACAATGCAAATTTCTTTTGATGCGAATAATGTCAATTTTTTCACAATATCGTGTATGACGATGTTTGCAATGAAATCGTTTTTCATAACAAAATTTTTCAATACATGATCATTGAAATAATGTTTAAACATTTAACGTTCGACGTCAAATTTTTTTTTTATGCGTCGCAACACGTTCGATTTTATTTTTTTCAAATTTCGCGTTTCATTCGCATCGTTTGACTGTTGAACAAACTTAATATGAATTACAAAATGATATTTTACAATCGCGAAAAGAGCATGATTATTTCAAAAAAGTTCAAAAAAATTCATAATCAAACAACAATGCAAAAAAATCTCTTTGCAATTTCGTATATAACGAAAAATGCAATGAAATCGACACACAACATAATTATTTTCGAAACAGAAATTCAATTGTGTTTAATTTCATTTCAAGTCACAATTTCATTTCATTATTTTTCGTTTTCGTCGTTTGATTCGACATTTTTCATTTGAATGTTCGAAAACGATGTTTTCGTCAACGTTTGATACATTTTTTTTTGTTTGATTTTTTTCGTCAACACAATTTTCAATATTTTTTTTTCGTTTTTATTTAACATCGTTTGATATTTTTTTTTATAAATCAAAAAAATGAATTTTTTTCAAATTTTTTTAAAAAACACATTTACAATTTTTTTTGCGACGCGAAAACGACGCGATCTTGAAATTCAAATTGTAAATGTTTTTGTAAAACGAAAATTCGAAATTTTTGTTTTTTCAATTGATGCGAAAACAACGATTTGAAATTCGATAAAATCGAATCGTTCGATTTCGAAATCGTCAAATTCGAAATCGTCGAAATTGTCGTCGTGTTCAAAATGAATTTTTGTGTTTATATTCATGAATTCGTTTTCATTTTGAAACAAAAATAATAATTCATTTTTGTCGACATTGAAATCGATTTTTTGCAATCGTTCGCGATTTGTCGTAAATTGATTGATGAACAATTTTTGACGATTTGATTGTCGTTGCGAAAAACACGTTTCGAAATTCGACAATGTTGTTTTCACAACATTGATACGAGTTCGCGTGTTTTTGTCATGCACAAAAAAACTTCTAATTTTGAAAAAAATCGAAAATATCATTTTTGCGATCGCAAACTCTACGCGCATCGAATTTACATCATAAATCAACAATCGTTTCATTCGTTTCGAATGAAACGAAAAAAAAGAAAAAAACATATTCAACGAACATTTCGACGTTTTGTGTTTTCATCAATATTCGTCGCATGTTTCAAATTGCGTTTTGATTTGACGACAAACGCGAAAAACACGATTGTTCGTGACGACGTAATAAATGCAAAACGAACGAGCATTTCGATCGATGATTTGAAATTGCGTCAACAATATTATGAGCATTAAAATTCGAAATTTATTTGAATAATCAGAATTTTCAATTGTTTCGAATGAATGATTTGAAACGAAACGAAACGATTGACGTTCGTCAAAAAAATTGTATGATCGTCGTAAATTTCAATAAATTGAAAAAATTCGCTTTTTGATAGACGTTGACGAAGTTTCGCATACATCAATCAACGTGTGCGCATTTTTTCGCATTTTCATTTACGACGAAAATATTGACGTTGATAACAATTTCATCGAATACGTTTGAACATATATCAAAAATCATACACATTTTCGATTCAATAATACATTTACAAATGATCAATTGATTCGCGTTACGAAACATGATGATGATGATCGTGATATTTAAACAACAAAAAAAAAAAAAAAAATTGAAATTCATGTAAACAAAAATGATTTTACAAACGACGTTAATGATGAATATGTGTTGACGCGAAAATATTCACATGTTGAAACAACAACAATTTATCAAAACATCGTTGTCAATGAAATGAACAATATCATCGTAATTGCATAATATCAAACAAAAAAGTCAACGATTATTTAATTTTAATTATCATTTCTCGTCAACGTACGAGTATAATATATTAAAAAATAATTTAAACATCGAGAAAATGTTCACATTTTCATTGCTTTTTCTTGATCGAAAACATTTATTTTTAAAAATCACGATAATGTAAAGTCAAAACACAATTTACATTATGAATTACAGAAAAAACAATAACACATGAAAATAATATTGTTGAAAAAACATCGTTTCGAATTCAAGAAATTGACAACGTGTAATCATTATAACAATTTATGAAAAAAAATATATTTATCGTTGTCAAATCGATGTTTTTTGCATGTTGTATTCATAAAAACAATGATGTTAAAATGATTTTGTTATGTCTGATTTTTTATTCATGTTAATTTAATGTAATTTTGTTTTTTAGATTTCGATGTTCAGTTTTTCAATTCGTGCGAAAACATTAATATAAACTTTTTCAAAAATAAATGTTATATGTCATATCGATTGTGCATTAATCGTGATGAAATTGTTTTGATGTTTTCATTTCATATAAATTCATGATCATGATTTCGTGATGTTGATATTGCGAAATCGACAAAATTTGATTTCGCAAATTCGTTTAGTTTATTGCTTTCGCAATTTCTTTCGCTTTTATTTATTTTTTTTTCAATTTGCAATCATTACATCACATTGTTGCAATGTTTTTTTCATCATGACGATGAATTGTAATTCGAAATTTTGAATTTCAAAAACGTATTTTTGACACGATTCAACGCGTTTTTGAATTTTTATCACGTCGTAAATTTCATACACGTTCAATTGTGATCGTGCGATCATGTTTTCGATAACGACGAAATAAATCATTTTTCATATCAATACATGAAATTGATTTTTTTTAATCATTAACAATTTTACGATTTGTTGCGTTTTTTTTTTTTTTACAATTCAAATCAAGAAATTTGTCGAAACATTTGTTCGATTCGTTTTTTTTTCGTTTTTTGCAATTTTTTTTTTTAATCATTAACAATTTTACGATTTGTTGCGTTTTTTTTTCAATTTATCATAAAAAATTTGTCGAAACATTTGTTCGATTTTTTTTTTTTTTTTTTTTTTTTTTTTTTTTCATTTTTTTTATCATTCATTTCGTCAAATACGATTAAATCGTTTTTATTTTTTCGAACGATGTTTTTATCATTTTTTTTTTCTCGATTCACACATCATTTTGATTCGATTTTGTTTTGTCATTTTTGTTTGTAATCGTCGTTGTTTTGTCAACATTTCAATCGTTTTTTTTTTTTTCGTATTTCGCGCGATTTTTCGATCATTGATCACAACAACAACAAAAAAAAAATTATGTTTGTTGTTTGTTATATTTCACATGTTAGCAGTGATTTCAAATTATCAATTCGACTATTTTGAAAATTTTCATTCGCGTCAGAATTTGCGTTTTTAATTTATAATCATGAAATAATTCATTCGATTTTTTAACACGTTTTGTTCATCATACGATTCGAATTCGCGATTTTCTGAATGAAAAATGCTTATTTACAATTTTAATCGTTAAATCATTCAATCAAATTCGTTTCATTAAAATATTGATTTTTTATTTGCATATATAAACATTATGCGACGATTATCAAATATTTTCACATTTTCATCAATCAAAATATATTTACAATCAGTTTTTCAATTTTTCACGTTTTGTTTCAAAATCAGTTTTCTTTTTACATTCAATTTATTTATAGTCGTTTTTCACGTTTTGCTTCAAATTTTTCACGTTTTGCTTTAAAATATTTCAGCTTTCGCATCATTTACATTCAATAATCAGCTATTTATAGTCGTTTTGTGTTCGTCACGTTCAATTTTGATTTTGTTTTTTTCGATTCGTGATAATTGTTTTTTTCGTTCAATTTTGCATTGTTGAGTCGATCATGCGTTCGCGAAAATGATTATAATTTTAAAACACATAGCGTTGAACATTCAAAGACAAATTCGTTTTGCATCAATACATATTAGCAAATTAAAAAATATTCATTAAACATTGCATTGACATACTTCATGTCACTGTGAAAAAAAAATAGTAAAAGTTATAATAGAAGTCAATAAAACAACGATTTTCGTTTTTGCTTTAAAGATAAATGCATATATCAAACAAATGTCAAAATTCTGACTCAAAATTTTGAACAAGACAAATCTTGTTGCTGTGTATTGCATTAAAGCAATAACTTTATGTTGTTCAAATCGTAATCATTGAACGAACTGTTTGTTATGCAATAATGTGATTCATAATGAAAAACGATGCTTCAAATGATGTGAAAAATAAAAAATGATTCAATCGACAATTTTCGTAAACACGTTTTCAATTTCAATTTTTTTGAACGTTAAAAAATTTTCATTTTAAATTCGATTGATCGTTTCAATTTTTTACAAATAAATTGAAATTATCGTACGAATATATATGTTGAAAAAATAATAAAAATTTCGACAATTAATTGAAATACATTTTCAACAACGTATATTACACGAAAACGATTTCAATCAATGAATCGTTTGAATTTCAATATTGATTAAACATTTTTCGATTGACAATATCAACGACAAAACAACATTTTTCACAATATTTATTGTTTCAATCGAATTGCGATATTTAATATGCAATAACGTACGATTTATTTTGAAAATTTTCGAATCAAAACGATCATGAAAAAACATCGAACGATTAACGAAAAATTGATGTTCTAAAAAATATATACATATGTCAATGAAACGAATTATCGTTGATCAAATTTGCATTCGTCGACAAATCATTGTTTGACATTTCGAAATTTGTTTTTGCTCGATATTGTCATTCGATTTTCGTGACGATTTTGAATTTTGTTTATTAATTCAAAATTTTTGTTTTTGAAATTTTCTTCAATATGATTCGAAAAAATCATTACGAAAAAGTTCTCGTAGAAATCGATAATTGACTTCAAATATCGACAAAAATGAACAACAATTATGCGCAATCGCATTTTCTGTCGCATGCGTTGCAACGTGTATTTTTTTGATCGTCAAAATTAAAAAAATCTTTTCGCATTTTGATAAATTTATCATTTCAATTGATAATGTATTTAACAATTGTCACATTGTCATATTTCATATTTCAATCGTTTCAATCACATAATTTGCGAATATTTCAACGTTTTTGAATCAAGAAATATTGAACATCGTCTTTGCGAAAAAAGTGCGTTTCGAAAAAATTCGAATTCACATCGATATCAACAAAATTATTGCGAAAATTATTCAAAAAAATTTGAAATGTTTGTAATAAAAACGTTAACGAAATTCATTCAATTTGAAATATCAAATTCAATATCATAAAAAAAACATTGATTGTGACAACGCGATTCATAACATCAAATCGTCGAAAAATTTTGTCGCTAAATTCAAAATCGAACAAGACAATTCATTTTGCGAATAAATGAGACACATTCAATCAAAATTCGTTTTTATTGTCATAAAAATAAAAAAATTTGATGTTTAAAACATTGTTAATCTTGTATTGTTGACGAGTTCGTTATCAATGTTTTGCTTATTTTCATTTTGATGAAATTTTTCGAAATTTCAACATCAATTTGATGCAAAAATAATTGAAATTCTCGTTTACGATTTCAATATGATGAAATTCAATGCGCAAAATTTCGTCAATTCGCAATAAACACAAAAAAATCATGACGTAAATCAATTGCAACATAATTCGTTGTTTGATTTCGATTCAAAATCGATTTTCATTATGATTTGTATCGAGTCGTTGTAAATCATCGATCGAACGATGTTGTCGATTGTATTTTCACATTTTTTGTAAATTTTTTTCGTTTATAACGCGCGCGTTGATAACGATTTTGTCGATTCGATATTGCAATTTGTAAATAACATACATTATCAAAAAAAATATTTTAACAATTCAACGACGATATTTTATTTTTTTTTTTTGTAAATTTTTCATGTAAATGAACACGTTTAAAAACAACGACGAATTGTCATTTCAAAAATCATTTTTCTCGTGACGAAACGTATCGATATTTTTTTTTGTCGATATTCATAATGTCAATTGCACGCGAAACGCATTTTCAACGCGTGATTGTATGTTCGATTTTGTGAAATCAAATCGAAAAATTTTTTTTTTTTCAACGTTGTTTGTATCGATAAAAATCATGTTCGAATTATCACAAACGACGTATATTCAAATCATGATCAATTCGAACGTTTTTGCGTCGAATTGTTTGAAACATTTCAAATAATTCGAAAAAAGATTGTTCTTGACGAACGTTTCGAATTGCTTTCATTGACTATATGATTTTTAATTGTAACGTTGATTTAATGAACAACAATCACAAATTCTTTGTAATTTTTCAATGTAAAAGAGACGTAAACTTTTTCAAAAATTTTTGTAACATTTTTTTGAACACATGTGTTTTTTTTTTGAACGTTGAAAATTGATGTTTTGATTCGTTGTTTTGTTTTTCATTTTTTTTTTTTCATTTTTTTTTTTTTCGTTTTCGTTTTTTTCGACTATTTCGATTTTCATTTTTTCGATTGATTCGATCAAATCGAATTTTGTTTTCTGTGCAATGATCGAATTTCTTGTAATTTTTTTCATGATGATTCGCAATTGAGCGAAAATGATCGATTTCATATTGAATTTTTGATTGAAAAACGATAAATTGAATTGAACAATCGTTTTTTGTCGTAAATCAATTTGTAATTTTCAAAAAACACAAAATCGAACGACGACGCGTTGATTTTTGACGAAATGCATTTGACGCGAACAAAAAATAAACGCACAAATAAAATTTGTACTGTATTGAAAAATGACGAAATTTTTGAAAAATCAAAAAAATTGCGATCAAAAATAATAACTTGTTGTTTGAATTTTGAAAAAAATTTGTCAAAATATGTATGTAAACAATGTTTTACGAACGAATGAATTCAACGCAACACGTTTGAAAAAAAAACGAAATATTTTTGATTTGATCAATTTCAACAATTTGTTCGTCGATGAAACGTTGATTGAACATTTTGTTGTTTTGTAACATTATTCGTACGATAATAAAAACGACGTCAAAAACAAAACAAACGATTATACGAATTTTAAATATAAATGTCACAAAAAATTGAATGATGTGTCAAGAAAAAGCACTGAATGTTTGTAACGCGAAAATTTTCGTTTCGTGTCGTTGATTTTGCATTTTGTTATTTACATATCGTTCATTTGATTTCATCAAATTTTTTTACGTTCATATCGATATTCGAATTCGTCAATCGTATTCATCATGTTCAAAAAAACGTTCGCAAACAAACGACATCGCGAACTTCAAAATTTGCGATTTTATCGAAAAAAAAAAAAAAATTGATTGCAAATTTGAACGAAATTTGCGCAATTCAAATCAAATCATCAAAATGAAAAACTGAATTCACATACTTTACAGTCTTATGAAAAAAAAAAATGAACGAACGTTTCGCGATCTGATTCGATACATATTTATTCTTTCTTGATTGATCAATATTTATTTACATACAAATTGCAACAATTCGACGTTTTCGTTGATGTTGAATTTGAATTTGTCATCGATGATCGCGATGTGCATTGTTCGAACTTTTCGTTATTTGCGAACTCGATTTTCGATATTTTTTCGTTGTTCACAAATCAAATGATTTCGACAATTTCATTGATGCGAAAAATCATAATTTCATCGATTTCGAAATCGAACATCGATATTCATTTTATTCATCATCATTACATTCATGCAAATGTCTCGATCGTAAACGTTTTGAAACAAATTGCACGAAAATTCGTTACAAACGCGCGAAACGACATGTATGAACAAATGATATATTCACAAATCACATCATTCAAACGAAATCGATTGAAACAAAACAATACAAACACTTTTCGAAAAAAAAACAAAAAAAATGCGAACGCGAAAAAATCGTTGTTGTTCACGATGTTTCATAAAACGATTCAATATGTTCAATTCGATGTATCGACATCTCTCGTCAAAACGTATTCGAAAAATTTCAATCGATTGTTCGACGAATGAAATAATCTCGTCGCAATCGTGATTTTCGTCAAAAACGTGATCGTTTCTTTGAGATATTGAGACAAATTGTTTGAAAAAAAACAACAATCGCAAATCTGAAAAACTATGAAAAAACAATATCGTATTTGAAAAGTAAATCATATGAACGTTTATTTTGTTCATTGTTGATTGATCAAATGCAACAAATCGTGCAATTACGAAGTCGATATAATTTCAACGAAAATTTCTGAACTCATCATCAAAATCTTGATTTCAAAACACGAAAAACAAAATCTATGAATCAAATTGACATCACAAGAAAAATCGCAACGTACAAAAAAAAATCAATGTCAAAAATATCGATCGTGTTAAAAACGAATATGATGAAAATTTTGTCAACGTTTTCGACTATTTCACGCAAGAAAAACGTGTCGTTTTGTTCAAAAAAAAAAAGATAAATCATAGATACAAAAAACTAAAAAAACAATTGAAATATTTTGATTTCGAAAATATGACATTATCAAACGTAATATCTAGATAGCAATGAGAAATTGATTTCAAATCGTGTGCATGTGCATGTAAAGTTCGCATTTCAATTTGATTTTTCGACATTCATGAATTGTGATCAAAAAAAAATCGTTTCGAAATCATTAATTTCATCAACACAAAATCTAATGAAAATTCAAAATTTTGTTGATATAGTCGATTCACGTGCTTGATCGTACATTGTTGACAAAATTAATTGAAAATTTCGAATTTCTTACAGCAAGTCGACGTGACGATGAATATTGTTTCACATAATTTATTTTTGAAATTTGAATTGAACAACATCATGTGAATTAAATTTGAAAAATCGTGTAATCATCGAATATTTCAGACACATCTAATTTCTTTTTTCAAATTTATTGAAATTTCGAAATTCTGATCGCATCAACGATTCAAATATGATTTCGTACACAGTCAACAAAATTATGATGAATATAAGAATTTTTTGAACGACGTCGACGTTGTCATGATCACAATGCAAAAACGTTGATATTCAAAACTTTTTTTTCAAAATCACGTTTGAAATTTCACATTATATGAATATTTGAAAATTGATTGCGCATATCATTAATTTTTCAAAACATACAAAAATTGTCAAAGATCAAATTTCGATCATTTTTCGAATTTTTCGCGAAAACGTTCATCAATCGCGAAAATCACATTCAAAACGTTCTTTGACATTTTCAAAAAAATGAAACTGAAAAATGCGTTGATCGCTGTTTAATACGTTGTATACGAAAGTTTGTTGAACGATGCGAAATCTGAAACAGAAAATTACAAAAAAAAAAAATTCGTTTAGAAACTTTCGACGCTTTTAGATTCGAACGCAAAAAAAAATTCACAACAACACAACAACACACATCGCGATTGATTTCGTCATTCATTCATCGATTCATTTTCGAAGTTGAATGTTATCATTTGATTTATGTCGCATGAACTGAAAAAATCATCGAGTCGTTTCATTCATCTTCAAAAATCATCGCGAGAAAGCGTTTTGAAACGAAAGCGTGAAAATCAATTTCAGTTTGTGTGAACGAGATTTGTTCGTTTTCGTTTTTTGTTCAAAGCAACGATCGCGACGTCTCGATGAGCGATTGATTTTTCATTTTGTTTTTTCAAAATATTTTACGTATCATCGTTTCGAGTTTCAATTCACAGATTTTTTTCAAAATATTTTATCATCGTTTCGAATGTCAATTCACAAACAACGAGCGAGAAAAATCGTTCGCGAAATCAGATTCGTTCGAACGTGAATCATCAAACGAAATCGAATGCGCACACGCGTTGTCGATTTGAAATTGACGACGATCGTTTGATTTGCATCATATATCACGTATAAGCGAAAATTGTCAATAGCGAAAAAAGAAGATTCAATTCTACGATAATCGTGAGTCAGAATCACACTAAAAGAAGAAATTTCTCGATTCGAATTTTAGTGTGATTCTGATCGTGAAAAGTTCGTTTTCACGAATTCGACAAATCGCAATTCGATCTGTTGAACAGAAATGCTGATGCAAAAAAGACGCATGAAAATTCAATCGTCAAAAAAAATGCTCGAATCTTTTGCTCGTTATATTGCAAACGATCGTTCATTGTTTTTTTCTTTCTGTTTTTCATTTTTCGAAACGTTTTTGTTTGTGATATATCGAATTTCTGTATATCAATCGGCTGCTGTTTTAATGTTGCAATTTCAAATATCATTTTTTTCGACGTTTTCATATCAAATCATCGATTTTTCGTTTTATACACGCGTCGCGTATTCACGTCGTCGTCGTCATGATCAAACAGAAAATCAACAAAAAAATCGAATGTCAGATTTTTCAAGAAATTCAATATCATTTTCGATGATTTTACGTTTCGTCAGACACGCTTCGTCGACGTCAGAAAAATCATTCATTTGACGTCAAATTCAACGTCGCGATTTCGATCTCGTCAATCGTTTTTTTTTCGCTTTCTCAATGTCGATATGAAAAAGCTCGTGAAAAACGAATTCATCAAAACAAACAAACAAAAACTTTTCGTTTTCAGACGAAAGAACGACATCGACGCGACGAAAAATCAAATAAAGAAAAAAATGCAATTGAAACGAAATCGTGCGATTTCGTTGATTTTTCACGTGTTCTCGTCGTCGATCAACGATGATACGTTTTTTTTGATATCAAACGCGCATTTTATTTTTCTCGTTGTATCACAATTTTTTCTTTTTCACAACTTTTACGCAGCTGCGATATTCGCGAAATTTCGAACATTTTTTATTGATTTCAATCAGCAAATCGTGAAGTTCGTTCTGTTTGTCATCTTTTCGATCATTGATCGCAAACATTTCGAAAATATTCGAATCGACAAATTCAAAATCAAAAACATGTTAAAATTCGATGAGATTTTTGTTTTCGCGTCAAATAAAATCAGTTTTGTCGACGACGCGATTCAAATGATCAAATTCAAAAAGCATTTTTTGCGCTGTTTAATAATTTATTTTCAAATTGTTTTTTTTATCGCGACGTCAACGATGCGATACGATTTGTCAATGATTCAATCAACATACATGCGAAATCTGTTGACGATAATGAATTAAAAAATTTTCGCTTTCGTGCTGTTGTATCACGAAAAGTTCGTGACTCGTATCATATTCATGAATCAAAACAATTTCAAGTTTTGAATGAAATCGTACGAAAAAACGCGTTGAAAATTGATAAATTTATCATCGACAATGTCAACGAGACGAAAAAAACAAACGACTAATCAGCAAAAACACGTTTATCGTCGTTCGATTCTCAATCGCGAACGACGACGTTTCGTCGATTTTTCGACAAAAATTTCAACGATTTCTATAATCGCTTTAACGACGATTGTGTCAATTTTCAGATTATCGAAAATTGCATCAAATCGAATTGCAAATGAATTCACGTCTGTTTCATGTGTCAACAATCAAATCACGACGAAACAACGTGTTTTACTCGTCGTCGACTTTGATTCGTGCGAAAAAAAAAAAATTCGTCGCGAATTACGAAATCGCTTCTTTTTTCGTGATATGAAAATATTTCTTTTTTTCTACTATGAATTTCGAAAGACTTTTCATATGACATTGCATCAAATGATGAAAAAAAATTAAAAATCGAAAATTCGTTGATTCATGATGATTGAAAAAAAACGTTGCGTTTTCATTTCGATAAATTTTTCGTCAAAACTTTTTTGCGTATAATTCGTTTCGATGTGAAAATGAATTACGAAAGCTTTTCACAATGTTTTATATTCAAAAATCACGTTTCGATCGAGAAAATTTCTGACGTTTTCATCGTCGATATACAGAAACAATTAACGTTGAATAGATTGTTGATCGTGAAATCACAATTGAAAACAAATTCGTACATATGTTTCTCGTTGAAATTGATATCGAAAAACGATGAAAATTGAAAACGAATTCACGATTTTTCGCATTTTGCAAACTCGTCAATCAATCATTACATACGAAAAAAATATGAAACATTTGAATATATCGTTGTGAACGATGTCATAATCGCAATAGTGCGACGAAATCGTCATGTCGAAATGTTCAAAAAAAATTTTGTTGACGTTTTCAGACACGTATCGTTGATCATATCAATTCGTTGATTGTTTGATTTCTATTGACTGAATATTTATTATTTGAAATTGTTTCTATTTTTCGAGTTACGCATTGCGTTCTTTCTATTTGATTTGTTCAATAAAATTCTCAATTACATATTCATCAGATTGTTTCGATGTTTTACAATTTATCATTATTTCGATGATTTTTTTTTCGTGTTGTTATTCGACGCAGATACGAAGTCGTACAAAAAATTGTGAATTCATATTTGTAAAAAGCTAAATTTTCGCATCAACGCAAAAAAGAAACAATCGAACATCGTGATGTCGTTTCTGAACATCGAATTGAATTCGAATTTCATGAAAATCAAATTATTTGCAAATAAACTCGAACGCGTCAAAAAATTGATTCATGACGTCAATAACGAGTTTTTCAATTCGATTAATCATCAGAAATTCGATGAACTCGTTGATTTTTTCTTTTTTTGCGCGAAAATGATTGTGTTTGAAAAAATCTTTTTGATTTCATTTTACAGAACTTTCGATTCGAAAACACGACTAATACACATCAACGATGACATGCGAATCGATTTGACTTGATGAATCGAATTTTTGTCGCAATGAAACGAAATCAAATGATACGAAAATTTGAAACACGTTTCGAGTGTTTGATGTGAATCGACGTTTCAAAAAAATGAAATATTGATGATTATCGATTTCGTCATCGACGTAATCTTTTTGACGAAATATTCAGTCAGCGTTTCATCACTCGATATCGCAAAAAAAAGCGAAACATACAAATCAAGAAAATGCAAATCGTATTGCATGTCATGCGTATTTGACTCGAAAATTTCAACGATTGCAAATTCATCGTTCATTGTGACAATCAAACGATATGCGCAAATTTACGTTCAGACATCATGCGAAATTTTGTCATGAAAAATTTACGCAAAATCGTGATGTTGTTGACGATTCACGACATCGAAATTTACGTCGTTTGAATCGAGTTCAAAAAAAATCGTTTTGTTGATTTGTTGTCACGAGATAAACATGATATCATTGTTAACGAATTTGAACAATTAATCTATCGAACATTTTCATGATTTCAGATTTCTTTCGTAATCTTTATGCGATTCGAGATTCGTTCGAAAATTGATATGCAAAATGTTTTTTGTTTAAAAAAACAACGAATCACATTTGATGAAATTTGATTTTTAATACGCGTCACAATTACGAAATTGCGATGAACAATTACAAACGACATTGTTCGATGAGATTGATCGCGTTGAATTTTTGATCGATCAACGAATGAATGTTACATCATTGAATGATTTTCATGAACATAAATCGTCTGAAATTCAAAATCATCAAAACATACGTTGATGCATTGAAATTTGCACACATTAATCGCGATTATTCAAATTTTTCGACTTTCAACTCGTCGTTGTTGCAACGTCACATACGCGAAATAAAGAAAAAATATCAAAAAAACGATCGTCGAAAGCGTAAATTCATTACTCGCGATATTTTGCTGAAGTTGCTAACAAATTTCAATACGAACATCAGATGAAACGTCACGATGCACGCTGTTTTCTGTCTGATTTTCGCAAAATTTTTTCGTGTAAAAAAGTTCACGTATAAGACGAGCGAGCAAAACGAATTCGATTTTGTTCAATGACACGTTATTCGCTTTTTCGTTGTTTTACAAAACGATTTTTTGAAATTGATTTTACTTTTTTTCAAAATGAATTTTTTTCGTCACGACGTTATTTTTACTATTGTTGCAACGAGCGATGCGAATTGCTTTGTCAATTTTTTGCGTCATTTTTTCATCAAATATTTTGCGATTGCGAATACGTCATTGTTCGAAATTGAATCATACAAATTTTTCAGTGCACAAATGATTACGAATGTGTTGCGCAAAAAATTCTGTATCGTTGAAAAACGTGAACACTATTCAAAGCATTTTTTTCGTCGAAAAGTCGCTACAGAAATCAAAACTCAAAACGTTATCGAAATCATGATTCAAATGTTGAATCGTTGATCGTTCAACGCGTATTTGTTATATATTGACGTCAATAAAACAATCAAATTAGTTGTTTTTCGATTTTTTCAAATTTTTCGAACTCGTTGAGCGCACGTCGTTTTGTTTGTAACGATTTCGTCGCGCGACGTTGTTTTGAGATTTGAAAATTAATCGACGATGCTATTGCTCAACAAAGTTCTTGATGAATGTTTTTTGCATAAACGATGCTCGTTGATCGAATCAATCATCAAAATTTCTATACAAAAATTTTCAGAAGCATTAGCTCGATTTGTTGAACAAAAATGCTGATGCAAAAAAAACGCATAAAAATTCAATCGTCAAAAAAAATGTTCGAATTTTTTGCTCGTTATATTGCAGACGATCGCTCATTGTTTTTTTTTTTTCTGTTTTTCATTTTTCGAAACGTTTTTGTTTCTCGTTCATTCGTTTTTGAGAAATCGTTTCATGTACATATCACTTCATAGCTCGATCGCGCTAGGTAGAGGGAGTTAGCCGGCGATGCTATTGCTCAGCAAAGCCCTTGATGAGTGTTTCTTGCATAGGCGGTGCTCGCTGGCCGGGCCAATCACCAAAGTCTCTATACAGAAGCCTTCAGGGGCATTAGCAAATAGAATTCTAGACCTTTCCCGTGTTCTTAGTGCCAACACACTATCCACTACTAAGTACCTTAGAGAGTACCACTACCGGGCCCTAATGGTAATGTCATCCCACCTGGCAGGCTGGCACCTGGCACCCAAAACCCAATTCGATAGCGCAATTTGTTGCAGAGCCTTTTGCCGAAGCGTATACCTTATTAATTTGTGGGGCTTGAACTGCATTGTTGAGCCTCATCCGTGCATTAAAGTCAAGACGCGGAGGGCGATTCATGATGGGTCACGCGGTGGCCTCGCTACTGATTGCACCCGAGACCGTTTCGCGAGATTAGACGTATTTTCGTCCTTACTTCATCGCCTTCTCTTCGCGAATCAAAAGCCAGTCTCATCTCTTTTGACGGTCGGATAGCAGTGATAATGTGCCTCATAAGACATACATCGAGAAGCCAAATCTTGAGCGCACGAATGTCGAGATAGTGGACGAACGAAAACGCTAACACTGCAAAATCGATCACGTCACGCTTCCAGAACAGCGATTGTACTCATAATTCGTGCTCCTGTTTATGGTTGGCTGAGTCCAAAATTGCAGGAGAATGCCTCTGTCCGATCGCACAAAACAGTTCATAGCAATGCTTGAGGCCCCTTACCTAGATCCCGGCAACTTCACTCTTTTGATCAACGATGCAGACGGCGATAGTAGTGAAGGCTCAACTGATAGCAGGGACACCAGGTCTGAGCAGGATAAAATGGATAATGATGACAATGATGATGATGACTACGAAGGTCCAGCTGGACAGTCATCCCTCATCCATAGACCAGATATACTATCCCTGATTCATGAATTTGTGATGGCACCCAGCCTTCTAGATGAGAAGATCCATTTTGCCTCTAACTTCTCTTTCCGGGATTATCCTGGTGACAAGTCGTTCGACTTGAATCTCATCTCCAGTGGGAGACTGGCAGAATATGATGATCATAAATTGGCAGTCTTCATGGAGGAGTGGTTGATACATGGACTTGTCTATGCAGTCTTCTGGCCAAAATCTACCGTGCCAATGCAACTCACGACCGAAGAAAAGCAGGGAAAATCCTGCTATTCGTTCAGTCAAGTCATTTATTGGCTTGCAAGCCAGACAAAGAAACTACTAGAGTATCTTGGAGGTCTTGAAGGGAACGAGCTACTTTGCTACTACACTGAAGCTTGCCAGGACTACAATGTGGCTCGGCGCGCCTTCCGGCCCTTTGCGCTCATCTCCACTCCGTTCTCACCTATGGCGAACTCCGAGGAGAAGACTCATTCTTGTTACCAGCACACGATATTTGGCGATGGTTGTGCTTCATGCAGAGCGTGGGTGAACACGTGGGCTACGCTTTGATGGAAATTCCCGAGCAGCTACCTCATCATATGGGTCATCCTCATACTCATTATGGCACAATCGATGCCATGTCACTCCTCCCTATCGAAATGGGTCTTTCGATGGACTGGGGTAAGTGATTCCTGATGCTTGGATCTCCGCGCCAGTCCTCCTCACGAGCGATGAGACATCTCTCAGACTATCTCCTTCGTAACCGGGAAATGCTGATATGGAGATATACTACAGGCTTCAATCAAGGTCTGACAGACTTTCGCTTCTCAATGCTGGGAAGATGCCCCAGCGAAGCGTCTTTCATATATTCTTTACCTGGGGCGAACGTGTCGATGTTAGCAATGCATACGATGAATCTATGCGCAAATAACAAACTATTGAGGTCTTTGTGCGAGCCGCAATCACGCCACGGTCTGGTCGAGCACCGGCTGATAGAGCCTCTGGGCCAGCACCACGAGAACACATGCAGCCCTGTGCACTGTGGCCTGTCCGTTGTTCAGAACGGGCAGACGAAGCACACGCGAGAGAATTGCAAGTGTGATATGATTGGTCCCGACCTCGACAAGATCAAGAGTGCGATTGATTCAGGCGCGATACCATTGGTACGAATACCAAGTACCATCGAATCCACTGCCATCAACGATATCGAAGTGCTCTCGCACGATGGAGGTGTATCATACCTTGCCATATCGCACGTATGGTCAGATGGGAAGGGCAATAAGAACGCCAATGCTTTGCCCCGTTGCCAACTGGCAGCTTTGTACGATTATTGTGAGCTGTCGGATGATTCACCTATCTGGATGGATACCCTTTGCATACCGTACGAATCGGAGGAAAATGAAAAATATCGTTCCAAGGCCATTGCAAGCATGAATAACATCTACTTGCGCGCCGCCAAAGTAGTCGTGATTGCCAACGATTTGCTTTCGTTGGTGTATGGACCCTATTCATTTCACGTTTGGTTACAATTTCGAACATCCTCTTGGATGAGGCGATTCTGGACTTTGCAGGAGGGTGCATTTGCTGGCGATCGGCTATACGTACGTTTCGCAAATGTATTAGTTCATGTCGCTGAAGCAATGGCCTACTGGCCGCCTTTTCGTATAACATCACCAGTCTTCGGCTTCACCTGGAGCATGACAAAAATATTAGTAAACATCAGGGAACATGCCAAGGGGAAGAAATCGGGTAAGTTGATAGGTCAGATCCTTCATGAGCTCAAATGGAGAGACACTGCCTATCTTACTGATCAGCCTGTTGTCTTCGCGGGACTTCTCGGTCTCGATCCGACACCTCTACTAGAGATTAAATGGTGGGAGGTAGATTGCGTAGCACGCCGAACGCAGAGACTGTTTGAAAGGATCGACGAGTTTCCCACAGCGATTCTCTATTGCAACGTCAAGCGACTGAGCGCCCCAGGACTCGGATGGGCGCCGCAATCCCTGAAAATACCTGGCTGGAATGATGACTATCCTGCTGCGGGGCTTGATAGCTTTCTTAGTCATACCCTGGGTACCGTTCGCCCTACAGGCCTTGAAATGTTCGCCCACCTGATTCTGGTGAAACCCCAAGAGATTGGGGAGCACATTCCCCAAGTCTTCCACGTTCACTTAGAGCCACCACAGGCGCCCGACGACGCAGCTCAAGGTCTGGAAAGTAAGCCTGTCAAACTTGCCGTCGAGCAGCTTCCTTTGGGACAAATATCAATGCAAATGGAGGTTACGGATAATGATTCAAGCGCGGTTCGCAATCCGATTTCGCAGGGTCCGATATTATTGCAAAACATTGCCAAATCCACGAAAAAAATGCTCAAGGAGGAGCCTTACTTAGCAATCGTGTTGAAAGGCTTCGACAGGAGATTGGCTCTGGAAGAAGGCTTCGCTACCGAGGGTGCAATAGTCAAGATCACGGATGGAGTTGACTGGTATCATAAGATAAACGGCAACAGACAGCGGCCGCACCCACTGAAGCGGATGAAAATGTTCCTACATTGGCCGCAACCGCTCGTAGGAAGATATGTATGTCCAGTAATGGTTCGAGTCTTGTTCGCCCGACGCATCGAGACCCCAACCCGGATCAGGTGAAGCTCGGGTTGAGTACGAAAGCTCTGGGGAAGCGTCCTCGCAGTACTTTCTCGGTCCCAACGAAGGCGCTACAAATCGACCACGCGTATGGCTTGATGGACGAAGAAGCCCAAATTAAGCTAGCTCTCGAGCGAAGCCGGCAAGATGTCCAAGACAAGTGGCCGAGTGATCAGACCTTCTCAGAGGACGTTCCTCTCCTTAGTCATAGCGACCTTGCATCGTCATCGAAGCTGCGCCAGCGGAGAGGAACTGGACATGGATTCCTTGAAGGTGCGCAAACCACGCAGCACGATATTCCGGGGAAGCGTCCAGAAGGGCTGCAAATTCGCACTGGAAGGAAAGACATGTCAGAGAGTATTGCCGATCTTGCGGAGCCGATCCATGAAAGTCAACAGCTTGAGGAGAGTGATGTTGTGTGTGAAATTGGTATATATTCGGATACTCTAGATCGGATCAGAATAGGGTGACTGTGAAATCACTCGCGATTGGTGATGCTTGATATTGGACAGATACTTTCAGCAGAGCCAAAAGACTTTGAATTTTGGATGGTTGCAAGACAGTGCGAACGGCAAGGGGACTTGGTTCTCAGAAAATTTCCGAGGAAAGCTATAAGGGTAGGAAGATGCTGTTGGGTAGCTCAGACACCAACGTGCCAATTCATTGAGGAAGCTCCCTCATCCCAGCATCCAAAAAAACTCCAGAAAACATGATCATCAAATGGAGACGATCTACCCTAAGCTTCTTTTTTTTTCAATTTCTCTCTAAGACATCCCAGGGGTAAGCAGTAGTAAGATAGACGATGCCACGATAAGCTCCATCTCTTCCACTCTATGTATCGTAGTGCTTTTTAGTAACCATTCAATGTTACGTTGTATCTTCTCTTTTGGATTTTGTTCTCGTGCGTAAGATCACTTTCTGCGAGAAAAAGTGGTCAAATCTCCAAGGAAGATGAAAGCATCATCGATTAAATGCCATTGTCCAGAGTATATGTTCAACAGCCGCGCAGGAGGGTATGTCCGGCTGACCACGTTCCATCTTCTCCCTTAGGTCAAAACTTGTAGCATATGACATGATTCTCCTTGTTATCCTATCATCCAATCAACAGCTTCGAGGCATATCGAAATCTACCACGAGGCCTCCGTCCCGTTCGATTGCAAAGCCGCGAAATTACGTTTTTGAGAAAGCTGTCAGTGGACGCGCACTCCTGGTGGATGTAGAGCAATCGAGCTTTCTGACTACTATGGTCGTATGGATTATGATTTACACAAGTTCAAGTATACGTAATCTGATACCAGTATCGAAGCTTCTCGTTCTCGACGCGTGGTCTTGCTATTACATCGAGTCTATTATATTCAGCATAGATAAAGCGTCAAAGTAGATGCAAGCTAAGCAGTTTTACTTCTCAATCGTCGTCAGAACATGAAGGTACCCAGAAACTCTTGTGGCGACAGGAGACGTGCAGGTTGAAGTCCTTGTCCGTGTTCATGTAAAGTAGGTAGAACTTCAACTTCTAACGACCTAAAAGCTGTATAAACGAGTCGAGAAGCTCAGAACGCCGGGCGTCGATAGTCGCCCTTTTTGCGAAGTAACAATGGGGTAAGCCCGTACTAACCTTCTCGCGAGCTCCAGCTAGAGGGGGATGACTGTCAATAAGTCAAAATTGCCGTGATCGACGTGAGCGAAACGTACATTGCATTAGTACCTCTTAAACGTCTTTGATTTGAAAATCAGTCTTCTAATCGCGGGCGCCAGCTGCCAAAAGTAATTGGGGTGGCTGGTAATAAAGGCAAGTCAGTCCAATTGAACTTGCAGTGCTCCGCACAAAAACTTTAGGGCGGGCCATGACGGAGACAAGACATAGCCTGGTTATCCGTGGAATCATTTACAGTCTTGACGAGAGATATCAATGATCAAACATCAAGCTGCTATCACCTGTGTTAAGCCTGGAATTTCTTATGATTATCTAATCGCGGAGTTGAAAGCATAACATGTCCCCTCTCCCTTCCCCTCCTCACCACACATGTTCTAATTAAATCTCACTGAAACCTTCCAACTTGTGACTCCCCGACAAGCTCTGGATCTCGGCCCTCATTTGCCGATACAAGCATGGTAACCCACATTGTCGATATTGATATTAGTAGCAGAGCTCGTAGCAGCGGAGGTAATACTCAACGTCAACGCTACCAATCCCGCAAAACTCGGTTGTGGAAACGTCGACGTTGCAAACTGCTTCGCAACTCCACCTGTAACCACCGGACCTGGATTGAAGATCAGATCTTGCGTCACTTGACCCCCTCCGTAGGCTTTCCCCTTGATACCAATGACGTGGATCGTGCAACTGATGGGTGCGGGATTTGCATTCGTAACACAAGCGTATGCAAGACTCTCGAAGTTAAAGTACTGGACTGTACTGTTGGCTGGGAGGAGTTGGGCCTGTCCGCCGCTGGTGAGTTGGTCTAAAAGACCAGCGGCCGCGAAGTTTGGTTTCGATGGAGGCTTGATGAGTAAGGCCAAAGTATCGTCTGACAAAGTGAATGTTGAGTAGTTGAGGGCGCCTTCGATGCCGACTGCTGTGGCGGGGCCGGCGGACACAGGCAGAGCTTTACGCTCGTCAAACTAGAGTCGTCAGATAAAGGCAACGGAAGCTGTAACTTCGGGAACAGCATTTGATGGTGCCAGAAGCGATGTTGAAAGATGCCGAAGGAGATATGCAGAGGTGACTTACAGTATCCAGGAAATTCCTCGAATTGCAACTTGTGGAAGGCGTGGTGCGTGACTGTACTTCACCCGCAACTGCCAGTGCCAATGCAGAATACGCATTGAAAGCAATGATGAAATAGGGGCACTTCATAATGCTGCGTTGAATGTGATAGCACCAGGTGGCGGCAGCTGGTGGCTTGGGGTTGGAAATATTGAGGATGCAAATAAAGCCTTTCCTCTTGTCTGTAGAAGAAAGGTCGAGACTTTATATATCGTGTCACCATTGGAATGATTGAAATCTCGGGTGCTCCGAGTTAGTCAAATCACTCACGTGTGGTGGAATCAAATTGGTGGATCGAACACACTCGGTCGTGACCGGTTTGGATGCTCCAAGTTATGACGAATGGTTTCCCTATCATGGTGGGTTCTCTACCAATGCTATTGGAACGCAAATTTAAGATGAGAAAATGTGGAGCAAAGATGGAATATGGCTAATGGTCAAGGCATCTGACTTGATTCTGGACAAACTCATGTACTTGGAATTGCCGGGCTTGAATAAACAACTCCCGACTTGACCTGTTAGTGACATGCATTCACGACGGGCCTTTCCCACGGGCATGACTCCCGCTATTTGCCTCTGGCATGGGAAAACCAAGCTGCAGAAGCTAGCTTTGGCCCCAGCATTGTAACAATCTGCAATTTTGCGTAAGTTGAGGCCTGTGGCTGGCTAAGGCCCGTGGATGTCCGGGACCTTTTCACTGCTTGAGTCAAGGTTGCGTACGGAGATACATTGACTCGCTCGGAAGGACACTGGCCAGAGAGGAGTGCTGCATGATGCAGCCACCGTTTCTGTTCACTAGCCTGAGAAAACCGAGAGCGAATTGGGGACGATGTTCTGGGCCCAGCAATTGGCAACTGATACTTGTCTTCGAGGGGCACGAGTCTGAAGGGACACTGAATATTTGTCGCTTCATGGCCGACTGCCGAAGCCACAGTGCAATTGAAAAAGCCCATTGAGTAAGTTCTATAATCGAACGTGCATGTTGACGTCTTTTGTGATCGCCGTTTCACGATTGTTCGGCACTGAACTCTCCTTGAACACTAGCCCCAACTTTCTTTTTTTCTCGATCACAAATCCAATGGTATTCGCCATTGTTACATATTGAGTTTGCGATAGCCACGGCATCTTTCCTGGCGTCAGTGTTTGTGATGACGATGACCCACATATGATGTGCATCGTCCTAGGAATTCCACCCGAACAACGCCGGTCGCCGATGGTCTTGTTTGGTGCCCCGAAGAAGCCCCGTGGACTATCAACAGAGGTTATTACGGACGCAGTTATGACCACCTGATAGAAAACAACTTGACACGAGAGTGCGCGAGGGTGTGCCAGGACGAGAGGGGCGCGCGGAGTTTCTCGGGTCGATCAATGCACATAAGGATATATTCGCCACTAATTACTCCGTACTATAGCGTCTCACATCAAATTGCTTTGAAATGTTCACCGCTCACACAATGACATTGCCGCCATGATAGCTGTCGCCATCATGTAAGCCTTGATCCATTTTCAAGGAGTTTTCCCGAGCATGCATCGCTCCAAAGCGAATTTGATATCGTCTGATTATTTTAGCGCTCACATCAGTCTTGGTGGCGGCCGCTAAGAATCTCGCGAACACTAAAAGAGGGATCGCTCGGCCCGTCCTACCCGTCTTGGCGTCAGTGTTGCAGGACGTCTCAGACGTTCTCTCGGGTAAACCTAAAAATTTCACAGGCCAAGTGCCAATGATTCATGCCATAACACGTATACTTGATCCCCCAAAGTTGCGACTAGTATCATTCCTCAACAGGTCTATGTGACTCTATCAGAAACTGGACTCAATCCTTTGCATGGATCGAATAAGATCCGACAGGGATAAAAATGATCATGATCCTGTACTGCTAACAGCCTACTCTAATGTGACTCGGACTGAGCTCATGCTGGGAATACTCGGCTACTGTACATGACAATTTGCCATCGAGATCCTGAACGCTTGACTTCTGAATCCAATGAGGTGCTGGCGACCCCCATTTGCGAAGAGACTAAGGTGAGAGAATAGATATAGCGATCAAGGAGGGTAGAATGCTTCAATTGAGTAAAGACAGTGTATTCTGTTGAGACAAACTCTGCACTATTCGACTATCCACCGATCCCGACATACTTCCATCACACCTTGACTTTCCCAATCTTTGATAGGTCACCCATTCCATTCACTATATTCAATCAGTCTGTCTGTTTCAAGGAGAATGAAGACCTCGATGCATTTACCTACCGATGTGGACTGATGAAGACATTTAATCTCCACGCGCTTTACCCTCATCGGTGGCGAGGAGGTCGCTAAATTCAGCGACTTCGGCCTGAAAAGCCAACAGATCCACAACGGCAACGCCGTCGGCAGTGGTCAAATATCTGTGACCTGCAAAGTGAGGTTGGGCTTTGGTGATTACAAGGTCGCTAGAGACCACGGTGTCAAACATGAACAACAGTATGTCTACAAGGAGAGCACCCTTGACCCAGGTCAAGTACCTTTCGACGCGCGAATGCGCTTTCCAGGGCTGGATCTTAGTATGCTGGGCGGAGCCGGCGGTGGTGTTGGGAGACATAGTAGGCTACTGCTTTTATTCGATGTAGTAAACTAATGGTCTGAAGATTGCGATGTATTCCTGAGGTGTTGTAGGAAGTGTGATTTGTTAGTCAAGGTTTTGAGAAGGACAAAGAAGTTCCTCTTATAGCTTGATCCTAAGTCGGTTGGGCCGATGTAAGGGTAGACGAAAAGTGACGAATTGTTCGCCAGGTCGGTGATAGCTTATCTGTCCACCGGACGGACGAGCTCGTATCAACGCGCAAACCTCTACCCCACGATGTTTGAAGTCTTGCGCATAATAGCGTAAGACTCTGTCAGGTGTGTAAGTAGGTAAGTCTAGAACAAAAACGAGACCGAGTAGTGCCGGTCGCATGATCGTCCCCATCCTGGTCCTCACATTGTGCACTCCTTCACGGAAGATCGCCCACACAAGAACTTCGCAAGGATCCAAAGAAACCCACAGAGTCATGACCGTCATGTGCATGCGATTTTCAAATCGAGTGTCTGCTCAATTCTCGACTAGTACAATCGGCCGCATGAATGGCAGCAGCTACTGAATTTGAACATGGCTTTGCGCTTCAGGTTCTCAACTTGTGCCTCATATATCCTTATGATACTGCTTCTCGGATGACTCTGTCACGATAAGACTTTGAGCGTGCTACGAGACTTAGCGGTAAAATCTCACCTCGGGCATACTTCCGGCATACTTTCATCAGCTTTACCCTCACGTCCTCCTATACATCCTTACTTCATACCCAGCAGAGCTTGCAGTCTTGCACAATACCAGGAAAAAATGGCAGTCGTAGAGTCTTCCATGCACTTCCTCGTCAGAGACGAATTGTACAATGAAGAGAAACCCTTTCAGCTTAAATTCACCCCGGAAGACGGAGTTCCCAGGTCAAATTATCGTCTCGAGAAACGAGATTGCATCAAAATAATTAGCATGAGAGGTCATGAGAAGTGGTTGTCCCTCGAGAAGAACGGATTCACCGTTGTGAAAATGAACCAAGAAACTCCCTACACTGATTTCGAAACACCCGAGGGCATCCAGGCATACTTTCGAACGGTCGTTCAAAGCGTCCAGGCACTCCTTGGTGCCGATAAAGTCCAGGTGTTCAGTTATGGTGTATGTTTTGCCCCAATGAGCGTCTGTGAGGTAGCTAAACTCATCTTACCAAGATTCGGAGACGCGATCCGGGGTTCCCCTTGAAACAAGGAAGGGAAGGCTATGAGAACCATCAGCCTTCAACAATGGTTCACATAGGTATTATATCAGACTTAGAGTCTTTGAACATTCCGCGCTCTTGCGGTGCGCGACTGAACTAACTTACAAGCAAGACACTAGTTTTGAGGGTGCAGCCTCCACATGTGAGCAAGTACTTCGTGATCCGACATGCCAGCGATACCAAATTGTGAAGTATGTTCTCGGTTCTGCTTGCACCTTACAAGATCGTATAGCACTGACAGGGCGTCTAGTGTTTGAAAGCCTTTGCGAGGACCGCTACGAGACTGACCTCTTGCGCTCTGCGACGCAACTACCGTATCTGCGGCTGATCTCATAGCGACAGATAACGTGTATAGCAACAGAGAGGTAGAGAGTCTGCTTGTACATTACGCCGACACACAGGCGTGGTATTACCTGCCCGACCAGCAAGCTTCGAAATTATTGATCTTTCGGCAGACTGACTCGGCGAGCGCGGATCATCTCGATAAATCTACGAATATCTCAAAGGGCCAAAGAAATACTGACGATGATGAAGGTGTATCTCACTTCTCATTTGCAAATCCGTTGGCGGGGCCGGACGAGTTGCCAAGAGAAAGTATTGAAGTGCGGACGCTGATCTCATATGATGTATCAAAAGAGCGTTCGAATCCTATCGTATAATAAAGAGCTGCGACTCACTATTGAAAGAGTAAGTAAACAACGCTGCCTCGAATTGAGCGTGGATTTCGACCTGTCACTTCGTTTCTGCTTTTTCTCGGTAGATGAGCCCCCAGTCCGGAATGCCCCACGGAATTGCCCCGGATCTTTTTTGACCCCTTTCATTCCCATCTCCTGCCAAAGTTGTATGCCATATCTCATATCAATCTATCTACCAACCTAATCGCCTACGTGCCTCGAATCTGGTCTGCAGGCAAATTTGGCCAAACCCGGAGACCTCGAAGCATGCTTTGACTATGGTACTGAACTCGCATTCATATGCTGTACAACATTCTTCGGTTTCGAGCCTTTGGAGTCCTTGTCAATTCCAGATCATTTTATTGACTCCGAGGCCCACTACCTGCTCTATCTCTCGCTACCCTGCTCCATGTAAAGATCGCCCTCTTCTTCGATGAGTCTCCGTAGCAGGACACGTCAGTGACCGCAGACGAATTGTCGTTAGGTCTTGATGCCGACGAGATCGAAATTCGACTTCTTGCAATTTTTTTGGCTGTCAGTATGCGCAATCCCCTTCCCGATACGCATATCTCTCAATCCGGTATACGCACCCCCCCTGTCCCAAACATGCGGTTATATCAGCTTTTTGTACATGGTGTTGAAGGTTTCCATACTTCTCGAATATTCTCTCTCTCGTCCGTCGCTTTTGCAACGGTATCTTCAGGTTCAGTAATGGCCTGCATCGTCATCGACGAACAGTTCATATTAATCAAGTGTTTTGTCGTCATTGAAAGGATCTTCAATCAGTATCGCAATCACATCATGCTTCGACTGACCGATTTGCCCTGAAGGTCATGCCCCACGCAGAAGGTAAACAGAAGGCAGAAATACGAAAAACAACCTCATCGAAAATGCATGTTATACGCTCAATCAAAACTTTGTTTTTGCGTTTATTTCGGACAATCTCATTATCAAGCACTCTCAACCGACTCCGTATGGAGTCCGTTATGCAGCTAAAACCTAGCGAGCCAATCACCTTAAGGAATCTTGACCGATTATACCAACGAATGTTATCCTTGGTATTTCGTTTCACTGTTCGAGCAGATCACTCCAAGAACGTTTCCTCTCGTGAACCTTTATCATGCTTGTAAACAGCCAATGAGCGCTGATTCCTCGATCAATTTCGTCCTTCGCTAGCTGCAGCGTATTCAGAGCTTTCAAAAAGCAATGCAATCTCACTACTATCTGTCATCGCCTCCCTTGGGCACCCCTCTCTAGGGTAAGCGGACCTTGGAAGCCCTCAGAAATCTAGTATTTGGATAGATGATTGCATGCATATCTACTCTATCCCTCCCGCCAGACGCCACCTTAACGACTCATCCATGACCAAATACTCTCCTGTCGACTTATCTACCAGAATGAGTCTCCTCATCTCAGCAGCTCCTCAAAAAGTGGGACGCTCAACTTTGACTATGCCAATCAAAACCGGTCGTCTCGTATTATCGGTCAACACCCCTATCATACACACCTTATCTCAAAGGAAAATGCAAAAAATCAAAAACATACAACAGCCAGTATTCGCTGGTGGTCACCCACCCAACTACTAACTGGCCGCTCATGGCCGATCGGACGAGAGGCCGAGCTTTCTGGCTGCTATGGTCGTATGTATTGTACATCGAACAAATTTTAGTTAATATTCGCCACGTAGCATTGAGCTTCCCTTAGGTCAATCAAAATGCCAGGGCTCCCACCGTCTTTTCATCAAATTCAAAACTCAGCCTCCAGAGAACATCTTCAAACCGACTAATCTCCCCTAATCCATTACTTCGTCGTCTATAACTCAAGACTAAGGCAGCCACGACCTTGCAAACAAGGCCGAAATCCCTAGCAACGTTACCGACAACCATATATTGGATCTACTGCAGGTACCAAGTCAAGAACTACTATGAGAAAGAAGAGTGTCTCGCTCCGCATAACAGAACCAACTTCACGAATTTGCATGAGCAATGTCTTTAGCATTGAATGGATTAGCAGCAGTATATCTAAGAAAAGTCCAAAAGCGCTGGTCTCTCGGATCAGGATAGTGTGACTCAAGACTAGAAACAACGAAGGAGCTTACGAGATATGTGCTTGATGGAACAAGTATTAGAACAATTTACTGAAGGCACGTATCAATCGTGGAACACATGTCCTTCCTGACTTTCCTTATCAAGCGACACCACTCAAATACTTTGACTTTCTCATTATTCACCATGCTCGTCATCAAGTCAAACGGCTTTCAGCGACCACGGGAATAGTCAACACCAACTCGACTTTCAGCTCAGCAGGAATAATGCCCCGGGGCAGTGTCACAGGTGGTATGGATCGCGGAGAAGGCGCGAAGCGAAACGTGAAATGAGATATTCTGACAGCGAAGACGGGTCTATCCCATGAACTTTTGGAGGGTGGCACCCTTTTTTTAGCGCCCGGATACCGCCTAGAGGCTGTGCCCGGGAATGTCGCACAGCACGGCTCGAAGCGCGTCTTGGGGGCGGCCTCGGCTTGCGCTCAGGCCTCGGTTCACCTGGACCCTTACCTGTAAAAAGGGTGCCATACCAGTGCAAGGGATAATCTCTCCCCACAAACCTCTCCATTTCTATCACCCAAAGCCCCAAAAATCAACCATCATGACCGACCCCCGTCCTCACCCCTCTCCCATCCGGGAAACTCGCCCCAGATTCCGGATGCTGCAGCCACCCCGGCCTCAAGACATCAACCCTTCTTCTGCCGGCCCACGCGTTCAGAAGCTCCCAATTCACACATTCGTGCGCGGCGCTGAAATTGCCGAGCGGGATGGGCTGCGTGTGACCCCAGCGCATGGTTATGAGGCTGATGTCCGGGTGGCAGGTTAGGGTAGAGAGGAGGGAGGAGAGGCAGTGATCTGTCGATATAGGTGATTTAGTGGGACGGAATGTAGGGGCTTGGGAGTAGATGTGTCTCAGTGATAAGACGGTGGGCAGGGGCAGTTGGGACCGATGGATCATCGACGTAATGGTAGGGGGGAGAAAGGGCCGCAGCGTACCGTTATGAAATTTTAGATCGATTTTCTCTAGATCTGTCATATTTGGGTAGTAATAATCCGGCCACATGGCGTGGTGGATTCTTTTCTATATCAATATTGTCAGTAATCCTCCTCGGATCCTGTGTTGACACTTGGTGGTGGGATCTGGGTCCTTGTTTGGTTATATTTTTTTGGTTCTTTTGCTTTGGGGTAGTTTCATTAAGAGAGTGGTATCAAAATGGGAGAAGCTGGGCAGCAATTACTCTCCGGCAACTGCAGGACCATGAAGTGCGTCTCAAAAATGCTAGAAAGGAAGGAAGGAGAGAGCTTTACTCCAGTCGTCACAGCACTAGCTTCATCCCATAATACCCTTGAAGTTCGTCATCTTATGCTTATGCTGCGTAGTCCATCCAGATAATTGTCTGGCTGGAACAATGACATGGTATACGAGAAGTCTCCACTCACTAAACAATGCAGATCGTGATACACTCTCAGTTGGGCCATATACCCCAAATGATCCGGATATTTGACCGCCTGTTCCTCGCGCCCCGGAAAGTGTGCTAGCTCTGACTTCGAGATGTGGATGTTTTGATCTGTTCGTGAAGACTGTCAGATATCCGTTGTGTATATGGTGAGACGAAGCGATCGATTATACGTGCAAGACTCAAATACGTGGGATCCACCGTTGCAAACTGTTGCCGATGGCTTTGATCGATAACGGACGAACCGAAGACATAAGGGGATGAATCAAGCGTAGACGAAAACAAAATTAAACAACACCCCACAATTAAAGCGGAAGAAATCATCGCTCTTGAAAATTGGTTGGAATGTCCTTCGCAGCAATTTATGCCACGCTAAATCTAATTCTCTACCCGGAGGCCCAAAATAAGGTTCCATACTCTTAGGATCTCGCTTCATGTCAAACACGCGAGCTTCGTAGTGAAGTGCCTCGTAAGCGGGTGCTGGATCAGACGGAAAATGCATCAGTCTTTGCGTCATATTCTTTGCTTACGAACTACGTTCCACGGCGAGACCAATAATGCAATGATGTCTTTCTCTCTGTAATTGTTTGAAACCTCCTATGGCTACCTGTCCCCCGCCTCTCTTGGATCCCGGCGGGGAAACATGATATCAGGGTTGCCACTCACAGTATATCAAAGCCGGAAAGCCTAATGGGGGCTGAGAGAGATACAAACGCATCATTGCGGCTGCAAAAATGGCCGAATACATGATGATGCCGAGGAGATGGTAAACTCATGGTGACAGCGAGGACCATCGTGAGCGGCTTCCGGAGCTATACGTAGGCTTCTCAAGGGAGGAATGGGGGATGGGAAAAGCCGATGTGGACTCAAGCTCATCCCGGGGGGAGTGGAGAATGGGCTTGTAAGAGTATCGAGCGGTACCCATACTCAGGGAGTTTGATGAGAGAAGAAAACGGTATGACAGATGATGGATCAAGGACTGGTATTGGCAGCATCTTGAAGGCTATGAGGCTGATGGAAGCTCAGAGGACAAGGGTACCTCTAGTAGTAGGTCTATTGCCGTCAAATCTCATCCGAGTCATTGTTCCACCTTCAGTCTCAATTGGCGGCCAAGAAGGGCTGAGCATCACGTGAACAAGGAAGCTACCGACCAATATGGATTGTGGAGGCACGAGCAAATCGAAATGCGAGTCTCATGCAGACCCCGCTTTTACATGCCACGAGCGTCCGTCTAGGACTCTTGTGTGGCCACTAAGAGATAGGAGCGCTATCTGGGAAGCAGATACTTGCACAATAATGTCTAGCTCTGCAGACATTCATCTGTCATATCCACCGATGGCTGCTGCTTCTTGCGGCTCAAATTGGTATATGACTGTGTGATACGTCAGGTCGTCTACAGGGGCCAGCTCAGGTGCACACCCACCTCATGAGCTCGGATTGATCTACAAGGTCAGTATTGGTAAAACATGTATTTGGGGCGTGAGTGGTTATCTGCCACTGCGAATCTAGAGCTGCAGGAGGCTGATCGTCGCATCATGGTTTTCCAAGAACTTCACATGTATGCTCGTCCTGTCTGCACAGATTCCATACAGCTCGCGATCCCAGCGCTCCTCCGATCACATTTAACCACGGCGTACGCTGATGGAAGATCTTCGCCATCCTGGTAGCTCTTCCCTTCATGATGTCGAGCATCATGTGTGCAGCGTTCCACGAAATGGTGAGGTTTCTCCTCCTGAATACCCTAGGATATCTTACCATGGGTCTGATGAGTGTAATAGTGCGGCCAGAAACCAGAAGGATTTTGCCGTCACGCTACCAAGAGGCTTCTGTCGCGGAGAAGCGCGGTCAACTCTTCGCTAATGCGGACGAAGGTTATTTACTGGTAGATGGGTAGAAACGGTATAAGACCCATTGTGAAGAGGCTCAATCGCCGTGCTAGGAATTGGATCATGGGAGGCCTGGATGTCGTGAACGTCCCGTGGTGCCGCAGAGGCCGTCCCGAAGCCTCATGGTAAGGTGAATGTCGATTCTCCGACGATCTGTACTCAATAGATAGCGGAGCAGCCTATAGGATGAGTTCGGGTTTCTTTTGGGCTGTGTGCATTAGATGGGCATAATTCTCGCGTAATGTGCTTTCATTATCTTGCAGATGCTAGAAGCATAGCGTGATTCCCAAGCACACTTTTGGATCTTTCAGTTGCGTTCTCATTTGACTGCACCGTCCTGGGTGGGTCACATGCAATACCCTCCAATCAAGTGAGTTCCAATGAGCTTTACTGAGGCTGAGGCTCTGTTGGGCTCTCGCTACCCAATGTGTCGTCCCTCTCCTGTTGGGTCCTGATAATCGGTTTGTGACGCAGGATGTCACATTCCAAGTATTTAAAATATAGTCTTGACGGAAAATGTGAATGAACCTTGGAGCACTGCTTCGAGACTTGAGCAGAGAATCTGGGCCATTGCACGCATCTGGCGGTGATTGTCTCCAAAGATGGTCGAATTTTTGCGCCGAAGCTATAGCTTGGGCTCCACAGACTATCACAATGAGGACGATGTGCTCCTAGGGAACATCGGGAGAAGAGATAGCGGGAACCTGGGTGAACCGTTAGATGAGCAAGACGAAAGGAGTCAAGGACCCCAAAAAAAACCTAATGGGTCGACAATCGGGCTCCAAGCTTTACGCTGCGCGTGGACCGTGCGGTTTTCGATTACAGCGTATCTGCTTACAATCGTTTTATTTTCCTTTGGTTAGTAGCACTCACCTCAGGTCTGGCCGCTGCTGATGGGGGTGCTGATGGGGGCTCACCGTAGCTTATTTGCTATCATCGAGGCCGGCAAATTGTCAGACCTACTCAACGCCTGCATGCGTGCTTGCAGCAGCCGAGCTCTTACACACTGTCTCTTCACCGTCACAGAATATTGACCCTTGCACAATTTTCCGCGACTACGTTTGTGCTGGATGGGATTCTCGAAATGAGCTTCGCGACGAGCAGTCGCAGGTATCCAGACGGTCTAGCCTGAGTGACCAAACACAAGCCGTGCTGCATCAAATCATGGAATAAAGTGGTCCTTCGTTCTCGCAACAATCCAAAGGCAAATTCGCCACCGAGAATACATCGAATTGTTATATCATAAGACAAGCTGTTTCGTCATACTATTGACATACTCTGATATATGCGATATATCCGATAGTTGTTGCATACGATGCAACAAGCAGAACGTGTATGTAAAACCCCCTAGTAGGCCCGTAGATAGAATCTTCGAGTAACAATCAATATACGATCAGTCACCCAGAACTACTTCCTACGAAGTATAAGTCATTTCGTTCGCAGTACAAGAAAAGAAGAAAAAAAGAAAATGTCTGGGGCTCCCAGGCGTTCTGGGTTTGAGAACGGCGGGCGGGGATTGCTTCTCTTCTAGAGACCTAGCTTGAGGTTTGTCTGGGTTTCATGCTGGGCATCGCTTTTTCCCCGAGGTCAATGGTTATATCTCATCCTAGCTTAAAAGACTTGCTGCCCTCAGGTGGGAGGAAATCTTCAACTGCCTCACCATCCATCAAGCCGTATATGTAAGACTCTCCAATTAGCTCGTAATGAAGGATCTCCTGGGTTGATCGATCCTTGATCTCCCTGAGAATCACAGGGACACTGCACCCGTATAGGATACAGATCATGTCTCCAACGCGGGCTTCGTTAGGCGCCAACCCAAAGAACCTACGTACGCTCGATTCAATGAAGATTCTTTGCCATACTACGCTCTGGACGCGCCTCAAAAATTCGACCACGAGAGATGGTGTCCAGGGTCTACCAATTAACGTGCTTGTGTTGATATCACCGGCCACAGTGCTTTGGGCCAAGCATTGCAAACACGCTCTATGATACCAGCTGGGGGGGTTTTTGCCATTCGGATCTTTGCCGGCTACAAGCGTTCGCCACAGCTTGTCGGGGACAATACCCTTTGGGTCCAAAGTATAAGGCTCCGCCAAGCCACCCATAACTAGGCACTCTCTGAGGAGCAGGCCGTCGGCAATTCGTCCTGAAACTTGATGTATTGTGTCGATTTGAAAGCCTTCAACGTTGATGAAGAATGCGTTGACTGCTCCGGCTGCTAAGCTTGATTCTTTTGGATTCGGAGTGCCCAATAACCTTGGATTTACAGCAGTAATTTCAGATTCTGGGTTGTTCTCACACATTAGCATAGTAGACGCAATTAATCAACATTCAAATAAAGGGTTAAGTCTTACCTAACAAAATTTCTGTGTCGGCTCCCATATCAATGTTAGTGAAAGAATAGTCCGCAAGCTTACCTCCACAAGCATTGTAGACTTTTTGATCGGGATCGCCAACAAGACTGTTCGCGTTAACACGGCCATTCAGCCCATCTTCGGGATCCCCAAATGACGCCTTCTTGAGCAAAGCCACCCAGGAGGGCATCTTGACAATGCGCTTCGGCCTGGTGTTTTGTTTACTGATAAGATTTACAGTGGCCGTAGATTTCATCCCAGTCGGCGCCCAGTGACGGCATATGATGTCGATAGAGCCAGAGGTCTCCACACAGTAATGGACAAAGTCACGGAAAACCTCGACGATCGATTTGTTGTAATCTGGCTTCAGCAAGTCAATAGGACAGAGGTCTTGGGAAGCTGTCTTCCCGGAGTAATAGGATGCTTTGGGTTTCGCAATTGAGAATAGGGCGTAAACAGTGTCCCGGGGATCAGATGCCTCGAATCTAAGCAGCATCGCCATTAGAGCCTCATGACTCAGCAAGCGGGTTCGGTGATCGCCTTCTCTGCGATGAGGGCGTCCAAGGTCGACTGACCTTCGAAACACATTGTTGGTAACGTTGATAAGGTGTTTAGCCCCGTACCCTTCGATATCACCAACAAAATCCCTCTCAGCGCTGGTCTGTCTCAGAGTTTTGAGATGTCTTTCGATATCGTCAAACCTTGCATCAAATACCGCCACCGCATCTGCAAAGTCTCTCCAGTGTATTGTCTTGTCGTTATAATGTACCGTAACATCAGACGCCAGTGCGAGCTCTTGGACTACCCAGCGACGACTGAACCAATGGCAGTGCATTAATTCTATGAAGGCAATCCACCGAGGCAAACTTTTTTCGTCCTTCGCCAATGTATCAAATGCTCTTAAGTTTACAACTTCTCCAATGAAATCGAAAGCTTCTTCACACTTCCTAGCTCTATCTCTTTCTTCAACTGACTCACTTTTCGTATCGCCTGCACCAAGCCATATCAGCACATGTTCTGCTTTGCTGTATATTCGTGACATCATTGATACTTGGTGATTCTTCTCCTCCTCTTGACTCTGGTCAATACATAGAGCATCTATCCACAGATATACATCGCGATTGTGTTCTCGGAATTGGGTCAATGCTGCGTGGAGATTGCTCCTGATGTAGAACCTTTTAGACTTTGCAAAGTATTGAGCAGCACTCTGGAAGTCCCGGATTTCTCTTCGGGCTTCTGCGCTGGAATCTCGGATCCAGATTGCATGTCTTGGCGGGTCGGTCCCCCAATAGTAGGATAAAGCTTCATAGGGAAATTTCATTCGTTCGTTATTTAACGAGTCTTGCACAAAGGAACAATTCAACCTTTCCCCAGGCTTGCCAGAATGGAGTTGCAGCAGTCTGATTCGATCTTTTGAGAGAGGCAAATACTTGTATTGGTTGGCAATCTTTTGGACCAATTGAACAGCCGAGCGGAGTCCTGTGTTTGAAGTGGTGTGGAACCCTTTTCGTACTCTCGGTATAGGCCTGGGCCCTGTCCTTTGAGGCGGCATGAGTGTTTCTTCTTTGTCTGTGGATGAAGGCGGTGAAAGCGAAGCATGCCTAGACCGTTTTGGTCGATCAGGAAATCCCCCTTGCTCTTCATCTTCGTCATTGCTTTCGTGCTGTTCTCTGACCCGTTTATTGTATTCCATGACAAGTTGCGCTGGATGAGCACAAGACTTCGACACAGGGAGAGGGAAAGAGAGCGCAACGGCCACGCAATGTATATGTATACTGCAGCATCGTCAACATAAAGCTTGCAGCTGGCCAATGAGGGCTAATGTGCACTATCTTGAGGCTGATCTACAGAACCTTAACTGGTTCTATCCAAGCGGTTGCAAATTGCTGACATGCATGCTTGCCCTGCACGTCTTGAGTCTGATCACATTAATATACTTTCACTTCTTCCATCTTGGGGGCTGATCTACAATGCCTTTTTCATCCCAGCGGTTGTAGATTGCTGACATGCATGCTTGCCCTGTGCGTCTTGGGACTGACGGCACTAATTCATTTTCACTTCCTCCCTCAAATCCAGTGCACCCTTCTTGACAACCTGCTTTGATCATGCCAGAATTCAGACTGCTGTTCCCTTTTGTAGACCCATGGTCAAATAGGTTATGATCTTAGCTCTTCAAGTAGGATGTCACTTTTGTCCACGACGTCGACAAGGCTGGCACCAGCATTCTGCGTCGAACTCATGCGCCAGGGTTATGGATATTTTTATTTGGTGCGTGCGAACCATGTTTCTTATCAACCGGGCGTCGTGCAGGGGTCTGATCACCAATCCCAGTAATCTGGTAACCAGTCACATTCACGAACATTCACAAGATGGGACCAAAAGGAGTTAGCAATGTCCATTGGTAGCGTGTACTTGCGTATCATCGATGTGACGATCGCCCAAGAAGTGCTGGCTCAGGAACCGTCGGCATTTTTCAAGGATTTGGGGGCATGTAAGTTGCCATAAAGTCAATGTCGCTGCCTCGACAGAGCCGCATGAATTGTTGGTCTCGAATGTTCGCTCTGAAGGCTATGAAATTCCTTCCTTGCGATCTGACTGAGATCACTCGGAATAATGTTGTGGTGGCCCGTGCAGCGAGAACGTGTCTCATGCGCATGGTCTGCGAGAAACGCCTTGACAGCTTACCTGCCCGAGTTTGGCATTCCATCGCAGAAATGCTTCGCCGCCTATGAGCACTAACAATGGTCAGACAAACGATACATAGATGCTTTCGTATATTCAATAAGCATGTGGATGGGGGCAAATATGTGCACAGCCCCGTACAGAGTCCCGCCAGATCAATGGTCGTTTTGGCGTCTCGATTCCAGAAAATCAATGCGGTAGCAACATCAAGGTGACAATCATTTTGAAACCATAGCAAACTTCGCGCACCATGCAATCATTTCAGGCTATACGAATATCGTCATTTCCATACAAATCGAATCGGTTGTCAATGCGAAATACCAACGACGTAAGGAATCAAAGTGTGGGAAATTTTAAGGTAGCCATGCAAAGACGGGCGCTATCGACCTGGCGCAGCGGGATTCTGTGGCGGTATTGGTGGCGGAACGAGAGTAATTGCGACGCATCCAGCCCGGCAAAATCGCCCGCACTCCTGACTGCTCCTCTCGTGCGGGGTCAAAAGCGTGTGACCGTCAGACGGAAGTGTTTAAATAACGTAATCTCGCTCACAGCCTTCTCGCCTCACTCCTTCATCATTCCTAGCACAAATGGCCGATTATTAGTCCTGTAGGAGTTTAGGTCTCTCGTCATCTCGCTGACGCCGGAGAGAAGCGAAATCTCTGGGCAACGCCCTGGGCATGCTTGGGGTTACGCTTAGCGACATATAAAGCGTGCATCGGTTATGCGTCTAGGCTTTCTAGGGAGGAGCAGCTTATTCAAATCTACTGTTAAAAAGAGGGTTCCTCCATGATCTTCTCACTTTTCCGTTGCATCAGCGACGGTTGGACCAGAGTGGCACCGGGCACGTCGTGTGAAATCCCTCATTCAATGCATTCTCCACTTGGCTACACTGCACAATGGAGCCCCTTCCGACTCGACGCCCTTGGTCTGCTCACCATGCTTGGAGGCCCAGAGATGAGCAACGCAATTGGGCGATTGACGTTCAACCGCTTAACAGAATTCCTTCCAATTCTTGGAGCCTATACCGTTCCCAGTAACGATTTCACGCAGCCGTTGTCCGGTTTTGCGCTTTACAACATAACAGATTCGATAGTGAGCAACAGCTTTTCGGGATGGTTCTCCCGTTGGCTGCTTGCTCAGGATGCTTCGCAAAACAATTCGGTCTTCACTTTCACAGTTAAGCACCAACCACCGCGAAGACGCAGGACCGTGTGGCTAGCAATGGCCATTGGAATGGTCGTGAATTGTATCACCACTCTAGTTCCGTTCTTGTTGGGCGACTGGTATGGATTTGCTAGTGCTATATGCATCGATACTTCGATATTTGTACGTTGGTATCTAGTCACACAGAATCGCCAGGCTCTTGACCGCGCAGCTGTTGAAGAGGACACTCGAAGGACTCCCGCCCTTGTGAAAACTTTGTGTTTTCTACGGGACAATAAAGTTATCACGGTCCATGCTCCTCGCAACGTTGTCATAAACTGCTTTCTTACTACTCCAGGACCGGAGCACCACCGGGTCTATGCCGTCATCCGTGCGCTTGGATGGATCTCATTTGCCGGCTTCGTCGTTACCATCGGTCAAGCGACGTTAATAGTCCAATTGATCATCGTGGGGCTTACATTGCTTGCTACGGTGCTCACTGCACGTGGAACAGGAAGCGAGAAGATGAGAATTGGCGATAATCTGGAAGCCTGTCGCACAGAGCGCAATAGTCCATCAGGACGGCGCATTGGAATGTATAGTGCACTTGAACTTTCCCAAGATGAAGAAGATACCATGGTAGAGTGGAATCTATTACCCCGACGCAAGAACGCCAAGTGGTGGACGGAGTATTCGGATTTGAAGCTGAAGACAGATGGCGAAGAGCTTCATAAGAAACTTAAGTTGAACCGCGTCGGTGAAGCTCAAAAAAGAGTATGCGCAGAGAAAGCGGACGTGCAGCCTTTACCCAAATAAAATCAGAAAAGAAGGTCCGATCTAATAGGTCCCGCAGAGGAGCGGAGGAGATAATCTTTAAACCACGTAAGTCTACGTGGGTAGCACTTTAATTCCTTGTGTAAGACTGATTATAATGGCAGCATGCAGGCTTAAAGCTGGTCTTGCCACCTTGATCCATTGTTCCTATGCGTTCTCATTCGATATTGCTGTGTCGCGTCTGTTGTCTTGCGACTCTTGCTCGTTTTCCGAAAGGAGAAACTTATCACGATTTGATACGTTACTCGATCGAGCGATTCGGAGGGTAATAGCTATACTTATTAGCTAGGGATAATGTCAGATTCAATAGGATGAAGCCCCTTGGTCTCGTCCTACTCAGCATGAGGAACGAAATTTCGGTTATATGATTCGAGTATACTCATCGTTTAGAGATTCGCCGGTTAACGGGTCCAACTTTTTGAACTTGTGGCGTTTCGTTTATACATTATCTAGATGAGCTTCTGTCTTTTGAAAAGTCCGTAACACATTTGTTATTTAATCGCTGAGCATGAGAAAGATACTTTTGGCCCGATGTGAACCTCTACATACAGAGAAGCGGAGCAACAATATTCATTCCTACTCGTTGAGCTCATTTTTCTGAGCAGGTTACTCACAATGTTGCTGATTCTACCATACTTGCAGCCTTTCAACCCACCTGGCACCGTTCTCGAGGCACATGAGCCCTCCGCCGGTGGGCGCGCAATCCCCAATTGGAAAGATTGTGAGGCTGGAAAGATTCTTCAAGAAGCAGATCTTCTTCCCATCTTACGGCAGCTTTTGGTGTAGTAAAATGCAGGCAGAAGCAATGCAAACATGATCATGAAAAAATTTAGCTCCAAGGTACCTCGTAACTGAACAACAACAACACACCTCCAACTCAAGGTTTCGTGGAAGATTGAGGTTATAAATTAGCCAGCTGTATTTCAATTTTGCTGCCGCGACACTTCTACCGAAATAGAATGTAGAACAGCGTAGCGGCTGATATGTCGCCTAGATGATCGATGCGTACTAGAGTATGCGACCATTTTCACGACACGTTCGTTCGGGCGACGTGCGATAGTAATCAACATCCGACACGGCTGGGTCTTCGAGATCATCAAATAGTTCAAAAACGCTGTGTGTCTCGCTCATAAAGCAACCTTCAGCACAACATTCTCCAAGAGGGGTTTTCCTTGGGGCACTGTGCTTATACATAACACGATGTGGCCCTCGCAGATCTTGTTCCTCCTCGCGGCCGTTTTTCTATCGCTTCACGAAACCCTGGCTCTTGCCATTCAATCCAATACCAGGATCATCGCACCGAAAACCCTGAACCGTCGGAGGCGTCGTTCAAACCGCCATGGACCGTCTGCACCGATCTTCAGATCCCTATCTCAACAAAGCGGGGTTGAAATTAGTTCTGCTACATTCACAGCCCGCTCTGGCACCTTCACAGTCAGCTCAATGCTGGCAGGACGACCACCGCTCGGCCAACATCACAGAATTCCATCGAATCATGATCGCCGTCGACCTTGCAGGCCCTTCGCGGCCAATCCCGTAGTTTTTCCAGAATGAATACCCCGAGCACTGGGATCGATGGGGCTACATAGCTACCGGCGCTTTGACTTCAAGCCACCCTTCCAACAGTCTTTCATTTGAGCAGAAGAAGGGAATACCGTGGAAGTTAATAAAGGATAAGATGGCCGTCGAGAAGGCGGATCGGCTGTTGAAGGCCGCCGGATATGAGATGGGCTATGAGACGGTTTATATGCAATATAGTCGCGAGGGGCACCCGTTGCAGTGGGGGTTTACCAGCATGAAGATTCCGGGAATGGAGTCTCCAGTGACCGACATGATGGTTGACATCTTGACTGGGGAGGTGAAACCGGCCCCGACGACTCAAAGTGAATCATTGGCTTTGAAAGAGCTTAGAGGTCAAAGTGGTTCCAACTGTACTCGTACGATAGAAACTTCTTAGTGGCGCTTTGGCGACGACGTTCAGGCGTATTTGTGATCTCATGAGGATCGGTTTGGCAAAATGCTAGGGTATCCACATCCTGGTGACAGACAATGCAAGTAGGCATACTTGTACGTCTGCCGATATTAGCCCAGTACATGCCAGGCAGAAAGTCGAAGAACATGGCTACCTGAATAGAGGGTAGGACTTTGGCCGGTATTGACCACATTCGCCACTAGATCGTCTCGCATCTCTAAAATATCTTCCTCCTACCCCCAATACTTGGACCCTGGTCATTCGTTACCACATCTCACGGCCAGTTCACATTCTCAGCCACATGACGAGTTTTATCGACTTATGGGCATTTGGGTGGTTGGGCATACGGAGACAGCATCATCTTTAGATAATTAAAGCCACTATGCCCTGCGTTGTTTGGCACACGAGGCTGCTTCTGTCCCGTCATTGACGACCGCAGTTGTGATGGATGGATCTTGGCATATTCCACTAGGTGGTGCAGAGTAGCACTAAATCTATGAGCGACTGTTTCGGGCGGGCTCCCGGTGGGCTCCTGGTAACTGTTAGGTCACCCGCAGCCTAGAGCGATCAGTGCCATGCCAGCCCATGGGATAGGCACGATGTCCTTGGCAGCCACCCGTGAGACCTTGTCGGATCAATCGGGCGATGGACGGCTCTGAAACGGCTAGGAAGGCTGATGTCTGAACCGATCATCCACGTACTAAAGCGGAGCAGAAGAAAGGAGCTCAGTGACTGCTGATTAGGGTTCTTGGTGCCAATCACCAGACATTAAGGATTCGGTACAATATATGATTGATGATCAATATTTTCCCGCTTTCGTTGAACAGTATCTACATACTACGTTTTGCGCGAGCTATTCTGGACCTAAAGGTGAATTCTATATTCCGGAGCTGTTAATTAACAAAGTATACGGGAAGATTGCTCACTCCAACACCACAGTGGATTGACGATACCATTTACTTAGGAGACTGCATCAGATTACATCCAACTCCACTCATTCTTTCCCTTTTCTATCGCTATATCAGCTAATGGCAAACCGCACAAGCAGAATCCACGATAGTAACTTACTAGTCTATAATATAGATACAGCGGCCTGCATAGATGTACGAACACTACTATCTTCCTTACTCATCCGTCATAGCTTATTTAGTGATCTGCATTGATATAAGAATATAGATCGAAAAATATCTCGCAAGCAGCCAAAATGCTTACCAGAAGAAGGTTGGCGTGGTATCACGACCCGTTCACAGGCTTGCCATTCGGCAACTCCTTCGCCGTTGCGACCTGCTCATCCTGTAAAGGAGCCCACTTGAAAGGTCGCGCAGGGTCGATGCCGAAGTTCGTTCGTAGCTGCACCTTGTCGTCAAGTCCTAGCACGGGGAAAACGCGGCCCTTGATGCCGTCGAAAGTGTGGTCATCTACACATCCATCAGGATGGGATCAAGTCAGTCACTCATATCAGAAGCAGAGTTTGCAGGCACTAGTAATGGTGGGCTGCCGTGAAACGTAAGAAAGAAGAGAGAGAGGGAGAGAGTTGGGCGGTCGACGAGAAGGCCGTATCTGGACTTACCGATCCTCACACCATTCCTCGTGAAGAATATCTGCTTCGCATCCACCTCCAGTCCGGCACCTACCGTGTCACCGGCTCCAAAGTGTTGACCGAAGGCTGCTGGCCATTTCCTTCGGTTTGACGCGCCGAAAAAGCCATCGTCGCCATGATACGCCCAGGTTTGGATGTTCGGGGCTGTAGGCATGGGTTCCCAGCCAGGAAAATTGATGAATTCCACCGCCGACGACGTGCTGAATCCGACGGCTATGATCGGTTGTTTTGAGTACCCATCGGTAGGAGTATCTAAATTTATATTTTAGGAAGATGCTGCGCAAAAAGGGTGTAGGATTTTGAAGCTCACCACGAGACTCCCCTGTTTCGGCGTCTAGTAGCTCGACTTCGTAATAATACGTCGACAAACCAGCTGGAACCGGGTGATCGGCCGATATGGAGACCCTGTCCTCCCTGGATGGGAAACATGTATCCCATCCTCCTGCAAAAGTGTCGTGCTTTTTACTTCTTTGTGTGATACCCACTGGGTTGGACGCAAAGCCTTCTTGGCTAGTGATCTTTTGATGCACGATTCGGCCTGTGTATGACCATACTGGGAGGCGAGCTGGCTCGGTGTCCAACCATAAGCGTCAGGGAGGTTGAGATTGACTCCAGCGTTCGCAAGCTTTTCAAGGATGACAATGCTGCCATGAATGGCCGCCGTTGTCAATAGAAGCTTGTTATCTGTGGCTTCTTTTACATTTGCATCGAAGAGATGGGCGATTGTTGATTCATACCGCTGTGAACCCACAACAGCCCACCTATCCAGGCACAATTCTAGGCTCGTCATCCCCGTTCCTTTCTCGCCATCACGGAGGCTTGGGTCCGCACCATGCTGCAACAGTAAGGCTGTCACCTCTGCGCGACCATGTGCCGCAGCTGAATGAAGTGCAGTACGGCCCCTTTGGTCATCGCGGTGGTCGATCCAATTCTTGTCATCAAGTTTCATCTGTTCGATGATTGCAGCGATTACTTTGACGAACCCTCTCGCCGCAGCCTCACGAAGCGGAGTACGCCCCCTCTTTGTGGGAAAATTGATCTGGGTGAAAGATGCGTCGCGCTTGATCTGCTCCTCGATAAGCAGCTCAGCTGTGGCCTCATAGTTGCTATTTTGAATGACGTCGTACATTCCGGTGAGGCAGGCAAAGAGCAGTGGTGTTCGGTCATGTTTGTCCCTGCGATTAGGATCGGCGCCATGTTTTAGTAGAATTTCGACAGTCTCGGTTTGACCCGAGAATGCTGCCGCATGAAGCGCGGTTCGACCCCATTTATTATCATCATCCACATCGTTGACCCGACCAATGATCATTTCAACAGCTGCGTTCTCACCCCAGTAAGCGGCTTCGTAAAGCGGTCGTTCTGAGGCGTCATCCTCCATATTCACATCAGCCCCTCGTTCCAGAAAAGCCTTCAAGATGTCCAATGGAATAACTTGGCGAGACAGCAGCTTGTGAAGAGCAGTTTCACCGTCACCATCTCGAACGCCAATATTACATTGGTTCTCGGTATCAAAAGGGTTGTCCAGTAAAAGGTCCAGGACTTTAGTGTCCTTTCCGTAGCGCCCAAAGTAGTGCAGAGCATTCCACTTCCATTTTCGATTCGTTAAGGAACAGGATGCACCGTGGCGTAACATTCTTCCACACATTCCGCGTCCGCTTCAAAGGCTAGCCAGTCATGAAATACTGGAATGTATCCTGAAGGTTCAAAATTGGGGTCGCCCCCATGGCTCAAAAGAAAGCGAAGGGTGTCGAGTCTATTCGGTGCCTCTCTGGCGACGTGGATTGCGCTTAAACCATTTGAAGTTGTGTCCGTTACCTTGGCTCCTTTATCAAGTAGAAGTTCTGCAAGACTGAGAAGCCCACACTCGGCACTCCAGAAGATAGGATCCCGTTCCTCGGTGCCGTAGGACACAAAGGCCAGTTTCCAAGCTTCAAACCCCACTGTGTCAATCAGGAAGAATTGTTCCATTTCGTTTAGAAGCTCGGCCCACTCGGGGCTAGCTTTTCTTTCGTCCCGAGTCCAGAGGCGCTCTGCTTCCTGGACATGATAAAACCAGGCAATGAGCTCGTAACGTCCTCGTGCCAGCTCAAAGTCGTCATTCAAATCGAGCATTTGCTCAATATCTTCCTTGTCTTGGTCCGAAAAGATCGATTCGTCCTCGTCAGCAACTTCGTTCTCAGATCCATCTGCCTTTGGCTGCGGCACCTCTGCTTCTGTAGGTCTGTCTTCAGGCCCAGAATCAGGCCCTTCATTTGTAACTACTTCGTCAGCCACTTGATCAATGCCGGGCGTCTCCGTCACTGCGCTTTGTTCCTCCTCTTGACTCTCTGCGGATATTTGCTTCTTGTCAGCGCGGGATCTTGCTTCATCAAGATAATCCGAAAGATGACGAGCCTGAAAAGATGCAGAATTCAAATGTTTCACTATGCCTGTCAGCCTTGATAGATGTCATTTTTGGAAGACTCACGACATGTGATAGCCATTGCCAAGTGCTCCTCGCGCTCAGATATGGTAAATTTATCACTGATCTGCATGGCGTTCTTGCACTTTGCGCACATCATTCCCTCCACTTCACCATCAAGCTTTCCTTGATCTGGTTTGCAAAAGCTCCGCACAGCTTGAGCATCTACAAGGGTAACGTGTCGGTTATCTCGGATCTCAAGAAATGGTCCGGCGGCCTTTTGAATTTGCTCACAGTACAAGCTAATATTCGGATCTGTTCGATTATTTTCATCGCCTGTACTATCATCTAAGTAAGCGCCTGAGTACGCTTCCATGATCTCCTCGACTAGAGGCGGATTCTTGGTGATTAATGTCCACCTCAATGCAACGCGCAATAGACGGCGATAATTTGGGGTGAGTTGGTGAAGGTGCTGATGATAGGTCTCATTTACATGCTCGGGTAGGTCTTCCAACCATTTCGAGATCGGGCGTCGAAGCGGAGTACGGAGGAAGGACAAAGCTACCTGCCTAACGTATCTTATTTGATGGCCCGTCTTCTCTAAGATAGCAGACTCGATCTCATTCTTCTCTGCCGGCGAGATTCCAGGAACCATTTCGAGGCCTTTTTCAACAATCAGCTTGATGTCGCCTATGTTGTGGTCTGCCACTGATATTTGGGGTATGTTAGCATCGGCCAGCCTGAATCGTATCGGGCTCGATGGACGACAAAGTAGAACCATCCTGACATGTATGCTAACTTCGCTTTTGAGTTCAGTCATGTACTTGGCAAGTTGGACCTGGTCATCTTCAGAGAGTCCATCGACACCGTCGATGACCAGTACTATGCGTTTCTGCAGCATCTTGACAAGACTAGGGTACACTTCCAACAGATCTGGCACATTGTCGCCACCAGGGTTCTGGCTATGCACTGATCTTCCCGGATCCCTGCTTCCCCCTGACGATTCCTTGGATTTCCGCTGCTTTGGATGAGAAAATAGACCGTTGCATTGCTGTAGGAGCAAGTCATCGCCTGTATCATCGAGCGCATACTCGTAGATAGTGCGAAGAAGGGTGTTGCCGATGAGCCTGGAGGTGTCGCTTCTGTCGTTATTTGATTTGGTATTGATAGAGATGTACTGCGCCACGACTTGTGCGTCGTGGCTTGTCTCATTGCTCAGTTCCTCACGGACGTACGTGCCAAGGACAGACTTGCCAAAGCTTGCTTCACCTGTGACACAGAGTATGGCACTCTTATCGCTATCGCACCAGGTTCTATAGGTAGGAATCTCAGTGATCCATGAGCATGTCCCGTCTTCACGTTCTTTCAAATGGATGGACATGGTCTCGGCGCTCCCATCCAACCACGGGGTCAGCCGTTGCATGTTTTTCTCGTGCTCGGCGACAGCTATCTCGCGATGGCTCGGCTGTTTTGATGCCTTGAGCTCACTCAAGATCTCCTTCCAATCATTCGAAGACTGCTGCTGGAACTCGTAAACCTCACGCATTGTTTGTTGGATAGTCCCAAGCTCCCCGGATACATTCCCCAGTTTGTCAGTGGTTTTCTGTTGGAAAGCGGCCTCGGAATATTGCACAATCTTGACTTTCTGGGCCTGTATGGCAGCAGTCTTACCATCGAATTCCCTGTTGAGCGCTCCCACGGTATCCTTGAGAGCGTGGACCAGCTTCGAGCGTTTTCCACCACTGATATGCTTTTTTACGCAATAGAAGTAGTCGAGGATAGACATATAGACCTCGAGAATGCTCTTTGACAGCTCTTCGTAGATACTTCCACTGGCCTTTACTGCATGCCCTTCGTAGATCTTGTCATATGTCCGTACGAGGACCATCATGTCTGTGATGTCTTTGAGGCCCGCGTTGAAGGTCTCATACAGCTTGTAGTCATTTTGAATCGCGCCAAGAATGTTGCTAATAGCAAACCAGGCCAGACCAATGGACTCAGGCGCAGCTGTCATGGCCACATCGCCAAAGGTCAGGAACTTGTCAAGATTCTCCATGATCCGGCGAATCCATTTTGCAGATATGCCTTTTCCACGACTCTCACTGAACCCATATTTGCGATCGCTATCACTCTGGAGACTCGTAGCGCTTTGACGAGCATCCTCAAGAGACGCTTTATCCTGCAGAAATTTTACTACGGCTGCGGGATCCTCGTGCTTCTCGCGCAGTTGCTGCTCGAACAAATGGCATGCTTCGTCCCATAGACTCATATTTGCATAAATGCCGCCTAAACATGGTTCGAGGCCCATAGCCTCGGAAATCCTCGCAAGAGGGTAGACAGTTGTGAAACAGATTTTCAAATTCTGCAGAGAAGCAGTAATCGTGAGTCAGAACCACACTAGATCTCGGGGGCTAGAATAAGGGGAGACGCCTGTAACGGTAGCGAAATTAAATTTGGTTCAAGCTGTGGAGCGATCCATGCCGGGCGGAGATCCTCTTGCGTAGAGAGAGATTGAGCGAACACAGATTGAGCGGGCATAGAAGTTGTCAGCTCTCTGTGCGGAGGAACAGCACAACATATGTCGCAAGACTCGACTAAATGATTACGCGCAGCTGAGCTGTGGCTGGATGGATGGACGCCCGGAGAGCCTGATCGGCAGGCAGCCATCTCTGACGTGCCCACCTAGATACCCAATAGAGGCACGGACGGCGCCTTTTCCAGCAGGTACCGCGTCCAACTAGGCTTGTTGTGTTAGGAGTAAGTCGTGGCTTTGCAAATTATGAAGCCCCGTTCTCTCGCCTTTGGAAGGCAGGAACACGAAAAGTTCAAATGGGCCAATCAAAGTTTGCTTATGTAATCAGTTCTCGAGGCTTGGCATTCGGCTTTGACTTTTTCTGCAGATTCGAGATGATGAGTGTGCTGTTGATGAAGGAGCGCGGCGAACCATAAAGTAGAATTCCATTCTCAAATCCCCGAGCAGTAACGCCTACTCTCTCAGCTCAAGCCCCACCAATCGCCCCAGCAATCGCAGCAGTAGTACCACTCCCCCTCCCAGTCCCACCGCCTTCATTAACCCTCTCATGAACATACAAGCACGCCGCGACCGCCGCGGCGATATCCATCCCCGGCGCAACGGTAAGATAATACGTCCTCCTGCCTCTGATCATATCCTTCGCGGTCCAAGCGTCCCGGAACACGTGCGCGACGACTTGGTTGTCGATTTTCCAGTCGCCGTTGCGGCGGAAGTAGTTTGCGTCCATTGTCATTTCGACGGCGTCTTGGTTGGGAGAGGTGGTGTTGGGGAAGCGGGCTGCGAAGTGGGCTGTTGCTGGTGGGGGAGGGGCGTTAGTTTGTTATCTGGGAGAGTAGTGGGAGGTGATCTATGAGATGATGCAGGTACATATAATGGGAACCCAGCAGCTGGGCTGTCGTCTTGGGTTGGGGATGGGGGGAATGCTGGTGCAAGAGTGAGCTTACGGCCCCAACTCCATTCCACAGCCATAAAAGGCGAGCCATCCGGGGCCTCAAGACGATGGTTTTTGGGAATTCGAGTATTGTCTTTACGCAGCGCGAAGACTTCGTGCCCTTCGGTGTCTAAGACCGCCTTACTGATTGTCTGAGAATCAGCTTTGCCTTTGACGGTGAATACTTTCTCGCCTGTCTTGCGGTCGCTGATGTCGAAGTCATAGTCCGAGGCTGTTTCTTCCAGGATGAGTGTGGTGGAGCAGACAGCGATGTAGTCTGAGAGAAGCCCGATTGAGTCTCGGAGTGGTGGGAGGTCACGGTTTTGAGGTGGCGACATAGTGTGAGAGTAGACTGATTTCTGCTGTGGGTGACGGCGGTCCGGCGGTGGGCATGTCTGTGATATTGTGGTTTAAATAATAATTCATTCTTCGACAGCTAGCAGCACCCAGTATCGTTACTATATGGAAAGCAACGGGGAAACCCTAAGCTGTATTTGGGAGCCCAGGGAGCTTGAGAACTTTTATCATAGAACAACATCACCTGTCATTGGTTTGACTAAGAGATTCATAGAAATCTTCTCATCTTATCAACGCCACTGACAGAGGCCAAGACTTAGGATGCTGGTGTATCACGCCAGACTTGCAGCGCTGAGCCTCTTTGGTTTTGGGGCTTCATGATTGCAACCTCTGTAGCAACAAACCCATAGACCGCGGACACCCATCCCCTTCGAACGTGGAGGAATCTTGACTAGAAACATGGACGATAAGATGCCTCGGGAGGATCCAAAGAGAGAATACCGATTTACTTCTATTTCCAGCTTCGACACCGCAGCACAGATAGCGCCGGATATTCCCGTTCATCCCTTGGATGATGAGATTACCACATTGATACCATACAAGACCAATTAACAAACGGTCGATGAAGATTATTCACATTGATAGACAACTTCAGACCTCACTATCTTCGCGCAGCCTCCTCTTTCTCTTCAGCTTTGCACGATCACCCCTTGGAACGCCGCAGCACCATAAGCAAAATAGTAGCTCATGTCATGAAATTGCATATCTTTCAAGAAAAACTACTGAGAATGCGTCGTGTCCCAACGATGTTGACATTTATGCAAAATATGTAGCGAAGAAGGATAATAGCAGATAAATGATAGGCATGCCTGTGAAAATGGAAACGGTGTTGTTCTGTGAGTTGGCCGCAAAAGCGAGTTTTTTTGCTCGATCGAGCGGCGTCGAAAGCTGCTCTAAAGCTGTATGCTATCGGCACTGAGTCATTCAGATATCGACAAGGATTGAGGTTGCAAGGCCCTACACTGCTACCATCGAGCCGCGTAGACCTTTGAGCATGGTCCGCACTAGCTGGAACGTTTCCCTCAGGACTCTCCTCGGCCAAGCGCATATGCTGACAACAGATCTTCTCGCTGGTCTATTTACTCTGCCGATTCTGTAACAAAACTTTGACAAGCTTTCTTGGATCGATGAAGAAGGTCAAACTGATGGCTCATGACATGCACAAGAATGCTCATTTCATCGACCCACCTCATATAATCCCTACACTAGCTCGACTGAGTCATCTCGTCGTCGTTGATTGAGGCGGCGACGTTTTCTGCAGGGACGAACTATACTGACAGATCGGCGTTGGAATTTTAGCTTCTCATAATGGAATCCAGGGGTATCACCATGTCATTGTCGTCATCATCAGATTCAGAGAACTTTTTGATCTTTGCAATCGTGCCAAAAGCTCGATGATGATTTGCTCTTCTCTAACCCAGCGCAGGCGAGATCGTGTCGTAAAAGTTTGATTGATTTTCATAGAATCTCTGTCCAATTCAGACGTAGTCAACACACAATTAGACAGCATTACAACGAGCTGCTCGACCATGAGGAGTTGCATTCGTGACGTATCCGCTATCTTTTCGCCTAGTATGAAGGCTTGTACTTGGCTCACACAAACATGGAGATCGGCAGCCTCCCTTAGGATATTCTGAGCTGAGTAGGGGCATCTTTTGGCCTTGTTGGAGAAGGTTGTCAGGGTTGTTATGGTCTTAGTTGTTACAGCTAGTATTCCAGCAACTGAGGCAATTACGGATAGCAGATCCATAGCCGGAGACTGTGTACAGGAATGCGAATGTGTGAGAAGCGGCTGGTATATAAATTGGCTCGCTAGCTGTTACAAAACTTCGCCATCGGAAGGCTGAAGCTGCGACATCTCGAGATGCAGAACCCTGGTGGGGCATGGAGATTTAGGCGGAATCTCATTGGAGTACCAAAAGCAGGCAGTCTGTGAGGCTTATCGAGGTGATTGATTGGTTCCGAGGGACCCTCACTGCCTCGAACGTCGTATTTTGACCACCGCAGCTGCCAGTAATTACCCAGGCTACTTTTCCACGACATGTAAACGCTCCAACCATACTCTATCGCGGCATCTATGAAGTTACCGGCTCATAATTGGCACATATGTTGAAGATGAATCCCAAACAGATTCCGAAATCGACCAGGCCAAGGGGCTTCGGTACAGCGGCGACGAAGACGAACCTACCCTTGTAGCCGAAGCTTGCGCATGTTCATGCACCTAAGGCACCAAGTGTAGGCATGATCATCAGCGGGGTCACTGTATGCTTCGACCTAGAGAGATGAGATTTCTTGTACCCCTGGCAGGCAAATCTTATCATCTGTATTTGTTCTCTCTCGGTGGAGGTCGCTGCGAATTAGATCCGCGTGAGCCTTGTTCTTAATACGATGATTTCTTCCCAACCTACTTCCTTGAAGCTGCTAATTGTAGCCTCCCTATCATGATGACCTGTGGTGTTCATGAACCTTGTCTTGTGGTCGAGGCTGTCTCACACAATGTCAGGGCCCAAATAACATTCGAACTCCTCCATCCAATCCTGAATTTGCCTCTCTTGCACTTCCACCAGGCTCGTATAGAGGACTCCAATTGGTTTGTGCAAGCTCCGATCGAACACGTAGTCAAATTTGCACCACCAACACTGGCAGCTGATATCTTCCGCAAGAATCATACAAGGCCCAAATCCGCTCAGTAGTCGCTCCAACTTCTTCCCTTTAAGCTCACGGCTTGCCCTTTTACCTTTAGAAATTGTAGATGTTTCCTGTTCTTCGAAGAGTTGACTCAAACCAGCAAGATGGAGATCCGTATCTGACTCCCACACTTGTTCTGCTTTTGTCGTAGTGAGCCCAGATCTCATTCCCAGTGTTCTGGGGTTTGAAATCCCACTTCCTGGCATCGCAACGACATCCCAGCCTTGGTCTAGGACAAATTGCATATCGAACAGCGCACCTCCATCTTCGACCACGATCCTCACCTTGGGCAAAAATCCCATATACAAAGGATCGTCGCACCAGGCTTTGTTATGCTTAAAGGGGAAAAGAGCATAGTCATCTGGTACAAGGAGCGTCAGCTTTTGAAGCGTACGCTCCCGCTTCCAAAAGTCGTGCACCAAATCAACGCAAGTTCTGTTCACACCACCCCGCCAAGTCTTGGCCATATGGAGCTTGGGTTCGTTCTTGATGTGCCAGGCCTCCGCCACTGTCAAGAGGTGCTCCTGGTTTACTGCTAGCGGAGCCAGAACCTCCAGTTTTTGAATATGAGAAAGCGCGTTTGTTCCAATGCTCAAGAGAAAGCGCCAAAGAACCACCCAGCCAACATCATCGGTAAAACGCCAAATGTTACAGCCCCACCAATGGTATGCTGCTTCGTTGTAAACTTGTCGGCATGTCTGTAGCAGATGTGGGGAGAGATGTTTTCGTACATAACCAAGGGATGCCTGTAGACGGATAGCTATTCGTGAGTTCTGAGTAAAGTCGCGGACAGGCAGTCGACACCGGATCTGTAGGTAGACTGAGAAAAGTGACTGCGGATGCTGAGGGCATGAAAGTTGCTAACCTCGGCTTGTGAGGAGATATAGGCAGCTGGGCAAAGATCGATGGGTGTTGCGCTCACCAGGGCGGCGCTGTAGAATTTGGTCGCGGATTTCAGGAGGGAGGCTGAGAAAGGATGAGGCGCGTTGGGGTCGGCATCTGCGTTGCCCATTTTTGCATGGGTTTGTCATCTTCAGTAGTCTCAAAGGTTTTCTTAGCAAGAAGACCCGTCGAAAAGGGTGCAAGACGAAGAGCTGTGGATATTCACGTGAACGAAATGTACGCCTGACAAAACTGCAAAAGAAACTCGGACTTATTCTTTTCTCATCCTATAAAAAAGAAATGACTGCGATCATTGGATTTAGGGCCACTCACCCCGAAGAAACCCAAACATCGATGGAAGATATAGACCGCTCGTCAGATCAGGAAAGGATGGAGTTCCGGGCTCGATCGTTCTCTTTTCGGTGCAATCTGTGATGACTGATGTAGGCATGAATTGGCAACCAACCTTGCCAGTAACAAGCTTCCACGCTCATGAAAGTCACGCCACGCCCGTGAGCTATAGCCAACTGTCCCAAATGGACCTCTTGCTCATACGTGATTGAGGTTCTCCGCCTAGGTTCGACGCGGACAGGACATCCCAATTCTTGGGCGTTGGGCGACTCGACCTCCAATGACTTCTACGGATTAATTACCTTTGACGATAATAATATCAAGCCTCACAAGAGCTTGACTTTTTTCTAGAGAATGAGCCGAGCGAAGCTGAATCTCTAGCATCGTGAAGGGAAGTTGAAGTATTTTGTATTAGCTGTCGCGTTTTCCGATAGGCTAGCACGTGAGACCGAATTGGTGGCTTGGCGTTCACCCCGCTCCCGTGCTTCGACCCCTGTGAGTCCATTCTCTAGGGGTGTCTTAAGCCCAGGGCTGCCTAGAGATGCACCCGGAAGAGCAGACAGTACCCGCCCCGCTTACCTACAAATTTAGGTAAACCAGCCCCGCCCAGTATCGAAAAGCAATGCAATCACGTACCCTGGCGATACTACAACCTGTCTCACAAACATGAGCGCTGAGCTTGATCCCTAGCTTCTACTGTGGATTGGGATACTAATCTGCCGATCTACTACTATACACCAGGCACAAAGTGTGAATCCAACAACAGAAAGATGCCAGAGGCATACTCATAGCCTGGACAACATGTCCGTCCCTAAGGCTGGCAGGGTGCTCGCCATTATAAGCTAGGGGTCGCCCAAAGCCTACCTGAGACCGATCTTGAGCTGGCCTGGGCGAGGCGCCTGGAAGTAAAGCACCACTCCATGCCGGCCATCGAGCTAGCCTCATGTTTATCCCCTGATCGTCACTATGTTTCTGTCCTGCCGCAGCCTACCTCCCACAGCGTCCTCGATCAGACCATGCTCAATCAGTGAGACCAGATGACCCGGTAAGACAGTAGACAGTCGTCTCGGGATGGAGCGAGAAGGGTGGAGTTCAAAGACGTTCGAGTTCCGAGATGATTGATGCCCACGTCCAACAGCCTGGGCTAACGGCGATGTCTATAGGTGGGGACGGTTTCCTGCAGAGGTCGCAATTGTACAGATCTCGAGCGATGACTGGCAATGAATGTAGTAGAACGCATGAAGAGCTTTCATACGACATAATTATCCCCATCTCACAGTCCCTATCCACAAGCTCATAGTCAAAAGCTTTCCCGTCTCACGGTTGATATAATTGACTTGGTATGTATTTGTGAACCCCCTCGTTGACAGCTCTCGCATCCCATTCGCGAAAGCAACCACTGCCATCCAAGGTATGTTTCCTTCTTGAGACCGTATCTCAAGATCCAACTTCCCTTGCCTTATCAAGTAGCGCCAAGTTGGGGTGGATAGGGTCGTTGCAGCAAGGTAGGCGATGTCCTCGTAGAAGGACTGTAGAGTTGAAGCGGCAATTTCAACTGGAAGCAGTGTGTTGAAGGCATGGAAATCGACAGTATAACCGCCACTTATGTAGAAGGCAGCGCCTGGGATGAAAGCCCGAGGAGGGAGTGACGACCGGAGCTGAACTATGGACTGTTCAGAAGGTGGCAGCGGAGGCTGACCGTGGCTGGCTCTAGCCCGTTCAGCAGAGGATGAGGCGAGTAGGTGAAGACCAAGGAGTATTGACAAGAGCTGTACTCGAGCCCGTCCAGGTACTCGCATAGTATGATGTGGTATTCATGAAGTCTTAACAACGTCTGCTGATGGATGGGCGTTCGATGGTGCATTGAGTACGCGCTGGGTGCAATACCATATATAGCGAACAGCGACAGACCTCATGTTCCAAGTAGCATGGGTGTGTGGGGCAAATGTCCGTAAATTTCCACTATCGAACTTTATCGTCGCCCAAGCGATCGGTTGTCGCCTGGCCTCAAGCGCGGTCCTCTTACTGTGTCCCACCATACAGTCGATGATGATAGGAGTCCATTGCAGCTATTATATGCCTCATTTCACGTGCGAGAGGTTTCTGAGAGTCCTGGTGCAAGTTCTTGCGAATCGTTGAGTAGCCTGTAGCGTCATGGCGTATCGAGGATGAGGTCCGACTGTCAGCGTTATCTCACGGAGAACAACCAATTATGAGGTCTAGGGAGACATAGGAAGAAGGCCATGAAAAGATAGCCACGGGAGGTTTGCTGGCTTCTCTCCTAGACAGGTGCCCCCATGGGGTTTTCGAGAGTAAGCGTCTCTGTCCAGCTTGGGCCCAGGCTTTCCCCAGCCCAAGGCGCTCCTAACCAAGTCATTCCACAGTCGTTGTTCCAGGTATAAAGTCACGATGTGAGCGCTGTCAAGCTCACAGTGATTACCTACATGTACATAGGTAGCTGATTTCATATAAGTTACATGTATGATGACATTCTTCGGATGATGCCGAAAAGGTCTCAGATCTCCGCTCTGCCAAGACTTGGTTTGAAACATGCCTCGGCTCGGGATTTGTCGAACCGGACTTAATCTCAAATCGGATGTTGCACTGTTACCTTATCACTTATTCTTATTGACCAACGAACAGCTATGAAGACGAAGATCATCTTGAACGCAAAATTGTTTGGATTCCGAGATGTGTGCCAGTCCAGAGGCTAATTCTCTAGACGACAATGTACTCCCCATCCACTCGATCCATGGCCTTCCGCCACTTGAAGCCAGAACTGGCCGAACCTCCACAGCTTCGTCCTTCATAATTCGTTCCATTCATGTTACCCAAGGCCCCATTTGTAGTAATCCCTACCTCGTTCAGGCCATTCGTCTCATTATCATCGCGCCATATTCTTTCCAATAACTCCAACCCAGATATGTTGTTGAAAAAGCCGGAATCCTTCTGTATATCGAGACATCGTTCCCGGATAAGATGTCTGCCCTCATCACTGACACATTCCGTGCCGGTGATGAAAAGAGGCCAAAGTAAGAAAACGTCCGATTTGACGCTGGTGATGTACTGCAAGGCCTGGGTAACCAGATGCTGAAAGTTAGGATGGGTGCTGGGAAGGTGGGGGTAGGCAAGTCGCTCGGTATATAGAAGTGCAGAATAGCGAAAAGATTCCGATATGTTGTTGAGATCGAGGTAGTCCTCATGTGACTTTGACGAGCTGGCCTCGAAAGGGTGTAGGTGCCATTCTTGCAACAACTTGCGTACTTCGGCCCATTCGCGCCAGAACTGCGCTCGTGCGTCGCTCATGTCCGGAACCAGGACCTCCTCATCTGGAAGTAAAGATGACCATCCATTACCATCGAGACGGTTGTAATTCATGCTGTAGTAGTCTTGAGTCTTGGTGGTATTTGGACTGGAAGACCGAGGTCGAACTTTGGCTTGTTTCTGGGGTGCTGTGGGTGATTCGGCTCTAACAGGCTTGCTCTGGGACAATAGGTTAAGCCGACCTAATTTCGCAATGGTCTTGAACAGGCGACCATCGCAGCCTGCGAGGTTTTCGAGAGCCCAATCGTCCGAAGGGTTCGAGAGTGTGTCCAGATCCGCAAGCTGGTCCTCTCGATCATTGACAGTTGCAGTCATAGCATCAAACCAAGTAAACATAACTGTAAGCCAATTTGTGGCTTTGGCGTTGCCACCCGTGACGCCTCCACGCAGAGCGAGAATCTTCTTGACGCCCGCAAATTGTGTTTTGAACTTGGCAACACCGGTGTCACAGATGTGGTAAAGACAGAGAATTAGCAGCGTTGCGAGAATAGAGTCATCTTTCCTGCTCAGAGGATCGGCGAGTTGAGTGTTGAGGGCCTTGATGCTTGCAGTCTTGTGGAAAAGTTCCTCCATTGAAGGCTCCGAAGTTGATGTTTGTGGCAGTCGATCCATTCCCACATCCATCAAGCTATGAGCAATCGAAGATTTACGCACAGATTTATCATGGGAGCAGTCAGTGAGGCTACGACGTTTGTTCGTAGGAGACTGTGAGTCCGAATTTCGCCTCATCCTAAGATTGCTCGCGGACAGCGCCGCGATTGCGTGTTGGAGGGTTTCGCTTCCCACTGCGAGTCTAAGAATATGGGTCCGGTATGGGTTTGTGGGGCCATCGAAGGCAACAATGACTGGAGAGATAACCCTATCATAGTAGTCAATGAGAAACTGCAGGCCTGGCGTCTTCCCAATACCAAGTGATGGGAAGGCTCGCGGAATAGTCAGGGAGGTATGGGCTCCCACATCATCCGCCACCAATAATGGAGACTCTTTAACCTGGGCCAAGAACTGAGGTTCTCTGGCGGACTTTGCTCTATCTTCGCATATGGCATTGTTTGAACCTTGCTGGCCCAAGTCCTGTTGAGTCGAGAGAAGATTGTCGAGGGTATTGGCCACAACGGGATCTGCCAAGAAAACCTGATCTTCCTGATACCCGTGACTGTCTTGATCAGAGCCCATACTTGAGCTTATGCTGTCCCCCGACCAGCTGAGCTCCGGAGGTTGGAAGTACACACTGCCACAAGGGCTCTCTACTGCTGGAGGAGGAACATCTTTGTAGTGCAGATTGGGGTATTCCAGGTAATTTGGCGAATATGAATCATAGTTAGAAAAGGTCGACGTAACGGGCGAACACTGGATGGAGATAGCAAAAGGTTGGGTTCGATATCCATCCAGAGCACTTGCAGTCATTGGCATTGACCCAAAGTCTCGGTAAGCATGGCCAGCGGTGACTTGAAGTGGCTCAAGAGAATGTCTTCTCAACCTCTTGCTCGGCCTCGTCGTCGCATCACTGCCAGTTCGGGCGTGAGCGCGCCACTGGAGATTCGGTGGCGGTAGCATTGGCGAGGTCATAGCCGAGTTATGTTCCATGTTAACGAAGCCGTAGGTCGTTGTCGCATGGTTGGTGCGCGCTGTTGGGGCGCTTGGGGAGCAAAAGCTGCCTTCATTAGTGGGCGATTGCTGCATGTCGCGCGTAGGCCCATGCTTGGACATTTCGCTGTGAGGCCGTTTTTTGCTATTCTCGGTCTTTGTGTCGGTGCCTTGTTCTGCCTTTTTGGATTCTGCAATTGGCATCGCCAGGCCTCTCAATTTGCCTCGGCTCGCCACACCCACTCCCCAGGTGAGCGCTGTCTTGTACCCAGAGCAGTCTTTTCCCAAGTCAAGGCATTGTGTACAGTATGGCCTGCGTCTATCGCATTTGGACTGGCGATCCTGGCAAGCAAAGCAATCGTCGGCTGCTCCTGTCGTCGGAGCTCTTCTACGACGTTTACGGGGCGAAGCAGGTGATTTGTGAGCAGCAGTCTCCGAGTTCTCAGCCTTGGCTTCTACAGTCGTCGTCGCCATGGTAGCTGTGGTGTCTCAAGAATTAAGAGTAAGATCTAGGTAAGAATAATTGGGAGCAAGAGGCGGGGGAAAATGAGGAGCGTCAGGTGGAAGCCAGGGAACGAAGCTCTAGCAGCACTGAGCTCTATGCAACGCGTTTTGTCCCCGCAGAAATGCGCGTTGACGTAGAAGAAGCAGAGGCGTTATATACTCGGTACCTGTCGTACTCCGCATGGATGCAGCAGCCAAGCGAGGCAAGCAGGTGCACACGGTGCTAGACGAGGCTAACGGGAGTGCTATCTTGCATTTACAAGGGGAAGAGGGGCAACATTTGAGATGTTCTACATGACTAAAATCAAAACGGGCGGTCCTGGCCGGAGGGGGTTGTGAAAGGGAAGCAAAAGAGATAGACAGGCCAACTGCTCGCTTTGAACGAGCAGTCGGAGAGGTGTGGCAGTGGTGTCAACCGAGGTCCTGATTGTTCCGTCCATGGGCCGTACCCTGATCAGCCATGGTCTCCTTTCCATGGTAATTTGGTTTCGGTGAACCACCTCGAGCTTCGAAGATATCCTTGGATGGTAAGCTCCAGCTACCGTTGAGAGGCATGACCGATAAGCATCTCGGGGCCATCCTTGATGAACATGGGATGATGGGAAGGATCTCGTTGACGCTGTCCTGCGCACCATGTCACTGAGTGATGCATGACCACCCTAGCGTTGAGGAAGGGTGCCGATGAGCTCAGATGCAACCGATAAGATGGCAGAGGGTCCACCGTTGTGCTGCAGCAATAGGCTGCACGGGCAGCAACGCGGACTAGCGGTGCATGATTGTTGCTGTGCGAACAATGGAGGGAGCGCAGAACGTGCGGCAGCTCTGCACCAATCAATGAGGGTTTATAGGGGCCTAGCTGTTGGGGTGGCAAGGCCTGGCGTGGAGGATGATCGACATTGGCAATCGGCAGCTGGCCGCTAGGAGGCTTGTGGGCTGCATGGAAGCACTTTTGGAAGCTTGTTGGTCCTATGGTTTAATATTATTCGAAGAGCACAACAGGATCAGAAAGGAACATACTATGATAGCCTGTCTCCATGGCATGGGATCAGGTAATTCACTTGCAAGCTCAACTGCAAATTCTCCAGCAGATGGAACCAAACGCGCCAAGACCTTACAGTGAGGGGCAGGCTTCAACGGACGATACACTAGACGGCGATAGTAGCTCGTACAATTATCACCGGTGAGGCTATGAAACCTGTGAAGGCTGTGATCCTATCCGTAGGTACCAGGTGTGCTTTATTCTTAGGGGCGGAGCGGACAACCCGTCCCAAACCCTAAAACCACAACCTAAAGTAAAGTATACAGATTGATAGTCCCCGTGTCCCCATTTGCTACAAAAGACATCTGAGACACGGTGAACCAGCATAATCTCCGATTTGTTAGCGAACCCAGGAGATTGACCGTTCTGTGTTAGCAAGGGGCGGAAAGGGCCGATGATAGGCCCTGTGTGTGTGAGGAAGACACCACCTTCATATGATGAACAAAATGTCGCGAGCTCTGATTGCACCTCTCACCGGCCGCTACGCTTTTAGAGGGCATCGTCATGACTTCTCCCAACGACAATAATACGTGTTCAAGCATTTCACACTCATGCACTACCCTGCATAGAGATACAGTATTTCCAGACTTTCCTCGGCAGAACCCCCACATTTCGACTGTTGGCCACTAATAATAAGCTCGCTGTACCTGACAGCCTCGCTACAGGCGGTCCAATCTCTCCTTATCGATGTCCTAGAGTGTAGGGCACACCGAATTTCTTTCCTCGGCTTCGCCAAATGACCTCAAATCAATGGCAGAAATCACGTCCGAGATGGATGTCTCTGTCTGTTTCCAGCAAGACATTTATTGCCAACCCGTCTTCGACAACTGTTATAATTATCTCTGATCGGCGCAGTCTCCGGATCTCAACCCAAATTCAGCTCTCTAATCTAAGCGTTATCTTTTTGATCCCCTTCGGACAATGCGGTATGAAGCTCCATCAGTGGACTTCCTTCCCTACCCGTCCGCTCTAAACCTACCCCGTACCTAAAGAACTACAGCTTGTATGATCATGTTGGTCGATGGTGTGGTAATCTTCCAACGACAGTCCTTATCTATCGTGCGCCACCAAGGCACATTCGTTAAGGGAGGGGGCGCCTGTCCGAAAAAGCAAAGGGAAATAGGGATCACGATCCGTCACATATCCCATGGAAAGCCGCCATTCCTCCACACATAGAAATTCGCACTTTACAGGATCCGGTGCACCTACGATTTGGCACACGTGAACAGCTCTCGCGGTGATCAAAGGATTAAGCAGCAGCTAAGCTATTCCCATAGAAATCTACCACGATCTTGCACGCACTTGAAGTGAACGGCAGACCAGAACAACATGTGCATTACGGCTGCCAAGATGGAAAGTTTCAAAGAAGGAGAGTCTTCCATCCATCTTTTGAGCGGTCGGTACAACGCTGCTTCGCGTATTTACAATTGGAGAAGGACTTGTGTTCTTCCCTCATTGAAAATAAATTCCCTCAAAGGTATATTTGCGTTGGACAACCACATACCGCGGTGCTCTCCTCGAGAGTCGACATGTCTTTATCAGGAGCTGAGGTTCTGCGTGCGATGACTTATCGATCGCTTACAATCATGGCAAGTTACATACAAATACTCACATGTAAAGCAGGGAGCCAACCTGATCAAGACGCTACTGGGTTGTTTGTAGTGCTATAGACGGATACACTACTGATAGTCAAGAGTGCTTGTGATCACGATTCGATATCTCAAACGACGACTCAGCAGAGATCAGCTCGGCTTCGGGGAGTGCAGCGATTTTGAATTTGACTTTAACCTCTTCATCGCATAGCTTTCGAGGCCTTCATTTGCCCAGTGACCGCGCTGGGAATCTAAAATGACTCGCCGTATTCTCAGGTCTCGTTGGATATGCATTCATTCTATTAAATCTGGCAGTTGGTGGTAGGCGCACTCCAACTTCCACTCTACCAAGTCCGGCGATTACCAGCATCTCCCAAGATTTCAGCGACAACTCCGCAACGACAATACGCTACCAACAACAGTTTACAGCTTATAGCATCATTAGCAGTTATGAAACATCGACTTATCAGACAAATTTCGCCCATTCTGATTGCATATTGACTGCAACAACTAAACGTACGGCGATATGTTCGAAGACCGACGAAGAAAAGGATAAGTTGTATTGGACATACAAGGGTGAACCCGCTCACATACGTCAGGTAGTCCGAAGGCAGCATTCGGATAGTTGAGGTAAAGCGCGGGCATCAACCGAGAGGCTGTGTCACACTCCACTGTACCACATTCGTAGCCTCAGCTCCTCCAACGTCATGGCCAACGTTTGACTTGGCAATGTATGGTCCATGGCAGCAAAACGCATCACAGCTTGTTACCGCAGGCTGAGAAGATGCTGCTGTCTCGATATGGAACATCGGACTGTTGCTAACGCTCTCATCCGAACATGGAGGGGTTCCATCCCACGTCTGTGCCGCCTTATAAATCCAGGTCATGGGCAAGTCCTGGGTCCTGCAGGTACATGCCACTCACTGCAATATCTTACTGTACCTTCAAAGTCGGCAAGACAGCGCAAGCCGGACCTTGCAATGCCGATTGTCGCCTGTTGGTCCCCGAGTGACCAAGTCTCCGGGATTGCCTACCACTCGCCGTACTCTGGTCGGTCGTAAGACGAGCCATCCGGGGTCATCGGCCAGGCATGTCATCCTATGCATATATTAACAGAACTCTCCGAACTGCAAGGGTACAACTCCAGCTGTCAACAGCTATGATGGCGCACGTCCATCTTTCATCGTCTCCGATTCTGCCACAAAGCACCCAATGAGATTTTGCTATCGACTACTCTAACACCATCCTTCCACTCAACAGTTTTCGAGCCATTCCACTCTGAGCTCTGGGTCCCGTCACATGGCTCCACTCTCCTTGCCGCTGGCGCCCGGGGATGCTGTCCCGGTCACCAGACAGCAATCCTAGTACCATAGCTAGCCGCAGGTATCCATGATTACGGTTGAAACTTTCCTCTACTCATCCAATAGGGCGACGTGCATATTGCTCTTTCGCGGCCTCCCGACATTATTGGTGCGGACATTTTTCGATTAACGCAAAGCCAAGCTCTGACCAATCCACGAAGGCTCCTACAACCCTGTAATCTGTCAAAAGTGGAGCAATACTGCAGTCTAGAGGAGCCGCTGTCAAAGCTGGCCGCCAGCCGCGGCGGCACCAGAAATCTTTGATTCGTTCGCCGGAGCGCCCTCCCCATGCAATTCTTAAGTATCAAACTATCCCAGGAACTTGCCGGGGTCCCTGATTCTCACTCCGGTGCCGAGCGACCTCAGCAACCTGAGAGTGGAGCCCTGATCCGATAGGAAGCTCCCTCACCACACTTCCAAGCTCCAGTGTTTGTTTTGTGGCATTGCTTTTGGCATCAGTCCAATGATATTGTCTGTCGGTTCAGCTGAACCCCACAATCACATCAATCGAGGTCACGATACCCTTTATGAGCTCGATCATGACTCTTTCCAATCTCCAAGCCCCCAACAAGAGGATGTTGCTGAGCTCATTAGAGGCAACTCCAAGCTTCAGGAGGATGATGGCAGGATTCTATCGGTAGCCATTCAGCGATCCGCCATTGCGTATTACTCGACACGATATGATTCACTGATCATGCCAGAGATGAGTCTATAAAGACTGGGTGAGTGACCACTTTCTTTACTTTTCGTACCATCGCACTCCTGATTCCGAAGTATTTTCAGTCAGCAGACTTCCTACATAAAGCGGTAATTCTATCACTTCAACAAGTACTATTCTTCAAGAAGCCTCTCTTAAATTACGCCCCATCTATTTCCATCACAATGGCTGGCTTTCAATGCAGATACGCCAATCAGTTTCCGTGGCCGCACGAGCAAGTCCAGGTGGCGTATCAGCCCTGTGCGAATTGCATCGTACGTGTAGTCAGGTAGACTGACCGCGCCGATGTAAACTAACTCCTACCAGGCACATGGATACAATAACTCCAACGACATTGGATATGGGCAGCATTCGGAGACCAGCATGAGCATCTCCGGAGGCCACATGGCTGAAGGCCCGGGTCTCAGCATGGGAACAGCCCTCAACATCGGCCCTAGTCCTTGCCATATAGCTGCCCCTGTCGAAGCAGGACTTATACTAGGCTCCGCCCAGGAGATCCCCACCACGGCCTCGGTCGACTAGGCCATGGTGAAACCAACACAGCAAACCGCTGCGGTACATAGGACCTGGACGCGGGCCCCTTGGACATGCTGTGGCGCTATGTCGGCAACAGAGTTAGAGGACCGGGCACAAAAGAACGCAAAATGGACATACGGGTAGGCAAGCAAGGATATGAAATTTCTCGGGAGGACTTTTGGAGCGCACACTTTTCGCGAGGGAAGGATATCTGGTATCGTTCGTTTTGTTGGAGGTTTAGCTTTTGTCTCTCGCCACTCACAACGTCGCTCATTTGGGATTACGCAAGCAAAATAATGACAACTGATTTCGGCCGAACCAGCTGTCCGATCTAAACGCTGTGGCTTTTTTCGGCAGGATTCAACTTGTTCCGCTCCCCTGTTCGAGCCAGAGCCCCAATTCCTTCCGCTGCTGTTCGTCATTATTGCTGCCCAAACACCCTACCCTTCCACTTCTTCCAACAAAGGAGACCCTTGAGCTTGCACGCATCAGGAGCAATATGCGAGCTTTTTCCTGTTCCCGAATCTTTCTCCCTGTGCCAAAATCTTTCTTCCTGTTCGCGAATCTCTGTCATCATCTCCCTATGCCCAAACCTCTCCCTTCTCCCTGTCCCATCTCCCATCCTACGTCAGCTCTCCTTCCAAGGGAAACCCTCCTCCTAGTCACCACTACGCCAAGCCCATCTGCGCCTCCATCTAAGCCCACGATTCCCACGACCCATGGCCATCCCACGCTCCCACAAGCATCATAATCTAGATGCCTAACACACGCACGTGCTTCTAGTGCCCCTAACGCACACACATGCTTCTCTTCTTGTCTATATCATCCCTCCGCACCGCAGTCCCTTGCTATACCCTCCAAGTCCCCTCTCGCGCCACAGTCCCAACACGTTCCTCGCTTCCTTCTATCTCTCCGTTTCCCACCGACATTTGAACAGCCTAGGTTCCCATCCCTCGGGCCGTGGATTCCAATAACGTGGTTCTTCCGACAGAGGATTTAGGTAACTAGGGAGACTGGAGAAGATATGCTTTGCTTTGCCCTATGCCCTTTCCCCCATCGCCTCCCCATCTCGCCCACGCAATATAGCCTACCTCGGGCCGTCAATCCAGCAATATGGTTCTTCCGAGCAAACGGATTCAGGTAGATATGGCTATGCTTTGCTTTGCCCTTTACCCTTGGCGCCCTTCTGCCCTTCCCCATTCCCATTCCCAGATTTCCAACAACCATCGCCACCCCTTCTCACCCACGCGGTTCTCAGCCCACTAGGGCCGTTGGATTCCATCAACGTGGTTCTTCCGGGAAAGCTGCTGTAGGATTCTGGTAACTAGGCAGACTTGAGAAGATATGCTTTGCTTTGCTCTTTTTCCTCTTTCTGACATCATTGTCCACAGACTTTAGTTCATCCTCGGACCGTTGAAATTCAGCAACGTGATTTTTTCGAGAAAGCTTTCGCGCATACAGAGACCTTGGGTAGATTAATACAGAAAGACTGGAGAAGATATGCTTTGCTTTGCCCTCCTTCCCCATTTCTGACACCATCGCCCACGGACTTTAATTCGGGCTGTGGAATCCAAGATTGTGGTTCTTCCGAGAGAAGGATTTAGGTAGATATGGTTATGCTTTGCCCTATTCCCCTTTGTCCCATTCCCCGATTCCCATTTCCAGATTCCCAACAGTCGTCAGCCTCTCCCCTTCTCGCCCCGGACATTAGCTTAAGTCGGGCCGTGGAGTCCAAGAACGTGGTTCTTCCGAGAAGTAGGATTATGGTAGATATGCCTTGCCCTTTCCCCATTGCCATTCCCATTCCCAGATTGCCAACAACCATAACTATAAGCCTCCCCTTCTCTCCCACGCATTAACAACATAGCCTAGGTTCCACACCCTCGGGCCGTGGACTCCAAGAACGTGGTTCTTCCGAAAAGTAGGATTCAGGTAGATGTGGATAACCTTTTCTTTGCCCAACACCCCTTCTCACCCACGCCTACTCCCCCAAAACCAAAAAAGGTGGAAACGACTGCGCAACATTACCATCCCCGAATCCGATATCGAGTCTTCACGCTACAGGGACAGGGCACCGTGCCGCGATATCGGGACCGGACTCAAGTGGGACCGGGGAAATAAGAAGAAATAACGCGATCGGTTTGGTTGTATGATATGGGGGGCGTTGTTGTCCCTATATCTTTCTTGCATCGGTTGTGTTCACCTCGGGCTTTTTTTTCCCTTCTCTTCGCTTTTGCCTACATCTACACCCACCTCGGCCTTTCGATCTTTTTTTTGAAAGAAAGACCAAAGAGGTGTGCAAGGAAAAAAAGTAGTACTTACTTTGAATCTCAATCCCAATCGCAAGCTCAAACCCCCATCCAAACCTCCAAGCCCAGCGTTACTCTCATCTCTCTTCCCACAACCCAGCTCTACCATCTCATCCCACCCCTCCTCCTCGCACACCGAAACAAGCAATGTATTTCCAATGTCGCCCACTAAATCCCGTCTCACTTTTTCCCATCAGCATCCACGAATCCTCTTCCCAATCCCTGCCCCTTCCCTCTCCGTGCTCTAACCAAACCGTATTGAGACAATTGCCCTCAGAAACGAAAAGAAGAACAAAGAATGCTGGGGCGTGGAGGGTTATAGGATCGATTTCAGATTTTTTTTTTTTTTTTTTTTTTTTTGAGATTTGAGAACTCAGGTTCTTGCGGGGGCTGTTCAGTACTAGGGAGCAGGGAAGGTTGTGGAGGATCAGGGTGATGGAGACGAAAGGAGTAAAAAGGTAAAGGAAACCGAAGCCTGCACGGAGGTACCTAACGCAACTGTGTTTGGGGCGATAAGTTCATCTCAATGGTGTTGCCCGGATGGATACATGCCGCTAAATTTTCAACCGTCCCTCACCCCAGATTGCAAATATCTTGAATAGGTACTTCCCCTTTTCTATGATTTCCAATCATGATGATGGTGTCCATTAACCCCATTTGTCATCACCACCTCTTTGACCCCGACCGCGCTATCCTCGCCTCCGATACCATTCGTTGTGATAGCCGCCTGGCCACCAACGCCCTCAATGCGTCTCCTCTCCTCCTCTTCCCGCACCCGCTCCGTCTCCCTTCGCATGCTTTCCATATCCCACCCGTCTCCCTCCTCCTCTTCCTCACCATCTTCCCCTTCCCCATCCCCATCTTCATCGTCCTCATCGTCATCACTCGCCTCCTCATCACTACTCTCCTCCCAGGCCCCACTCTCAAACATCGCCCGTCCGGTCGCTTCCTTCGCCCTCTTGGCCTCCTCCTCCGCCGCCTTCTTGTCCAGCCGCTCCTTTTTCCATTTCGCGAACGTTTCCGGCGTCACGGGTGTCAGCGTCCCGGTTAGCTTCTGGCGCTCCGTCTCGAGGAATTCTTCTAGCGTGAGGGTTTTGAGAGGGGATTTGTCGAGGAGGGCTTTTTCGGCGAGGCGTTGCTCGCGGGTTTTGAGTATGAATCTATAGTTGTCGAATTAGCCGTGGTCTTTTTTTGTTTGAGGGGCACCCCGAGGCCGAGGCCAGAAGGGCGGAAAGTGGAGCATAGAGGGATTTAGGCAAAGAACGTACCCGGGCGGTAAACTGTGCTTGTACATGCATTTATCGCCTCCGTTCGGACAGGTCCAGAACCAACCGTATTTCCCCATTTCGACCGCTTCGATGAAGTATTTGCAGACTTTGTCGGTGGTGGTTTTGGGGTTGCCGTGTTTGCTGAGGACGACTTGGCGGAGTTTTTCTATCATCTCTGGTCAGCGTCGCCGTCCTCACCGAGAGATAAGATCGCCATTGAATTCGATTCTTGGGGAAATTGCGGGGTATACCTTCATCCCAATTAGCCATATCGTCCTTCTTCCTCTCTTCCTCCTCCTTCTCTTTCTCCGCATCCCTAGTATCCTGGTACAGGTTCCTCTTTTCGCCCTTCCTCTCAATCGCAAGATCATGGCTAAACTTGCATTTCCTTCCCTTGTCACAATTTCCCTGCTTATAGAACTGACATAGCACGGTCTTGGGATCGACGCCAAAGGGCACTTTCTGGACTTGCACTGGCTTGAACAGGTCGGCAGTTTCTCGTTTCGCTTGTTCTGAGGCGGCCTTCTCCTTTTCGCGCTGGGCTTTTTCGGCGTCTTTGCGTTTTTGTTCGGGGGATTTGGCGGATGCGGCTTGGGACTTTATGGCTTGAATTTGTTTTTGGGCTTGTGATCCTTTTTTCTGGGGGCAACGTCAGGACTTGTGCAAGGGATATTTGACGCAGGTGTTCGCCGAGGTTCGGGCTCGGCTTTCTTTACGTGAGGGAGGGCAAAACTGACGTTTTTCATGCCAAAGGTCTGGAGGATCTATGTCAGCGATTGACTGGTACAGGCGATGTGGGCTGAATCTGACCTTGTCTTCCACGATCTTCGACGAAGAAGGCTTGGCCTTCTTCTCATTGTTCTTTGGAGGCATTATTGAGTCTGTATATGATATGGTTTATGTGCTGAAGGCAGCTGAGCCAGACTCTGCGGACGCAGCGCAATGCGCGGTTGCCAATAGGTCTATAGACGAAGAACAGTAGGGAGTGATAGCGTGATGCGAATAGTAAAGTGTTCTGAGGGCCAAGTATCAGGCAGTTCAAGGCGGAAGAGAGATGAGTCGGTGGGGTTTATTCAAAGACCATAGGGCTGCTAGCGCCATTCTGCGGCGAACATGCGATGAGTGTCCTTCAGAACATCTCCCAGCTCCACCACCCATTGCCAGCTACACGTCCATCCAGAAGCCTACTCCAAGCCACTCCTCCACGTTCACCGCTTTCAGCAATCCATCTTCAGAACTCCTTCGGAATTCCATCCAAGAGGCCCGCCCAACGAGTGCCCGCTCTGGCACCTCTCCCACATCTCCTCCCATCACCACATCTCACCCTTCTGACAACCTCCCGCCCGCGAAAATGATCTCAGACGACGATCTCTACAGGCTCGCCATCTTCCTCGGCTGCCTCGCCATGCTTCTCATCGTCCTCTACCACTTCCTAGAAGTCAACGCGCAGGACGACTCACCAGCGGCACCACCCGAGAAAGAGAAGGGAGCTTCGAAACCAGGGGTGGAAAAGAAACATGGGGGTGGGAAATCATAACCAGGGTGCACTTGGCGCGAGAATTCCAGTTGGAGGAATAAGGGGAGGGTTCGGTCTGGTGGAGAGTGGAGAACGTGGGAAGATGTGGGGATGTGGATGAAGGAGTGGGAAGAGCTTTTACAGTCCACGGGAAAGGACGATGAGGCGATGATGACGGCAGTTGGGGCTCCAGAACCGCTCAGATGCTGAAGGGACTTATTCTAATATGAGGAAAAAGAGTGGACGCCAATGTCATCATCTTAGTCTGGGAACCTGAAAGAAACAAGTCAAAGCGCGAATTCTATGGCAGCCGGTTGATTTACACAGAGCTGGCCGTAAGGTTCAGTCCGAATCCTCTCAATTCGCTAACTTGGCTACTGCCCTGCCTTGAAGTATTCGACTGACCCTGCCGTTTGAACCCATTTGATCGCGCTACTATGAGCCGTTCTAGCTGCATTCCATGACATGGTACGCATATAACGTCCGGAAATCCACATCTACACATCCTTGGTAGCCACTTCCCTCAACTCATCTGGCCCTTCTTCCAGTAACCCCCGCTTGGCATCAGTGACGAATTTATGTCCGCCTCTTTCAACCCCTGGTCCTAGTTTTCTCTTTCGTGTTGCAAGATTATCAAAGACCGCTTGAGCCTTCTGAGCCTCCGTCTTGTTCTCATGAGCAGTGTGAAAGGCTTTTGCCACTTTGGCACGTTCGTTGGCAGGGATAGTAGCGAGGCTGAAGGGATCTGCTCTCGAGTTTTTGGAGCTGGCCGTAGGAGTGACTTGGCGGTTTTGACTATCGCTGAGGTAGTCGGAAGCTTCCGCATCTAAATGATTATGTTAGTACATGACCATGCCTCAAGTTCGAGCAAGCTGAACTAACCTGATGGGTGAGGAGATGGGCCGTCCCCAAGTTCCCATGCGTATTGTTCCAGATGCCGGCCGTTCATATGGCGTTCCCATGCAGTCTCTGACTTGAACGTTAGTCTTTGTCGTTCGCCAGTCGAGCTCCCAACATTAGTAGTGCCACAGTCTTGCCAGAAACATTTCAGATCATCATCAAATTCCGATAAATGGTTGCGGACGTGCTTTCGCAACGTTTCAAGATTATGAAGCTTGCCTTCGCAATTCTTCCATCGACACCTATATACTTGATACTTGGGTAGAGGTGCTGGAGAAGACTTCACTTGCTTCATTTTCGCTTGACGAGACGCAGATTCGTTTGTGTTTGGCGAGCGTGGTATTACAACAGCGAAAGGAGATGTGATGATTTGGTTGCGCAAACCACTAGGTCTCGCTGGAGTTGTGGAGATACGCGAAAAGTTAGGTGTTCCAGTGATTCTAGAATCCGGCATGGTAGATGATTCTGCAAGATTGCTTGATGGAGGATTTTCGTTGGACGGTGGAGGGGCAGCAGCAGGTGAAGGGACAGCAGCAGAAGCTGTATGGTCAGTGCGAAGAGGCTGGCTCGGCACAGACAAGGGGGTAGAGGAGTCGTTCGTGATCAGTGAGGTCGTAGAAGTTCTGTTCTTTGGTGGCCGTCCCCTTCGCTTTTTACCCGAATCTGTCGGATTCAAGCTAGCTCGTGCTTCAGTTCGATTCACAGGTTTTGCAGATGGAGTTGAGGGTTGATTTGAGGCGCTAATCGGTGCACTGATACCAGCCCCTAGCATTGAAACGTCCGGTATTTGGACTTGGGAGATCTCAGGTTGGCCGGACGACGTTGCAGCGGCGTCCCTCGACGATGCTCTTGGACGACCACCACGACTTGGTCTCGGCCCACGTCCTCGACCCCGACCTCGGCCTCGACCTCGACCTGAGCTTGGGCTTGCCGGGAAGAAGCCTTTCGTTGGTCCAGAGGGGGCAGCATCCAGCATAACCACGTCTTCAGCGCTACTGTCGACATTGGTGACTGCTAGCCGGCTTCGGCGGGCTTGATTCGACTGCAATCCTCGCGTAATACTTTCATCAGCTTCCTCGACTTCCTCGTCGTCGGCATCATTGACATCGTCTTGCGGCGGTAATTGTTCCTCCTCCGCAATACGCGGTTTGACCGGAGGACCCCCTGGATCAATCAGATCCCAGTTGAAAGTTCCCAAATCACTGCCGTAATCCACATGGCGGAACGCACTACGCAGAGGATCAAGGTGGTAATTCAATGCTGACATTGTAGGATGTTTGCCTGCGGCCACTAGAATGTCGCGAGCAATGGTTTTGGAATCGTACGTGGAACGTCGCAATGCGTGAGCTCGACCATTCATAGGCTTTATAACGTCTCTGGACTTTCGAAGACGCTCTCCGATGGGTGTGGAGCGACTCTTGAATCGTGAAAGTCCGGAAACGGCGTCGTCGTCGCTTGCAGCTGCGGAAGAGCTAGGTCCAGCTCCAGCTCCAGGTGAAGGACGAATCCCTTTAGATTTCCAGATGAGATCATTTCTGTCTTGAAGGGGTGCGGACGTTTCAGCAATTGCTTTACTAGCCATTGCTGCCTCCATAGTAGCTTTTACCTGTTGCATGTGCTTGAGTTGCTCAATCTTTTCCAGCTCTTGCGCACGTTGGCGCTTCAGCTCCTCATCAGAAGACATTTCGGCCGTGAGATCTACAATCTCTCCGAAGCTCCGTTTGCGAGCCTGCTCTTGTTTGCTGAGGGGTAGGGGCTCAGCGGGTTGTTGCGTTGCCGCCTCAAATGAGCCGTTAGGGATTTGATGAGAAGTGCTGAAGATTTGTGAAGGCCGATCAGCTGGCTTTGCTTTCTTACGGCGTACGATCTTATCCTTCTTGATGGCTGAATGCTCATTGGTATGAGTTTGCCAATCCTGTCCATGTGGGAGGTTTGCGAACATTGGCGCTGCAGGCGCGACATTCTTCGACGCGCTAGTGTCTGTGGCTTGCCATGTAGTTGATGATTGTGGCTTTGGTGCAGATGTTGAGCCTTGAGAATCCTGCTTCAACTTAGGGACAGCAGCGAGTAACTGTTGAGCAAAGGGAGTACGATCGACAGCAAAACCCTTAGCCTCTAGTATCTCGCAAAGCTCATCATAACTTGGCCCTTGGTTCAGAATGTTATGGATTTCCGTTGATGATATTAGCTTTCCTACATTCTTAGGATTCGACAACAGCGTATCGCGAGCTGCACTCGCAAGATTCCATTTGTCTGCCTCTGGCCAAAGCGTCTGCCCTGATGCCCTTGGCGCTGAATTTGCGGGGCTAGAATCGACAGTTGAAGATGTTGTTCCTGGAGGCTGAACGGCTGTTGGAGGCGCTGATGTTATTTTCTTCGAGGCAGATTTCATCGCTGACTTGAGAGGTTTCTTGCCAGAAACCCAGACTTTTTGTATTGAGGGCTCTGACTGCTCTGAAGGTGGCAGGTCGGTTGTTGGCGTTTGTGGAGCGACAGCAGGCGGGTCAAAGCCTTGAGCGATGTTATTTGGCTCTTGGGCCTCGCCAGCCATATTGAAGGCGTCATGAACATCAGAATGTTTCATCGCTGACAAAGAATGTCGTCCTCCTCTCGACCTCCTGCCAGGCCTTCCACGCCGAGCAGCAGGGAATTTGCCGCGGTCTAGCTCACCATTCTCGATGGGGTTTTCAGTAGCAGCTGAAATGACGGGTGTGGTACTGGGACTTTGCACACTCGGTACCTGCGGTGACGGCAAAGCAACCTCTCTACTAGCCGGCAACTCCGCGGCTGGTGCCTGGGTCGAGTCTTTCGACGAGGTAGGAGGTTGAGCTTTCTTGACGGTTTCCCAAATTTGAGAAAATAGTGCAGGATCTTTCGACTTATATTCTCGCATTTTCTCGAGCATGAGCTTCATCTCCGCCTCCATTTGTTCCTTCTTCCGAGCTTCGTCATCTTCTCCATCGATCAAGGCACCATTAACAAGATTGTTTTGAGCCGCCAGCTGCGCCTGCTTTATTGCTTCTGCCTTCTTCTTCGCTTGCTCGACTTCGGCGGCAGCTTTTCTTTTCGCAGCCTCCGCTTCAGCCTGTCTCTTCTCGTATTCATAATGATTGAATACCTGGTTCGGATCAACTGTTGTCGGATGCTGCTGTTGAACGGCAGTCGTCTGTGGCTCTGTGTTTAGAACAGGCGTTAGGTTTTTGACGGGTGGCAACTGAGTCGGCTGAGGGTTGTTTCTGTGAGGTGTCGCTAGCTCTTTAGAATTACTGGACTGTGAGAGATTGTGACTATTCGCTGGATAATCTGCATTTGAAGGATTTGGATTCCCTGCATTGCTAGAAGCATTGCTCCCTCCAGGGCGCGGTTTCTGTGTGCTTTTGGGTCTACTTATAGAAGCCGGAACGGAAGGTGCGCTGGGTTTGTATGATTGAGTAGAAGGGACTTGAGCTTGGCTCGGTGCGGGAGCTGAAGGCGGTTGCGCAGGCGTATTGGCGTTCACCTGGGGCGAATGATTTGCCTGACCTGATCGAACGTGTGGAGCGTGTGTGCTTTGGCCGCTTGCTGGTCGGGAGGGCGGTGCTGTTGCTTGGTAACTGGCTCTTCTTGTGTCACCCATTTCATGACGCATTGGCTGTGAGTGTGGATATGCTGAACTTTGATAGCCTCCGTGATTACCAGAGTAGGCGGTATACTGCTGGTTCTGCTGACTGTGCTGCCCTAGATTCTGTTGGTTTGCAGTCGCTGGATAGGCGGAATAGGACTTTGCAATTGTACTTGGGGAGTTGATTCCGCTTGTTGGACGCGAACCTCGACTATCAGTTCTTTGAATGTTCTGTCCATCGCTTTGGCCTTGAGTCTGGTCATAACCTCCAGCAGAGGCTTGCCTGTTGTAGTCACCGACCCGTTGAACGTTATCGCCAGAGCTTCTTAATGTCGAGGCATATGCCAAGTTCCCTAACGCGGAGGTATCTCCTGCTGTACGAGCACCCGAAGCGTAACCATATTCATTGCGCTGATTCTGATACCCCGGATGTGCCTGACCCTCCAAATTAGTGTATCTCGCTGTAGTCCCGTACGCATTTTGGGAGCTTTGCGGTTGCTGCTGGTTACTTATGGAGGCACTTGGCGTTGGTGTAGCGTAGGTCTGGCGCTGATATCCTCCATTGCTACCTGGTGTGTTTTGATACGAAAAGTGACTTCGCTCGTTCGAGTCGCCTTGCTGTGAGTTGAAGTATGGCGAGTAATTTCCGAAAGCCCCATTGTATGCCATCTCAACGACCCCTGAAGATCCGTGCGCTGGCTACTTGTAAGTGAGAAAGGTAAAAACGTCTGATAGAAGGAACGTGAGATTGCTAATCGCAGGCCGATAGATGCGAGTCTCGTATGTAAGAGAGACTGCTCATTGTGCCGAAGTGAGTTGAGCTTGTCAGGTTGCGATCGGTCTCAGTCTATCTGATCTGAAAAGACCAAGCAGAACGCAAGCGAATCACTGAAGATGATCTGTTGTACATGTAGACCTCCCGCCCTTTGAGCAGGAAACGCGACCGAGGATTGTACAGTATGTTAGAACGGCGCGCAGAACTGACGATGATCTTTCAAGATGCAAACCCTCTGCGACTCGTCCAATAAGCTGCTGGCTTGGCATCGCTCGCCTATCAGTCCAGAAGCTCACTAGCGCCGAAATGTATCCCACACGTTTTGCGATTCCTTAGACACTTCAGAAGTGGCCCAGCGAAAATTCGTCAGAACGATTAACTTCGACATCACGGCCACAATGACGAAGATCAATACCTGTAGGCTCTACATTTCTTCAGCCGTATATGGGAATTGCCAATGCTAATGCGAAACCCGTAGCCCTCCACTCCTCACGGAGGAAATCACGCAAAGCACACTTCAGCGCGCCCTCCTCCGTACGCCGAGTCATCATGTCCGCTCCTCTCAACAAAGAGCTCCGAGACAAGCACAAGGTGCGTCTCCTTCCCTTGAGCACGAATTAGCGTTTCTCTAATCAGGGATCCTTACTTACCACTCCACCCATCTTTAGGTCCGCTCAATCCCGATCCGCAAAGACGACGAAGTAACCATCATGCGCGGGGCATACAAGGGCCGCGAAGGCACCATCTCCTCCGTATACCGCCTGAAATACGTCGTCCACATCAAAGGGATAGTGCGTGAGAAGACTAATGGGCAGAGCGTGCCGATCGGGGTTCATCCCAGTAAAGTGGTTATCACGAAGCTGAAGCTTGATAAGGACCGCGAGAAGATTCTGGAGCGAGTTGCGAAGGGGAGGGAAGAAAAAGCACAGAGGGGGAAGGAGTCGTAGGATGGTGGGGTGAAGGAGAAGAACTGTACTTTGCAATCTGAGTTTGAGGTGATACCAGACAGCGATTCAAGCAGTCAAAGGCACCAACCAGTTTTGAAAGTATTCAAACAACATGGGACTTTCTTTGGCCAAAATTGCCCGACAGATTCGGAGGAAGCTCCTTTTCCAACCCTCTTCTTCTCTCTCCAATCGCCATATTATCTCCTCATCAACCTCCCCCTTGCGGACGGAATCATAATGGTTGCTGAGGTAAACGATCGGCGCAGATCGAGTATCCTTGTCTTGGACTTATAGAGGACAAGGCTTACCTGCAGACTGTTTCTGAGATCTGAAAAGAATCGATGAAGTGAGAGTTTGATGGTAAGAGACATCAAATCACCTCCATCTTAGGGACTCTGGACTACTCAACCCGCAGTAGAATAGGTAAAGTGGTTGGACGTCGTTACTTTCTTTTCCATTCAATTTCGCTGTATAAGCTATTCTCGAACAGTCCTGCTATTTTTGATGGCAGCGTGCACTCGGTTTGCCTGTTTCTCCTAATATCAAGCTGCCAGAACCTAATTGTCAGTAAGAGAACAAGGTGGCACAACTCCATCTGTTTGTCCCGTGGTGGCTGGCACTCGCTTTGGGCGCTCGGAGGCTGGCCCAAAGATGATTCCTGGGACCTTGCTCTGGGGGCATCCTTGGGGAAGCCTTGGCTGGCTTCAGGTAGCACCCCACCTAGAGGCTTACCACGGATCACCGTAAACTACATCCCATCTCCAATCTACAAAGGCGCACGCTGTCTCTGCTAGCTACAGACACTTTACGATACTCAGTATTCCCTTCACATGGACGGTCAGCCTTATGATCTAATCCGAAAAACCGATTCTTCCTCCCCGCAATCGCGCCATCCCCCTCGCGCGTTAGCTGAATAATGCACCATCTTTCGTCATACCTTCTTCTTTCCTCACAGCACTTTCCTACCCTCCATCTCTTCCCCCAATTCCTCTCTTCTCCCCTCTCTCTTTCCAATCCTAGCCATCACAAAACTTGCATGCGCCCCCCATCCCGCCTCTCCTCCATCCTATCCCACACCCGTCCATACACCACAGCTGCAACCCACACACCATCCCAAAATGTCCACCTGCCCCTCACGCCCAGCCATAATCGCCGGCGTAGGCCCCGGCACCGGCGCCTCCGTCGCGCGCAAATTCGCCCAGCAGTACCCCGTCATCCTCATGGCGCGGAACCCGGACAACTACACTCCAATCGTGGAGGAGATCGAGAAGAAGGGAGGCTGGGCGCGGGGGATAAGCGTTGATGTCAGCGACGCGGGGAGCGTGGAGCGGGGGTTCGAGGAGGTGGGGCGGTTGCTTGGAGGAGAGGACAAGGGCGGGAAGGTCGCGGCGGCGGTGTTCAACGTCGGGGGACGATTCATCCGGAAACCGTTCCTGGAGCTGACGCAGGAGGAGTTCGAGGCTGGGTGGGATGCTAATGGGTTTGTTTCTCTCTCTCAGTCCCTCTTTCCCCCTCTCCTCCCCTCCATCCTCCCACGATACTAACCCTCCAGCCGCGGCGCCTACCTCTTCACCCGCGCCATCCTCCCCCTCCTCCTCGCCTCTATCCCCTCTTCCCCCATTCTTCCTCCCCTCCAACGCCCCACCCGCCAACCCTAATCTTCACCTCCGCAACGGCAGCGCTCAAAGGCTCCGCAAACTGCGCCTCCTTCGCGACGGGGAAATTCGCCCTCCGCGCCCTGGCGCAGAGCCTGGCGCGCGAGTTCGGGCCCAAGGGCGTGCACGTCGCGCACGCGGTCATCGATGGCGTGATTGATATCCCGCGCACGAAGGGGTGGAAGGTTGAGGGCGAGGATGCGAAGATTAGTGCTGATGCTGTGAGTTTTTGTGTTTTTTTTTTTCTGTCTTGCCACTGTGCCCCGCTTCTTTTAGGGGTGGTTTGTGGTGGGGGATGGGTTGGGGAGGGAGTGGGACTGGAATTGAAATGAGAGGAGGGGGGATTGTGGGGATTTGAGAGATGTTTGGGGAGGCATACAAGAGCTGACGCTGAAACGCTGTAGATCGCGGACGCGTATTGGTACCTCCACACGCAGCCGCGGACGACATTCACAAACGAGATCGACATCCGGCCTTACGTAGAGAAGTGGTAGCCATACGTAGCCACACCAACTCAAAAAACTAAAATCCATCACTTAGGAACATAAGCTATCTCAAGTCCAATTCCCATCCTCCCCTCCCCCACCAACCTATCGATCTAAAAACTCCACATGCGATAGTCATTCAATTCCCCCAAGACGTAGTATCTAGCCCCCCACTACATCATGCACCCCGTAGCCTTGCTGCTACCGACCTCACTAGCACCCAACCTAACCCTCTTCTTCCCGCCCCCGATCAGGAGATTCCAGCCCCAGCTCTCGACGACCCATTCGTACCACACCTTGCGCTCGTCCGTGCAGCGCCGGATCGTGACCGTCAGCTCGGCGTGGTCGGGGAGGTACATTGGGGTCTGTGGTGGTATATCAGTTAGACCGCTGCTAATCCCGATTCTAGAACTGCGAAAAGAGAGGGAGGGTAGGGGATGGGGATAAGGGAAGTAAAGGGAGAGGGGACAGGCCTACCCTCAACGGAAAAAAGATCGGAAACCAACTCATCATATCCGCGCTCTTATCCTCCATCGTCAACGGATTCGTACTCAGCTCCACCCCAGGATACAGCACCGTCTCGAAATACCCGGCCAGGCCATGACAAACGCCCCGATCCCTCGTGCGGAAGGTGAGGCGCGCTTGGCGCGTATTATGCGAATTTGTCGCCGGCGCGGGGAAGGGCGTGGGTTCGTGGATGAAGGACCAGACGGGCTGGACGTTGGGGCGCGGGTCGCGGGATTGGGATTGGGGCGCGGGCAGGCTGGTGGTGGAGAGGTAGTCGATTGCCTGCAGCATGACGACCCAGGGGGTGTCGGGGGCTGCGGGGTCCTTGGGGGCGCGGGAGGAGATGTCGGCGTGGAGTTTTGGGGCCGAGATGGGCGTTAGGAAGGCGGTGTAGTTGCAGGGGATGGAGAGGCCGTGGGATTGGTTCAGGAGGGGCAGAATCCCGTCCAGGCATTCAGGGGAGAGCTCGTTGTCGGCGAAGGAGCCGAGGAGCTCCGAGATCAGGATGTCGATTGGGGTGTACATCCCTGGGAGCTGCTTCGTTGGGGGGCCAGGCGCGAGCTTATCGTTGTCGTGACCCGTGTGGATCGCTTCCCGCAACGGACCTTTCCAGGACCGCATGTCGGAGCGGACGATGTTGACGCGGTTTTGCCAGTGGTTCTGGTTGTTTCGCTCGAGGATGACGCAGGCGTTGGGGTTCTTCTCCAGCGCCCACAGCTCGATTTCTACACCCACTGCCTCACTTGCCTTGAGCGCTCGTGTCACCAATGGTCCCCGACCGGCTCCAACCACGGCAACTACAACTCGACCGTTTGGGCCTGATGCTACTTTGCCTTCCTCTTCCCAGTCACTCAATGCTCGTGATATTGCCCGTTCGTACCAATCATACTTTACGGGGCATTTCTCAAAGACCTCATAAGTGACGCTTTCGAGGTTGTCGGTCAGTGGCTGCAAAGGGGTTTGAAGGTAATCCTGGAAGCCGGCACCATATCGTTCAAGCAGGGTCCTTGCAGGCTGCCTCTTTTGCAGATACCGAAAATACATCAGATGAACAGTCGGGTCGCTGGTCTTCCGACTCTTGATCTTGGCTGGCTGTTTGGAGGCTTCTGAAGGTAATGGGAAAGCGTCCGCTGTGACGTTGGGGTACAGATCTCCATTGGCCACCGGTACAGAGGCATCCAAACGATCGATGCCCGGGATCGGCCCGACATCATTGAGGAGTATCCAGGGTGGGTTTCGAAGTCGCATATATTTCGAAAGTAGTGCTCGATGATAATCTCCCAGGACCGGTTCGCCCCTGGGACTTGGTAGAAAAGTATTTGCACTGAAGATCAGGAGTCGCAGTGGCTCACAGTACCATCGAGATTGTATACCAAGCGGAAGGATGGCTTGATGTATGTCAAGTGCTGGAGGAGAAATTGGATTAGCTGTGCGCCTTTGTGCCAGTGTAATGTTGCCAGCATCAGGGCGTCAATACCTCGGGACGCCAAATTCTCTGAAACGCATTTGACCACGGAGTCTCGATCAAACGGCGAAGTACGAAAGGAAAATATACAATTCAGATGAAGTATGACATAGCAAGGAGAAAGTTCCTGTATTCCTTACCTACAAAAAGCCTAGCATTGTAGTTACAGGTGCTGCGAATGATATTCCAGGCATCCCATGTCCCAAATATATCAGCTTTAGGGTTTGGATCACTACTTGGCCCGACATAACTGGGTCTTGCTCTCGATGCCAGACAGCCATCCTCATCTATCGCTTCAGGGTCGTCGATCATTGGCAGTCTAATATGTACCTGGACATACATCCCAATATCTAAAACCTCCTTCATAGTATAAGCATACTGAGCTACACCGTCTCCATGGATATCACCATGGTGCAGTCGTGGACCTGGCACGATTACATTCGTGACGCCACAAAAAGCGGCGTAAGCAATCTCTAGATGGATGATTTGGCGTGAAATGTTGTATATAACTGGATCTGGTGAGCACAAATCGATCCACGGACTAGCCATGGCAAGTAAATGAGATGTCATCTCGTCAGGCGTCAAATCGGTATCTTCCATCGTCAAAGGGGATACAGATGGTGCAAATTCTGGATCGAGGTCGTCGAACAATGCAAGAACGCGATGCTGGAAATGTGATGTTGTTATAGGGGCTGTAAGCATATCATACTGAATGACTGTCAGCATGATCTTTGAAGAGACCTTCATAGCTTTACGTTGCACTCATGTGCCCGGCGCACGACCTCGTCTGTTACAGGTCTGGATCGTTTGCTTTCATGCTGGCCTATAAAGAAGGCGGGCACGTAATCTTCTTGGGTTGGTGAGTCCATCGTACAGGTGGTGAATAGCAAAGAGTATGATAAGTATCAAGGAGTACAGTCTTAGCATTTGCTGTGGTCCATATGAATTCCTTGTTTCTTACGATGCTTATAAGGCTACTCCATGATAGGTTACAGAAAATAGGTATGGCTGCAACGCCTCCATCAGTTGGGCCTTTGATAGAGTAGCAGCTGCATGAGCAAGGTCCAAGATTGGAAGGCTGACAGCGAAATTCGAGGAATAGGTAGATGAAACATGATGCACCTTGCGTCGACTGAGTGAAGCTATTTCGTTCATCCGCTCAATCACGAGTCCCTTGGCTGCCAAGGCACATCAGGGCTCGCGAGAATTGCATACGTCATAACTCTTGCGGTTCTACTCCGATTCGAATATTTCTTGGAGCGTTAGAATGCTCTCGCTCTGTTCTATGATTTCGTCCAGTTAGGTGGAAATCATACGGGGTAAGTGCTTGAGGTGCAAGCTGCGAATCAACTGTACGGGCGCATTGTATGATTTGGTGGTTGATGAGACCCTGATCTGACACCCTTCCCGGGGCGCAGGTCCGACGGACCGCGTCTCTGTCTCCCAACTCAACCGCCGTCGGGAATTCTGACTCCTCCACCCCGGGTCAACGAGGACGAGGTAATGGGAGGGCCGCGGAGAACGGGCAGGGCGTATAGAACGAGCAGGGCGTATAGAACGAGCAGGTTGCGGAGGACGAGCAGACCACGAAGGACGTGAAGGCGGAGGGCTTTGAAAAACTACGATTACTGGCATATCTGATCACTCGGTATCGTTCTTTCAGGCATAATAGGTCAAGAATGCATTTGCGAGCATTCTCGCAGTCACAGGATGAAAGTGCTGCAGCTCTAATATACAATGGGTCGAGGCCTCAAGAAAGGAAGATCTGCTTTAAAACCAAGAATCAATGATGTTCTCTGATATTGCATACAAGCATGCTGAGATTTTGACCCATTCATGGTGTAGACTGGGGGTCTTCCCCGGAAACCTCTCGGCCAATCAGAATATTTCGGGAAAGTACACCATATTAAGCAAAAATGGGCGTCAGAATATTAAATGAGGGTGTCAATGCAGTATAAACCTTTACAAAATGGCATACCTTTTACGAGAATTGAAGTAATACGTACCGTGAGATCGCTTGGCTCTGATGAAAATCATCAGGTTCGTAGTCAGCACCACGTACAGGTGGATCTCATTGCTGACCGTGCAGGGGCAGGGGAAGGAGAGGGGAGTGGCCGGAGCCGTTGAGTGCAGTGACGGGGGCAGTGGCCGGAGCCGTTGAGTGCAGTGAGGGAGGGGAGTGGCCGGAGCCGTTGAGTGTAGCGTGAGGGGAGTGGCCGGAGCCGTTGAGTGCAGCGAGAGGGGAGGTGGCCGGAGCCGTTGAGTGCAGTGAGGAGGGAGTGAGTAGTGGCCGGAGCCGTTGGGTGCATTGTTACTAAGTAGAGCAAGGCGGTCGGAGGCGTTGAGTACAATCTAGGAAATGCCAAGACATGCCGACTGGATCAAGTTTAGCGCATTATCCTACTCGTTGAAGGGTCCAGATAGTAGAAACAACAAGGGGGTCGATATTACGGTATGGCACGATTGAGTGGTAAAAGGTGGTTAATTTACTATCTACGGCCGGAGGCCAGATATGCTATTCGATGACTAACTAGCGGCCATAACGGCCATCGCACCTGCAGGGCTTACACTATCCCCCCCTAGGTTCTTTGATCTCCTAGCCAGGTTCTTTGATCTCAAAGCCACCTGTCATAGCATTCCAACCTGTCGTCCTCCGTAGTGCGTTCCTTTTGGAAAATAGGCCAAAGTAGACTGAAGAAATAAACCACCAATGGCTTCGGCCGTAGTGTGTTCCTTTGTCAGAATAGAGCGAAACGAAATAAAAGGAATCTGAAGTAAATCATCAAGGTATGACTCTTGCCGTAAGAAGAATTTTCAAGGTAATTGGGAAAATAGTGGCTCCGGCCGTAATGCGTTCCTTTTGATAAATAGGCCAAAGTAGACTGAAAAAATGAACTCAATGGCCTCGACCGTAATGCGTTCCCTCTGTGAGATATGCCAAAATAGACGAAAAGCGAAATAAGAAAAATCTGAAATAAATCATCAAAATATGACTTCGATCGTAATGCGTTTCCTTTTTGAGAGATAAATCAAAGTAGACGAGAAATCTGAAATAAATCATCAAGATATGACTCTCGTCATAGTGCGATGTAAAACTAATTTTCCAGCGCTGTGTCGAAATCTTGAGTTTTCGTCTCTGAAAATAAGAAATCGTGATCTTCTGCTCGTATAATAATTTTCTTGTTTTTTTTCGTCTTCGCTGTCAATCTTTTTTCCTTAGCTATTTTTGACAGCTTCTCTGTGTTCACTTCTAAATCATTTAAATACGTTTTGAAAATGTTATTTTTCGTTTTCAACGAACGATTTTGTCGTTTCAACTTTTCAATCCGTGTACGAAAAATTCTTGTCGATTTCAATCATAATGCGAACTGTTTTTTATTGACAATTTCGCTAGCGACTTGCTTTCGAATCAATTTCACAATTTTGTTTTCAATCGCTAGTCGAGTTTTTTTCATTTTGAGCATGAACTTGTCGATTTTATAAGCAATGAATTGATAAATCAAATTGACACGCGTTTTTTCGCTGATTTTTTTGTTTTCGAATGTTTTTGCGATTTTTCGAAATTTTCTCGTAAAGAGATTTTTGTTTTGTTTCAATTGTTTCATACGTTTTTTTTTGATTTCAGTTTTTGTTCGAAACAAATTTGATTCGCGAATTTTATTTTTGAAAAACGTCGAATTCGATTGCTCAAAGCTCTTTAAGCGCTTATTCGATTATATAAATTCGTCGTTGTCTTTCTTAAGCATCAAATGATAATATTTTTCGAACAAAACATCTTTAAAATTTCAAGCGTATGAAGTTATGACTCATCGTTTCTTAATCGTAAATGACGTGTCGTTGTTTAATTTCAATAATTTTTTCTCGCTAAATTTATTTTTCATGAAAACGTTCTTCGTGACGTGTTCATATTTTTGTTTTTGTTTTGCTGTCGTTTTTCGCTTTTTCTTCTTTGTTTTGTTCGACTCAACAATTTTTGTTGTCGATTTTTTTTTAACACTCATCGCTTGTTCTTGAAATTTCTGAAAAATTTTTTTTGTGTATCGAAAAAGCTTTTTCGTGTTCTTTGCAATCTTTTTCGTGTTTTTTGTCTGTTGCTTTGCTGTTTTTTTTTGCTTTTTCTGCTTTTTCTTATTTTTATTCTTTTTCTTTGCAATTTTTTCTTGCTTTTCTGTATTCATTGTCTGCATAAATGCTTTTTGCAAATTGATTGAAAATATGAATTGTGATAAAGCGAATAAAAAAAAAATGTGCGAGTTTCTCGTCGTAATGTGCTTTTCAGTCGAATAGTGAGATTGAACTGAATGAGAAAATGATTCCGAAAGTGAAAAATTTGATAATTCGTTCATGATACTTTTGTCGATCGCAAAATTCTGTAATTTTGTGAAACTGAGACGTTTTTGAAGTTAAGACTTGAATTGAATGAAACAGACGATTTTATAAAATGAAATCTAGTTTGAAATGTTCTGAGTCGAAAAACGTATCGTCGAAAATTTGAATTGCGCAAAAATAATGAAAATATTGCGAAAATGAATACGACGAAAATCATCATGTCGTCGCGAAAAGAATTCGCGAAATTGTTATCGTTTTGCGAACATCTCGCTTCGCTCAAATATGTCATTTTGTCATAAATGATTACATTTGTCATCGACGCTTCTAAATTTGAACAGTTTGTAATTGATTGTCTATTTTGATATTTCGAATTTTACATTTCTCAGAATGAAAGTTTAACGTCATCGTGTTTTGAACGAAATGAAAAAATTCACTATTTTATTTTTTTCGGATTTTTCTCGAAATCTCTTCTGTCGAAACAAAAGTCGAAAAACAGTACATCGTAAATATTAGTGAATTATGATTTCTGTGAAATCTTTCAATAGTGCTGATGATGATTTTTTGTCATAAATGATAATTCATTTAGCTCAATTGTGAAATCTCATTATTTGATTTATTTTCTGAAATTCATAATTTGAACACAACTTTTTGAATTTTGTGATTCACACTCTGTTTGAAAATAATGCTAATTGAAATTTCCGAAATGTTATCTTACGACAGACGTTCTCAAATTGGAAAATTTCGTTAAATCTCGAATTTGCGTAGTGATATTCCGAACGTTTCTAAGTTCTGAAACTAAATGAATGCTGAAAAAAACGCTCAAATGTTATCGTCGATTATTTTCGAACACATTTTCAATGACTGTAAAATGAATAATGTAAATTATTGTTGCGTCAACGTTTTTCATTATTTCTTTAAAACATTATGCGACTTCAATCTCGCTCGATTCTCGATTATTGATTGATTAATTGTTGAAAATTCACGATTTTCTTCTTATTGCGTTATCAATTTCATTCTGTTTCGTTCTCATAGTTATCGATTGAAATATTAGATGACACATTTCATCACTTCTTGTCGATCTTTTTCGTTTTTTTTTTTTCGTCGAAATTTTGATCGTTCGTTTGCAATTTTGTCTTTTTAACTTTGATTCTGTTCCGATGTCATTGTCTCACGTTTTGCCGAATTTGATTGTTTATTTCTGTTATCGATTTTCAATTCTGATTTGAATTTTCATGCTTTTTCTTTTCGATTCATAATTTGACATCATTTATCGAATATCGTTTTTTGATTTTCTCGATATATATTTTTTTCAATCAGAGATTTTTTTCGTGTCGCGTCAACTTGTGAACAATATACGAATTTTCTCATTTTGATTTCAATTTATGCGAATGTTGCTTTTTTTGCGCCAAACGTCTGAGCTTAATCAAACATTTCGTCGTAATTGAATTTTTTGACGTCTTTTTGGTTTTCTTTTTCAGTCAACATTTTTTTCTTGATTAAGTCGCTTTTTCATTGCTGTATCACGTAATTCATTCAATTTAGATAATCGTTGTTCAAACGCAAACTTCTCAATAACTAATTTCTTTTCAATATTTGAAAAAAAAACTTTCTTTAAAATAGCATTTTTTATCATTTTCATTCGCAATGAATTTTCGTAAAATGCATTTTCGATAAAATACTTAGATTGATAATCAAACAATATTTTCGTTGAGAAAAATCCGTATATGCGAATTAGTCTGATATTGATTGCATTCACAACGTTAAATAATAACAAATTTCATTCGAAAATCATTTTTGAATGATGTTGTAAAATTGCGCGAAAACAATTCAAAATGAGACGATTGTATCGTTCGAAAAATTCTACAAACTGAAAATGCGAAATCGAAACAAAAATTTGTCGTATTTTACGATGTGATAAATATTTTGAGAATAATTTCTTAAAGTGCGTCTCATTATCGTGATATACAATTCTTGAACATTCGAATACGCTCATCATTTTTCTCTCGAAAAACATGACAGAATTTTCAGAAATTGCGTTTGACATTGCGTCAACGAACAGAAATCGACACATGTAATCGACGTCAATTTGTATAAATCTCGTTTCACTTTTGACGATAAAATTGATCGATTTCAAATAATTTGTTTCGACAAAATCGAATGACTGAATGAAAACAATAAATAAAAATTTTTCAATCGATTTTAAAAAATTCAACATTTGACAATTCGAACATGAGCGACAAAATTCAAAAATATTTTTAAATCTAGTCGATCAATAGTATTTTTCGACTGTTTTGACTTGCGTGATTTTTTCCGAAAAATGTTCACAAACGTTATGCAATAAAATCAAAGTTTGAATCACTTTTTCGACATGAAGACAACGATTATAACGTTCGAATTTTTCAAAATACGTCAATTTTCGCGAATTCTTGTTTTCAATTAACAGAAATTTTTTAGATTTTTTCTCTGACATTTTATGAACGATTTCAAGCAAAAAATTATCAGTCTTGATAACATTTCGAATTTTGTATTTCACGATATTCGCATATCAGAAATCGTTTAATCATTTTTGTCAAGTCACTTTTCAGTCATCTTTCGAAATCGAAAATGTATCATCTTGAAATTGTTCATCATTTGTCGTAACTGAATTTTTTGTTATTCTCGACAATTTGTTCGCTAAAAGAGTAAAAAAATTATTTCATAGAAACTGTTCGTCATCTGTCGTAGTTGAGTTTTCTGTGACAAAAAAAATCATCATCGTAAATTCGAAACTGAAAAATGATGAAAATGAATAATTTATGATTTTCGACAAATCGTTTGTTATGATCAATTCTTTTTCTGAAACATGAATGATATTTAGATTGAATTTCGATAACGTTAATTGTCAACGAGCTATTCTATCTGTTGTATTTTCGCTTTTCAGACATTTCGTTAATGCTGAATGATTCGTGTACAATTTGATCGAATACTGAGAATTTTGTATTAATCACTTGATTTTTGTCAAACATTTCACGATTGTTAATGTTTCTTTTTCAATAATTTGATATTTGATTTGTGAAAAATTGTATTGATAATTTAAAAACATCACTATTTGCATGTCGTTCAGAAATTTTTTACGATGAACGATTTCAAACGAATGATTATCAAGTTGAAATAAAATTTCGTCTGTTTCAGTCTTAAAAACGTCGATAACAAAATGTCATTGACGAATATCATTTCCGTCTGAGCATATGATTTTCATAATTGTTTTTTTAATTTTCTGAAACACTCGTTCATGATTGAAAATTCACAGAAATTTCTTTTTCTGTTTAACATTCTGTTTTTTGTCATTTTTCAGAGTGATGACTGTTTTTTTCACTATGATCGTACGAAGAAAAAAAAATCGATCGACGCGTTCAAAAATGTATTTTTTAAAAAAAGATAACATGTACAGAAAACGTTTCAATTTCTTTTTACAAATAGACGAAGAATATTTTTTAAACACTTTTATCTTGTCTTCATTGAATCTAATGCCTTTAAGATCTCGTCTATGTTCTAATAACTGTATTTTGAACGTGAAGAATTCGCACTTTTTGAGATTCAAAGTAAGTTTTGTCCATACTAGTCTTGAGAAATAATGAGTATGTAAGAAATTAATCAGTGTTTGTAAAATGTCGAATTTTTCTACGTCGTCATCAATAAAGTGATTGAAAATTGAATGTTCAGAATTCACATTCGATAAGACAGATTTTGGATTCGATTTTGATATACTGTTTGTAACAGTATTTTTCAGCTGAAAATATGTCTCAAATTCTTTTGTTGTATTTTGCCTCATTCTAAAATAACAGTAAGATTCAATGATCGTATTGATGTCAAGCTTGTACGCATGAAAAAGATGAACAAAAATCGTTCAAAAATCATTCGTCGCGTTCGCTTTAAATAGATATTTGACGAAAAATTGTGCTAAATTTTTGAAAATTGATTCGATTTTACGCATTGATTGATTCGCTTTGATAATGATTTCGTTTAAATCACAAAAAACATGCATCATTTTCAACTCTTCATTTGATTTTCGAAAAAATCGTGTTTTTGAAAATCAGAAAAAATTGCATTTCATGATGATTTCAGTTTTTTTTAACAATGAAATATTTTTTTTCTGTCATTTCACTTCTTTTGCTGTGTAGAAAACAGACTTAATTATTCGCGAAATGATATGTTGATACGTTGAAATTTTGTGTTCAATTAAATTCGTAAAAAACATATTTCTAATATTCGTAACAAAAACGTCTTTTCAAATTTCTAGTAAGCAATGTATTTCATGTTTTTTCTGATTCGTAACGATCAAATCTCTCATCAGACTTGAAAAAGTCTTCAGTCATAAATTGAACTTTTTTGAAATTTTTGTTAATAACTTTTTTCGAAATTCGACTGATTTTTTGTTAATAAAAAAATTCATTTTTTCTTTTTCAAAGGTTTTTTTTTCATCATGTATTTGCATCGAAACTTCTTGATGAATGTTTACGACAAAAAAATTGAAAACGAAAATCTTCTTTTCAAACGATGATTTTGTTGATCATTTTTGATAATTTTCGATCATTTGTATTTGCGTTTTTTGAGATTTGACTTTCGTCGCATTCTTAATCGAATTTCTCATTTTATGTTCGAATTTTTGTCGACAAACGATTTTTTCGTTTTCGTCGTGTTCAATTTTCATTCACATCGTAAGCAAATGATTTATGATAAAAAGTTTGAAAAACATTTTTTTGTCTCGTCATTCACTTTTTTTTTTCGAATTTATTTTTGTCGTCAAGATGTTTTTCGAGACAAATTTACGTCGAATTTTTTCTATGACAGAAAGTTTTGATGCAATGATGTAACTTGTCGATATTTCAATTTTCTGATGATAATTTACGTATGTAATTTCATCAATTTTCATTTTCGAAATCGTCTTAACAAATCTTTTTCTCGATTTTTTGTTTTTCGATCACACATCGTCGCTTTTCATTTTGACGCCGACGTCATTCTTTTCGATCTTATGTGATATTGCTGAGTGATTTTCTCCGTTCGTTCTACGTCTCAGTGTCGTGAAAAGAACATGATTTTTTTCTGATTTGCGTCTTTTTTCAAATTTATTTTCATCATCAGATTAATTTTTTCGTTTCACATTTTTTTCTCAGCTTTTTTTACGATTTGTCGAAAAATCTTTTCAATTTTTTTTTTTTTTTCGTATTTCAAATCAATGAGCGTTTCGACATCAACATTCTGCGTTAACGCGACGTTCATTTCAATTTCGTATATTTTTTTTCGATTTTTTTTTCTCGAATCAGACATTTTCATTTTTTTGTAATTTTCAACAATCGCGTTCTTAATTCAATACTCGTCAGATTCGTATAAATCGATTGCGATCACGCTTTTTAATCACGATCTTTTTAAAATCATCGAGTAAATCGTTTTTCCTGACACAATTCAAATCTGTATCACACGACTAACTCCTGCCGTAACAATTTCCAGTCTGATATATTTCGAAAGGCGAGTTTTGTCTTCGTTTGCTATGATCATTGTCATAAATTTTTTCGAATATGTGATTTCGTTCATTGCGTGAAAAATTCGCTCAAAAATGAAATTCAACGTAAAACTCGAATCGACAAACATTTTTTTGATGTTTCAAATATTAAACAATGATTTGCGAAGTCTGATCATCGCTTGAGTGTAAAAGTTTTTCACTAAAAAATTCGCTAATGAGATTTGAGATGAAACGAAACTAATGAAACGACGATAAAATTTTTTGAAATCGTTTGTTGAACTTTTTGCGAAACGTTTCATGCGTTTGTAAAAATTTTTTGATTTCATTGTGTGTCGACGTAATGAATTTGATCGAAACACATTGCTTTTTGTCATTTCATGAACATGATTGATTTTTTCTATTTGTTTTGCAAATTGAACATTTTTTTTGCTCTTTGTCGTAAAAAATTTTTCATTCTTTTTTCTATTAAGGTTTGACTGTAATTTTATTGTCTTCGTCAACTGTGTTCTTGTTCGTGAAGCAATTGTTAATAATTGTTTCAATTCGATGTTGATGTTAATTTTCCTGATTCAATCACTAAAATCAAACATTTCATCGTCTGCTTCGACAATTCTAATGAACTGAATTGACGCTTTGTTTCTTGTTGATCGCTTTTGTTGAATTTTTTGTATTGATGATGTCAATGAGACAAATGACGCATTCGAACTATCTCGTAACGTTTTCGAATTCGCTGATTTATTTTTCATAATTTCATCGATGAGATCAAATTCTTCAAAATCTGTAAAAGATTTCGATGTCTGATCTTGTTGAAATCGATCATTGTTGAAATTTTCAGTGCGACAAAACATTTTGACTTTGAATTTTTCTTGATTCATTATTTCTCTCAAAGTGAAATCTTGATCAATTTCGTATTCGATCGCATTTCTTTTAACGATCAGCATTTTTTTCTTTTTGTTTTCACAAAGCTCGCATTGATTGCTTTGATTCAAATACATCTGTTCATCGTTTAAATTTCATTCGTCGATCACTTCTTGTCATTTTGAAATATCATGAATGTTTGCTGAATAACAATCGTGCTCAATTATCGAAATCTTTGTCGTACGAAATTTTTTCGCAAATGATATTTGTTGTGTCGTCGAACGCTTTTTTTCTTTATTTTTTCGAAACAAGCGATTTCTATCTTTCTTAAACGCTTGAAGATGAGAACATTGTTTGAAAAAATGTCCGATTTCTTCACAATTATAGCAAATAGAAAAATTAACATTGTTGAACAACGTTGCAAATGATGCAATTGCAAACGCGTAATACAGAAAATGTTGTGAATTTTTTTTGAGATTTCTATTTTGCTGTTTTTCATATTTCTGATTCTGATATTTTTGTTGATTATTTCGATTTTAATTGTTTTGATTTTGATTTTCTTGACTGTATTTTTGCTTTTTTGATTGAGTGCATCATTACGATAAAAAACAAAAACATTTTCGACATTTTTTTGTTTTTCAAATTGACGTTTTCTGAATGATGTTGAGACGTTGAAATCGACAAACTGACGAGTAAAAATCGAGATAATTTTGTTGTTTTGATTTAAAATGATTGCGAACATACGATTTTTTGAATTCATTTTTCGCTGTAATTTCGTTATCGAATTCTTTTTATTTTGATTTTCGATAATATTTTTGATTAATTTGACAGTGATTTCAAAATCGTACGCCGAATTTTTTTTTTGTGCAATTATTTTTTTAACGATTTTTTTCGTCATGTCATCGCTCAGTTTCGAGATCATTTTGTATGACATTTGATTTTGTATTTTTTTGAAAAGTATTCGCTGAATTTTTCTCGTTTTTTCAACATATTCACTCAGCGATTTCTTTAATTGCTTGAAATTATATAGTGCATTTAAAATCGACTCGTATTCAATTTTTTTTTTTTTAAAAATCTTTTTGCGAAAGTTTTCTTGAAAACATCTCAGTTTTTTATCAAAATATCTTTCTGATCATTAATTCATTTGATTGCGTTTTCTTTAGTTTTGAATATCACGATGTAACATTGAAAAGTTTTCTTGTTTTTCGTGCTTAATTGTGATTGAGTCAAATATTGAATCTCGATGAGTCGTAATCATCGAAAAAAATCTTTCGAAGAATATTCGTGAAAGTTCGAAATTTGTATGATTTTCGAAAACATTTTTTTTTGATAATCAGTTACGACAAACGTTTTTAACGTATTGATGTTTTTGAAAATGATAAATTGTTTCGTGAAATGTTGTGAAAATATTTTCACAAAAATCGTTTTACGATGAAAATGAAAAATTTTTCGTTGAAATTACTTAAAGAGTGAAATCAATTCGTCGATAAAAATGAAAACTCGACTTTTTGATCTTGAAAATTCAATAAAGATAACGAGACTGTCTATCGCAGAAGATTTTGATAAATCAATAAATTCAATTGATGATTCAAATATCGAAATGATTGCGAATGTTGAAATAATCTCGAAAAATTCGTTTTTCAATGTTTTGCTATTTATCGACATTGAAATTACTGATTTAAAAACAAATGATTTAATTGAGTTTCACAGACGAATTTTTTTCGTTTGCTTTCTTTTTCGAATCTTGTACAAATCGAAAGTAAAATTTATGTCAGAATTCGATTTTGACATCAATTTACTTTCAGAAAAAAACTTATGATAAGTGTTTTCAATTTACTTCGATGAAATAGTTGAAAAATGATGAATTTTTAAAAAAAAAGTTATGACAAATGTTCTTTCTCAGAAATCGTTAAGAAAATTCAACGAAAAATCTCATTTTTCGAAAAATGCGAATCTGTTGATTTCGGCTAGAATCGATTATGATAAAATTGTCAGAATTGATAACGAAAAATGCGAATATTTCGAGTAAACAAATCGATGATAATAAAGTGAATTGTTGAATGACTTTGCGATGTGATAAAGTCGTAATCTTGATAATTGATGTATGGATGATGTTTTTGATGATGAATAATCGTTATTGTACTGTAAATTTTGGGTTTTGACGTTTGACGATCTTCAAGTTTTTTTATCGTAGCTTCAATCTCATTCGACGTTTTGTATTTTCGTGACATTCAGTTTCGAATTTTGATTGCGAATCAATGATAGAAATTTAAATAATTTCTGGCTAAGTCACCAAATGAAGGGTTCAGATAGTAGAAACAACAAGGAAATCGATATTACGGTATGGCACGATTGGGTGATAAAGGTGGTTAATTTACTATCTACGGCCGGAGGCCAGATATGCTATTCGATGACTAACTAGCGGCCATAACGGCCATCGCACCTGCAGGGCTTACATCGTAGCCCTAAGAAAGTTTCCATCAGTGCTTCATTCACCTACACCGACTCAAGCTCGCCGCCATGGCTCACCGCAGGCTCGACAACGATGGTCCCGACCGGGCGAAACGGCAGAAAACATCATCTTCATCCTCATCCGAGTCTCAGTCATATCCTTATCTAGCCGACATGGGAGACGGAGGAGTGCCCGTCAGCTCGAGCAGTGCGTACATGCAAAATCCCACGGACTGGAGCAATCTGAAAACGACAGCGATAAACAAAGGAATCAAAACCGAAGAAGATGGCAAGGTCAAGCTCGAGCCGCCCAAAGGGGCCAAACCGAATCCCTATCTGGCCCACATGAATGAGCCAATAAAGCCGGAACCAAAATACAATCCATACTTTGCGCACATGGAACAGCAAGCGACCGACGATGGTTTCGGGTATAGCAACGGGTACGGCCACGGGCTCAAGTCTGGTAAGGTGAACGGCGCATCCACTGGCACGACAATTGCGAATTTCCCTCGGCATGCCACTACTGCGGCAATGGCAAGCAAAGCTGAGGATGGCCCCAACAACCCCTTCAATGGGAAGCCTCTCTCGAAACAATACTTCGATATCTTAAAAACGAGGAGGAATCTACCGGTGCACTCACAAAGGGACGAGTTCCTGGCTATGTATCACAAGGCCCAGATTCTAGTCTTCGTTGGCGAGACAGGATCAGGAAAGACCACGCAGATTCCTCAGTTCGTGCTCTTCGATGATCTTCCGCATATTGAGAAGAAGCTGGTGGCTTGCACACAGCCTCGTCGAGTCGCGGCCATGTCGGTAGCGGAACGTGTAGCGAATGAAATGGATGTCACATTAGGCGAGGAGGTTGGATACAGCATCCGTTTTGAAGACGTTACCAGTCAGAAAACGGTGCTGAAATATATGACAGACGGAATGTTGCTGCGTGAAGCCATGAACGACAACAACTTAACGCGATACAGCACTATCATTCTCGATGAAGCTCATGAGCGGACCCTTGCTACGGATACTTTGATGGGCCTTCTGAAGGAGGTAGCGCTGAGACGACCAGATCTCAAGATCGTGATTATGTCCGCTACTTTAGATGCCCAAAAGTTCCAGAGTTATTTCAACGACGCACCACTTCTGGCGGTACCCGGGCGAACGCATCCCGTGGAGATTTTCTATACTGCAGAGCCTGAGCGCGACTATGTTGAAGCAGCATTAAGAACAGTCCTACAGATACATGCCACAGAGCCTGAAGGCGATATCTTACTATTTCTAACTGGAGAAGAAGAAATCGAGGATGCATGTAGGAAGATCAATCTGGAAGCTGATGAGATGATCCGAGAAGCGGATGCTGGCCCGTTAAAGACCCTTCCTCTATACGGTACTCTTCCACCATATCAACAGCAAAAGATCTTCGAACCCGCACCAGCGGCACGAAATCCTGGCGGGCGTCCTGGTCGAAAATGTATTGTAGCGACAAATATTGCCGAAACGTCTCTCACGATCGATGGCATAGTCTTCGTAGTCGACCCCGGTTTCTCGAAGCAAAAAGTCTACAATCCTCGAATCCGAGTAGAGTCCCTCCTCGTCTCACCCATCTCTAAAGCCTCTGCCCAACAACGTGCTGGTCGAGCAGGCCGTACTCGCCCTGGAAAATGTTTCCGTCTCTACACGGAAGCAGCCTTCAAAAAAGAACTCATCGAAGCCACCTACCCCGAAATCCTCCGCTCCAACCTCGCCTCTACAGTCCTCGACCTCAAAAAACTTGGCATCGACGACCTCGTCCATTTTGACTTAATGGACCCTCCGGCCCCGGAAACCCTAATGCGTGCTCTCGAAGAACTCAACTACCTCGCCTGCTTAGACGACGACGGCAACCTCACCGTGCTGGGCAAGCTCGCGTCCGAATTCCCCCTCGACCCGGCTCTAGCAGTGATGTTAATCTCATCCCCCGAATTCTACTGCAGCAACGAGATCCTCTCCCTCACAGCCCTGCTCTCAGTCCCACAGATCTTCGTCCGCCCAATCTCGCAGCGCAAACGAGCCGACGAGATGAAAGAAAGCTTCGCGCACCCGGACGGCGATCACCTGACGATGCTCAACGTCTACCACGCCTTCAAAGGCGCGGACGCGCAAGCGAACCCCAAGCAATGGTGCCACGACCACTTCCTCTCGCTGCGCGCGCTGCAGTCCGCCGACAACGTGCGCATGCAGCTCAAGCGGATCATGGAGCGCGAGGAGGTCGAGCTGATGAGCACGCCCTTTGAGGATAAGAGCTACTACACCAACATCCGGCGGGCGCTGGTGGCGGGGTTCTTTATGCAGGTTGCCAAGCGCGAGAGCACGGGGAAGACGTATGTGACTGTCAAAGATAACCAGAATGTGCTGCTGCATCCCAGCACGGTGCTGCAGCAGGAGAGCGAGTGGGTGGTGTACAACGAGTTTGTGCTCACGACGAAGAATTACATCCGGACTGTTACGGCGGTCAAGCCGGAATGGTTGCTGGTACGTAGCTGCTGCTTGGGTGGTTTGGGGACGAAAGCTGACTCTTTTGGGATAGGATATTGCGCCGACGTATTATGATATCTCGACCTTCCAGAAGGGGCCTGTGAAGTCGGAGCTCCAGCGTACGGCGGACAAGGTTAGGAGGAAGGAGGCTATGAAGGGTGGGAAGCGGTAGTATATTCTTTATGCGCCCCTCTTTAGTCAGAAATCTGTATGTACACCACCTTGAGCCGACATCATGGGTCAGGAATAGCACTAGCTATCATAAGTGGAGCGATATGCATGCTACTGCTTAAGGTACTCCAAGCATTACAATCAAGCGTCCAGCGAGCAACACACTACTCAATGTATATAATACAAGTCACAGGCTATGAAACCAGTGATTAAACTTTCCAGCCAGCCTCTCATCTTAGACGAAGAAGACTTAATGCAAATATCAGCCACTCATCTCAAAAGAAGAAAGTCATATTACAATATCAAGCTTCCATCAAATATATCCCAATCCCTCTCATCTTAACCTCCCTTTTCACGATTGCTGTGCCTGCAATCTCATGGATCTCCGGGTATGCTTACCTCATAGCCTGGGGTTTGAATTTATGATTTGAGGCTGAGTAGCTGCCTTGGGATGGGAATTGGAAGATTGATGTTGTTATGCGTTATGCTAAAAGCCGGGATACGTATGTTATCTTAATAGATATCTCAGTGGCGATGCAGATAGCACCCTCCTCCCGCATCCCGCATCCCCCATCCCCTCACACCTACCTACCCCCTCCCCTGAAATCCCCATCCATTCCCCATTCTATACTACCCGTCCACCATCCCCCACAACCCCCTTTAAAGCCCCCAGATAAACCCTTTCACTACAAGATATCCACTCCCATACCCAAACTCAAACCCAAACCAATCTACTAGAAGCGTAAAGGAAGTATTGATTGAGGGTTTTGGGCTGTATTGTTTTATGTGCGGGGGGGGCTTGTTCATTGTTTTGAGTTTGAGAGTTTGTGTGCTGTGGGTTGTGGGATACAGTGGGTTTGTGTCATGGAGGAGGGAGTGATAACGTAGATGATTCTTTCTTTGGGGTTATTGATGGATTTTGGTTTATTGTGTTTTTGGGATTATTGGAGAAGGAATGATTGGATGGAAGGTGAGCTTTTGATGGAGTGGCTCCGACTCCTCGGCTTTTGGGGAATGAGAACGAATTCGCTCTCTCGATCTGCCTTCTCTCTCTTTCCGTCTCCCTCCCTCTCCCCTCTCCGTAATTTCTCCTCATGTCATGTACGGCCCTGAGTATGATGTAGATGATGAGGACGGGATATCATAATGGGGAGATGCCAAAGGGAGACCACATCAGGATCATAGGATAAGGACGGATCAGTGGATAAAATGATTGACTCCAACTCCCGTCTAGGGGTAATCAAAGTCCTATCACCGGGCTTGTACGTACCGCGATGGAAAACTGAGAAAAGGTCTAGACTGAGAGTTGGAGAACAAGGGGACTGGAAAAGCTTCTGATGCCCGGGTCGCTATGTTCTATTTGCTATTTGCTAGATGCTAAATGCTGATGATTGTCCTTGGTACAGATACTAGAATGTATATCAGTGCTTCACAGTATGCTCATCCCTCACTTGATCACCGCATCTAAGTTTCCCGTCCCCTACTCCCGATTTGAACAAAAACACAAGAAGCTATAGCCATCGTCATCTCCCATTTACCTTACTGTCCCCTCCCACGAAGCAAATGCAGTTACCGTTACCTCCGAACCCTACATCCAATCTCAGAGTCAGCGATACCGCTCACGCAACGGAGGGAGAAGAAGGACGCGTAATCACTTACCCATCCATGCTATCCCTTTCCCTTTCCCGATAATGACTTCATCCGCTTCGGAACAAAGCAATCGTATCCGGAAACACGTTGACATTATCCCCCGCCCTAGCCAAAAAGTTGCCGTCACGATCGACCATGGATGCTGCGCCGATGGTGTTCAGATTGTAGATATTGATGTTTGAGGAGCTACCTTCGATGGAGAAGATGCGGGCTTGGCAGTAGAGATTGTCTGTGGGAATGGCGCATGCTATTGGTTTATTAGCAGGTTTATTTATATCGATAGGGCAGTAGAGAGGACAGCTTGAGATGTAGGGGCGAGGCGACGATCAGAAAAGGGAGTTTGGAGGTCTAACGTGAGGTTGGAGAAGCGAGGAGGGGGACTCACTGTTGTCGTAATTGTTAAAGAAGCTATACAGTCCAGCACCATAGATCAAAATGTTCTCCGAGTTGAGGACACGAAGACCCCACCCCTCAGCGATATCGCCACTGTCATTTATGGGAAAGGGTATGAAGACAGGGTCGTTGAGGCTTGTGACCGGTGGGAAGGGTATGGTGGCAACGGGGTTAGGCTGATAGTATGCTGTTTCCGTTTGGATTTGGCCTGCAAAGATGTTCATTGTATTGGCGAACTGGTACTGATACAGCGCAAAGTGTTCTACTGCTGTGCCGACTCTGAAACATGGAGTCAGTATTTAGAAAATCTAACTCTAATGGAAGGCTAACTTACAGCCAGACAGGTCCATTCTTACTCTCGATGAGCAATCCTCGACCGGTATAGATGGTGATTTGGGTACTGTTTCATGGATCAGCATCTTTGTCTACATACAGGGAGGACGAACGTACTTCTGTCCACTAGGATCATCCAAATCGTGATCTGCCGTCCAAATCCAGACGTTCTCAAGATAGACACTCGCGGCTGTCTTAGTAATGTGCAGGCCAAGGAACGCAGCGATGCAACGTGTATTTACAGGCGTAGGAGGAGTGGCAACATTCGGGGTTTTTGGGCAGTCGTTTTGCTGGAGAAACGAACCACTGAATCCGCCTGTCGACGTTCAGTTGATAATTTGCACGACGTAAGAAGAATATAAATTGAAGACTTACCAATGCGGCTATGAACATCCCACAGGCCAGTCGGCGAACCTAAAGGAGATTCGATGTTGATCTCAATCAGAACAGCACCGGCCTGACCCCCTGAGTAGAGACAATCATATCCGACCATTCGATTGAGCCTTTGTCGCCAGGATAGCCTAGTTGAACTACAGGCTGCGGATTGCTGATGTTATTGAAGAATCCGCCACTTGACATAATTACCGGGTATGTTTCGCCAACGATCCGTGAGCCTGGTGGTATAAATAGCGTATGAGTGACTTTGTAGACACCAAAGTCGAAAAAGACAATCTTATGTAAGTAGGCTGCGAGGTTGATGACATGTTGAATGGCAGCAGTATCATCGGTGACCCCGTCGCCTTTTGCTCCACCACTCCGCACGCTGTAGATCATCTCGAGAGGCTCGGACGAGTACTGTGGCTTAGATCGCTCGTAGAATTTGCCGTCACTTTGAAGAAGGTTCGCTGGTCTAGGGAAGCCAGAGAGTCTACCGTTGATGGCAATAGGGCCACTTGGAATATAAGTGTTGCCATCAACAAATTCAGCCAAATTTCCGGTGGCTGAGAATGTTGAGCCATCGGACATCGATACAGTAGGAGCAACGTTGGTGAAAACGACGTTTTCAATGATCAGGCTACCAGCTGTCGGAGGCAGAGAGCTTGTACTTCTAGCTGTGGCGATTCCAATCGGTGTGTTGTTGATGGATGAATCGATCAATGTAATGGAACCCACACTTTGTCTACCAGTCGCAGGGTCAATGCTTGACATGTTAAGGCCAGTACCGCAGTTGTTGATCGTAATTGACTTGTATGTCCATCCCCAATCCCAGATCTGATTGATCGCTGTAACAGCGTTGTTAAAGGTGAGATTGCGCATGGTGAATTGCTGGTTTCCCCAGTTGGCTCCGTAGTGTCCCCCATTGAAGACCAAGTCACTCATAAACCCACCTGAACCTGTCAAAACATCGTTAGAGTTGCAGCTGCCTCAAAGGAAAAGACCAAGCCTACCTTCTTCGATAAATACACCTTCATGCTGAGTACCTGGAGAGGCGCTCATCTGAAAGACAACATTCTGAAGGCTCGTGGCTTGTGCTGTAGGCCAATGTATGCCTCTGATTAATCGATTCGCCGGAAAGCTGGTCGTATCAATCACGAAGTTTCTCACTTGCCGATAAAAGGTATTGGTGCTTCCGTACGACAGGTGCCCGGTTTGATCGTATATATCACCATCAATGACGCCCACACTTCCAGGAGCTAGGCTAAAACTCGGAGCAGCTTTAATGGTTGGTAAGCAATTGGGATTCCCAATAAGTTGAGTTTCGTAAAAGTCGATGATGGAAGAGCTGACGAGGTATGTGCCAGCTGGGAAGTAGACAACCGCTGGCGTAGTAGTGGACGACTCGCAATTTGCAGGATTACATCGATTGCCACTGCTGATGGCACTGTTGATAGCCGCCGTATCATCGGTAATCCCGTCACCTGCAGATGCATAAGTGTAAGCTTGCCCCATATCCAGAAAGTAGAGGGTCGTACCGATTGCTCCAAAGTCTTTTACATTACGGAAGACTTGATATGAGCCTGGGTTGGTGTTGAAGGGCGAGAAACCTTGATGCTTGATATCTTCGAGCCAGTAGCTGCAAGAGGAAGCAGCCGTGAAAGACAGTCGGGGTGTTTGTGTCCCGGCAGTGGATTGCGTAGGGGTGCTTGTACCGTTGGAAACACTTGAAATCGGAGTATTGTGGAGGGCACGGTGAGCATTTAGCTTGGCAAAGGGTCTGCTACGGAGTTCATGCTGTGTTAAGGCAATCTTCGCTAAAGCCAATGCAAGGGTGACGAGGTTCGAGAGCAGCATCGGGCTATTTTGCAACGTGCAATGCAATGAACGCTGTAGCAAGAGGCCAGAGGAGAGGAGATGCAAGAGGAGGAGAGAAGCAGTGGCGAAAGGAGATGGGAGGAAAAGAGAAAAGTAGAAATTGAGATGTGAGATGTCACCATGTCGTTTATCTGAGGACCCACATATTCTCCCAGATTGGCGGACCAACGCCACGTGGAGTCCCTGCTCGATTCGGAGCATTCCATCATCACTTGCACGGTAACGTAATCATTACGGGTCTCGATCGCATCTTGTACCATCTGAGATCCCTACACAGAAGTGCAAAAACAGGGATGGAGGAAATGAGATGACCTGCCGCCATATGCATACATCTGCCGCTAATCTTCCACATACTTTCTTCTGTATCAAGTCAAGCAGACATGAGAGTGGATATTGTACTTTACGGACAGACGCAGAGAGCACGCCTTCGAAATCTCCCTTCAACTGTCAGCTTTAACTGTATGTTGTACGAAGTTATATGCCGCGACAGATGAGCTGTACTTTGTTAGGCTTTTTCAAGTTGCTCTCTAGCAGGATAGGATCCTCTGCCGAGTCGAAGACTAGACCCTGGAGGTTCTCGTGTTAAGCTCGTGAGACGTAGCTGTGTGGCTTCAACGACTTGTTGATGCCGGACTGTGGATATCTCAAAGCTGAGCTAAACGAAGGCTGAGAGCCTTGAATTCATGGCTGTAATCCAATCTCCAGCATGGCGAGAACAGTATATACGCCTACCATGACGGAAACGTCCGTAAGCTGGTCTACCACAGGGTATTTGCTTCCTTTCCTAGCAGCCGTACCCTCTTTGACTTCTTGCGCGATCTTGACACTGTTTGTAATCGCCAGGGCAACCCACAGGCCGACGTTCAGCCATCTCCACATCATCACCTTTCCTCGAAGGCCCATTGAAGCTCGCATTGATCCACCAACGATCAGAGCCACGAATGTGAACGGCAACAGTCCGATACCCAGCTGCGCCAGTGACAGGCGCACGATCTCGAGGATGCACATGAGGAACTGCGCGATGATGAGAAGGTAGTATAGGATTAGGCTTGTCGTGTATATTTTGCTGCGACCCTTCCAGGGCGGCCAGAGTGGCTGGCGTTTGGCAGTGTTGGCGTCCACATAAGCATTGTAGCCATCACTATCCTGTCTCCCTAAGCTTCTTCTCGTTCCCTGATGACTTAGACATAGTCCGAATGAGGACAAGAGTGCTAGGAAGTAGAGCCAAGTGCAGAGTGGGACGAGGATGACATCGAGGAAGCAGGAAGCCAAGATATGGTTGTAGAGGTGGGATGTAGGGCCCTGATGGAACTGTCAGTCATAGCACGTCGCAAAACTCCAGGGAGACGTACAAAGCCTTCTGTTCGACGAGTGCACAAGGCCATTCAAGGGAGCAGCTGGGTGCTAGGAAAGCAGAGTGGTTGCTTTCATTGTGCTGGATCGAGTTGTGCGCGAGGATCATTTGAATTTCAGAAGAATTTACAAGAAAAGAAGAAAGCATAGGAGCGCTTGACGATCCCTTGACGCTGTCACCAGCTGCGTTTGTTCGGAGTCGATGCATTCCGAGCAAGAGCTTCCTAGCAGTGCACCGTGCCAAGCATTTCACGATTCGCAGAAATAATGCGTGAAGTACTCGTACCTTACGGAATACATCATACTGTACTGTTGACCAGTCTTGAGTAAGGTAGTCATAGCAATCATGTTGCCCAAAATCGCCTCTCTCTATGAGTCCATAATCTATTCCAACCGGTAAAACACATCTACTATCATTCCCCTCCGTCCTCTCTGTTCTCCACACTTTCGAATGTTTTCATCGTATGCTTCCAAATTTTGCCTCCGGGCCCTTGCGATCTCAGCTCTTTCAGCGCCTTTTCGTTGCCTTTCCATTCACCGGTAGATCCAATCAAGTAGGCACCACTCCCCAGCTCTCCATCACTGCCTCTCCCAGATTCACCCTTTTCAAACCCCACACCATGCTCTTCGCCATCTCTAGACACGAACTTCCTACTCGTTGCTGCAAACAGATGTCTTTCCCCACTCTCCTCCAAGGAAGTCATCCAGGGCTTCATTATAGTGTCCATCATCATTGTACTCCCTGCTCTTACCAGCGTGCTGCTCTCCTTGAAGAAACCAGTCTTGACGCCGCCTGGGAAGCCGTGCACAAAGGATACAGTGGGATTGGCTTTCGCGAGTTCCTCGAACGCAAAGTCGGTCATGGTGACGCAGTATGTCAGAGCATTGCGAAGGCTGAAGTTCTGCTTGAGATCCAGATCCTCAAAATTCAGGCTCGCGGTTTCTTCGCCTGGTGAAAGAACAGAAACGACACGGGAGAGCTCTGGAGCTGAGGCCTGAAGGAGAGGCAGCATATTGTATATGAACCGAATCCTCGCGTAATAGTTCGTGGTCATCTTCCGGTCTAGGCCTTCTGAGGTTTCTATCATGTCATCTTAGCGACAACTCCTCAATTATGGCTGCCCAACACAATCACCTACCATCTCGTCCTTTAAGTGTCATAGTACCAGGGGTCATGAAGAGGACGTTCAGCTTTGTTTCTCTTGCTTTGATTTCATCGCAAACCCGGTCGACGTTCTTCAGCAGAGACAGGTCCTGCTTGATGAAGCTGGCTTCTCCATCCGTCTTGATTGCCTTGAGCTCGGAAAGGATACGGTCTGCTGCAGCTTGATTCCTGGTTAGGTCAGCTGGGCACGGAATTTCAAAGCTCTGAAACACTGACCTTCCTGTAATGTAGATGCGCGGCTTCACAGCATGACGATAGAACTGCTTCAGCGTACTTTCGGCAATGCCGCTTGTTCCGCCAACTTTAGCACCCCTCAGCTACTATAAAGCGACACCTTCGAAGATGATCTAGTACCGAACAAAGCTACCAGGCCAGAGGGTAGATTTTTGAGCTTCGCATTCGATGCGCGGACAGCCTCAAGAGAAACCATTGTATGTGTTAGGATAACGCGTGATTATGAAAAGGTCGGCAAGGTCTTCTGGCAGTTAAGAAAATTCGCATGTGTGTGCCACCTTGCGATCAGAACATATCTGTCGAGCCTCAGGATTTGTGCTTCACAGCTTTTGCGATGGTCGAGAACCTACCCGGAAGATTTGTATGGGTAGGACAGAAGAGTGATTGGCCAATCTTAATGTCCTCCCATCCAGGCATCCCACCTCGAAATGCAGCTTGATTCTCTAGCGGCATGTCGACGAGGCTGTGTGAGCATCTGTGTAGCGTCGGCGAATCTACAAAGGGTTTGTACCCGTTGATTGGCCAATGACGAGCATTGGCCAATCAACGTCGTTCGTTTACCAATCAACGTTTGTTGGCCAATAAACGCGTTCATTGGTCAATATTCAGGTCATTGGCAAACCACCTCGTTTATTGCCAAACCAACGTGTTTACTACTGCTGCTTTTATTCTGCAGGAACCTCGCATACGGGCTAAGGCAAAGAGGACATGGGGGTCCTGCAACCTGCAGTCGAAGCCGCTGGTGCCGCCCCGAATCCTGCAGCCATGACGCTTGAAGCCGTCCCGAGTCCTCGACAGATCACAATCTGCAGTCATGGCGCTCGAAGCCGTTTCGAGTCTTCGACAGATCAAAATACCTCGTCGTCCTCGCGGTCTCCTACAGATAACAAACAAAGCTCTGAGACAGCAGCAAACAAGGATGACGCAGACAGCAATAGCTGGAAGATGGGCGAGTTTTCTTATATGTGCGTCCTGCCTCGAGGCTTTCGAATGCTTCATCATTCTTGATTATCTGACCTTCGATTACTTGACTGATAACTGCCAGACTCACGTTTACGCGTTACTACTACTCTGTCTAATTCAAGATGTCCGAACAAGCTTCAAATACCACCCAGCCCTCCGAACAAGCCCCAGACACCACCCAGCCCTCCGATCGCCGAAACAGCTGTTACACCTTTGGTCCGGGTGAGGCTGTCCACAGCCGCACAGAACTTGAGGTCACGGCGTGGCTACGCGAGCATGACAACAAGACCAGACTGAGCCCTCAAACCTTTTCTACCTTTTGCTATTACTTGAGGAATCCCCAAGCCACAGCCCCCAACCAAACGGAACGTAATCTCAAAAGCCGCGCCAAACGGGAATTCTCCCTCGTCAGGGGTATATTGCATCATCGCGAATTCGAATATCAAAACCGACAGAAAGTAGCAGAGCTTGACCCCAAGCGAGTCGTCGAAGTCCAATGGGTCTACCAATTCGTCATGGATGAGCACAAGCATCAAGGTCACGCTGGTCGAGATCGGATTTGGCCGACCATACGCGACAAATACTACGGTGTCTCGCAAGCGGAGGTCAATTATATTCTTGCTACTTGCCAGATCTGTCAGGAAAGTAACCCTGTCACCGCCAAAGGTCCTCTGAAGCAGATCACAGCCAATTTTGTCATGGAACGATGTCAGATGGACTTGATGGATTTTCGTAATCAGCCGGACGGGATTTACAAATGGATCTTGCACGTCAAGGTAAGTTGTTTCTCCATTGTTCTAGTCGACGATGTTGAAGCTTTTTGCTAACGTTCGTCAACAGGATTATCTTTCCAAGCTTACCTACCTAGCAGCACTCACCGACAAAGAAGCCATAACCGTTGCGAAAGGATTAGTTCCTTTCATCATGATAGCCGGACCCCAAAATCATGCAATTCGACAATGGGAAGGAATTCAAAGGAGCTTTGGGTGTTTTTTTGAGGGAATTTGGTGTACGCATCATCAACGGTAGACCCAGATACCCTCAATCTCAAGGTGTCATTGAGATCGCCAACAAGGAGGTCAAGAGGCGGTTGGATAAATGGATGAGAGATCATAACACCGATCGTTGGTCGCAGGGTTTGCTCGAGGTAAGTTTACCAAAGATTGGATGCTTGAACCTATTGATTAATCATCTTATAGGTTGCTCTCGGTCTCAATGCTGCAGAGCATAGCACGATAAAGATGTCGCCTTACGAAGGCTTTACACACGGTCGGAAGATGTACACAGAAGGCTGGTTCACGGAGACACAGGATCTCAACAGGCATAATGCGATCATTGAGGATGAGTCTGCCAGCGAAGAAGACGCCGCAGGTCCTAGTACTGCTGGTCCCACTACCGCTGGTTCTTCTGCTGCTGGTCCCTCTACCGCTGGTCCTTCTGTCACAGGTTCTTGGGGAGCTACTTCTGCGATGCCGCAGTCTGGTTATACTTTCGGTCGCAGCGAGCTCCCTGGATCAATCCCACCAGCTTCAGGTCCTCCTCGTGCCGAGCTTCCTGCTGACGTACCCATATTTGGCGCACGAGTGACAGACCCTGTGGAGCTTTCTGCTGAGCCTTTCTTGACCTTTCCAGCGACTCTTGATTCCTCGACCGTTGAGCCACGTCTTCCTGATCCTGAGTCGCGTACGGATGCTGCCGAACGTCGTGATGACTCGGAATTCAATGGCATTGATGCTGAGCACGACTCGGATCAAGAATCCGTGCACGACTCAGATCAAGCGTCCGAGCATTCAGAGGACCCCGAGGCCGGTATTCATCCAGTACTCGCGCACCTGCGTCATCATTCTGCTGTTGCCAGGCAGAAGCAAGCCAAGAAGTTCAACAAGAACACCAAGACTCATGTGTTCAAGGTGGGAGATATTGTCAGGGTCTTTATTCCTGATCGCTATCGCGTCGCCAAATCAGATCGACCCGTGTTCTTTGGACGGGTAACGCGCATCACCAAGACCACACGTCAGCATACGATTCAAACGGAGCTTGGTGTACTGAGTCGACGACCTTTGACCAAGGAACTTGGCGCTCTCCCTCCGGCGCTGAATAAGTCCTTGAAAGAAAATTTTCCGGACAAGCCAAAGAAGGTTACCATGAAGCAAATGGCGGAGTATCAGTCCAAGTCGAAGCAGAAGCAAATCTCTTGTAAATGCAAGTCCTTTCCTTGTTCTTCTCGCTGCACTTGTCAAAGGCATGGCAAGCGATGCTCTATCTACTGTCATGGCGTCGGTCAGGAATGCGGCAATGTCGCTGAAGGATCGGAGTTTCAACAACATGCTTTGGTGGATCGAGCTGAAGAGGTGCTCAAGGCGCTCGAAAAGTAATCGCTTAGCAGGAGAGATTGTATGGTTGAAGCTTCGCTCTTTCTGTAACGTTAACGTTAGTATTTCGGTAGTCAATAGATAAGCTTTGCCTTGAGTGCCTCAATTGACGCAATGTTGCAATGTTGCAATGTAATGGTCATCGCCTACGCAATGTGTATGTCCTTGAATGGTTATGTTCTGCTTGAATGAGCTCAAGTCCCAGAATTGCGACACACTCTTACCGTAGTTAGACATGATAGCCCTATATTTATATCACTTGGCTTCGAGCTAACACTCGTACGAGGGTGTACAATGATTGATGTGAGTTTCATGGAACAAGTTGCAGTCATTGTTAACTTGCCAGATGGAGGAAACAGGATTTCAGGAGATATACAGGAAACGGAAAGGTAAGGTATGGAGTAGTTGAATTGTCATCGGAATCTACCGTCTCAAAACCTTCAACCCTAAAATGTTTCAATATTACTCTTTTACTTTCTCAATATGACTACTATTCATCTAGATTCTTTAAAGTTAATTCGTCCGAAAATCGAATGTCTATCCTTTGATTCTTAGACCGGAACTTGCAATGTAGAGTGTGGATCAATGGTGGTCAAACTGGTTGATAGTTGGGATGCTATATCGGGATTTGCCGCATCAGAACCCTGAGTTTCTTTTTTCAAGCACCCTGTCATACGAGACATAATATTTTCATCTGTTAAATAAAATTACTACTTATTCATCGTCCAGACATATGTTATGACGATTTTAATTCGAGAACGTACGATATTGACAAGATTACCGTTAAAGGGATTAATCGTAGCTATTAATAATTCGATATGGACAGTACTCGTCAAACTGCTCATCTCCTGTCTAGCTTCACGGGAAAAATCGAGCAGGTTCTTGACCAGGAGAGGTTCTTTCGAATCGATTATCATAATTGAGCAGCATGGTAAAGCCTCATTGCTTTTACTATTCTTTCTTCTGGTTAACTCGTACGAGTAGATGAAAAATAACATCAACGAGAGACTTTATTATATTGAATATGCAAAGTGCACGCATATAGTCCAGAATGGTTTTCTCCAGAGTCCCATACTGCTAGAAAATCGAGATCCAATAATGTGTTGTTGTTGTTGTTGGTGAAGTCGAAGCCGAAGCCGAAATTTACTAGCGTCCTTTTTGAGATCACCTCCTTATATCTTACCTCCTCCTTCTCCCTTTCTCCTCTTTTTCTGTTTCAAGCATCACGATGTCGCACAACGCCCGGCCTTTGGCCACCCGTAAGTGCATGCAGGGAGCTGCGATATTCGTACGAGTACTAACGGACTGTAGTGACCAACGAGGGCTATGCCCTCTCAATCAACGTCGCCGCCGTGAGTTTTGAAGTGAGAGAAGACGAGTTGAAGCTGACAAAAAGATGGTTCAGCTCCGCACTGTTCTCCCGGCTGGAGAGCGCCCGCAGCTCGCCAATATATACGGCGATCATGCAGTGCTTTTGGCTACTCCCAACCGAATCACTGCAGATATAACGCATCCGCAAGAGCTGAAAGCGCTTGCCATTCAAGTAAGTCAACCCCCTAACCCTGTAGTTCAAGATCTAATGGAATATCAGATTGCTGGCCGGTCAGCGGGCGAGCGCTGCACTCGCTGCTCCCAGGTTGGGGAAGATAAACCGGACCTTATCTTCCCCGTCTGCCGTCGCGCCAAAGGCGAGCCTGGGGCGTGCGGCGAGTGCTGGTTCCGACACAGAGCGTCGGAGTGTTCCCTAAGTATGCCTGTTTCTCTTCTTGATTCAATATAAATCGATAGCTGACTTATGATGTAGACCCGATGCGAGTGGAGTCCGCGGCCGCAGAAGTGATGCCCTCGGCCTCCGTCAACACCATCGTTCCTCCTCTGCATCAAAAGGGCACGAGGGCTTACATTAGAAGCGTGGGGGCGCCTCTAATGCCTACAAGCCAGTGTCCTCCGCAGCGATCACCCAATAAGAGACGTCGACTGGCATCAATCACCACCCAGTCTACCGACGATCGCGGGCGGTCAGAGGAGGGTGACCAAGCCGACGAACCAATCGGTAGTCGTGCTGAAGTCGCCGCTGTCCCTTCATTATTTCTGCCTCAGGAAGAGGAATCACCTCGACCTGAGCAACATGACAATTATGACGGCTTCGATTCTGATATCGAGGTCGGACGACTCGCTTCTGAGTCTCCGGATGTTGTCCCTACCACAGAGGGAGCAGAAGCCTCAGGGAGCCAGCCCCCGAAGGTTGATAGAGATCGGGCCCCAACACCACGACCTCGTGTCGTAGAGGGGTCTCTATCGCCTTCCTGGTATTATCCCCGGAGAAGAAGAGGTCAGCGTACGTATGGGACGAAGAAGCGGGTCCACCTGGAGATGTAGATAGGCGTGTGCGGCGCATGGAGGTGGAGTTCGGCGTTTGGGCGTTTGGGCGGTTTTTCAGTGGCCATGTATAGAGAAACTTTGTTATGAGGGGCGGCCCCACTGCATACCTCGTTATACACGAAGTTGTAGAGGGGTTGTTCCTAATCAAACGTCAGAGACACCAGAAGCTCGAAGGATTGAAAGAAATATACGAACAATCCCACTGCTTGGATATTGAGGGGCTTAAATCGTACACAGGCAATGATGTATGCATTAAATCGTCGCTCTGTTGATCCCGTTGACCGTAGTGTGGTATATGGGGCCAAAATGGTCTTCTCCGCAGGCATACCAAATCCTAGATGGCGTAGCAGAGACACATTATCGTTGTTCCATTGTTGTTGAATATAAAGTGTATGCAACATTGTCGGATTGACCGGTCATTCACGACTCTTACTCGTACGAATATCGCAAATTTTATCCGCAAGTTTCATCCAGATAGTCCTCTAGACAGATGAGTGGTTTAGTGGCTCAAACAGGTGTTCTCATCATGTGCAAAGGTGTTCCATGGTCGTGAAATCGTGATGTTGAGGTTGAAGATATGGCGGAACTTGGTTCCGCATCGCCGGTCAACTTCCCGCCTCCTCCTTTTTACCTTTTAACACTTCTTCATCATTTTCATCCTCCTCTACACGATGTCTTCTTCATCATCACGGCGGTGAGCTGTAATACGGAGTTCTGGGCTTCAGGAGCGTGTTTCTGGCACGGTTCAGCGCGTTCCTGAGGTCTTCATCACGTCGTAAGTCTCACATACGTCGAGAAGTGATCAAGATCTTCCGCCACGATGAAACGAGTTCTTCCTTTCAGCACGACGAGGTGAGTGATATCAGACCTCAATCATCGAAGAATCGACTAACAATTGTACAGGATCCTTCCTTCTGCGAAGCCTATCCAACTCCTCCAACTCCTCCTCCTCCTCCTCCTCCTCCAACTTCTCCTCCTCCTCCTCCTCCTCCTCCTCCTCCTCCTCCTCCTCCTCCAACTCCTCCGCTCATACGACCACCCTGCCCTTATCCTGCCACAGTCCTCCTCGACATTAACCCATACGATCACACCGCTCGTATCCTGTCATGGCCTTTCACCTCCAGTTACGCCTCCGCAACCACCATTGTCCAATCAAGCATCCCGACCACTCTCCTTTCCAGTCCCGTGCCCTGTGCATCGAAACCCTGACCTCCAGCACGAAACCCTGGTCTCCAACTCGAAACCCTGCCCTCCAGCATTGCCACAACGAAAAAAAGGGATGTTTATTGCCTGTTATACTCCACATGTTAGCGGGGGCCCCAAGTTACCAATCCAGCTATCTTCGGGGTCTCCTATCGCGTCAGAAAGCGTTTGGAATCATGGGATTCATCGACATTGCTTTTTGATCCTTTTTTGCAATTGTTGCTCATCACACGATTCGAACCAGCGACCTTATGGGTGGAAAGTGCTTACTTACAGTTCGTACCGCTAGACTAACCAGCCGATTCTGCTCCAATGGTTACTGATCCCTTATTCTGATATATAAACTCGATGCGACATCCAATAATCTCTACACTGTGTCAGTCACCATGCGACGAGAGCCAGCACTTCACACTCAATGTATCCATTAATTCTATCTAGTCATCCTACTTTACAGTCACATCCTGTAGATATAATGCTCACTCTCCAAATATTACGACAGCCCAGCCCGCTGTTCAAACATTGCGACACATGCCCACCCAGACCCATTGATGCCCACCCAAGCCCATTGAGGCCTGCCCACTCCAAAACACCAAAAATCCTATCACAACCCCCAAACCTAGCCTCATCATCATTCATTCCCTCTATAGTTGAAGTAGGGTCCTTGACTCCTTGTCAAGCCCACCCAAACCTAGGCAATCGGGTGTAAAGCCTCTTTCCGGCCACTGGCTTCATGCTTCGGCGGTCACTTGCGGTGAAACATGCGTTGTGCAGGTGTATAGGCATGACAGGGGCTCCGCTGCACGGTACCGGCGGGAGGCCTGCGGGGGGCTCCGCTGCACAGTATCGGCGGGAGGCCTGCGGGAGGCCTGCAGGGGAGCCGACCCCCAGCTAGTACGTCAGGTCACAAAAGCAGCATGCGTTGAAACACCAACATTTTCGTGTATTGGGCAATAAACGAGGTAGTTTGCCAATGACCTGAATATTGGCCAATCAACGCGTTCATTTACCAATCTCTGTTCATTGACCAATGAACGCGTTGATTGACCAATGAACGTACGTTGATTGGCCAATGAACTTATTGGTGTATGAACGGGCACAGGGTTCGAGATGTCCCCTACTATCTACTTCCCTACTGGTCTCATTCGACAAAGCATGATTTGGCCGCGGACTCTGCGATAATAATGGATGGGTTATGGAGGCCGTCGCTGCCGCTGCATCAATTGCGGGTATCATCACACTCGCGGCTCAGGCCATTGATGGTCTTCAGACACTCCACTCGTTCTTCGCGGAAATCTCAACCGCTTCAAAAACTATCAATCGTTTACTCTCTGACATAAACTCATTGATCACAGTTCTGCACAATATTGATGATGTTCTGCACCAAGTTGAACGTCAACGTAAAAACCAAAATTTCGCTCAATTAGATATCAAGGTAGAGGATTGTAGCAGAGACGTCAAGGTATGGCTGGAATCAGCTAAGGCTTTGAGACCGGGAAGTGAAAAGGGTGGTAGGTCATGGGTCAGAAGGGCGAAGCTGGCAGCGAAAGGGGAGGTTGTAGGGAGGATTAAGGAAGAGATTGGACGACACAGGCAGGCGCTGTGCTTGAGCTTGGCAGTCTTTGGAAGGTTGGTGGTCCCTTTTCATGTCCACCTCTGGATCATTGTCAATGCTATTAACCCTGTCCCTGTCTCTCCTCCTTCCTTGCTTAGACTGTCAGGAAAGACACGAGAGATTGATGAAAAAGTAGGAAGATTGATCTCCACACGTCCGAGCAGATCCATGAAATGCGTGGCAGGTTCGATGATGCCTTGACTGTTTCATTGTCAAATCATGGCGCACATGAAGAAGCCCTCAGGAGGATTGAGCAATATTCGATCACCAGCATACGGAGTTCTGCTCATAGCATTAGAAGTATGGACAGCATCCGGACCGAGTTGTCAAGACTCGAAGCAATGATCACGATATCTCGGACGGCATCTACTTCAAGGATTGCACAAGTTGAAGAGGCTCCAATGGTGGGCTCCAGTCAAAGTGAAGTCAGGCCTACCACCACTGAACACTATCTCGGCCAGGATGGAGATTCTTCTAGACATTCCGTGAACCCTCGTTCTCCTCTGGATTCTCGCAGTGGATCTTCTAGTGCCTCAAATTACAGTAGCAAAGCTAGTAGCGGACTGCCTCCCAGAGATATCGATGTCCTAACACGTCCCGCCGATCTTCGGAATCTGGTAAAGGAGCAAGAGAGTATTAGCAAAAGATTCTCCGAGATCTCTAATGGCCATCCAAGCGCACTTTTGTATGCACAATTCTCTCGCGATACTTCACCCGCGGTACATGCACGTAGCCGTAATGTTGCAAGCTCCCGAGAGCTGGAGCCTGATACCGAACCTCGAGGTCATCTCAGTAACCAGTCATATGTTGCTACTCAGAGTCTACCACCGATCCGTACGGGCCTCTCTAGATCAGATTCACGCTTTGCCTCAGTCTGTTCTCCATCACAAGAACAGGCTCCCAGGTCGGAACGGACCAGTGTCTCTAACAGAACGGACGACATACCAAGCGGTGCTTCTGACCGGCGTCAAGGGTCTAAGGATGCATCAGTCACTATTGACCACGGCTCTGAATACAGCTTACTGAAGCAGTCATTGGCGGCGGTGACCTCACCAGAGGTATCTGAATACATATCTCTTCAAAATCTTCTTTTCCTATGCGAAGGCCATTTGAAAATATTAGAGGAGGGCCCAATCAACGTATCGAGCAGCGAAGTCTCGAGCGGCAACAATTACCTTTTTAATGTACAACCTCACATCAGGCAACTACGAGACAGACTGGAGTCATTACAAATGGCCGTGGACTCCTGCAAAAGAAGGTGCCTGAGCGCTGGACATTCGCTCTTGGATCTTGATGAGATGGTCTTTTTGATACGCGGTCGCAAACCTGAGCAGCAAAGACACTCCCCAGTATCTAGCGCAACCCAAGACAAGACCCAGAACATCGGCTTAGAAACACAGAGTGAACAGACCGACGATAGGCTCAGCGACGATTCAGATGCTTATTTTTCGACCGTGGAGTAAGTGATTACTACAACATCTTGCTAGTAGTCTCAAGGATTTTCACAGAAATAAAGACAAAGCAGTTTGAGTCAAGACTAATCGTCCGAGACAGCATGGATACTATCGTAACAAATCTCTCCGTCTAGCATATCTCGAAATTATGAAAAGGATGATACGCATTTCATAGCGCCCCTTCGAGTCTTGACGCCATTCGCATGCAGTACGACAAGCTAAATCAAGACGGGATGCTGCAAAGGAAAAGTGCTGCAGCTTTAGGCTGGTGTGAAACGACTCACGTCTTAGTGATCTTGCTGCCAATTATCAGACAATGCCTGGTCAAGTAAGGCTATCTGCTTTATCATCACTCAGCTATGGGCTCATGAGCCGCGCTGTCGAGGTCCCAGCCCCTGCCTAACAGATGTCATACCCCGCCATTTGATAAGCTACCCCCTTGTTTTCACTTTATATTATTCGCTGTCTGGACCTAGCGTTCTTCAATCACTTTGATTCCTGTCTCCGTAGGGGCTGGTCAACTTGGAAACAAAGGAATATATATTAAAGATCATTGTTTCGGATTACGTCCCAGTTTTCTCCCAGGATGCTATTGGCTCTGAGGGTATTGGTGGTGTTGAAGGATCACTCTAATCACTAATCACTAATCCTACGCGTCATTTTAATTAGGTAAATCTTGCTGCGGTTGCAAGATGCCAGCCGCAGTCGTGACAGTCTAGACGCGACACCCGAGACTGGACCTACATAAATGCCCTCAATTGGCTTTGATTGTCTCCCAGTCGATATCAGACATCCTGAGGCAAGATGCATTTGGCGCTTTTCTTTTCCTGCGCCTGGGTATTCGTTACAGCTGCGGCCCCATTGCAGGGGACCAAAGCCTCTGCATCTAACAACAATAGCACAGCGGGCTACACATTCGGGGTACCTTACATTGATGCTACCTACGACTATGTGATTGTGGGCGGTGGCACTGCAGGACTGACTCTCGCTACTCGACTAGCAGAGAACTCTTCGCTAAGCGTTGCCGTGGTCGAAGCTGGAGGATTCTACGAGGCTGACAATGGAAACATCAGCACCACGCCTGGCTACGACTTCTTCTTTTCTGGAACCAATCCAAATGATACTAATCCAAAGGTTGATTGGAGTTTCGTGACGGAACCACAAGCTGTAAATTCTCCAATTAATGAATATAGTTCCTCAAGTACGAGACTAATTGTTTCAAGGGCGCCAATGGACGAAGATTGCATTATGCACGAGGTAAGACACTGGGAGGGTCTTCAGCAAGGAATTACCTATGTTATCAGCGGTAAGACGCCGCATAAAAGATGAATACCGAGAATGGTGCGCTGATAGAAACAGTCCAACAGTATCATCAATGCAAAGGTGGGCCGACGAAGTAGGTGACTCAAGCTATACCTTCGCAAACCTCCTCCCCTTCTTCAAAAAGAGCGTGCACTACACGCCGCCTTACGACATTTACAAAAACAGCACCAATTCTCAAGATAATGGCGCTTTCAGTCCATCTGGTGGCCCACTCCAGGTCTCCTTCGGCAAATACGAAGATCTATATGGAACATGGGCACAGCGAGCTTTTCAAGCCCTGGGTCAAGCCGCAATCAACGGCTTCCAGACGGGAAAACTCATCGGTAGCGCTTACATGGCCTTTACTGAGAATCCTCTTACTGGCCAACGCTCAAGTTCAGAATCTAGCTTCTTGCAATCCTCCAAAAGTCCAAACCTCCATGTTTACAACAACACCCTTGCGCAACGTATTCTCTTCAAAGGCAAACTTACTGCATCGGGTGTAGTAGTCTCCTCCTCCTCACCCATTCCTCCCAACGTACGTTTAGCAAGCACGACATACACCCTCCACGCGCGCCAAGAAGTCATCCTCTCAGCTGGTGCGTTCCAATCCCCTCAATTATTGATGGTCTCGGGCATCGGTCCCCGTGCCATCCTCTCCCAGCACAGTATTCCCGTCCTGTACGATTTGCCAGGCGTAGGCCAAAACCTACAAGACCAGCCTTTCTTCGGGACCGCCTACCGTGTAACTATCCCCACCGCCTCCGCAGGTCTAAACAACCCGGCCCTCACCGAGGCAGCAATAGCGGCATTCGTGTCCCAAGGCGCAGGACCGCTCACCAACCCCACCGTACCGGTCATAGGCTGGGAGAATCTCCCCAACGCCACATTCTCCGCCCTCTCCCCATCCACCCGCAAAGCTCTAAACAGCTTCCCCGCAGACTGGCCGCAACTAGAATTATTACCCGGAGGCACAATCCTCAACACCCCCAACTTCGCCCTCGGCGATCCAGTCGACGGGAACAACTACGCCTCCATCGCCACCGCGCTGATCACCCCCTCTAGCCGGGGCAACGTCTCCATCTCCTCCCCCTCAATGTCCGACCCCCCACTCATCAACCCCGCCTGGCTCACCTCCCCCGCGGACCGCGAACTCGCCCTCGCCGCCTTCCGCCGTCAACGCGACTACTGGCGCTACCTAAGCGCACAAAACATCACCCTCGGAGCCGAAGTGCAGCCCGGTCCCCACGTCGTCTCGGACGCCCAGATAATGCAGTATATCAGCGAGACGGTGGCGCCGATCTGGCACGCGTCTGCGACGTGCAAGATGGGGAGGAGGGGGGATCGCATGGCTGTGGTTGATGCACGGGGGAGAGTGTTTGGGACTAGGGCGCTGAGGGTCGTGGATGCGAGTGCGTTTCCGTTTTTGACGCCGGGGCATCCGCAGAGTGTGGTTTATGCGCTCGCGGAGAAGGTTGCTGCTGATATTCGAGCTGGGAGGTGAAGGAGGGGGAGGGGGCTGGGAGAGGGAGAGGTTGGAGGAGTTGAAGTTGCGGTTCTCCATTTGAGAAACGGAGGATGTGAGACTGCATGGAGTCGTAAATCATGGATTGCATGATGTTCCATCGAGTGCTAATTTACATGGTTTCTAGCATCTAATGTCATTGGAGTGCGCACTAGTTACTAAGCTCTTGGCGGCTCCTGATTGGCCATCTAGTTCTACACACCCCTTTAGGAAAAAATATCTGATATTTCGTCCTACTCTTGATGTTTTATTTTATTCTTCGATGCGATCTATGCGATTTTTGATTGATCGAATTCGTCGTTTTCTTTCGAATCTGATATCGAAATAGATTTCAAATCAATCAGCTTCACGAATGTTTTTTGCTTTTGAAATGATAAAATTTTGATGAAATCGTCGATCAAAATACTCGCTGTAAAAATTCATTGAATGTTGATTGTGTTTTTTTGCATTTTTTGACGTAATCAATGACGATGTATATCGACATGACGTAATTTAATGATTAATTTGATCGTTAATATAATAAACGTTCGTATAATTTGACGATTATCGCATTGAATATAAATGAATTTTTTTATGTTCATTTATATTGATTCAAAAAAACGATTTCATCATATTTTGATGTTGATCGTCATTGACATGATCAACAATTCGATTTCGATGAAATTAATTGTAATTGTTTTTTGTTTTGTGATTTTTCAATCGATGAAATTGTCGAAAAACATAAAACAATATTCATTTGAATTTTGACGAATGTTTAAATCGTTTGCGAATGACGTATTTGACGAAATTAAAAAAATGAAAATTATATAATTTGTTTGATTTTTGTAAACGATGACGTAATATTTGATGTATGTCAAATATTTTAACGTTCGAATCGTTTGTTTCGCATGATGTTTAAATGAATTCGTAAAATATTCAAATAATAACGATGCAACAACGATCATATTTGATCGAATGATTGTTGTAACGAAATTGATTGATTCGATTTTCTGTTGATACATATGAATTTTTTGAAAAATAACATTATTTTCATTTTTTATCATCGAAATATGAATGAATATAAATGATTTTGATTTTTTTTTAATCATGTCAATGTTGAACTTGTTGATGAATTTGTTGATATAATTGTTTTGACAAAACGACGTTGTTTGTTGTTTTTTATCGCGTGTAATGCGAATATTGAAAAATCATTCGATTTCGTCGATGTTTTTCATTTCGTATATTTCGAAAAGTTTTTTTTCGAAAACGTCAACTTGTTTAAAATACTGAAAATAATACATGATTGTTATATCGTTCACGAAAAAAAATAAAATCATGTAATCATTGATAAATAAACATTCGATGTCGAATATTTGTTTTAAATTTAAATTGTTAAAAGTAATCGACAAATGTCGATATCATAATGTTAAAAACTGTTTCAATTCGTATAATGTTTTCAATAAAAAAAATAACATATTGTTTGTTTTTTTTCAATCGTCAAACGATTTGCAATAAATGAATTCGTCGATATCGTTATTTGCGAATGCATTGATTACGTCATATTGACGAATATTCAAATCGAAAATTGTAATTATAATCATTAATGTTCGAAAAATTTTAATAATTAATGTAATTGCGTAAACATTTTGTTCGATTTGTTGAAAATTTTTTCGAACACACAATCGAATTTTGTGTTTTATCAAATATTTTTCGTTGTCGAATTTGTATTTGAATATTCATGTGATAAATATAAAATTTTTTTTTGTTTGTTTGACATAATTTCATGAAATTTTTTTTCAAATTTGTTTTGATTGTAATGTTTTGATTTTCACGTCAATGATTCGTAAAAAGTCGACGATTTCAAAATGTTGAAACATTTGATAATAAAAACGTGATTCGACGAAAAAATCGTCACGATGCGATTTTTTTTTTTCGTCATTGAAATCATGAATGTTTCATAAAATGAACGCATTTTTTTTTGCGAATGCATTTTTTAAAACAATATAATGATTGAAATTTCGAAACGAATTTGATTTGCGAATGCGAATAAATTTTTCAAATTGAATATTGATTTCGTCAATCGTTGTTTTCGTTCAATGTTTCGATTTTTTTTTTCAACGACGATGCAAACGAAAATAATTTTTTTATTGTTTTTGCAACGACAAATGACGAGAAATTTTTTGTAACGACAAGTAACGAAAAATACGAAAAATCAAACGTATTTGACGTGTTTTCATTTTTTGACGAAAATGAAACAAATAAAAATAAATATTTTGATTCAAAATCGTTTTTAATCGTTTGTTTGTGAAATTTTTTTGTATCGCGATCGATAATAAATTTTGTAAATGTTAATTTTCATACATTTTCGTCGTTGTTTGATTCGATATTCATTATTTTCGTGAAATCGTTTTGCGATATGTCAAACGTATCGTTAATCAAAAAAAATTCGTTGACGAATTGAATTAAATTTAATTCGTTAAAACGATAATTGTTGAAAAGTACGATGACAAAAAACTGAAATATGAACACGAATAAAATCAGAATTTCTGATTGATCGACTAAACGAAACGTGTCAAAATCGATCATTATTAAAAACATTTGCGCAATCAAATTGTATTTATTTTTGTACGTAATTTCGATAATATTGTATGCAATGCAATGACAATCATTCACATTCGTTCAATAAATTATGAAATTCGAATTAACATAAATTTTTTGTGATTGTTAACGTCAATCGTTCGATCACGAAATCACGAAAATCAAACAATAATGAAAATGTTTCATCGATTCGATCGCGTCAAAATTGTAAAAATGTTTTACATATTCGAATTCGATTATTAATTCAACGAATGAACGAACGATTGTAAAAATATTTCACGAAATACAACAAATAAAAAAAATTTACATATTTACATATCATATCACGCATTATGAACGATTTCGAATTCAATAAATTCAATGCGCGTCGAGTTTGCGATATTTTCATTCGTCAAAATTGCGAAAAATGATTCAAATTAATAAAACAATGATTTATCGACGAAAAAATTTGAATAATCGTCGATTCAAATTATGTGTCGAAATTGTTGTCGAATAATTTTCGAAAATCAAAATAAAATGTCGATTTGAATTTTGATGAAAAAAAAATTGAAAAAAAATTCGACGCAAAAACACAATATCAATTCATCGAATGTATCGATAACGATGATCAAAAATTGATGACGAAATTGAAAATTGTTAAAAAAATTTGAAAAATTTTTGTCAACAAATACAAACAAAAATTTGTTACAATTGAACGACAATTGTTGCAAAAATTTATAAATTACACAAAGTTTTCAAACGTAATCATTGAAATCGTTTATATCGATATCATCAAAAAAATTGCAAAATTACAAATATGCAATCAAATATAATGAATTTGTTCAAATCAAAACGTCGTTTTCAAACATTTTTAACATTTTTGTTTGTCGAATACGATGTCATTCGTGATGCAATCGACGTACAAAACAATTTCGATGTCGATAAATTTATTCAAAAATTGCAAACAAAAAAAAAACAATTTATTGCGAACAAAATCGTCGAATCGACGTTAATAATCAAAAACAATCGTCGTCAATCGTATCGCATATTTCAACGACGATTTTTTAATTTTGATAAAAATTTTCGTCGTCGTTTCAAAATCATGACGAAAAAAATTAAAAATTGTTTTTTTTGTGACGATTCACACAGAATCGTCGAATGCAATTTTTTGAAAACATTAAAAAAATGAACAAAAAAACAACAAATCAAAAAATTGTTTACAATCAAAAATAAAAAAAAAAACAAAAAACATAAAACGTACAACGTCGCAAATTTTTTTTCGTTTAACAACAATTTTAATTTCGACATCGACATCGATTCAAACAATGAAAACGATATGAAAAAAATCGTCGTTTTGTCAAAAAAATTGATCAATAAATTTTTCAAATTCGTATGAATTGCAAATATCGACGTTTCGTTACACATGATTGACGATTTTCGATTTTTTAATGAATTTTTCAAATCGATTAAAAAACGCACGATCAAAATCGAAAAAAATTGTATTCAAATCAATGTGATTCAATGACGATACGCGTCAAAAATGATAAAAACACGTTAACGAAAATGTTTTATGTATTTAATTTCGACGTCAATTTTTTATTCGACAAACATTTTATCAAAAAAAATTTAATAAAAAATTTCAATGACGATAATTTGTTCATGCGCAATAAACAAAACGTTGAAATATTTCGAACATTCGTTCAAAAAAATATTTACATAATAAACAAAATTACATCAAAATTTAAAAAATACGTATTGTTAACGAATAACATAATGTTTGCAATTGAATTTTTTAAAATTTTGTTTGTTTCATTTGCAATGTCAACAATCGTGAATTCGAACGAAATTTTGTTCGATACAAATATTGATTTTCGAAATGATATCGAAATCGATTTTCAATCATCGAATGTTGATTCAAATATTGATTCAAATGTTAATTCAAATATTGATTCAAATGTTAATCAAAAAAAACGTGATTTATACGAATTATGACATCGACGTTTTGATCATATGAAATTTGCAAAATTTCGAAATTTGTACAAAATCACAATTTTACGCAAATCGATTTTTATCGTCGAAAATCGCAACGATTTATGTAAAATATATGCGATTACGAAAATAATTAATGCACATAATCGTCGTTTAATCGAACGCAAAACTCATATATTGAAATTGATATTTATTGATATTTGCGAATTTTTATTTGTTTCAAAATTCGATTACGAATATTTTTTAAAAATCGTGAATAATCATTTTCGACGAACGTGAATTTTATTTTTTCGCAAACGAATCGATGTTTTTGAAATTTTCAACAAATGAAAATTGAAAATGAAATTAAAAATTCAACGAAAATTACAAACAATACGTTATAACAACGTCAAAAAATTGAAATTTATATTCGATTTTTGATGCGAATTTATCGACATTGTTTCACAATACATCGTTTCGTATAATTTCATTCAAAACGATGTAATAAAACGTGTCATAAAAACATTCGAAAATCAAATTCGAACAATGATTCAAAATGCAAAATTGTTTATAAAATTTTGATTTGAAACAAAAAAAACAAATATATATGTTCGCAATCGTATGAACACGAAATCAATAATCGACGACAATTCAACAAATTCTATTGAAATTTGAACAAGTATTAAATCGTCGATAAATCACATACGTATTTGAAAATGCAAATGTTATTCGTTCGTTGATATCAAATCATTGTTTGAAAAAAATAAAAAAAATAAATTCGTCAATACAGAAAAATCGAACGTGTTCATGAATTATGACGAAAACATCACAATTCAATACAAAATATGAATTTTCGATCGTCGTGATATTATCAAATATCACAAAATAATGTTTTTTGAATATGAAAAATGAAAAAATGAATCGTTGAATTTGTTTACGATTACGATGAACGAATTATTTGAAAAACGATTTGTCGAAAAATTACGCAAAATAATTATTGCATTTGTAATCGTTTCGATGACATCGACGTTTACATCAATTTTTGTTGCATCAATTTTTGCGAAAATTTCGATTTTTGTTGCGTTGATGATTTCGAAAAACAAAAAAAAATTCAATCAATGCACACAAAAAAAAACGATAATGAATTCATCGATACATCGAATGAAAAAAACGAAATTAACGAGTTTACGACAAAATCGACAATTCAAACGCGCGTTAAATTAACATTTTTTATCAAATTTTCACGCATGATACAACAATTTTTTCACGTGACAATTTTCAAACGCAAACGAAATATCACGAATGAAAAAAAACGAAATGAACATCGCAACAAAATTGCACGCGTTATGATAATTTTTTTGATCGAAAATTTCGATATGTGCAAACATGATGAATGAATTTTGTTTGTAATAACAAAAAAAACAAATCGACAATTCGTTGAAAAATTAATCATATTTGTATTCGAAAATTATCAAAAAATCGTCAATAATTTTATTTGAAACAAATTTTGATTTAAAATTATTCAAATCGAATTGACAACGTTAATAATCAATGAAATTTGAAACGTTGTCATTTTATCGAAAAACGTCAATATCGTCATCAATAAATGAATATTCAAAATCAAAATGCATGTGAATGATACATTGAACAAATTAAAAATCAAATTCGTTACAAAAGATTTTTCGCAAATGTATGAAATCGATTATACAAATATTTTTGTTTCAATTGTCAAATTCGATATTTTTCGTCTGTTTTTTGTTATCGTTGCGTTGAAAAATTTCGAATGTTATCAAATAAACGTCAACAATATTTTCACGAAATCATTTTTAAAAAAAATAATTTACATGAAATCGTTATTCGACGTGAATTTATTTTTTGAACAAACATTTTTGATTCGTCGAAATTTTTATGAATTGAAACAAACAATTAAAAATTGACACGAGCGTTGCGTGAAAAAATTGCATAAATTGAATTTCGAACAGATTTCGATTGATTTTTGCATATTTCGTCATAAAAAACGAAAAATCATATTGTTTTTTTACGTGAACGACATTTTTGTTGTCGTCAAATTCAACGAGCAAATCAATTGATTCAAAAATGAATTCAAACGAATATTCAAAGTCAAGAATTTGAAAAAAATGAAAAAATTTTTTGACATTAAAATCATTCGCGATCGTAAAAAACGAATTATTCGATTAAATCAAATTTATTATTTGAACGAAATATTGAATGAATTGCATATGAATATCGATAAACACGAACGCACGAAATTATTCATGAACGATTACGATTCATTCAAATCAATTGAATCGAACGACGAACGAATTGATTCAAAAAATTATCAACACAAAATTGAAAAATTCATGTATGTTGTCATACATATTCGTTCAAATATAGTTTTCGTATTAAAACGATTAAGTCAATATTTCAATAATTTTGCGAAACATCACGATAAAACAATGAAAATTTTGTTTCGTTATATTCGATCGATCATCGATTTAAATTTTATATACGATTTGAAATTGAACAACAATGAAAATTTCAAAATCAAAATTTATTCGAATTTTGATTACGCAATCGATAAATTAAACAAAAAATCGATTTTCGAATACGTTTACATGTTCGTTGAAAAATCAATATCGTGAATGAATCGTAAACAAAAATCGATCGTTATTTCAATCATTGAAATCGAATATATAATTTTATCGACATGCGTTAAAAAAAATTATGAATAACACAATTTTTTCGTGATTTGAATTTCATCAAATATTTTGAAATCGAATTGAATCAAATAGCAATCATTCAAAACGATAAACATGAAATTTGTTCATTAATACAATTTTTGAAAAATAATCAAATCGTCAATTTGTTGATCAAAGACGCACATATTCATGAACAATCAAAACACATTAATGTGATTTATCACAACATTAAAAATTTGTATCAAAATATAAAACATTCAAAATTCAAATCGACATAAAATATGATCGAATTTCGATAAAATCGAAATATGCATCATGATCACATGCAAAACAAACATCGAATTCGAAAAAATGTTGTTTGCACTTTTTTATACAACAACAAACAACAAATCGAATGATTTGCAATTGAAATTTTTTATTTTTTTTATTCGTACATTTGTATATAGCGAAAAAATAATGATTAGAATTTTTGATTTCTTAGAAATTAATTTAATTATCAATTAGAAATTATACATTTTTGATGTCACATTTCGTATTTTACATTTTAATTTCTATCATAATCATCAAATTAACATCATTCGTGTATACAACACATCAAATCAACAGCATGTTTGTTTTTTTTTCTTTCACGAACATCAATGAATCGATTTTTGATTTTTCAAAATCAGACGTCATTTCGCAGAAATATCGAACATATATTCAACAACAAATTGCTCGATATGAAATATTACGCAATCGAGTCATTTCATCAATTTTCAAAAAAAAGTCATTTTACATCAAAGTAATGAGCGACAAATCAAATCTATTCTCAGAAAACAATTACAAAAAATGAATTCAATACGTTTGAAAAATGAAAAATCAATTCGACATAAATCAAACGAACGAATACGTCGAAAATTCAAACAAAATCAATTTTTTTTTTGTCGTCATTTTTTTGAAAAGAAAATTTAATGTTCAATTGTTGTGAAATGTTAAAGTCAAAAACAATTCAAATAAAAAATATACATGAAAAAAATATGTTGACTTTTTCAAAAAAAACATTCAAAAAATCTTCACTAAAAAGAAAAACAATTTTCAAAAATATAGAATTTATAAACAACGAATCAATCAATCAATACGAAATTACGATATTTATCGTATTGTTTTCGTTGCGAATTTACATTTTATCATGAAATTTTCATTTGCAATAAAATTACAGAATTTCATCTTGAATTTCATTCAAAACAATCAAAACTTTTTTGCAAAACAAAATATCGAAAACAACAAAAATGAAATTTTGAAACGTTTCAAATGTCGAAAGAATAATGAGCACAAAAAACAACGCAATTTAAACAAAAATAAATTTAAAAACGATTATAATAAGCGCAAAAAAAACGAAAAAAACTTCGACGAAAAAAAAAATAATAATCAGTTTCGATTCAACAAAAATCGTAAAAAAAAAAACGATAAAAAATTCAAATCTGATAATTTTAATCAAAAATCAATCAAATTCAAAAAATTATGACGTTGAATCAAAAATGAATTCAAAAATATTGTGAACAACAATAAATGCAAAAATTGCGACAAATCAAATTGTATTTTCAAAAATTGTAAAAATAAAAAGTCGTAAAAACATACATGAAAAATAGCATTCGATTCGAAATCAAAAAAATAATCGATTTGATGATTTTCAATCAAATTAACACAATGAAAAATTTTATACTAAATGACGAAATTGATTTTAATTTTGATGAATTGTTCACGATCGATATCGAAATCAAAAACGTCAAACGTCGTCGAAGAAAATTTCGCATGACTAAATGCAAAAAAACAATGATCAAAATAAATAAAAAATCAAACGAAAAAAACAAATTAAAATTCGAAACAATCATGAATTCAAAAACAAAAATCAATTTGATAAATAATATTTTTGTTAAACAATTCGAATTAAAATCATTCAACGTGTTTAATTGCGAAACAATGATTATCGATAATCATTTTTTCAAAATTTATGACGTTTATTTCGTGCAATTCGAAATGCAAAACGAAAACGATGTGAATCGTTTTTTCAATGATAATTTCGTAAAAACGAATTTAATTTGAAATATGACGTTAAATTTGTCATGAATGCAATTATCAAATGCAAAAATAAATTGAAACATCGATAAAATCGAATCGTGATCATTGATTGTAAAATCAATTTTTTTCATCGTAAATCGTATCGAGAAAATCGAGTCAAAAGAACTAGTCAACGCTATCGTCGATGACAAGAAACAAAATTTCGTCATGTTCGTACGAGTTTTTCGTGACGAAAAAACGAACATGAATAACGTTCACATCGAACGACGAGCACAAATTGATTCGACTTTCGCGAAAATGAAAAATAAATCAAATATCAAAATCATCATATTCGAAATTTTAAAGAAATTCGCTGATTTGACAAATGAAAACAAAACATACGAATTATTTGATCATGAATCAAACGATCATGTCATTGATTTGAAATCAAACAAGAAGTTTTTTTATGATTTCATCTATTCATTGTCAGAAAACGAGCTCAAAATATTGCGAACTTATTTAAATAAACATTTCAAGAACGATTTTATCAGATTTTTCATTTTCTCAATCGAAGCATCAATTCTGTTCGTCAAGAAAAAAAACGAAACTCTGAAATTGTGTGTGAATTACAGAAGCTTGAATCTCTTGACGATTAAAAATAAATATTTTTTGTCGTTAATCGATGAAAGTCTAAATCGTCTGAACAAGATTCGCATCTATACAAGTCTTGATATGATAGCAGCATACAATAAACTACGTATCAGAAAAGATGATGAGTGAAAAACGACGTTCAAAACACGATATGAGCATTTTGAATATATCGTTTTGTTTTTCGATTTAATTAATGCATTTGCGACGTTTCAAAATTTTATCAATAAAATTTTGATCGAACGATTCGATTTTATTGTTATAATTTATTTAAATGATATAATCATATATTTTATAAACGAAAAACAACACATCGAAAACGTCAAATGAATTTTAAATCGTTTGCGAAAACACAAATTTTTCATCAATATGAAAAAATGTAAATTTTTCAAAAACAACATTGATTTTTTAAATTTCGTTGTATTTTCAAAAAAAATACAAATGCAAAAAAATAAAATCGAAATCATATAAAAATGATCGATTTTCAGAAACGTGTCAGAAATTTTGAAATTTTTTGAATTGTGCAATTTCTATAGACGATTCATCAAAAATTTCAATAAATTGACATTATTTTTAATTTCAATGCTAAAAAAATCAACAAAATTTCATAAAAAAAAATCAAACGAAAACGTAATTCGAACAAAAATCGAAACAAAAATCACAACAAAAAACGATTGTCGAATGATTTTTTGATTTTCGAAATTTACGAAATTTTCAAACGTTTACGAAATGCATTTTTGAAAACATTTATTTTGCAACATTTCGATTCGATTAAATTCATACGTGTGAAAATCGACGTTTCGAACAAAACAATAAATGAAATTTTTTGTCAATCAAACGATCAAAATCATTGACATTCAATAATTTATTTTTTCAAAAAAATGATTTCAACGAAATGTAATTATGAAATTCACGACAAAAAACTTTTAATTATAATTTTCGCATTCAAACAATGACGTCACTATTTCGAAAAAACGAAAAAACAAATATTCGTTTTGACGAATCATCGAAATCTCAATCGTTTTATGATTACAACGAAATTATCATTTCGACAAATACGATGAACGCAAAAATTGTTTCGTTACAATTTCGTCATCGATTATCGTTTTGACAACAAGAATTTTGCAAACGATTTGTTTCGACAATTTGATCATATGATCACAATTAAAAAAAAAATTGAAAACAATCATCAAATTTTGACGCGTTTGCGACAATTTTTGTAATCGATTTCGAACGAATTTCAAATTTGCGTGAGCGAAATTAAAGCAACGATGTTCGAACTCAATAATGAAAAAAACAAATTTGCGAATGATTTTTTTGATTTTCAAAAATGTGTATCAAACGTGATCATCGATGAATGAAAAATATTAATATTGAATAATGTAACGATTTTTCAATCGATCAACGAAATGTTTGCAAAAAAACATATTCACGAACATGATGTTGCATACGACAATAAAATCATTGACAATTTCGTCGAATTGATACGTTTATTGTTAAATCAAAATCCATGCGCGATTCAAATGAAACAAAAATTAATTATTTTTGATATGTCACATTCGCATTGACAAAACGAAAAAAAAATATTGTGACACGATGATTGTTTGTACGTTTCGTCAAATTTGAAAAAAAATGTCATAAAAACGAATCATGACAATTTTTTCGTCGATCATTTCGAAATAAAACGTATTTTCGAATTGATACGAAAAAAATATTATTGATTTAATCAAAAACGAAACAATTTCGAAAAAAACGTCGAACACGATTCGAACATGCGAACACAAATAAAAAAATATTGCGAAACATGTGCAATTTGCAAAAAAAACAAAACATTTCGTCACAAATCATATGAAAAACTTTCGTTTTTTTCTATATCGAAATTCAAATGAGTTAATTTTACAATGAATTTCGTAACAAATTTTTCAAAAAACAAAACATGAAATGAAACGACGTATAATGCAATATTCGTCGTGATAAATCGTTTGATCAAAATGACACATTATATTTCAATCACGAAAACGATGATCGCAAAAAATTTCGTCGAAATTTTAATTCGAAAAATCATTAAATTTCATGATTTTTCGTCGTCGATAACAACAAACAAAAATTCGATTTTTATCGTTAAATATCATGACGTTTTGTGTTATGTTTTGAAAATAAAATTGAAATTATTCACGATTTATTATTCGCAAACAAATGATCAAACGAAACGACAAAATTCAATCATGAAACAATATTTCAAAATTTATGTCAATTTCGAACAAAATGATTGAATAAAATTATTGTCGATGATTGAATTTGTTTATAACAATAATAAATATGCGTTCACGCAAATATCATCGTTTGAAACGATGCAAAAATACACGTTCAAAATGTTTTTCGAAAATTTTGCAAATTTTAAAATTAAATTCAAATTTGCTAAAAAACATGTCGAAAAGTTGATCGAATTGATGAAAATACTGAAAATCAATCTAGTTTACGTTCAGAAACAACAAATCAAATACAAAAATGCAAAAATCAAATTGATGAATTTCGACGTAAATAATTACGTCAACGTCAACGTCAAAAATATTCGTATCAAACGCAACAAAAAATTAAAATGAAAATTTTTCGAATTATTCAAAATATTGAATACAATAAAAAATCAAACATATCGCATAAATATATTCAAACGTTGACGAATTCACAATGTTTTTCACGTTTCGTTGTTCGAAAAAATCATATTTAAAAAAAAAAAAAAAAATTTCGTTGAAATTTACGTATCAATCGAATGACATCGACATCGAAAAAAACGAAAAATTCATCAATGAAAAATATTGAATCGAAATCATTTTAAACAACAAAATTTACAAAAAAATTAAATTTCGAACAAATCATATAATGAGTCAAAATTTTATTATTTCGTTCAATGAAAAAACTACGAAAAACGCATTTGAAAATTCGTTTCAATGATCAAACATCTTAAAAATGTTATGACACAAAATCAAATTAAATGATATGAATTTAAATCAAATATTTTGACATAACTTTTGACAAAAATTCTGTCGTCATTTCATATTAAATGAATGATGATCAAACAATTGATTCGCAATTACTGTACATAAATTGACATTTTGTCGTTTATAATTTCTAAATCAATAAATTCACACATTACGCATAACAATTGATAGTATCATTCAAGCGATGATCTGTACGTAAACAAAACGACATCATTTTTTGTCTTTTAACGTATCAACTTTCGAACAGTTTTGTATTCAAACGATCAAATCAACTGTTTATCATTATTTTCGTCGTTGTCGTTGTCGAAAACTTTATTGCTCGTTCGATTTGACGTATCGATCGAAATCAATCATCAACAACAAATACTCAATTGAAAATGAAAATTTCAATCAAATTTTTCATTTTTTTTACAATTTTCAACAAAGACGATTGATTTTTCATTCAAATATTCAAAACATTTCGAATTTTCGTTGAAATTCGCATTGTCATCGTTCAATGACGACGCATTTGAATGTTAATTCATATTTGAATTTTTGTCTGATTCGAACAATTTCAACTCAACGATTTTATTTGTTTTTTCAACAACAGAAAACTTGCTCAATTATTTTGAAAACTTCAATTCGTTTTTTTTTTTTTTTTTTTTTTTGTTTATCATTTTTTATCTCAAAATTTAACATTGTTTGTCATTTTCATTTAAATCATTTTGATTGTTTTCACATCACAAGTCATTCGCATTGCGTTCGAGTTATTCGATTACATCGATACAATTGACTCGATTTATTTTGTCAATACATCGACAAAAGTTATTGTGAACAACATCGTAATCAACTTTTTTAAATCAACATCGTTGTCAATCATTAATCATTCGATTTCGACAAACATTGTTTATTCAACAAAGTGAATCGTCGACAGAATTCGTTTTCGCAAAAACTTTAAAATTTTTGTTATTGTCACAAAAGTTTATCGAAATAATCAATCATTTCTCGACTGAATTAATGATCGTGTTACGTCATTCATTTTTGATTTAAAATCGACGATTGCAAATATTTTTTTGATATTTTTTACATTCATTTTTCGAAAAATTTACGTCGTAAATTTCAAGTCATCTCGTCGACGTCGTTTTTTCAACGACGAAACAACATCATAATCTCGTTGAACATCACTTTTCGAAACACAAAAAATATCGAATTTATTTTCGCATTCAATTCAAATATAACGAACGAAAATAACAATTGACAAAACACGAAGTTCACGCAACAACAATGACAAATTTTTCAAATATTGATTACAAATGTTCGAAACGATGTTCAAACAAAATTTCAAAATTTTGTCGAATCATCAAATTCAATCGAATTTTTTGACAATGATAATGACGTCAAATGAAATGTTCAAAAAACAGAATTTTTCGATTCGTGATACGAAAAAAAAAACGTTATCATCGACAATTCGATCGAGCATTCGAACAAAAATACATATTTTCGAAATGTTCATTTTTACATTGAAAAAATTAAAAATATGACATTGTTCAAAAATGTTAATGTGATTCGAACAAATTTTTATAATTGCATGCGTGATCACGCGTTACGTTAATACACAAAAATAATCAACGATAATCAAAAACGATTGATCAAATTCGAAAATGACGTAAAAAAATGAAAACGTTTGTTGTTAAAACGATACAAAAAATCGTCATCAACAACGTTGACGATCATCACGAAAAAAAAATACACGATAAAAAATGTTCGTCGACATCGCGAATCATTCGATTTCGCTGAAATTATAATCAAAAAAATTAAATCGACAATGATGTCAATTTATTCGCAACTGTATCTAATTTACAATGAATTGAAATTGAAATTTCGACGAGACTTGATCAAGTCGACAAAAAAAATTACAATGAATGAATTTTTTCAACAGTTTGATGATAAAAAAAAAATATAATAAAACATCGAAAATCGATATCGATTTTATCATTCGTTCGAAAACGAACGTCGTTTTCAATTCATTTATCGTTTTCAGTTATCAATTTTGTCAACATCATTCGATTCGTATAATACTTTTTCTGTTATCAATGAACGTGTAAACTACGAAAATCTCAATGAATTTTTCTCGCAATCTCGTCAAATTCAATATTCGACATCGTATCAATTTGAAAAACAAAATAATGTTTACATTTTTCAACAACGTTCATATCAGTCAAATTATTCAAATCGACAACAATCGACACAAAATATGCAAAAACGTTCATACGAAAATCAGCAATATCGATTTCAACAAACGCAACAAAACGAAATTCAAAAAAATCGAAACACGTTCGATTCGCGATTTCAATATTCGCAATCTTTACGTTTTAATCAATATTTTGCTGATTTTTCAAATTCATTCTCGTTTTCGTTTAAACAAAATATTTATTTTAATCAAAATGAAACGTTTAATCAAAATGAAACATTATATCGACGAACGTACTTTGCGAAAAAAAAAACAAAAAACAATTATTCAAACGATGAAAAAAATTATCAAAATGATCACAACATGAATATTAAAAACGCGTCAAAAATATTTATGATAAATGATGAATATCATGACGAAAAACATTTCGAAATTCAGAAATCTAATGAAAATTATGTGATTCATGAGTCATTCGAATATTTTGTGAATATTTCAATCAAACAGACAAAAATCTATTCATGCAAACGTTGTCAATCGAAATTTTATTTTAATAACAAATTTCATCGACATTTGCGCTCGTGTCAAACAATTTCGATTAAATTTGACACATCGTCGACGAAAAATGCTCATAATTATCAAACATTTATCATACAATTAAATGTCAAAACAAATACACGATTCAGTTTCGAATTTCGTTCGTGACGTTACGTCACGATGAAAACAAACATAAAACAATTTTTCATTGATATGTGCGTCGATATCGAATGCGATGCATTTTTAATCGATCGTAAATTTCTGATGCAAAAAATATTTGATTACAAAACACATGCGCGACAAATCATGAAATTTTTCAAAATTCGCGATATCGAAAATGTCGTCGTTATCACAATTGATCATATTTCATTAATTTTTCGTGTTTTTGAAATTTCGACTGATGACGACGATGCGATCGTCACATTTACGCGACAGATTTACATAATGAAAAAACTGAAAACAAAGATTTTTTTAAACAATGATATATTGAGTTCAAAACAAATAAGTATAAATGTAAACAAACAAATCGTCACTATAAAGAATTGCAAAAATATACGAATTAAATTAAATGTCATTAATGCTGAATCACAAATCAAACGCGTTGTTCGTGTTAACGAAATTATTAAAATTTCAATCAAATCAACTTTTACAATTTCATTCAAATTACGTGACAAAAATAATCTGTTTATTGAACGCGACTTTATGTTTACGTCAACACGAATTGAACGATTAAATCAAGATGAAAACGTGTTTTTACATATTATCGATGCGCATACAGAAATCATTCAAATTCACAATATCAATTTTGAAAATGTCTACATTTTCAAAAATACGCGTTTGAGATTCGTACAAAAATACGAGAAAAAAAATGTTATTTAGTTAATTCGAAATACGTTCATTTAGTTGTTAATGCTCATAAGTCTGTTTCTAAAAATTGATTCAAACAAACGTTGAAACTTGATGTTTCGATCATGACAATTGACGCGATTATGACGATTAACTATGAAAATTTGCACGATGCGATCGCGATTAATTTCGTCGATGCAAATGTCGATTTTGCGTTCAATTCTGCACGCAATTCTAACGATTTTACTGTTGTAAATTTTAGTATTTGTGCGAAAGAAATTTTGTTTGTTGAAATTATCGTTTACGATGACGTTAACGCTCGAATTAAGTTTGCAAACGTTGCGTCGAATTATTCAAAACTGTGAAACGACAATGAATTTATCGTACGAATTCCGAAAAATGAATGAATGTCAATTGAGTTCAAATTCGACGCGAAAATAAAAACAACAAAGATTTATTCTTTCGATTTCGCAAATCGAAAACTAATTGATGAAATTTTCGACAAATTGCACGTTCAAGATCGCATGAAATACATCAATCAATTTATTTCGCATGATTATTTTGTTTTCGCAATATGAAAAACAATATTTGAATCGAACGTTTCAAAACGCAAAAACGAATCGTCGTAAATATACGCGAACTAAACAAAATCATTTTTATCGATATTTATTTTATGTTTTTTCAATCAAACATTATTTCAGTCGTCGTCGAATGCAAATTCATTTCTGTTTTCGACGCAACGAGTTTCTTTCATCAATGATTGATAAAGTTTGCAAACAAACATAAATTTATCGTCGTTTCACATAGAAAACAAAAACAATTTAATGTCGTCGTGATGAATTTCAAAAATTCATCATCATACGTACAGCGACGAATCGACTTTATTTTTCGAAATTTTCGCGAATTTGCTCGTGTTTACGTAAATGATATTGTTGTTTTTTTCAATATTTTTAAAAAACATATGATTCATTTACATTCGATATTCGAACGATTGAATATTTATGAAATTAATTTGTCGTCGAAAAAGTCATTTTTCGACTATTTTACGATCGCATTTCTTGATCAAAAAATTGACGTTTTTGATTTCATTATCGCAATCGATAAGTTGAAAACAATAATCAAACTGAATTTTTTTTATATTTTGAAAAATTTGAAAATCTATTTAAATTTAACAAGATGATTACGAAATTTTGTCGCGTTTTACGTTCAAAAACGAACGCGTTACAACGTCGCAAAATTTTATTTTTACGTCAATCATCGTTCAACAAAGAAATCATTCGCAAAATTTATTCGCAAAAAATTGTAATGAACAATTTTTCAATTGAAAAATTAAAATCATATCGACTATTGCAAAAAACTTTTAACAAAATTTCATTTCTGATACATTTCAATTTCGATCGAAAATTGTACATCGACATCGACGCGTTTAAACGACGCGAATTCGACGCGATGATTTATTATTTCAAAACAAACAATAATTCAGACAAATTCAAGCGTAACGACATCGAATTCATTTTATTTCTAAATCGAATGCTGAACGAAATCGAAATCAAATATTGATTCATCGAATTCGAAATGTATGACTTAATATGAATTGTCAAAAAAATTCGACATATGATAAAAACAATCAAAAATATCATTGTTGTGTTCACGAATCATGTCGTCAATACTTTTATCGCTAAACAAATCACGATGAATTCGAACAATATCGATAAATTCAATTTTCGTTTTGTTCGTGTTTCAATCTATTTGTCACAATTTAAATAGAACCTTCCTATAACAAAATATCCTGAACACTCCCTAACAGGAGTTTCTGGCCGGATCGGGAAGTCAACTTTTCAGGGTCCGAACATCAAAACTTCTGCACTTTCGTCCACCACCACCCACTATGCACTGCACACATGAAATGGGTTAAAATTGTAGCGCTTTTCAAGCGCATTTCAACGCACCAGAAATCAAGAAAATCCGAGTAGTATTGACTATGTTATGAGGTCCAGAAGTATTGAGGTTTTCGAGTCTGCCAAGGCGCTTCCGCAAATCAGGGTCTTTTTCAGGGCCATTTGTTAAATCCGATGTTTCCACCAATTGAGAATTCAGGTTCCCAATCGAGGCATACGCCAAGACCACCTCAAAACTTGATGCTTCAATGCTGTACAGTTACTTCGCTCCTTACACACCAACCAACAACAGCATAAAGTCACTAGCTTTGCGCATCGAAATTGTGAAACAGAGTGAGCGCATTCCAACGCTTCAAGAATTGCTAAAATCGGTACATTATCGCGGAAGTTATGATGTATTTAAGATCTTCGGCTTACATATATGCTGCCCAGGTGCCTGCCGAGGTGTAATTCAGGTGCTTTACACGCATTTGTTTACTCATCAGACTGCATTCTACTCCCCATTATCAGCATATTCAATATGGAAGGTCTCCTCGATTTTGGCCTATCTGGCAGTGCTCGATCGCGGGGACAAGCCATTAGACACGCGAAAAAGCGACAAATGCGTGAGAAACATCAACAGCAGCAGATGTTCGAGTCTCGGTCTCAACTTATCTTCTCCACCTCCTCCACCTCCTCCTCCTTTTCCTCCTGGAATCCGCCTTCACGAAAGCCTACTTTCGCTGTCAATAAACAGCCTGCCGATGAACACAACGTCGTGCAATACACCTACGATATGAAGAACGCCAGCGCACATCATGAGATTCCCTTTTCAACTCGCCGTCCTACCATGGATATCTCGGAAACTAAGGGACCTTTGAGAAGTCGATTAAGAACGCTATGTCAATACAAACAGGAGGACTCTCGCGAGGAGGACGAACAGTGGTTAAAAATGAGCATCGATGATCAATTTGAGCTACTGAGGTTTCAACGAATCAAGAAGACTCGATACAACAGCATTCGGGATCATTTGTTGAAGGTCATGCTTCCTGACGCTACACGGCATTGCGGAAGATCATACGTGAAGACTTATCACAACGGCGATGGAAATGCTATGATAAGGGAGATTCGGTCTTATATTGAATCGAATCGATTAACTATCGAGTCTGAGGTCAAGCAAGACGATATCAATGTTGATTGAATGTTTCTAGAACGATTCAAGAAGGGTAAAGAATGGAGACTCGATGATTTTGTACAGGAATTCTTCGAACACGAAATGAGACGATTGTTCAAAAGGGAGGGTTTCTCTGGCCTCAAATCACGGATGTATCGCGAATTGCAGGACGATATGACTGATATGGTCTCGCTCCTTCGAGAACGGTCAAATTATCCCAGCTTGAGGGCGTTGTTGGAGGCCTACGAAAGAAAAAATCATTTTGCAGTCTCCAGAAGCCACCGAATGTACATAGAGTCCAGAATGGACGATATTAGGGCAAAGGCTCGATTCAAACCCTAATGCACTAATCCTCAATAGGAACCATATCATGGTTCGAAGATGCTGTCAAATTGCTTCGATTTCGAGGTCAATCTTCGAGCTCACGAGGCCCCCGAGGCCCCCCGTTTCACCTTTGCGGCACTGTTTCCTCATTGAGTCTAGATCAGGGTCTTCATCAACCATCAAAAATGCAATGCGCCCGTACAGATGTTTCGCAACTTGCACACCAAGCATCCACTACATATGATTCTCACTTATCTAGCTACAATTGTAGAGCAAGATAAGCGCATTCCAATGCTGCAAAAATGACAAAAATCGGTTCATGGTCGCAATAGTTCTGAAGCTTTGAAGATTACTCCGCTGCCAAAATTGTGCCTGCTGATATGCGAATTAGCCCTAACCCTGAAACTCTGCATGGAATTTTTTTGAAAAAATTCACGGGCAAACTTGTTGAAAATGAAATATAAATCAAGAAAAAATCATGTTGTTTCGAATGCGCTATCAAAATTAATTTCTGAAAATGAACAAATCGACAAAAATTCAGAAAATAGACTTGATCTGAACATATATCATGATGAAATAATCGATTTTTCGAATAATTTCGATTGTTACGTTTTTCAAAGCATTTTTATCGCAATGTCGAAAAATCTGAAAAAGAAAATCAAAAACGAATATCAGAACGAAAAGACGTGACGAAACATAATCACGATGTTAAAATCGTTGACGATTCGAATGCACGAAAAAAAACAAAATCTGTCGATTCGAAACTTTCAAATCTCGTCGTCGCTCGGAAACAACGTAACGAAACGAAACGTCAATGAGCAAAAAAATGACGATACGAAATTTATATCAAAAAAACTCAAAACAAAAATCAATTTCGCGTTGAATACGAATGACATTATATATCATGTTGACATTGACACGCGTCGATCGTGTATATTTGTTGTTGTGAAACGCGAAATATTTCGTTTAGTTCACGATACGAATCAGCATTCAGAAATTCATCGATGTTATGACAGAATTTTCAGTACGTTATACATATTTCGATTTTCGCGAAAAATTAAAAAATACATCGAGCATTGTTCTATTTGTCAGTTGACACAAATCAAACGTCATCGATCGTACGAAAAATTCATGTCTATTACATTCGTTTCGCGTTCGTTTCATATCATTGTCATTGATTTTATTTTAATTATGTTCGACGAAATGAACATTGTTATGTTCGCAACATGTAAACACTCTCGTCGAGTCTTATTGATTTTCGACAAAAACATTTATGAAACGAAAAAATGAATCAACGCATTATTGAACAAATTATTAATCGTCGATTAAAAAATGTCTGAAATTATAATTTCCGATCGTGATTCAAAATTCATGTCGAATTTCTGACAAATATTTTTCATCAGATTAAACATGAAATTGTTAATTTCAATAACATATCATTCGCAAACGAATGACTCGTCAAAACGAATCAATCAAATTGTTGAAATTGTTATCAGATATTTCGTCATCGAATTTTCGAACATCGATTACATTTTAACTTTTTTTGCAATTCAATCGCAACTAAACAACACGTTTAACATCGTTACAAATTTATCACTCAATGAAATCATATACGAATTCAAAATCAGAAACGCGATATCAAATCTAATCGCATTTAACACAACAAAAATACAGAATTTGTCAATTCAACGCATGAAATATCAACGAAAAACTGTCGATGTCACGAATTTTGCGACTGTCAAAATCAAAATATACTATGATTCGCGTCATATTTTTATTCGATTAAAACAAGATGAAAAAATTTATTTACAATTCAACAAAGATTACAAGTTGTTTGACAAATCAAATTCGAAATTCTTTCAACAACGTTGTGAATCATTTCGAATTCTTGAACGCATCGAACGTTTCGCGTACAGATTGAAATTGTCATCAACATAACGAATTTATTTCGTTGTGTTTATTGCACAGCTCGAATCAACATTTGTCGAAATTGATTTTTACAATCGTTCGCGTTTTCATTATTCTGATTTCATTGAAATCGAAAACGATACGAATCAGTACAAGTTTTATGAAATTGAAAAGCTAATCGGAAAACGAACTAGAAAATACAACAAAATTCTCGTAATTCAATATCTAGTCAGATGAATCGACTATGAGTCGAAATATAACGAATGACGATTTATTTCAAAACTGAACAACGTCACGAATCTCATTGAGCAATATGAATTCAATTATTCGAATGATTTTGATGATCGCAACGACAAAAAAAAAAACGAAAAAAGAATAAATTGATGCATGATATGATTACGCATGATGATAAAACATGAAATTCAATAAAAACATTGATTTTTCTTTTCTTTGATTGACAAATTGTTATAACACAAAATCAAATTAGATGATATGAATTTAGATCAAATATTCTGACATGACTTTTGACAAGAATTCTGTCGTCATCTCATATTAAATGAATGATGATCAGACAACTGATTCGCAATTACTGTACATAAATTGACATTTTGTCGTTCATAGTTTCTAAATCAATAAATTCACACATTACGCATAACAAAAAGTATGTTCAGAAAATTTCATATGAAAAATTCGAAAAAAAACGATGTCAATAAATTTACGAATCGTCGACGCGTTCGACGTCAAATAAATGTAATTTTCACGATAAAATCGTTGACAAAAAAGTTAACATTTCACATTTGATTCGATGTTATTTATTGTTTAAAATTTACGACGCATGAAAAGTTGAATCGTGTTAAAAACATTTTCAAAAATTGTTGTTCGATTTGATTGAACGTTAAATATGAATGTGAAATATGTTGTTGAATACAACGATAAGAATTTCGAAATTTGATATGTCAATTGCGATCGCGACTATTCGACGTTTATTTCGTTTAACAATTTGCAATAACATATCGATTTTGATATACGAAAACAAAAGAATGAAATATGCAAAAAGAATTCGAATTCGATTTCGTTGTCAACAAGTCAATTGTCAATCATCATATCGAAAATTGTGAATTGTACGAAATCAAATCATCGATATTGAAAACAACAAACAATAAAATCATTAAATCATGTTTTTTCTGAATCATTCAAAAAAATGTTTTTTCAAATTTTTAACGCAAATTGATTGTGAATTGCGAAAAATATTCGATGCGAAAATCACGATCACAATGATTTTTCAAATCAACGATTTTCGATGCGAAAATCACGACAACAATGATTTTTCAAATCAAAAAATATACAAATTTAGAAATTTCTGTTACAAAACAAATGAAAAAATTTTGATCATTTCAAAAAATTTCGATGTTAAAAAAAAAACGCATGTAAAACATTCAAAATTCAAATCGACATAAAATATGATCGAATTTCGATAAAATCGAAATATGCATCATGATCACATGCAAAACAAACATCGAATTCGAAAAAATGTTGTTTGCACTTTTTTATACAACAACAAACAACAAATCGAATGATTTGCAATTGAAATTTTTTATTTTTTTTATTCGTACATTTGTATATAACGAGAAAATAGTGATTAGAATTTCTGATTTCTTAGAAATTAATCTAATTATCAATCAGAAATTATACATTTCTGATGTCACATTTCGTATTTTACACAAAAAAATTTGATTCAATTGAATTACGTTTCAAATGCAAACATGATAATCGATGATTTGATTAAATCATTGTCAAAAAATAAATTCAAGAAATTCGTGAAACAATTGAAATTGAAAAAATCGAAAATCAATTAAATTTTTTTCAATAATCAAAATTGTTTTTTTCATGTTGACGTGTTGATGATTCAATCGCACACATTTGACGAATTATAATCGAAAACGAAAATTTCTTGATCGTGTTCGAATTCGAATTGCATAATGATTCAAAATGATTTTTTTTGAAATCGTTCGAATTTAATTTTTTAATCAGAAAAAATCAATGTTTTTTTCGTCAATATTAAGAAAGTTCGAATTTAATAAAAGTTACGTCATTTTTTTCATTTTAAAACGATGATGATTCGATTGTACGAATTTGACAAATTATAATTGAAAACAAAAATTCGTTGATCGTGTTCAGACTCGAATAGAACCTTCCTATAATAAAATATCCATTAAAATCGCTTAGAGCGGGTGATCGACCGGGAAGAATTCTGGCCAATCCTGAAGCCGGATTGTTTAAATCCGATAACTTTCACCAATTGAGAATTCAAGTTCCCAATCGGGGCATATGCCAAGACCACTTCAAAACGCTTCAGCAGCGTGCAATTACTTCACATCTTGCACACCAATCAGCAATCTCATATGATTTTTACCTGTCTAGCTCAAGTTGTAGAGCAGAATGAGCGCATTCTAACGCTGCAGAAATGATAGAAATCGGTTCATTGTCGCAATAGTTTTGCGGCTTCGAAGACTTCATGTCTGCCAGATTTGTGCCAGGTCGTCAACTGGAATGCCTGCGGAAAGGTTCCGCTCAGCTCTTCGTGGCCTGTACAGTTGCTTCGCAGCTTGCACACCAATCATCAAACACATATGATTTTCACTCATATAGTCGAAATTGTAGAACAGAATGAGTGCATTCCAACGCTTCAAGAATTATCGAAATCGATTCATTATCGCAATAGTTCTGGGAATTCGAAGATCACGTCGTTGCCAAATTTGTGCCTGCTGAGGTGTGTTGCGCCCGATTCTCGGCAGTGCTTGCAGCGTTTCAATGCGATTTCGATCATAACTCAATGCGCACTCGATCGATTTTCGATATTATTGATTATTTGGATAGAGCTCATTTCGAGCTTCAAAACGAGCCTTCGTTTGTATGTTTTACTTACTGGGTGCAAATGCTATCAAGATGCGAAATCGCTGGGATCGCAGAGCAGTTGCGGGATATCGATCTTCGCAATCTTATCAGATTTAAACCTAACCCTGAAGCTTTGCACGGAATTTTTTTGAAAAAATTCACGGGCAAACTTGTTGCATAATAATTCAAAATGATTTTTTTCGAAATCAATTTTCTGATCAGAAAAATTCAGTGTTTTTTTCATCAATGAACGTAGAAATTGAAATTCAATGAAAATTACGTCGTTGCACGAATTAACATTCAATGAAAGTCACAATCAATGCAAAAATTGAAATTCAATGAAAATCGCATTCACGAATGCAATAAACATGATTGTCATCGAATGAAAATGTTGAAAAATACGATGACAAAAAATTGAAATATGAACACGAATAAAATCAAAATTTTTGATTGATCGATTAAACGAAACGTGTCAAAATCGATTATTATTAAAAACATTTGCGCAATCAAATTGTATTTATTTTTGTACGTAATTTCGATAATATTGCATGCAATGCAATGACAATCATTCATATTCGTTCAATAATAACGTGAATTTTCGTTGAATATGACATCACGTGTACGTATAATTTTTCGTTGATTAAAAATTTAAATCAAAAAAATGTTAATGTTGTCATAATTTACAAGAAAGTCGATGTGTGTTTTGATTTTTATCTTTTTTTTTTCGAAATATTTTTATTCAAAAAATATGTTTTTGTTTCATATTGTACGATGTGAACAAGATTCGATTTTTTGTCGATAATCATTTCGAACAATGTTTTTCATTTATGTTTTTTGAAAAACGTACGATTCATTATGTAATCAGCGATTTCATTGATTCACGATCATAAATAAACAAATAAATTTGTTTCGAATTTCATTGTTCGTGATTTGATCAACAATATGTCATTTAGTCGTTCGTTGTGATCGTTTTGTGCTGAAATATCAACGATCGAAAATTCAAATGTAATGTTTTTGAATGCGCAATAATTATTTCATTGAATGTTTAACGCACGTTCGTCGTCAAAACGTACAAATACGATTTTGTCGTTGTATTTGATTTCGATTGTATGAATGATTCGAATAAACATTTTCGTGATTTGTTTTTTGTTTTCGTGCGTATATATCATGTGAAAATCTGTTTCGAAACATGTTACGTGTGATATTCATTTGTGTTTGTTCAAAATCGTTGTCATATCGATGAAATCGTATATAATACGATAAAACGACTTGTTCGAAATTTTTAACTTTACAAAAAATTTGAATACGATTCGATGTTACGAGCATGCCTGAGATTTCGGTTGAGGACTTATCTTATCAGCGGGAGTCCATATGGAAACTAGCGCGATCTAGGGCTTGGCGCCCACAACCTACTTCTGGCATTCGACCTCCATGTACATATTTGCTTCCTAGATCAAATATCCTCGTTTTGCTACCTGTTACCCTCCTAGCCAGGCACGACCCCTGACATTATATTTGATCTCCATCGTGACGGGCGATGTAAACTCCACACTCGCAAGCGGTCTGCGAGTAGAAAGAAACAAGGCCGGCCAATTTGCGACGGTGACGCCTCCAGCGCAATTTCCTCAACCAGCAGTGACGGTGATTCACTGCCTACAGCACAGCGATCTCTCGTACAGGGTTAGCGAGACTAACTGTTACCCGGCCAAATCCTGCTTCGGTGGGTTGCTCGTCGGGGTACGCGAGTAGTTAAATAAGATCGCCAGATATGCTCGTAGGGGTACGCGAGTAGTTAAAGAAAATCGCCAGTTGCTCGTAGGGGGAGCGAGTCAAAACAAAGCCTTCACCGCTCGTAGGGGTACGCGAGTGTTCAAAAGAAAATCGCCGAATCACTCGTAGGGGTACGCGAGTCAAAAGAAAACCGCCAGTCTGAAGTCCTCCCTTTGGAGGCGGTGGTTGCACCTCACTTCCACTATGCGCATCGTGGGCCAGCGAGAATGGCCGTGAGTCTGCGAGAATGACAGTCAATTGTCGACCTCCTTGTTCGTCGAGATCAGTCGGCATTCAGCCAATAGACGACCTCCATGCTTCCTCGAGCCAGTCAGCCCACCTACCCCCGAATGGCCTCTACAATAATCGCCTCCTTGTTTAAGCGTTGGGACATCGCTTTGTTGAAGAGGGGGATAGAAGCCACACACAACAACCTCACACCAACTACCTCTAACCAACAAACCAACACCCAAAACACCAAACAAAAAAATTTTGGGTTCCGCTCCGCTCCGCCTCTGCCCCAGCGACCTGCCCGCTTCGTTGGCACCCAGTGGGTCCGCTACAATGGCCACCAAAAGCATGCGTTGTTTTGTTCGATTCTTTACACCTCCGCAGCCAATACACCATTAGGAGGTGGACCTATTACATCAGCAGCGATACGGGAGCAATGGCATGGATAGGAGGAGAACACGAGTCAATTGGCCCGCTACCCGGCCAAATCAGCCCGCCTTCTCCGCAGCCCTTTGCCAGCCGTCGATGCGCCAATACCCTGCCCTGCCCCAGAACCTGCAGCCAATCAGGACGCGCCGATTAATAAGGACTCGAAAAGCCCAAATCCGAGGAGTTTGAAACAGCATACGCCCGCGGAACCGATACCGCCCTGCTGCTTCTGCTTCTGCTTGCCCTGAGAAATCGGCCGTTTCACCATACTAATCTGCAGGTATCTCCGCGGTCAAGGTCCTCAACAAGGTCCTCATTCTCGCCGCATATATCTACCTTCCTCCTTCTCGCACATCTCCTGCTTTCGAATTTACCTCTCCACGTCTACCGCATCTGCTCTGGAACTTCCAGCGCCAGCCATGCCCGGGCAGGTACCTGGGCCACAGCCAATGGATCCCTTTGCAATGCCGACCGGTAGGAGAAGTGGTATATTCGCTTCGGGACGAAGCTTGAAGGAGACGAAGGGATAGTGTTACGAGCATGCCTGAGATCTCGGTTGGGGGCTTATCTTATCAGCGGGAGTCCATATGGGGACTAGCGCGATCTAGGGCTTGGCGCCCACAACCTACTTCTGACATTCGGCCTCCATGTACATATTTGCTCCCTAAATCAAATATCCTCGTTTTGCTACCTGTTATCCTCCTAGCCAGGCACGATTTCTGACATTCGATGTGTTTTAAAAAATGCACATTTTTCGCATTTGTTAATTAATGACATTTTATTTTTGTTGATAAATTTCATTTTTTCAATTGTTTTTTGTAAATGTTGTATGACGTCATTATTCGCATAAACGAAAAATTGATGTCATTTTAAAATAAATTTTTGTCGCACGATAATTGCGAAAATGTTCATTTTTTCAAATTTATTATTTTCGAAAACGTAATATGTTTTCATTCGTGACACGAAAACGATCGATACATCGTTTTTATGCAAATGTTCATGAATTGTATTAAAATGCAATTTTTTGTTTGCGAAAATACTTTTCGCGACGATATTGATCATAAAATCTGATACGTAATTAATATTTAAAAATTTCATTGATTTTTTTTTTGTGAACGTATCGACGTTAATACGCATTCGATCATATGTCAAAATAAAAAATGATTTTATGTCGAACATAATTTTCGATTCGTTTGTGCAATTTTGTGTTTTTTGAAAACGTTGTTTCATCGTGTTGTTGATCACGTAAATGTCGAAATCGTAATTCATAATTCACGACGAACGAAAAAAATAATTTGACGAAAACGAATCGTTTGTAAACGATTTTATGACATTGACGTGAATGACGACAAAAATTTTATTTCGATTTTTTTGTTTTTGTTATTATCGTTTTTTTTTTTTTGACGTTTTTCGTCAATTCGTTTGATATTTTGTTTTATTTGTTTTTTTTTTTGAATTTTTTTCGTTTTTTTTATTTTAGTTACGATTTTTGATTTCAGTTTGAAATCATTTGAACGTATGTTTTCGTTGAAATAAAAACAATCGTCGTAAAAATGTTTTTTTTCGCAAATGCAAAAATTTCGAAATTGATTTTGATTTCGAAATAACGAAATGTCAAAAAAATTTTAATGATTTGTGTGTTCGTATTCGTCAATTGCGAATGTCGAATTGAATATCGTTTTTTTTTTCGAATTTTTTTCATGCGCATGTGATGACGAAAAATTTCGATAAAAATGAAAAATTGTGTTTCGTGATTCGTTACGATGTTTAATTGAAATAATTGTATTTCAACGAAAATAAATGCGATTTTGTCGATTGCGTGTAAAAAATCACGATACGTTCGTTTGTTATCGATGATTTCAACAATTTTCGTTTGTTTAACGAATATCAACATTTTCAAATAATCGTTTATTCAAACATCGATATTTTGACGATTGAATGATTTTTTGATCAAACGATTGTATTTTTGTTTCAATTTCAAATTTTTAATCGAATCGATGAATGCAAAACGTGTTTTGAAAACGCGAAAAACAATTCATGAATAAATTTCAACGATTTGAATAAAATTGAAATTTGTAATCGTTGTTGTATCGTAAATGTGATCGATTATTTTTGTCATGAAATTTTTTTGTTTTTTTCAATTTTGAAGTTTTTTTTTGTATTTCGATGTCGTTATTTTGTATCGAACATGTTTTTCGTTGAAATTCGCATTTTGTTGTGTGTCAAAATTGAATTTTACGAATTCAAATTTGTTCGTTGATCGAGTATTTTTGAATAAGTCGATAAAATTTCAAATCGAATATTTTGTGATTTTGATTCGTACGATCGAAAATCACGCGTTTCAATTTTTGAAAAAATTCAATTTGAATTTTCGTTTCGTATTCGTCATCGTGTTGAACGAACGAATAAATAAAAAAAAGTTTTTGATTGTTGTTGATTGTAAAAAAATGTAAACAAGAAAATGTTTTCGCGATGTTTTGATTTTTCGTGTTAATTTGTCGAAACAATCAAATGTTGAAAATATTGATAATCAAATAAATCACGTATTAAATGCAACAATTAAACGTGATTCGAATTCATAATTGTGAAATTGCATGAAATCGTAAATCATGAATTGCATGATATTTCATCGAATGTTAATTTACATGATTTTTAACATTTAATGTCATTGAAATGCGCATTAGTTATTAAGTTTTTGACGATTTCTGATTGATCATTTAGTTTTACAGAGAAAATAATAATGAAATGAATGAGAACGAACGATGAGATGAGAAATGCTCTATACGACATGACGCGTTTTCATTTGTGACGTCGATGCTCTCTATCTCATGATCTGGTCGTAAGTGATGAATACACCGATAGATCTACGATTACCCGACTTGGAGCCGAAATAGACGATGAGATTCTTTTTCCTTTATGTTCATATGCTTTGTGCCGAAGACGGGTACACGTCTTGCTAGATTGAGTGTATTGATGAGGATGCATTGGAGACAAGATAACATCACGTTAACTCATAAGATATCCTCACTTTGTTATTTCTCGTCGTTGATTCAACTGCTTTATGAAGATGATATCAAGAAAGACTCTTTCTAAGTATTTCTCAAAAAATCATACTGGGATTCTGATGCCTTCATGCAATCGCAATTCCACGATTCAGCTAACGACAAGCGGTGTTTCTGCGATTCAAAATATTCTGAACGATTCAAATTCGATCTAATTCGGAAACTTGCCGTCAAAAGCGCCATCAGCTCGGATAGGTCTGGCATTGCCTACTTTTCCAATGTTCAAGTCTAGATTTCCTTTGCGTCCATATGTATGAGATCTTGGTCTGAAGTTCGATCATCGAATTAATTTCCTTACTGTGGCCTTTCTTTTCCTCCCTCTCTGATTCGGTTTTTGTTCGTTTGGTTGTGATAGCGGTGCTTCGATCATCGTGCAGCGCTGCTCGGGTCCACTTCCGGACTGGAGCTTCAGCCAAGTCCCGAGATGTGTGGCTACACAAAGCATCCCCCACATAGTTTGGAACGTCTAGCCCATTCAGCTCTCGTCTCCGTCTGTGCCTTCTCACGACGTCCGAAAACTGTAAACCGTAACAATGTTTCGACGCGCCGACTTGCATTCGATGCCTGTACAATCAAGGTCCCAGCAGCCAATTGTTTATCTTTTCTTCCCACGCCCCTACCTCAGTAGCTTGAATAAGCAACGTACCCCTGAGTCTCCCAGGTGGGCTGCCAGTGGAGGCTGATCACAGATTTGCATGAGGACGAAGAAGCCTAATCGGATAAGGAACTCCATAAAAGTTCCTTTTACTTTAGCATTGCATCCTTCAAGCGCTCGAGATTAGCCACTCCGACAATCATGTCGAATTCTTCCCATCTGAGCCCATTTGAGGTCGTCACAAGAAGCCGGCGTAGTTCCAGCGCCTCAAGCATCAACAGACCAGTCAGTCCTTACCATGAGCTTCGCATGTGGGATCGTCAAGAAGAAGACCTCATACAACTCAACTCACCCTGTTTGTCCGCTATCAGCCCCAGTGTCACAATCGAGGGAAAACCGTTGGATCTTACGACCGACTATCGTCGAGACTCGCGGCTGGGAGCCACTCATTCGTTGGTATCTTTGAATGTCCAGTCATCTCCCGCTAATAGAACGTAGGAGCCGACGTCTGGTGACACAGCCGAGGCTTATTGATATTGATTTCGATGACAACGAACCGAACACAGAACCAGACTCACAATTAGCTGGGCGCCTTCATAAGCAACGGAACGGATACAATGATGACACTTCACAAACTAGGTACTGCCTTCAACTCATGGTCGTCGGATGCGTCGCTAATTGTATGTATTATCCTTCAGGGAAACCCGATCCCAAGAACCACCCCGAAATACAGTGACGAAGAAAGATGGTCATTCACAATGTGATTCTTGCGATGTGTATGAGCCCGAGCGCTTTTACTGTAATGTATGCGAAAGTACGTTCTGCGGTCCGTGTTGGGAAAAAGCAACACCGCACAAAAAGAATCGTAAGGGGCCAGGCTCTATACCTCATGAAAAGACAAGGTAGGCTCTTCCGTGGGCAAATGAGTAAGAGTCGTTTAGATGACACAGTGTCAGTCATGTCATAGCCGAGAAGATTAGAGCTGTCCTTGAGCCGCCTACCATTACCGATGCCGAAAGAGAGGAACTGCACCAGGATGATGAGGATACAACTTGGTTTGGTATCAGTAGAGAGGATGCCGGCTTCCCATTGTTCCAGGACTATGGAAGATACGCGAATCTCATGGTAAGCAGCTCGAACAAATCAGGGACCAGCGGATGTGATACCCGATTCCCAAGTTTAGTATCATTTGTGGGCGAGACAGGTAGGGCCAATCACGTATTCTTTCTGGCAGATCTGATTTGCCATTCTAGGTGCTGGGAAAAGTACTGTCATAAAATTGGTCATTGATCTTCACAGCCACAGTATCAAGGACCAAGCAACGCCAGTTGTTGAAGTTACGGGGCAAGATGATGATGTTCCTACATCTGGAGATGTACACCTCTATCCTGATCCCCAAACCTTCAAATCCGACATGCCAATCCTGTATGCAGACTGTGAAGGCCTGAAAGGTGGCGAGAGAGAACCAATCGCTATAAAATTCAGAAGGAGAGAGAAACCTACCCGAATCGGGCGAGTCGACTCCTTTGAGAAGAAAATGGCAAAAACACCGTATACGTCTGAGCGAGAAATAACATGAGCAGACACACATGCGAAGAGGAGTCGCCAATTTGCCGTAGAACACCTCTACCCGCGGCTCTTATATACCTTCTCCGATGTTGTCGTTTTCGTGTTGAAGAACCCGAGGTAATCCGACCCCGAAACGTGATCATGCTGTTCTGCGAGACTTTTTCTAATCGACCCACACAGGGTCATCGAGGATGTTCTCGAAAAGCTGGCGACATGGGCAGCTGCTGCATTGGAAAAGTCCTCCAATCAACTAGTGCTTCCCCACGCCATCATTGTTCTAAATGCTTCGCCTAACGACCCCGATCCTGAGCTTTGGAAGGTTTCATCGGCAACCGCAAGACTGATGAAGTCTCTTTCACAAACTGTTACGCAGAATGCCACATTCAAGAAATATGCAGTCTTCTGGAAAGAACGTAACCGAACTATTCGAACTGTAGAGAAGCTGCTCCTGTCATACTACAGTTCAGTAAGGGTTGTACGGATTCCTACAATTGGACGACCGAACCTTATCAATGAGCAGGTGCAAGGCCTCTACAAGGAAATTCAGAATGCTTGCGCGTCTTCTCGGCAAACACGAAGTGCTCTCCGAATGTTGCTGGATGCTGAGGAGTTGCAACCATATCTCCAGTTCGCTTTCGACCATTTTGCCTGCAATCTCGACACACCGTTCGACTTTGTTCAGGCGTCATTCACGAATAGCCCAATCCCGCTAGACTTCGGTGGTAATATCTTGAAGCTTGCGATAAATCTTATGAATGCGCTCGAAAACCGGATCGATGGACCGACGATATTCACAGAATTGAGCACAATGGTTGCTTCATGCATCATGTTGGACTCTGCAAGGCACAAGATTCGAGGTACGTTAGAATTAGATTGCCAGGGTTAAAATCATGAGTTGGGCTACCCGAATGACATTCCCTCCGTCTTATATTAAGAGCTCTATGCGCCTACTCGGCATGTCGTATATGTGCGCAATTGGAGGAAGAGTTTTGTTCTGACTTCGTGCCATGCGGGAAAGTCATTCATCTGAATTGTCTCCCAGTGCAAAATGACCCCGCCTTACATTAAGCCATGATACTATCGTATATCCAGATATGCTGACACTGCGCAGGTACCGCAGAGCAGATCTTCCCACAATACTTGGAGCATATCGACGCTGCACTTGAGAATTTCTGCGACCATCACTGGCCTTGCGAGTTCGTTAAACCAGGTGGTGGAGCTAGATGTGTCAATGTTCGTAGTGGTCACGGTACGAAAGGACATCAGCTCAAAAGCGGCAAAGTACTTGCCATAGGCAATTATGTCTCACAGTTCTCTTTCGAAAGCTACCAGGAAACTTTTCAGTTCGATGTTTTCTCCCGACTCAATGAGTCTCTGGGGCTACTCCACACAAACATCCAGAAAGCTGGCGAGACTGAAGTTGAAGCTGCGGCAGAACTACACCAGGATACAGTGATGGCACATTTCTACAATCACGCAGAGCAGGCGAGGGTATCTCTTAAGTCACAGCCGGTGCCTTTCATAAGCCAGTCAACCTGCTTCTCCTGTTTGATCGAACCCCCCGAACACGCCCTACCTTGTGGTCACATACTGTGTTCTTCATGCCTGCGCGCCTACGGTCGCTCGAAAGGTAAAAACGTTGTGGAAATCAGTGGCTGCCCTATCGAGTCGCTGAGCATGCCTCGGTATCATGTCTGGAAGGTCTTTCTGAAGCCCGTGGATGCCGGTATCCGAATTCTTACATTGGATGGGTATGTTACATCTTCAGTCGAGGCGGACTTAATGTCGATTCAAACTGACTGGACGCGTGCAGGGGAGATATTCGCGGCATAGTTGAGCTCGAAGTTCTTAGACAGATCGAACAAGCCCTTGGAGGAAGAATTGCCATTCAATGCTTCTTCGACTTGATCGTTGGCACCAAGTAAGAAGCGCTTCCGCGTCTGACGCATCTTCCTGATTGCTCATTTGTTCAGCACTGGGGTATAACTGCTCTTGGACTTGCAGCGAAGAACTGGAGTGTCGAGACCTGTACGCGCCACTTTGAGACATTGTGCGGAAAAGCTTTCACCAGACGTGCTTGGACCAACATACGTGGTCTTGGTCATCTTATCAGCCATTACAACCATTCCAAATATGAGACGCGTCCTCTGAATGAAGCTTTGATCGAGGCATATTCGGATGATGAATATCTTTTCGGTGGCTCTCGGCCTCATGCAACGTTTAGTGGGACAGATGTCAAAGTAGCAGTCACCGCGACATCTGCAGCTGGTTCCGCTGTTGTCTTAACGAATTACAATCGGCTATGCTCAGAGAAATGTAAGTGGGTTCTGTTTAAGTGGTCGACAGAGCTGGCAGCGGTGCTTTCATTTTTGAATCATTCTGTTATGCTACAGCATGGCTACGAATTGGCCGGGAGCGGCGTTATAATACTTCAACAACAACCATGCATCACCCTGAATCACATATTCGTTATTTGGTGGATGAGCTGACGTATCTTCCAAAGTACCTTATCAATTTCAAAGACCAGAGAGACTGGAGCACGAGTTGAGGATCTGGGAAGCGTAAGACAATTTATCCTTCCACCGCACTCATTTATTATTCTCTAAGGATCAAGCAGGGCACGAGCCACATCGGCAGCTCCAAGAATCTTCAAACGATTGCACCATGAACCATCGAAACAAGTCTACCTTGATGGCGCGATCTATCACAACAATCCAATTCATGTGGCAGACCAAGAGAGGAAATTACTATGGCCCAGGATGCAGGATGAACGTCCAGACCTTGTCTTATCACTTGGAACTACCTACAGACCTACGTCACCGTTAAGTCCAGAGGCTACGGCGTCCCCGCGCACAGGACTTTTCGCATATGGAAAGTCGCTCTACAAAATTGCGGTAGACCATATACAGGCTTCCTTAGATTCCGAAAAGGCTTGGGATACATACATGAACGTCCTTCAACCTCCTCGCGAATACCGTTCACGTTTCGTTCGTATCAATCCGGCGCTTGATGAAGATCCGCCACGTTTGGATGATGTTAGTCGCATGCAACATATTCAAAGCTTGGTTCGAGAACAGATTAGGAAAGACAATCAGATCTCACAGGTAGCTTTGCAACTTGTTGCGACCTCCTTCTATTTCGAGAAGTCACCAGCTGTGGACACGCTCTCGGATAATTCGTACCAATGCAAAGGTTTTTTACTCCGGACTCAAGTAGGGAGAATCTATACTAATCTCATGTGGCAGGCAAAATACACTGTAGGCTCTTGCCCGACAGCAGAGAGATAAGCGAGTTGTGGAAATTTTTCAGAGAAAAAGCACAGCATAATTGTGACCCGTATTTCGTAATACAGGAAAGACACCATGGACAAAAAGCCAGAAAGGTCATTATCAGTCCTGATGTTATTGAACGGATGATAACACAATTTGAATTCAAGTTGGGCAAGATCACTGTAGAGCTGTCAAGCAAACTCTCGGAGACCGAGATATTCCTCTGTATGAAAGATGGCGACCTACATACAATTAGCAGATTCCCTCGGTCACTACTCCAGGACGAGACTGGAAGAGAAGGTGAGCGGCGAGAAATAACAGTCGCATTGCTTGTATTAGTATCGCACAGCTAACATTCGCTTCCGATGTAGGGACGCGTCAAAATCTAAGTTCACCGTCTAGGCGATGGGCAGGTCGGACACCCAGCCGACAACTTCGTCAGAAACAGTGGCAACCGCCTAATCTTAGCCAGCGTCCTCAACGAGCTCTCTCTACCTATTCCGAGGAAGACTACGTCATCGGAGACTCGACTCCAAGTGCTTTGCGCCGAATAGCGAATTTGTTGACAAACGGTTCCAATCCGAAAGAGGCACGTAAAAGAGAGCCCACAGAAGCGAACGATGACGCTTCGAACATATTCCCACTGCCTTCGGCTCCAGTTGAACTGGAAGCTCAGACATATATGGCGTGGGCTGTCGAGCTAGACAGCCGACCGTTGGAGAGACCCGAGCTAGACAGCCGACCCTTGGAAAGATCCGAGCTTCCCAGTCCTGATCCGAGTTCTCAGCCAGGACCTGGGGCGATCTGGCCAGCTTGGGGTCAGGAGAAAGGAAAAGGAGAAAGACTGCAAGCTGACGATTGGATCCTAGCGCAAGCTGATGGACCATCGACAACGCAAACTGAAGTTGAACATCAAGCTCAGAAATCCGCAGAACAAGAGGACTGGAATTTTTTCTGAAGCTGTCTGCCTACCACTTCTCCACTGAGCCCTGGGACTACATAAATAAAGGCCTCCAAACAAAAAGTATGAATCACACGGGCTGCTCAGCATATCTGGAGATCTCGAACCCGCCGGCTCGAAGAGGATGTTGAGCCATCCCAGACCAATTTTCGGCCAACAAGGTTTCTAGTTCATCCCACTGATACACAATATGACGACTGTTCACCGAAGCGGCAAGATGAAGGATCCCGCCTGTCTACAAAACATGGCCTAGATGTGGAACCGGACAATTGGCAAAAATGGAAAGCCGAGAAGCTGAAAAGTCAGGGCGTGCACCAGGAACACCAAGCATATTAGATCTAGATCCAAGGCGAGATTTCGCCCATGTGCAACTCTTGGGTTGGTTTGACCGAGCAAATTTCCAATGCTCTGGAGTCCAAGTTACTCTCTCTCACCACTTCGGCAGTGGCCATAGATTACTGGCGCAGATGGGGGTTCTGCCACTGGCCAATATACAAAAGGGTTGGCAGGATCGGGGGGAAAGTCAGCCAGCCTGTTTGCACGAACCTCGATTCACAATCATCAAAAGACATGAACGCTCAGATATTAAAGCCTTCCGTAATGGAGCAGAGAGCTGGCTCTCGGTGTTGTTCTCTGAAGAACCATCCATCGGACCCTCCGCCTGCACGCCGTCAAAGAAAGCCAGCGCTCGCGTGAAGCCTTCACAGACAGCATATCTGAGGGTTTCCATGGTTCTGTCTGATATGCATGCCTAGTCAGAGAAACCCCAACGAAGCGAATGATTACACAGGTCGCAGATCAGAACCACAGCATCTTGCTTCGGATAAACGGGTTAGGGCGAGAAACAGAAACGCGGCTGTCTAGTAACTGGTATCAAGCGGATCCCTGTTCTGATAGGAATAGATGGGGCGCGTGAAGCTGGCCAAGTTTCAAACGTTCAATCATTCAATGTCGGGTCACGGAAGTTGGGATCGTAGCACTGACTTTGCTCTACAGCCGCGGGGGAGGCAAACCTACGCTAACCACTACTCAAGTCACTCGTGTTAATACCTGAGATCACCCTGCTTCCTCGTTCGATATACCGAGGCTACTTGAAAATTAGCCAACATCGAATTCCCGCTTGCTGAGGCTAGAGAGTAGTGTCTGATCACTGAGCCGAAACCGAAACGCCAGTATTCAGACATAGAGGATCCATATTAACACCAAGTACGTTGAACAAGAGATCTGGCCATGAACAAGGAAATGAAAATATTGAAGAGAGATGATCCAGGAAAAGATACCTGATGACTGATGGGATATCGTAATCCGACCAGGTCACAAGTCTTGGTCTAGCTGGAGCTGACTGGTTACAAAACAAATGAAGCGCAAATCAAGCACGTTTCTCACTCGAGGTCACAGGACTCGAAAAAAGTCTGTTGCTAAAAGTAGGTTGGCAGTATACGGATTCCCCATCTTGGTAAATGGACGATCCGGGTTCGGTAAATGGAACCCCCTACCCGGGATATCCCCCGGAACCGCCCCCGAAGGAATTTTGATCTATATCTCGTGTCAAAATTCCATTTTGCTATACGAAAGTGTCTTTTTGTCACAGATACCTCATGACAATTTATCTACCTCGCCATCTACCTATCTTCCTATTTTTCTGTTGTCTACTTATTCGACAACGTCGAGAACGTGATCTAATTCGGCAGACGCGATAATCCTCTGTAGCGACTGAGCTGCACCGGAACAATGATGCTTACGTGGAAAAGTTCTTATTGACCTTCCGTGTCGTTGCAGAAACAGCCTCCATGTCCGATAAATTGATCGCTGATTAGGTGTAGCCGGCTACACGATGAACGCATGAGGCTGGTAACTGCAGATTCGGTCCAAGGCTGGCGCAAACAGACGGTTGGTAGTGGTGCCTGCTTGCTTGCTCATCCTCAGCTCTGACAGCTTCTTACTACACCTTCGATCTCCCGTCCCAAACTGACAGCTGTAGGAACTGCTCTGGACTAGTCGTATCCTCAACAAAGCGCTTGCAGTTCGTCCGAATTCAAACCCCTTGACGAGATAGCCCGCTCTTCACGGAAGCCCATCAGCTTTGCCGTGAAAAAGAAAAAGAAACCCCCCGAAACACAACCGGCCATGCCATCTTCCACAAAACCAGTCTTTGTCATTTTGCCCGGCGCTGCACAAACTTCTTCACACTACGCCCAGTTGCAGCACTTTCTTCTTAGCCAAGGATACGGTGTCTTATCTGCGCTTCTTCCTACAGTTGGCACCAGCTCCCTCGTTACAATGCAGAGTTCATCCGGTCTCGTATGCTTCTTCCGGTTCAAGATTGTGAAAAGCATAACGTGATCATGATCTCGCACTCCTATAGCAGCATCCCTGCGAGCGCTGCCGCTAAGGGCTTGGGCAAGAGCGACCGTCCTGCAGACGGCAAAGCTACTTCTGTCATGGGCCAGATATTCATCGCCGCGATGTTACGAAAGGGGGAAGTTGGGAAGGACCTGACTGCAACATTTGGTGGGACAATTGCCGCCTCATACCCGTGTCGATGTATGTGTGATCTCCAAACATCGAAGAAGCAGCTTCCAGACAGCGTCCTTGCCAGACGATGAAGTTGACTTGCCCCTATGAAACGGAGAAGCTGATCATGTGCGATGATCCGAAGCCACCATTGTTCCAAGACGTATCGCCCGTCCTTGCAGTTCTATCGGCGGTCAATCACCGCTTGACGGCATTCAAGAGCCCGTGTCCTGTCGCCAGCTGGAACGAGCAAGCTCACAAGAGACGTCGCATTTACATTCGAACATTCAATGACCAAGCCGTACCATACGCGGTCCAGAACAAGATCATAGGAGGGACTGAGCAGGAGTGGCTCATTGGAGACATGAAAACTGACCACAGTCCGCAGTTGGCTGCTTCAGACGGACTGAGCAACGTGGTCATCGAGCTGATTCGGCGGTTCGAAGTCATGTGACTAGTAGCTGGATTGAGGAACTTATAGCGCATGTTGCGTGTATTGGATTATTTGTATATGTTATATTGAATATCACCTCAGAAGGAAGGAGGGAAGGTCAGGGGTTGTCTTGGATGGGAGAGGTGCTTTTCATCAGGATATTTACCTTCCATCCAATCATCCAACCATCCGACCTTTTTTCAAAAGACTTTGTTTCGATTATTTTGGAAGAATAGTTTCATATGCTTCAGCGCAACGAGCAACACTGTCCATCAGGAGAGACAGAGAATAAGACACATCATCTATGAAGGTTGCAAGCACTTAGAAGAAAAATTACACAGCTTTAGCCTTTCAGATCGGGCAGACTTTCGTAGTTATATTCTTCAAGTTCTTCTATTCTAGGTGCTAATGCTGCGTACTTCCTTCATCGCTATGTACAAAAAACTCTTGATTTGTTGAGTCTGGTCGGTCTGTAGATCTCTTACATCAGCGAAACGGCCCAGCCGAGCAACTGTCAGAGTCTGGCTGCCTCTGCGACTGAATTATGAATCGAAAAGGAAGAAAAGCTCCAACGAAGACGACAAACAAAAGTCTCGTAATGAATTGAAAACGTCGAAGACAATAAAAAAAAGCAGTGAATTAACGAGACAAAAAGAAAAGACGAAAGATGAAGAATGAAAGAAATGAAGCATTGATTCCCTATTTAAATAGAAAGACAGTCTTTTCAAGTCTCGTTCATTTCGTCATCTCTGCATTAGCACTCATGTTTAGCCTGAACGACTTTACTTCCATTCTGTCCGTGGTAGTGCTCTGGCTTGAGCAAACGGCAGATATCCGAAACTCTATGCTTAAGATCGCACAGTTGCAAGTGAAGGAAAGTCTGGGCTCTGATGCGGCTGAGACTCCCATGGCGTGGAGAGAAAATATGGGATTCGAGTCTTGGGGAGGAGGTCTTGTTATTTACAATTTTCTTCGTTCGATGGGGAAGGAAGACGCTGAGAGAAGGGAAGACGGGGATTCGTAGATCATGACATAGGAAGCTATGATATTATTTAGGGGCAGGTTAGTGTTGGTGAGATGTGATAGGTTCTTGGTGGAGCAGATCGTCTTTTACTCGTCGTCAGAAGGAGAAACTAAAGATTCTGGCACCAATTGCAGACCGGGCAAGACTGAAGATTAAAGTCTGTCAAGTGATCAGCAAAGGTTTATGACTTGGGCAAGATGCTGGAGCGGCTGAGCTGAGTATTTGCCGACCTCTCGTGCAACCTGCGATTGGGCGTGCACGTCTCGCATATCCGGTTCGAAAGCGCTTGCGCTGTGAAACGGTCAAGAGTTTGACAGTAGTACCGTCAGCCAATGCTCGAAAACAATTACCAAACAAGCTACAGACTCTGGAAATGAGACTTGCTCTCAAACAATCAATTATGGGTGACTTCCTCGGCGTGGTGTTGTGCGTCCTGATGGTCCTCCAACTCTTGACTACTAGCGACGCGAGCGCGCTTCCTAGAATCCCAAAGTGAGCTTTGTTTTACAATTTCCGATTGATTTTGGATTGATTAGCCAACTATTCAATAGATCTGACCTCACAGCCTTATCCACCTCCGGCCTTCCATCAATACCAGGCTTTACAGCCACGATCCAGTATGATCACTCTAAACCTCTGGACGAATGGGAGATCTACCTCTTGCTGATCCAGGGAATGAAAGCCTACGGCGGTCTCTCTTGGGACGCAAGGGTTGGAGCCGACCCATTTCCATTCAGTCCGCCCGGTCTTTCAATAAGGCTTGTAGCTCGCTATTTTCGTCCGGTCCAGCTTTCTATTAAACATATCGTGATGGGCTTGTATGAGATCGGCCGCGATATGGTCAGCCAAGAACCCTCTAGCTTCTTTGACACCCGTGCTACGCTGTCAGTGTTGAGCCGGCCTATTGGGGATATCCAGCTACAGAAGCGTCCTTCAGCCGGAGTTTCGGATGACCTGAGAGGAAACGTCACTACAGCTTCATCGACAAACAAGGATGTAAACTCGATTGATAGTCCTGAGCCTGCACGAGGGGGTGAAACTTTCTCAATCGTAGATATCGTGTTGCCTTCTTTTCGAGTCTCCGGAAAATTTACTGGCAAATACATCGCTGTATCCCGTCTCTTCACTGCATCTTTGAATGCCCTTGCCCAAGCAGCTGTGCCCGACCGGGAAGAGAAGGGTGTCCATATCAACGCCGTGAGCGCTGGAGATAGGATATATCCATATGCTTTCATCAATATACTTGATATAGGAGGCTTCTTTGGAACCCAGATGTTGAGCTACAACCAAGCAGCACGAGCCATCGTCTGTCTTTGGAGAATGTTCCTGGAGGTGAAGAAGTATGGCGGACTGGAATTTATCATTGAGGATTCGGGTGAGAGGATTGGAACTGGATTTATTGGAACTGGGTTTATCGATGGCAGGGGTGTTCAGGGGGAAGCGTCAGTGGCGAGTTTGAAGTAGCCCGCTGTCTAGCCCCTTGGGTATATTTCATCACCCTTACGGGTGTCTCGATGAGAACCAGATCGAAAGATATTGACTCATTTGCTCATATCATGAAGACAATTGGGAGGAAGCAAACTCAAGCCAGCCGTTGCTTTAAGTGACAAATGGTGATGGCCAGTCGCGGGAGTACTGGAGGAAATGCAAGTGAGACAGTCTCAAGAAAAGCCTCTTTGTGGTACCGAGGGGCGGTTCGAGGCCCCGAGAAGATTGCATAGGAGAACTTGTGTAAGTGTCCCAAAGTAACATCAACTGACTATGATTAACTGGGATCCGACCTTCAACATGACATGTCCTCAATTTTATAAACGCAAAGCGTTAGATCCAGCTATTTGCGTTTCTTATATCGGCGATCTTGTAAGCATAGATCCAAAGTGGCGTTAGGGGTCCTCTGACTGTCCATCGTGCTGTTGCTCCAAAAGATCTAGTAGACGTTCATCTGCTTCGAGGCATCTGCGGCGGGCTACAATAGTCTCTTGTAAGGCTGTTGTGACAAAGAGAGGTTCGGTGGATGCTGCGTATGGATTTTGCCAATTGTTCGTCGCAGACCGGTTTTCTGTGAAACGACGAATGATCGATGCTACGTGACCAGTATGGGCTTTGGCAGCGACAGATGGTATTGCCGCCATTTCTTGTGGGTTTGATGGGTTCGTCCTGTTGGCCGCTGGGGGCAAATTTTGGCCATATTCGATGTCAGCGTCTGGACCGAACGGTTTCCGCAGCAGATCGTGTCTGTTAAATCCTAGATAACGGAATAGGTCCTTCTAAGTCGGAGTAGAATCTACGAAGATATCGAGCACCAAAGATCTGCTATAGAGTGTGCCGCATAGCCACATCGATGCGAAGTATGCGATCACAATGTTCCTGCTGCCATTCTGTCCGGCATTAGTGTCGAGGCTGTTGATGAAGACGAAGACAGTATAGATCGACAAGCCGCAAACAAAAGACGTAGCTGCCATATCCACTAGTCCGCGCGGGGTGTCTAGTACCAGGACAGCTGCAGCGGAAGGTACGTTTTTTCTGCTGTCTTTGATCTCACGGGGTAGCCCACGTAGCCAATTCCTAACATCCTTTGCTGTGATCAAGCGACCAAAAGTCCTCAGCTGGTACATAGCATAGTAGACGGAGGCACAACCAGCCAGCAAGCTGGATAAGAAAAAGGCTCTCGCCACCCAATGAGCAGTACTAAGGTAGTCCAGAGTAAGAGCTGTTATGGCGACTTGAGCCATGATTGCTCCCTGAGCGTAAGACCGTCAGCGTAATCTAAAAACTGGAGGTTGCGTCAAATTACCGTGACAGCAACCATATTTGCCTGAGCTATTTGAGCTGCCACAAAGTCCAAAATTATCTTATCGTCATCTGCCTTGAGGATCTTCTCGGCTAATAGCCAGGCGTCGGAGCCACACAACAGGGGCATCAAAGCTCCGAGAGGACCGTAGATTTCGACATATCGCGATGTCTGAAATTTAAAATCGGTAGACTTCTCGATACTACTGAGGACGAAAGGGACAACAGCAAGAACAACACCAGCGAGCTCGATGCCGCTCATCTTGAGAAATAGTAGGCAGCGAAGGAGATCTGGGCGAATAAAGGGTAAGATATATAAAAACAGACCCCAGATAGTCCGAAACGATCTACATTATATAGTCGAAGGCTACGAGGCGCACTCCACTTTTTTCAAGATGACCTCGAAAAAGCTGCAGCTATCCGATTTGCGGTATTGCACAGCCCACCGTGAAAGCCAAGGACAGGAGAAAAAGTGTCGGGATTGTGCGTCCATTTGTTTGTGCCCGAAGAAAACTCGCCCTTCAAGCCTGGACATCGGCCCCTCGGCCTCTCACTCTTTCCAAAGAATGTTTTGTAGGGTAGCGGTAGTATTAGTACAGCAGTCGATAAGGTAGTAACGATATTAACCCGCTTCTGAGTCGAGTGAGTGTCCCAGAATCTCCATATACGAACCCTAGCTTAATGAACTCAACCCTAGCATCAATCAGCTTCCGGGGTTAGGGTCCCCAACATCCCCAACAACAGCTGACCAGATCTCGATCTCCCAGACCACCACCAACCATGTCCCTCCCCATCCCCACCCCCGGCCGCGCCCTCCTAACCCTCTCCTCCATCAGCCAAATAGCAGGCACCTACCTCGCCGACTGGAGCTCGACCCACCTGCTAAACCCGCGCTGGCCGCCGCACGCCCGCTTCCACAACGGGCAGACCATGTCCATGGGCGCCGCCCTCGGCCTGCTCACGCTGTATTACACGTGGCGATCGTATAGTACTAAGGAGTGTGAGAAGCAGGGAACGGTGACCGCGATGCTGATGGGGAGTCTGTATTGGGTGACTGCGTTCAGTGCTGTTTTGTATCCGGGGACGCTGTGAGTTTGTTTGCTGCTCCTGTATCTGTCTCGTTCGAAGGTGGGAGTACTTGGTCGAGTTTGGTTGAATCTGGAGTCGGTTTTGGGTGGGGGGGGGGATTTCTGTTTCGGATGATAGTCGGTTGTCGTCTCGTCTCTCTACGCTCGGTTGGTTGCTTAAGATGCTAATCCTTGTCTGTTAGGGCCGTGGACCCAGAGTTCAGACACAGACACAACAGCGACTTTCCTCAGAAATGGGTGTTTATGGGCTTATGGGCTCTGGCACTGGCTGGTGGGGCGTTGGAGCTACGGAGGCTTGGAGTGCAAGTACAAAACAAGAGATCGTGATACTGTGGGGGAAGGAATGAACGGAATCGGACATAATTAACGATTGATGATACGCGGTACGGCATTGAATGGGTAAGGAGTCAGGTAAGGGTTGTTTGTTCTTTGTCTTCATGTCATCTATTGTTCAAAACAATGCGATCTTGTTGAGTAATCGTGTTGCTCGAGCGAGAGCATCACGTATTCTCACAGGACTTCGCCGTGAGGCACCCTAGATCAGTAGAGTCCTCTTCATTCCCATTCGTTTGTCCCAGAGAGAACAGGTTTGGCTGTATAGCTCTGAAAGTGAGCGTAGTAGTCACAGTTGGAAATGAAATCGAGTGAGACGAAGCCCCTCGGTGTTACCTACTTTGGTGTAAACGCGGGGAAGCCTCCGGTCACACAACAGTATGTTCTATGTTTCAACTCCGATTTCGTTTGACGGGGAATGCCGGTCTTCCCCGGAGTTATGCAGGGGGAAAATGCCCCAACCTAATACCCGGTCCGAGCTCAAACTGGCAGGATAGTACAAGACCCACCCAGTAGAAGATTAGTCCTTGCTTCACTTTCATCCAATTCCAAGCCTGCCCCTCCTCACAAGACTCAGTTCGCCTCCCAGCTCCAAAAGGCAATGTCGTACACAATCGCGCTCGTCTACGAACGCAAGAGTGCCTATCTGGCCCGGGGCTTTTCCGAAGAGGAATGCTTAGAGCTCGAGGAGGATGAAACAATTGACGAACTCAACTCGACCATACAATTTCTTGGTCATACCGTAGTCCAGGTAGGCGATATCAAAGATCTTGTGGCATGTCTTGCCAAAGGCAGTCACCAAACATGGGATCTGGTTTTCAGCACTTCGGAAGGTCTGTACGGTTTGGCTCGAGAGGCTCAAGTACCAGCCCTGCTCGAGGCTTATGAGATTCCCTTTATTGGGGCAGATGCAGCTTCAACAGTCCTGTGTCATGACAAAGCCAAGACGAAAGTATGAACTTGCCTGTCTTGCTGCTCGTCTATGCTGACGCTCCTAGCTGTCATTGGACCATTTCGCAATTCCAACGGCGCCATGGTGCCTGATACCCAACGTACGCAACTGGACAGAATCCGGCAGGTGTGATAAGATTCTGAAGGTAAAGAACTCATCATCCCATACGGAAGCTCTGAAGACCTATCCTCTCTTTGCCAAACCAGTCGCGGAAGGCACGTCGAAAGGAATATATGCTTGCTCCAAGGTCAAACAGCAATCCGAGCTTGAGCCAACGGTGTCATTGCTTAGCATGCGGTATCCGGATCAAGATGTCCTTGTAGAGTCGTACCTTGCAGGACGAGAATTCACCGTAGGTATAGTAGGAACAGGATCGCGTGCTCGAGTTGTCGGCGTTCTTGAATTCCATTTCCGTGGACAATATAAAGACGTTGGAGCCACACAGAGTACGCAAGACATTGATTTTTGGATGGTTGGGCTGAAAAACGTTAGCAAGCACCTCAATGGGGTGTACGTGGAAGAAACCACGCCAGAGATGGACTGCGATCCTGAAGTTCAGCTAGCGTGTGCAAGAGCACTTCAAGCTTACACTGCTGTTGGCTGCCGTGACTATGGGAGAATCGACGTAAGATCAGACAAGAAAGGATCGAGCGCCATTCCGCACATAATCGAGGTAAGGCGAATGGAAATCAAAGTTCCGGCTGAGAGCTGCTCAAACCACTGACAGGTAGTGGCCAGATTAATCCGAGACCAGGGCTTCGTCGAGATGCGTCGCATTACCCTATTCTTGCTAAAAACCGTGGGTGTCCCTATGAAGATCTGATAAAACAGATCATCGATAGTGCAGCGAAGAGAATATCGATTAAGCGAGCCCCGAAGGTTGATAATGCCCTCGGCTGAGACCGTTCGTTGGTCGAGGCCTTTTTCGGATACTCTCGTATCGGACATAGGATAGTAGGCCGTAGGCGCTACGAGTGAGCACTGTCCAAAATTGAGTCCGAGCAACAAGGGATCACTCGGATGACGTACGTAAATTCAAGGGGGATTTGAGGGAGAAAAGGCATTAGAATCTCTACATGTAAACGTACTTACATTGCAATGGACGGAATGAGATCTCCTTACCGTGAATTCAGGTCATCAAAGACTTGGATCTGCACAGTCGTCAGTCTCGCCATTTTCACCGACACTTATACTTATGGTAAGACCTTTAGAGACATGTATAGTTTTGGAACATACTAAGAGGAATTTCATTATCAAGGTCTCGTCATCCCAGTGCTGCCATTCGCTTTGAGCGAAATCACCCACATACTAGAACAGGATTTACAACAATGGACGAGCATTGTCCTTGCTGCCTACGGTACTGGCGCGATAATAGGAGCACCTGTCACGGGGTACCTGGCTGAACGAGCTGGCTCGCGACGCAGGGTCTTCTCCGGCGGCCTGATGGTTCTAACAGCGTCGATGGTGGCCTTCTCCATTGGCCATTCAATGACCATCCTCATGATCGGACGATTCATCCAAGGAGCCTCAGCAGCCAGTGTCACTTCTGTCGGGACTGCAATACTCGCAGATGCCTTCAGCGATCAAGGCATGGGGCTTGTCATGGGTGTCCTTGACATGTCAATGGCGCTAGGCACCATCTCCGGTCCAGTACTTGGCGGCCTGCTTTATCAACTTTATGGATACCAATCCGTTTTGTTGTCTGCATATATTTTAATCGCGCTCGATTTGACTTTCAGACTCTTGATGCTGGAGCGGAATCACGAGGACTACCTTGAACCACTTAACCACAACCACCAGCCCAAATTCGGAAACCAGCGGAACGTTGAGTATCCACAGAGTGAGAGCATTGAGGAAGCATCCAGTCTATCCTCATCGCATGCAGCTTACGGCGCTGTCCTGAACAATCCAGGTAGCGTCACTGATACCGGAATTTCTGTAACTTCGTCCGTGACACGTGCTCCGGACACCATCGAGGAGTCGTTGTCAGAAGTCCCATTGGGTAGGCGCCAACATTCGCCGATGGTCGAGCTACTTTCAATGCCTCGCATGCAAGTGTGTCTCCTCGTGGACTTCACATACAATGTCATTCTGTGTGGACTGGAGTCTGTTATGCCATTACAACTAAAAGCCGTCTTCGGCTACACTTCAAAAGAAGTTGCACTTATGCTTTTGATGCTTGCTTTACCTTCATTCGGTGGGCTGGCGGCTGACTATCTTGGAGACAAGTATGGACCAAGGAGTCTGGTTGTCTTGGGGTTTGCGAGTATTTCGCCTTTGCTCGTATCATTACGCATAATGGCTCAACCGAAATTCGATCAAGTGGCATTGCTCTGCGTTCTGTTGTTCCTCATCGGCGTTTGTCTAAACCTCATTTTGACTTCGGTCTTCCTGGACGTTGCATATTTGGTGGATGAGAATGCAGCCGAAATACACCATGGCACGCAAAAGCCACAAAAGCCATTAGCACAGGCTTATGCTTTGATGGCCATCGCATGTGCAAGTGGGAGTCTTTGCGGTCCATTGTTGGGAGTGTTGAACGATGTTGTCGACTGGAGCTCGTCGACGCTGGGCGCAGGTTTGTTATGTGCGCTCACGGCTATCCCCAGTTTTCTATTTCTTGGAGCCACACCAAAGCTGTAACAAAAATCAAGATACTTCTTTTCCGTCCATGGAGAAAGTGTTTTGAGAGCTCCAGTTGCAAAGGAGGGCGAGGGTACATCGCGGCTAGATTGAGTTCTGAAAGCCTGATAGTGGCTGACACATGGTGGATGGCAACATTTGTGTAAGATAGTGCTGGCCGAGAGTCGAGAAGCTAGATTTCGAAGGGTTCAGAGGGTATTCGCTGCGACTATACTGCCTCAGTAATCTCATTATGGTGTTGAACAAACTGTTAATTCTCGAGATCCTATTCATATCAGAGACAGGGTATACCTGTAGTAGTACTCGGAAGTGAGCGAAGGGGCGGTCTTATAATGGACCGGAGAGGTGGACTATCATGCCCTGACACGACAATGAGGTCCCGTCAGATGCAGAATCTCTAAAGCGTTAACGCAGGAGGCTTCTAGCCGTCGGCTAGATAAGGCTTATTCCCAGTAACGTGGGAGCTCAGTTACAATCTAAATGAAGCGTGGTACGCAAATCTGGGGCTGGAAACTGAAATCCCCAGCCGCTTGGTTGTTGGTCTTGGCTATATGAGGAAACCATGCGTTTCGTGAATGCACAATCCAGGACATTCAACGGCTGTGATCTTCGGAGCTGCTCGTCTGACTGTAAGAGGTAAACAGCCCAAAGACGCATTTGCGCTTCCCGGCAGCTGATCCCAATCAGGTAACTCGTACGGGTAGACTTACCTGATGAAGACTAGAACTAGCGGAAGGGATCGGGAGCTACAGCCCGAAATTAAGCTTGCATCAAGTACCTTGTCAGTTGTCACTCGTATCGTAGATCCAGCTTAGTGGGCACTGGCCACTCGTTCAGATCAGGTAGGCTCGTACAATTGAGTGTCAGACTTGACTCATTTTGAATACATCCACATTTTCTAGATTTCAGTTTCCCTGTGATCAAACACAATACGAATATAAGTCAATCACTTCGCTGGCCCCAATTTATTACATCAACCTCCTCTAGTCCGAGCTTAAAGGATGTGCGTATGTATACTGGAAAGCACGCCACTGGAAAAATGAGCATGATGACCGCAATGACCCAACTTCTCAGATCCCATCTTGCCCAACCCGTCAGTCCCAACCGACATGGCCATTGCTGTAAGAGCAGAGTAGACGGAAATCAGGTACACCAGGGTCACACTATTTGCAATGGACAAGGTGAGTCATCAGCAAAACGAACATTTGCCGTTCGAGGTCTGAACTTGGTAGCAGATGAGACTCACAATAATTCCAATTGGACCAAGCTATTTGCAGGAGACAGGGTCAGTCACCGACAGCACAGCATCAAAGACATTATTCAGCGGCAGGTGAAACTTACATCCTTACAGATGCCAGAAAGGACTGTCCCATCGCCGACCCTCCGGAACAGGCATCTTTGGCCAAGAGTGGTGCTATCACAATCTTCAACTTCCCCGTTGTCGTACGTATTGATGACTTCTTGTGTCGGTAGAGCGATGACAGTGGTCACAATCGTAACGACGGCAAGCAGCTGAAGTTTCATGTTTGCGGCGACTCTCTTTGGACGAGATTGATACTTTGAAAGTAAGATGAGTGATGTACAAATGTATTTCTCGCTAACTGTTAAGATTCACTGTTGTAGTTATGGAGTCTTATGAAGAATATCTCAAGAGGATTGTAAAGCAGGGGAGTCGGCGAACATTTGTATCAGTTTTCTTTGAGAGTGACTGCATGTACCTGGCGATACCACTAGAGTATGCTTCTTGAAATCTGGCGCAAGTCGGATTTCTTCGGTGTTGCTCGACCGAGTACCAATCAACGTTGCTGTCGTCTGGCTCATTGCAAGTCTCGTGCAGGAAGTGTTATGACTGTCTCACATCCATTGGATTCTGACTTGCTCGACATGATCGTACTATATTGTACTATTTTGGTGCATTCTTAGTCCATGCTTTAGATCTGAGTTTCTCTGTGATCGAACATCACATTGAAGTCGACAAATCAGACCAATGGAAAGTCGTGATACCTCGGCCCCTCCCCAGAAAATAAAAATAAAGACGTAGGGTCGCTGCAATATTTCAATCGTGGTGTCGATCTCGACCATCGGATTACAGAAGCAGGGAGTCGTCTGAACTTGTCATTTGACTCCCTAAGATGCAAGGAGATCCACTGATCTGCCATGCAAGCCATATTGACGACTGCACTTTCCACTACAGCCGAGACTCTCAAGGCCGCGTAATTGCACCTTTGGCAGTACTGTTGTCTAACTTTGATCCAGAAAGGATTGCGTCTAGGTAATGCGTCTACCGAGTGAGCATGATGCTTTCGGGCCGATGCAAGATATGCATCAGTCTCCCAACCCAGCTACATTGGACACTCTCCCACAGTCTTTGATCTCTTTCAATCAAGCGTTCCAGTCAAGTAGAGCTTTGCTCCTCTCCAACAAAAGTCGGTGTTGTCATCTTTCTTTGCGCTGCGAAATCGTCCTGCTTCGAGATTTATAGCGTCATTCCACCACCTTCCCTCCACAATATGCATACCTCGAAAGCTCCCGTCTCAGACAGGACGGACGAGAATATTATCCACATGAACGGTGGGTCACATCGGGGACTCTCCTGCTTTTTCCAGCAATGCTGACTGCGCAACAAATCCTACAGCCATTCCCTACATCGACGTAACGCCTCCATATTTTGCCCTATACAATCTCAGCGTTCGGAACCCGGAGTCTACGGAAGATAGTCCGACTATAGTGGGCTACTTCCGACGCGAACAACCCGTAGGACCAAAGTCCGCCACTTCCTGGTGTGCCTCCGAGATCGCAAGACACGCCGCCATCCTCGGCAGCGTAGCCGCAGCGTTCTCCAACCCCGTCAAAGAAAAGCACTACTACCTCGCCCTCGACGGGACAGGAGAGCTGGGGCGTACTCCCTCATCTCCAGAGCTCCGCGGCGAAGCAAGAATAATATCCGCAGCGTGGGAGAAGCGACGAGTAAAGTGCGAGATCGCGGCACTCAATCCCGATGGGAGTCTCGTAGCCAAGCTCACGATCGCGTACGCGGTCGTGACCGAACCCATGCTGCTCATGATTGTGAATCCGGTGCCGCAGGAGCACGTCTTTGGGACGCCGTGGCAAGCGGGCGAGCCGTCGCCGTATGAGGACCCAATCCAATTACGCATGGTGAAGATGCATTCGTCGGAACAGGCCACGGCGATCATGTCGCTGCACAATAGACGCAATATGGCGGGACATTTTTCCGTCGTATCTGCGGCGCCCATCGCTATGCTGATGTCGAACGGGTTGATGCTCTGCAGGAAGATGTTGGAAGATATCCCAGGGAAGCTATGGTGTGATATGAGGACTCGGATTAGGTGCCAGCGAATGGTCGTTGCCGGGGAGATGATCGAGCTCCGAGCAAAGAAGGTTTGGGGACCGTTTTACAGCCATCAGGTGGAGTTCGTGGACGAAGAGGGAAAGATTTTCGGAGTGTTGGATCATCTATTCAAGAGCGTTCCCGCTGTAGAAGAGAAAGCGCGACTTTGATGAGCGCATCGTGGGCTGACAAACCCCTTCTCGTTTTTCCACTCTGCAGTTCAAGGATTGTGAAGCTCTTTCACACATGTTCTTGTGCCTCCTTTTCAAACCAGGATGTTTTCGTTATGGCGAATGTTGAAAGTATGTTATTGAGGGTCCTTAAAAGCTTTCTAATATCCCGTGCTCTGGCATTACACCCCATTCCAGGAATTAGCCGAGACAGACTATGAACTCTCCCCCGAAAACATCATTTCATGGGAAAATGATTTAGTTTTCGAAATGTTTACGCATTTAGCCCACTATAAATTCAGAAATCTCATAACGCTCTCATAACATTCTCGTATATGTAGATATCAAATAATTCTTCTGAAAGGTATGGATGGGAGGGAGGGGGAGGGAGGGACAGCGTGGTTTGAGCGGTTGATGGAAGGGAGTGAAGTGGGAAAAAGGTATGGGATAAGGGGAAGGTATATCGTGATATGGACGGACCGATGGATGGATGGATGCTGGTAGTCTCATTATTGGTGGACGGAACTGCGAAAGGAAATCTGAGGGCGTATTCGACTAGTACGTGTAGAATGATGATGTGTCATTATATTAGAATCATGACCGTACATCTACTTTTTGGGATCATCACGGACCTCGTTACTCATCATCATGATCTCGTCATATCATTCCCAACGCTTCCACTCCTCCACCAGCCTGGCCATCTCCCTGGCCCTCTCCTCTCGCGGCCAGCGCTGGATATCGAGCTTCTTCGCCTGCAAGCCTTGTTCAATATTATACCTTTGCAAAGTAGCATTCCGCAACAGCTGCATATCAGCCCTAAGGCAGGCATCATGAAAGATCCTCCTCATCCTCGGCGAATAAAGCTGGCAACTGACACCCACGTGCGAGGGAGCAACAGCTTTGGCATGCCGATTGAAGTCTTCCGCAATTGGCGTGACCCGCTTGATGGCCGGCCACACCACTTCCTCGTAGCAATCCTCGCAAACGGTGAATTCGCGAAGCTCGGGGATGTAATACCATTCTTGGCCAGGAAGCATAACGTCACGGCGGCATTCGGGGAACTCGGCCAGCTTTTTGGCAAGCTCAATGAAATGGTACATGTTAGGCGGCCTCCTGTAGTCGTCCGCTTGCGCTGCAATCTCTTCCAGCAGTTCTACATACGTGGTGAAACGTTTGCTGTCGCTTCGCAAGCTGCACACTCTGGCTGTAGAATGATGACCGCGTGAGCGGTGGAAGACGCCCCGTAAGGATGGGAGTACAGCCTCGAGCTGTTGTACGCAGCAAGGACAAATCTGGAAGTCGTGTACGCTTCGATCATTATCAGGATCTTTAAGGCGGTACCAATCTCGGTGATCCTCCACTTTGCCAGGACAGGGTTGTTTACCATCCAGTATCTCTGCTAGAACGAATAGTACGTCAAAGTTCGATCGTGTGTGGTTGATGATTGATGTGTATGCTGATCTTACCCAGGGCAAGCTCATATCGCAGCGTAGTTGTTGCTCAGCAGTGTGCCTAGACTTCGGCTTTAGATGATGCTCGTGGCCAGCGCCAAGCATCACATTCCTACATGACGGACAAACCGAAAATGACGAAGGACCGCCCGCTAAGGTATACCAATCGTCGTAACCAATCACGGGACTAGTCCTTGGACAAGGAGGCAAAGATACAGGGACTGCTCCCATCGAGACAGCGCGACCTGGCAAGCTAGGCCTAGGTGTGCAAGAAGGGGACCGGCGTGGTGAGTCAAACCCCGTGAAGGGCGTCACGCTTGCCGGATTCACGGTGAGTTGCGGACGAACATCGGCACTTGATGAAGCTCTACGCCTTTGTCCTTGCCCGGGAGGCTTCAGATTTGAAGGTGATGAAATATCAAAAGGTGCCAATGACGGATGTCTGCTTTTAGGGAACATAGACTCATCGGTACCATGTGAAAAGGACTTCTGATGATTGGCTGGTGATGGTGCTCGAACATCAATTTGAGGCCTACCTGGCGCTTGAGATGGTAGTGGAGTTGTCCTGCGTGACTTAGGGGCATATTGTCTAGATGGTCTGTCATGGTCGCTCTCGGTCTGCAAAAAGCTTGAGGACCGACGAGATGGCGGAGCTTGCGATGGCCTCCTGGGCATTCCACTCAGATCTCGCGTCTTTGTTGCACGATCATCCTGGTGACGCTCTGACGGCGGGGTTATCGAAGGGGAGGCAAATGGTGAGTGTGGCGGAGAGTTGATAGGGGACTCTACTGGTGAGGCTCGGGGAGAAGCTCGTCGACTACTCAACGGCGGGCTGGAAAGCAGAGTATTTGCTGCTACTAGCCCAGCAGGCAACGCCGATAGTGGTGGCGGTATAGCAGATCTCGTTCGTGGAGGAGTTGGACCCGGTCCAGGGCCACTAGATTTCGCGTCTGGTATTTTATACGGGCCGTCGACGGGAGCCATGTACGCTTTCTGAGACATCTCAGGTGGGAGAGGGCCGTTTTTATGAAAATTGCTTATCTTGGAGCTTCTTCGACGATTGTCATCAGATTCATCGGAGGAAAAATGATGGTAGCTAGATCTGGATCCGCTTCTCCGAACCGCTGCGGGCCTTCCAGACCGGGGTGTGGAAAATCTATCATGGGGCGCAGGTGGCCTGGCCGAGTGCGATGTCCTTCGTGGTCTGTCATCGACCTTTTCTGCTTTCTCTTCAAAAGGCTGGGGCCTTAGACTGGACTCCCGTACAGAGGGTCTCCGACTCGACTCCCGCTTAGTAACGTGAGGTATCTCTACCTGCGGGCTTAGTACATCTGGAGATGACAAACGGTCACCAGTTGCATGAGCTTCTTTCGCCTTCGGTTGTGGGACGTATGTGTAGGGTGAAGGTGCTCTTTCGCGCGGCGGCAAAGCATCCAAGTGCTTATTTTCAAGCTTGGTGTTTAACCTCGGCCTTTCGTTGCGGCCTCGAGACGAGTCGGATCTGGTCTGGGCAGGCTTCGCCTTTCTATATCTCGGTTCTCTTGGCTCGTCATATGTCAATGGAATCTCGATACCCTCCTTGGGTATGAAAACGTAACGCTGGTCTTCGTTGCGTCCACTAGAATCTGGAGGTGTACGCGGCCCGGAACTCTCACTTGATGATCTTGTCTTGATGCTTTGGGAGTCGCTATCACTCTCTTCTGAACTATGAGAGGCGGTTCTCCTCGGTCGCGGGTTGACGTCCTCAATAATCGGCTGCTGATCGACAGTGCCAGGGAACCTAGCTTCCTCACCACTTGTATCTGTCCATTGAGGTTTATATTCTCGAGATAGGGAAGCTCTCTCATCTTCTGCTTTTGGTGAAGGCGGCCATGATTTGTGAGATCGATGTAAAGGCTGGGTTCGTGGGATGTGTACAGGATACTGTGGTCTCACATTATGCTCGTAATGATCGTAATTGTACTCATAAGGTCGTGGCATCGTTTCGGTATGGTCATAGTATCTGGAGCAAGATCAGCAAAGACTATTTAGACAAGTCGGGGTCGCTTGTACTCATTATAGCCCCGCCTTTCCTGTGAATGTTCGTGGTGGTTGGATCTACTACGGGGAAACGAGGGCATGTTGGATATTGTTGGCGAAGGTAAAGATCAACGATCTAGAGAGGAATAAAAATCGAAAGACTTGTAGAGGTCCGAGAACAATTGAGCAAACAAGTGGACGCATTCATCATCATACGAGTGGTGGTGAAGAGTAGGGCTCAAGCAAGGGCAAGGCGATGAATGGGGAACAGTAGCGTGGAGGAAGCGTCTCCACCGCGGTCACTGTTCAATCTGCCCCGCCTTTCTTCGCTGAAATGGATTGCAAAAGGGACAGCAAGAGGAAGGCAAATAGCGGTGGACAACGGTCGTGAGTTCAGCTTGGAGGAGCTTTTAACCGCTAAAATCCTTTCGAGGTTGGGGGCCAAAAATCCGAGGGGTCAACGTCGGATCGGCAAGCTGCAGATTTCCTGCATTGCTAGCATGAGATGGTCTGCTTTCACGGCTGACTGCGAGGCATGATTGGGGGGCCTGATTTGGTACCTCGACAAGCCTGGACTCTGCGTATCCCCGTCCAGGAAAAGGTCCGTATGGATGAAGTAAGCGCAGTGGTGGCGAGAGCCTCGTAAACATGAATAGAAGCACTCGTTACATCTACATAGATTACCTTCCTCTCGTTCAAAGAGCATGACCAGGACGCCTTACAGGTAGCGCTGCATGTACATTCCCTCGTTGACCTTATTTCACCGTCCTTCTAAGAAACTCCTCAATCTCCTTATCGGACTCCGCGTCTGGACCAAACGCTTCCTCACGCCCCTCCACAAGTTCTCGAACAGGCCTCTTCTGTCTCTGTCGAGCCTTCTCACCCCAAGTAGCCCCTTTGTCATCACCATTGGCTGTTGTCGTTTTGGCAGAATGATCTGAAGCATCCTGAGATTCGGTTGCCGCCGAGCTATCCTCGGCTTCGTCTTCCTCAAGCGCCTTGTCGTAGTCGGTTGTTTGCTTTATGCCACCCCATTTGAGGAGGTAGGGACGAAACAGGCAGTAAGCGCCAATGATGACGAGGAGGCGAATGGATGATTTTCGGGGTAGCCTGACAACGTTTTCCTCAATGTAGACTGTTGTATCCTGCAGCCAGGTCTTGATGTTCTCGATCGTGGAGTAGTCCATTGAGTACGGCTGATGAGGCGACCGGAATCAAAGAATAGCAGTATGCCGGACGTGATCCGTATCTATTTGAAGCTGAGAAGGTCTGAAGCTGGCACGAGTGGAAGAAGATAAAGGAAAGTTCTCGCGTTGAGCGAAATCCCGATCAAGAATTCATCGCGGCCCGCCGCGCCGCCTGCCGGGGCCCCCAAAAGCCCCAGTACCGAGTACGACTCCAGCTTTTTCACGATGAACAAGCATATGCGTAACTTTGTCAGTCTTTGGCTATAGTGGTTCATGATGACGGATGCAGACGACGAAACCGTAGAAGAGGCATGCCATCTCTACTCCTCAGTCGAGCAGCTACTGACTTCTCACAGCAGCTCAAAGCAGCTCTCTGGTTCTCAATCGGCAAAATTGTCGACGAAGAAGCGCTCAAGCTCAGCGTCAATGCTACTCCCCAGTTCATAGGGGCTTTGACAGAGATGGTCTGGGCCCAGATAGGTATATATTGAAGGAGTCATTCGAGAGGTTGCCAAGGGTGGCTAATGATCGGATCAGAGACTACAAGCCAAGATCTTGAAAGCTTTGCGAAGTACATCTCTAGTTGTGTCCTTGATCCCGACCACAGCTAATGTTTGTTTACTAGACACGCTGGAAGAACAACCATCACCGTTGACGACGTGATGTTATTATCTCGGCGCAACGAAGGCCTAGAATCAGTCCTGCAAAGCTTTCTGGACAAGCAAAAGGCAACCAAGAGCAAGGCCGCGAACAAGCGATGAGAATTCATGTTTGCTGCTCGATCGCGCCGTGGGAAAGACCCAAGCACATCCCTTGTTCCTCTCGGTACACTCATTGTCGCAACGGGAGCGGTCTAGATATGAGCTCAACATTGACGAGGAACGACAAATACTGCTCAAGGGAGCCGAGCTGGGTCCTCAACTCTCACTAGGTGCCTCAAGCTCAAGTCAAACATCCTCCGAACTTGTCAGTACGTAATCAGAGTGATTGGTAGCAACTGTACTCTTGCGAGTCAATAACTAACCAGACTGCAGCCCATATTGGTCTCAAGCAATTCCGAATCTTCCTGCTAGCAGCTGTTGAGACTGTGTCTCTTTTATAAGGATACGCGACTCTCCAAGCTTCATATTTAACGCAAGCTGGTCAGTTCCACGAGAGCACTTGCGGCACAACTGCAGTCTTGATCACACACATTCGTGCCCAGCTCTGTCAAAGCTTCTGGGCTCTAAATACATCTTCATAGTACGGGACGTGTATATCGTGCGTGGCTCAACTTGGTCAGGACACTCTCGTCTAGCCACGCTTTCACCGAAAATTTAGGTGGTCAAGGTCCTCATCCCGGTTCCCCCTCGGTACTTCGCGAACGCTATGAAAACATCATAAAACATGATTCCTACTTACTCTTACACGTTCAGTTGCCTTATTGTATGGTACAGCTACCTTGCCTCGAGCTTGATATACTCCTCTTCAAGGGTTGATTTCCACGAGGACTTTGACCTGATTGTCCTTATCGTTAATCAAGGACTTGTAGCCCTCTTCCTCGACCTCGTCCATTTTGATTTTCTTAGTGATCATCGACTCGGGTCTCAGTCTCCCTAGACAAGCTTGAGCAAGAAGAACCTTGTGGATGGGGAACAGACTCACCAGAAGCTATGGCGCTGATTACCTCCTGGAAATCACCTTCGACGTAAGTCGTTATTCCCATATAATGACGTTCTCTGAATGTGAAATGGTTAGGGACGATGGTGGCTGGCTCGGCCCACACAGCAATATTGACGAGGGTGCCTCTAGCACGTATGGCAAGGACTGCTTGGTCCAGTCCAGGCTGCACTCCAGCAGCGTCAAAGGCCAGGTTGGCTCCTTTCCCATCGCATATCTCGCGAACCCTTGCTACGATGTCATCCTTTGTCGGATCCAGCACATAGTCTGCTCCGAACTGCTTAGCAAACTCTTTCCGCCGCGGAGCTACTTCAGAAAGGATTATCTTTGCCGCCCCTTTAGCTTTGAGGGCCTGAACAACAGCGAGACCTATTGGGCCACCTCCCAGAACCAGGACAGAGTCTTCTTTCTTCAGTGGACTGATATTGACCGCATGCCACGCGACTGCCAAGGGCTCGACAAGAGCTATATACTGCTTCAGCTGGCTTGGAGACTCCGGGAATAAATTGCCTACCTCCAACCTCGAGAGAGACTGTTTCGGGTATGTGACACACAGCGTATCGAGGCACCACGACGTGCTCGGAAATACCACCGCCCCAGCCTATACCCGAGGTCAGCAGGGACGGATGGCGCAGTATTACGATCACATGCCGCTCAAGCCAATGAAACCATTGTTGTCACAGCAGTTGATATAGCCCTCCTTACAAGCGCCGCAGGTGCCGTCGTAAATGATAGGTTGCACCACGACCCGGTCACCGGGTTTAACGTCTTTGATGTTGTCACCGACTTCTTCTACCGTACCACTGAACTCATGTCCGACGGTCAAGGGGACCATCTCCTTGGTGATCGGATGAGGTGCAGTTGGCATGATGCTTGCTCCGCTAAGGTACTCATGAAGATCTGGACAAGAGCATTCAGGCAAGAGTCCATTCCAACGTTGGAGGATGTATACCTGTTCCACAGATACCAACAAATGCAGGCTTGATCTGTTGTCTGTCAACAAGAAATGGGGCTTGGTCAAGCCAATGCTCTCGACATTCATACTTTGACTTGGTCCTTTCCACATCTTGGTATCTCGACATCTTCGAGGCGGAGGTCTCCTTGGCCATGGAATCTCAATGCTTTCATCATATTGTTAGATACGGTCAGTCTATGCTTTTGATCGGAGTTCGGCAACAGATGTTGTTGATCAAATCAACTCAGTCCTCAGGTCGAAGCGGATGCTCTGTAATGGCTACCTCTGATGTTCAGATTCGGAGACTCTGCCGGAGAAGCCTCCTGAACCCCACGTCCCCACCTCGGACATATGTCATGGCGGGGTAAAGCACTGCGGTCACGACTCACGGCAAGCCTCTTGCGCAAAGAAGGATACTTTACTGTGCCTTCTCGAACAAGACAATAACAGGTGGTCTCTACCTGGAAGCTGACGACAATCACAAATACATCCCCACCGGAGGCACATCCTTCCGTGCAGGATCCGGAGGCTCTGCAACACCCCATACTACTCTTCCTTTGCGATGACATACACACACACACTGTCGGTCCGCAAGATCCGGATGCTCTAGAACGTCGACCTGCGCTCTTTGGCTTCCGACTACGCGCTACGATGCGGACTTCATCTGCCGGCCCTTGCGGTAATGACATAATTCTTGCTTCGCGCGCAGAGAATTTCTTGCAAGCACTCGTCGCCCCCGTCGATTCACTATTTAAACTGCTCCTTCACATTGCTTGCCGTTCATCCGAGCTTCTATCGTCCACCTACTCAATTCACACTCGATTTTACATTTACTAGGAGATTGCAAATTGCAATTGACACATTTCAAGATGCCTTACCCAGATCAGTTTGAGGGCTACATGATCAATTCGCAGGACAAGTGGAGTGATTTCGAGAAAAAGGAGGTAAAGAGTCTACTTTGTTCGCAGTGACCTCTCTATTGATCATTACCTTCACAACAGTTCAAAGTAAAGCCATTCGAAGATCGTGATATCGATATCAAGATCGATGCTTGTGGTGTCTGCGGCTCCGACGTTCACACCATCAATGGAGGATGGGGAGAGGCTCCTCTACCCATCTGCGTCGGACATGAGGTCATTGGCAAGGCAATCCGGGTTGGTGACAAGGTTTCGACTTGCAAAGTTGGTGATCGTGTCGGTGTAGGCGCTCAAATCCAAGCCTGCCTCGAGTGCGACATTTGCAAGTCGGACAACGAGAACTACTGCCCTCACAAGGTTGGTAAGTAAAAGTTTCCGTGCCATCTTCAGCAGTCGGGAAAGTAACCAAGTTAGACACATATGGCGCCCCATACCCAAAGAGTGGGGTTATTGCCCAGGGCGGATATGCCAGCCACATCCGGGCTCATGAGTACTTCACCTTTCCGATCCCGGACGCCATTTCTACCGAGGACGCTGCGCCCATGATGTGTGCTGGTCTCACCACCTATAGCCCGTTGCTTCGCGCTGGTTGTGGGCCAGGCAAAAAGGTGGCCATCCTAGGAATGTGAGTGGAATACAAACATCTACACAGAGTATTGATCTTAGCTGAATTCCTTTAGCGGTGGTCTCGGTCACTTTGGTGTCCTTTGGGCGGCTGCTATGGGTGCAGAGACCTACGCCATATCGCATTCGCCCGAGAAGAAGAAAGATGCATTAGCTTTGGGTGCCAAAGACTTCATCTGCACAGGAGACAAGGACTGGGCAAAACCCTGGGCTTTCAAATTCGATTTCATCCTCAACTGCGCTGATATGACGCATGAATTCAATCTAAAGGAATATATGTCTACCTTGGCCATTAATGGTACCTTCCACAACGTTGGTTTACCTGACAAGCCATTGCCAGAGATGATGGCCCAGGACTTCACTTCCAATGGTTGTGCACTGAGCGCAAGCCATATTGGCTCGCGTCCGGAGATGCTGAAGATGCTCAAGCTTGCAGCGGATAAGAAGCTGAAACCGATGATTGAGACGCTACCGGTAGGAGAGAAGGGTTGCAAGGAGGCTGTGGAGCGTGTCAATGTCAATGATGTGAGGTATCGCTTCACATTAACCGACTTTGATAAGACTTTCCCAGACCGTAAGTCATAAGTTGTATATATTGAAATTGGCAAAGTCGGCGACAGAGAGGACAAAGTCGAGACAAGACTTCGACCGACGTACAATCAAGATAGACAATAGAAATTGGGCGGATGGATCACACGCAGACTTGCGTCTCACTCTCTGGGTGGGCTATCACGCTATGTTGTGATCGCCACATTCCTCGTATTTTATCAGTCTTTCTACTTGTTTACCCCCATAGTTACTTATATCCTACCCTCTTCTCGTCTTTCTCCTAAACAACCTGAACTAACAGCTGCCAGAAACATCGCGAAGATGCGATCACTCCTGACGCCAGCCTTCCTCTCCGTCCTTACTCTAGTAAACGCGGCACCACCGTACCCATTCAACAACAGCACACTGGCATTGACCCCAACAGCATCCGGCAGCCTTTTCCTACACCCAACTGCCATCCCAAACAGTACCACGAATCACACCGCGAACAGCATCGACCGCATTGCTCAAGTCGACGTCAGCCAAGTCAACATAACCAGAATTGTCATCCCACTCCCAGCCACTACATCCACGCCTTCTTTCCTCACCCGAAACAGCACCCTCACCCGAAGCAGCAGCCCCACTCGAAGCAGCACCCTCACGCGAACTCCCCTCTTCACCCCAAGCAGCATCCTCACGCGAAATCCCCTCCTCGCCCCAAGCAGCATCCTCACCCGAAGCAGCACCACCACGCGAACTCCCCTCTTCACCCCAAGCAGCATCCTCACGCGAAATCCCCTCCTTGCCCCAAGCAGCATCCTCACGCGAAATCCCCTCCTTGCCCCAAGCAGCATCCTCACCCGAAGCAGCACCACCACGCGAACTCCCCTCTTCACCCCAAGCAGCATCCTCACGCGAAATCCCCTCCTCACCCGAAGCAGCATCCCCTCCTCTGCACCAACGACGTCATCCACCTCTCCACTCCCAACCAGAAGCAGCACCTCCTCATCGGCACCAACCCCAGGCTTCACATCCCCCTCCATGATCCACCCACCATTCCCCATCCTCCCGCAAGCCGGCGGCTGCACCCCCAGCACGATCCGCTGCGACTCGAACTCCAGCTTCTCGATCTGCAGCTCCGTCTCGCAGGGCGTCAACGAATGGGTTTCCCTAGGCGCGACGGCGGCGGGGACGGTCTGTATCGACGGTCGGATTGGATTGGTTACCAAGGGAACGTGTCAGAGTGAGGAGGAGGGGGTGTGGTGTGTCAGGGTATGGGTGGGACTTATGGGGTTTGTATTGGAGGGGGCATCGTTAGTATGGGGAGGGTCCCGGCGGGCATGGTTTGTGTGGGGGGCGTGTTGGCTGTGAAGCCGGTGACGGCGACGGCGGGTGGGTAGGGAGGGGGATGAGGTGGATAATTGGGGAGTCGCGAGGGGGCTTGGATGGGCAGGATGGAGGATGGATCAGGCGATCAGGGTGGATATGCGTTTAGAGGGATGTACGATGGCTCTGTGGGCGTTTTTCTCCTTCGTTCATTCCTTTATGGCATGATGTGGGCTTTAGCTTGCGCTTTGTGGACTGTATTCTACTTTGCGAATGGTATGGCGCTTGTTTACAAGTTGGTATGCCATGGTCTGGTGTGGTACTACTTTCCCCTGATGCATCGTCACTGATCTATCCATTGTGACAAGATGCGTACCGTCTTTGGCACGAAGTATATTAAGCAGATAACACCATCTTCTAATTTCGTCCCAAGCCGGGTAGTCGCAGATTTGTCTGTGTATCATGACAGTTAGCACCACTTACTTTTAGGCCATGGGATAAGAAATCTTTAGAAAATTTGGATGAAAAGATATGCCTGGTGTTTGGAGCCAATATGATGATTTCGCGATTATGGCCTGAAATTTAAGGCAATGTCAGGCACATTTTCGGACGGCACAATGACGTCCAAGACCCTGAATTAGCACTCAGATCTTCATACTCTAACATTGCCGAAATCTCGCGTCGCGACCTCGATCCTTCTTAAGTATTACAACCTCATAATCTCCTGTATGTCAAGCAGGAGTCTACTTTCGTGCGCTGAGAAAGCATACAGATCGATCGTAGTATCTAGCTATCGGTTGAGATTCCCTCTTTTCCCTACTACAAAGTCCTCCTGTTCAGTCTCCAAGGCCTCGCACCGTTCGGTTTTTCGCGCTCATTGCGCTCTCACCATGCCGAAGAGAAAGTCTTCGAGCTTAGCCCATGAGGCGCCCATCACCACTGTTCCCATTCCACCACCTACCTTCGACGATGAACCACCGCCTAAGAGAAGAGCGAGCCAACGAAAGCCATCTGCAGCAAAACCTAAGCCATCGATGTCCACAAACCCAAACATCAACGCCAATGTCCTTGATGCACCTGGTCCATTGCGCGCATCACCAGATGCTTCTGAATCGGACGAGCAAATGGACCTTGAGCAGGCTGGCATGGACGTTGGAAGACAGGTCGAAACCGAGGACGAAGACGTCCCCTCTCTCACGAACGGTGCGGATTCAGACTCATCGCTATCCGAGATGTCCGACGTTGAGTCGCCTGTGAAACCCAAGCCAGCAGCGAAAGGACCGAAAGCGCCTGCCGACAAGAAAGCCAATGGTGTAACTGCCGGGAAAGCTGCACCGAAGCAGGCTGATATTGCGAAGGCCAAGAAAGAAACAAGCAAAGAGCCACAGTTTTTGGACCCAGACAATGACGCGCTTGAGGAGGCAGACGAGGAAGAGATACAAGCTGCTTTGTCTCGACCACCGCCTGTAAATAGCGACTATCTACCGTTGCCATGGAAAGGCAGGATAGGCTATGTTGGTGAAGTCAACCCTTCTTTCCATACTTATGCTGATACTATCAGGCTTGCCTCTGCACCTATCTCCGCTTCTCCAATCCTCCCGTGTTCACCTCTCGAACCTGTCGCATAGCTTCGATCCTCGAAAACCGCCATCCACTGAGAGATCCGAACGAGCCCCCACATGCCACCAAAAACCGTCCTGATAAGGAGCAGCCCGCGAGTATAGAACGTGGACAAGCATTTGTCGAGAGTCTGGGCTTGGCAAACGCACGCGACATACCAAAAATGCTGAGATGGAATGACCGATATGGCATCAAATTTATGCGACTCAGTAGCGAAATGTTCCCATTCGCTAGTCATCCGGAGTATGGGTATAAGCTCGCTCCTTTCGCCGCTGAGGCGTTGGGCGAAGCCGGCAAGGTCGCTGCGGAGTTGGGACATCGATTGACGACACATCCAGGTCAATTTACGCAATTGGGCTCGCCACGAAAACAAGTCATTGACAACGCTCTACGTGATCTGGACTATCACGCCGAGCTGCTCGATCTACTCAAACTTCCTCCGCAGCAAGACCGCGATGCAGTCATGATCCTTCACCTGGGAGGTGTCTTTGGCGACAAACCTGCGACGCTGCAAAGATTTCGTGAAAACTATGTTAAGCTTCCCGAAAACGTGAAGAAGCGGCTTGTACTTGAGAACGACGACGTATGCTACTCCGTCCACGACCTCCTGCCCATCTGTGAAGAACTCAATATCCCCTTTGTTCTTGACTTCCACCACCACAACATCATCTTCGACTCAGACAAAATCAGAGAAGGCACAAAAGACATCATAGATCTCTTCCCTCGCATTCTCGCAACGTGGAAACGTAAAAACATCACGCCAAAAATGCACTACAGCGAGCCAACCCCAGCAGCAATCACAGGGCGGCAAAGGCGAAAGCACAGCGCGAGAGTCGCGACGCTACCGCCCTGTCCGCCGGACATGGATCTCATGATCGAGGCCAAAGACAAAGAACAAGCAGTCTTCGAGCTACTACGTACATTCAAATTGCCAGGCTTCGACACATTCAATGATATCATCCCTCATGTGCGGAAAGATGATAACAAGCCATGGCCGATCCCCAAGAAGAAAAGAACCCCAAAGAAGAAGTCCAAGAAAGTGAAAGACGAAGACGATGAACTCGACGCCGCGGAGGAAACCATTGAAATCGAAGAAGACCCAGTGCAGCCCGTGATCCCAGACGATGAAGTGGGCATGGGCGGCCCCGAAGGCCGCGTCTACTGGCCTCCGGGGATGGAAGAGTGGCTCAGGCCCGTCAAGCGCGTGGTCAAGCCCAAAGCCGAGAAGAAGGACGCCGAAAGCAAGGCGACGCCCGCGAAGAAGGGTGAAGCGGCCGCAGAAGCCGCCAAAGCCGCTGAAGAGCTGGAAGGCGAACTCAAGCAGGAGGAGGGTGTGGATGCTACACCGGCTGCCAAGAAGGCGAAAGCCCCCACAGCGAAAAGCGGTGTCAGTGGGAATGGCAAGAAAAAGAACACCCCGGCGAAGAAGGCGGCGAAGAGCGTACCAATGCCGTCAATGAGCGACGAAGAGGAGTCTGACGCTCTTCCTGAGTTATCGGAGGAGGAGGGAACGCCTGCGCCGGCTCCGAGAAAGGGGAAAGTGGCTCCGAAACGACAGAGCGGGAGGGCGAAGAAGGTTGATTACGCTGAGGAAGATGGAGAGATTTGAAATATTATCGCGCTCTATCTGCCATCTTGTTCGTCAGTTTAGGCAGCCATTCCCCCTTTTTCTGAGCATATTGGGTTATATTCAGGTGTAGATTAAGGATGTGTATAAATCATCTCACTTTTCCGACAACAATCCTAAAAATCTCGAGAATAAAGTGAGAACCAATATTCGTAACCATTCGACGCAGATAGCTCAAAAGCATTAGTTCCACCAACCGCCTCAAAAATCTCACCCGCCCATCCATCTCCGAACGTGGACCCTAGCGGCTTTTCTCCACCAGCGATAGGAGAGTCCGCTTGATTCTGAGACTCCTCAGACGGTTCCAGATCAGGACTAGGAAATAATCTGATAGCCGACCATATCATAACCGTGATCATGCTACCAGAACTGAACATCCAAGCCTCCCTAAATCATTCACTAATTTTGATAGATTCAACATCTTGAGGGATCATGCCCATTGCCCCTGCCTTAAGTCCTGCGTTACTACGACTATCATCGTGGAAGCAAGTCATTCGCCCATACCTATTTGGTAAACGGCGTTTTAGAAACATCAGGTAGACCGGGCACCCTACATTCCCACGCAGACTGCTTGTACTCGTAGAGAGGGTGGTGGTTATCCCCCATTCCTGCCCCCCCAAAAAAAACCTTCCATAGCCCAGTGCAGAATCCTGGTTGCTTACCTGAAACACAGCGCAAAAATCCTGTCATTCGGCTGGAGCACGAATCAAGCCATTCTAAGGGGGGGTTGTTGACCGATCGGTATGTAGTGTGTGGGGTGTTTTGGAAGGAAGGGGATACAGTCCAGGCGGCATGTCCCGAGCCAGAGCACCTCATCTGGAGATTGGAATACCGGCTTGGGCAGCGTTAGAGTCTGTCGCCGATAGGAGGCGGTTCAGTCGCTGGATAAGCACTTGTGCTACGGAATAGTTTCCATCGGTCGCTGATGGTGGAAGAAGACGATATATAGAAGAGAAAGATATCTTTAGAAGGCGCAAAGATTCGAGCTGCTGGTTCGCCGGATGCTGTTTATAAGAGACTTGGGGGGCTCGTGACAGAGAGACCGGGTGCGATGTGTCTCTCGATGCCTATCTTTCGAGTCGAACAATGGAAGTCTTCATCGAGTGAGTTCCAGCTACGAAGGTCCGTCATGTTGTGCCGATCTATATCTATCTACCAGCAGCTTTGGTATCAAGTCTATGTATGTCCCATCATGGAATTTTCAATACCAATCTTCAGCAACTTGTGACACCGATTGGAACATCCTTGCGTATTGGCCAAATTTCCTTGGTGCAGACTACTCGTACATGACGTTCAAATATACATAGGGGGTATCGGTATCAGTCCTACTAAACGGATTAAGGGATCTCCGCTTTTGAATTCGTCTTCATCGTTGATAGACGTAATCCACTCCACCGAGAGTAAAAACATCAGATCGCTCAGTTATCAACAAGAAAAAAAAAACCTCGAATCTTGACCCCTTGATGTGAAGACAGGGGTTCCAAGCATACTTTATGGAGCCCATCTGGTCAGGCCTATATTCTGCAACTCTTCTTGAACGGTATCTCCATCTCTGACTTTCCCATCTCGAAAAAGCTATCCCAGGCGCTCCGGAGCGTCTCCGAGCCAAACGCTCCCAGTTCCCCCTCAAGAGCTCAGCGAACATTAATATATCAGTATCATACCACCTGATTAACATCCAACCAAGCCGGCCCCCAACGACTACACAATGCGGTATTCAGTTCTCGTCGTGACTGCTTGAAAAGGATTAAGCATTCTGCATACCAAGTCTTCCCAAGTTTTTGGACTATGTCAAGCGTTTCAAGAGTGAGCGGGATATCGATATACGGATTTTTGGCATAAGAGGCTCTTTTGTCTGCGTTTAAGCAGGTTCTCGGTTTGTAGGTCGGCAGCCGACACTATCATTACCTGTATTACTCTTCGAAACAGCTCGATAGATTCCCAATCATTGGCCATTAAGATCTCTACGATTCCTCTCCTACCACATTCGGGATACATAAGCATTTCCATGCACTATGATTCCCTTCGGCCTTCCTTCTTAGCATCTCAGTCTCCTGCAGGACATCATGCTCAACCTTTCATGCATGCTACTTATGGATCTTTTCTTCTTCCCCTACTTTCCCCATATCTCATTTCAAACACTTTGTGTGAGATGGCACCCCCCAACACCTTGCACCGATCCCAGGATCCGAAAGTCCGACCTCCATCCCATCTCAAAGCCACTCTCCATACCCATGGCCCATTAATACTACATCCAACGACTTGAAAAGCCAATCCAATGGCCAAAAAGGTTTGAACCAAGGAATTGAAATCCAGGTGTTTGTGATAATGGCGAACTTTAGGCTTTGGTGGAGATTGATGGGGAATTGCTACGCGAGGAGATAACCCCTATTCCGGCTGCAGGGGAGAAAGCAAGGGCTGGGGGATAAGTTTTGCGAGGGAAGGTCTAGGACGCGGAGTTTGGACAGAGGGAGATATCTATGAATACATGTGGATCGCTTTATAATTCGCAGTGGAATGGCGATGAGACAAACGCTTTATGACTCATGGCAAATGTTGGCGTCTAATGTATTGCCTGCCACGGTGAGTACTCGAGAGGGAAAGCGTCGGTCACTATTGAACGATGAATCGAACATGGGAGCTGATCAATAGATACTCAGATACTTGGGTTTTTGATGCCTTCATACAATCGCAATTCCAAAATTCAGTCCGGGATAAAAGGGGTTTATATGTTTCAAAATATTTTGAACCGTTTCAATCGGGTTTAATCCGGAACTTGCCGTCAAAAGCGCCACCCAAGGCCCTGCTCTCCAGAAGCGAATTTACGTCGAGGCTATGTCTTCGTCGGCGATTAAAGACTGTATTTCATACTCTGGGAGGGCCCAACTTCAGGGCATCCATGACATTGCGATGTCAAGTCACGTCGTATTGCATTTGCATGACTTGATTCAAGAACATGTATAGGTAATCACGTTGTTTCGACATATCTTATTGTCTTGGCCGAAGTTGTGATCTCGCATGTTTGCTTCTCAATATCAACGACCTGCCATATCTCGAACCAATGGGCTTGGAAGAACCCTTCACGACATCACATCAAAGTGATACAATATCCCTCGCGCCATTTGGCCTGACGCAGGAATAGTGCTTTCCATCTTCAGTTTTTTCACGACGATATTCCTGTAAATAATGATCGTCTCCGCGGCAATGAAGTCCTCTCTTAAAGCAGCCAGGACAGATATCGTAGTCGCCCGACTCGCAGACCATACAATGAAAGCAGTGGTCGTTGGCTAGCTTCCCGCAGCGGTCACATGTTGTTGTTCGGCCATATCTAACGACGCAGTATTCGATCGGTGTCAAAGGACAGCTTGTTGTCACATCAGGCTGAGCTCCGGGTAGATCTAGCGAGACTGGAAACATCTCCAGCAGTCTCCAAGCAGGAAGTCTCTTATCAGGATTCACGCTCCGACAGGATGCAATGATTTCAACGAGGTATTGCGGAGTATCCTTAGCCGGTGGAGGTAGCTGCACCATGTCGTCGTGCGTCTCCGTGCACTTGTCAATTTTTCTCAGCATACAGTCGTTAGTTTTGCAGAAACTCGATCTAGATATCTCAGATTTGCCAGCGATCAAGCTCCAGATGATCAAGCCCAGCTGGAAGAGATCGCTCGGGGGCGTTGCGGGAAGTGAATCCATGATTGACACCGTTTCATAGTATTCTGGCGGTCATGCCATTGCGTGTTGCTGACTGGGGGCAGATGTGGTGCTGAATCTCCTATAAAAGAGTGCCTTATCTTCTGCATCAATAGCGACCTTATAATCCGGTGCGTCTCCAAGAAATCCGAGGACAAAGCCTTGAGCATGTATCTGAGCGACACCCTAGACTATCTGTCGGCACCACTTTATCCGCCTTTGCAAAGAAATGGGTTGGCCATTGTCGTTGGCCTGTTTCAAGACGCGAGGCAGACTTCCTTTCGCAGGTAATTCACACAAGAGCGCAGTAATCACACCATCCTCGCTGTCTAGGAGTACACCAATGAATGGATTAACCGCGGGGGCCCCGTTCAGACATTGCAGGACCTGAAGGTTGTAGAGGAGATAGTCAATTTGCGGTTTATTCGAGCCAAACCAAAATTCAAGGACGAATCGCGACCGAAAAAAGGCAATGAAAAGATTATTGGCCATTGATGGTACGATCGGTCGTCGCTGGAGGTCTTTCTCCAAATACCATGGACAATTGAGGTGACGAATGGCACTGGTGATTTGTTGAAGGTATGACCTGACATCAAACAGAGGTTTGGCAAACTTGATGGTCCAGGGGGATGCCTACTCATTCTTCTCGTCGCGTAACTGGTTGCCCAGGAATAGACTCAGATGAGCATCCTGTCCGAGATTCGGCTGCTTTTCGAAGAACCTCGTCATTTTCAAGGTCATACCGCACGGGAGGTTGAAGCGGACCTTGGAATTAAAGGCCATAGATGGAACCTGTAGAATCCAGTAATCGGAGTCAAAAGTGGTGGTGATGGACAAAGTGAGTCGTATCCACCTGCTGGGAGCTATATGATAGAATAATGTGCAATGATTGACACCAATAAACTCGGTTGCGTCCAATTCTGTGATGTAGTAACAGAACAGTTGCGGTAGATCGCAGTTGATGACACAGGTGTCAGGGAGAAATGATGCTGATGACTCGAATAAGCCACAAGGGCTTGGTGGAGGAGCTTGTGGATCTTGACCATGTTGGACTGCGCTACTTGAGCGTGCAATTGCATACCTACTGGGAGGAAGTCCTGTGGCATCTGAAAGAAAACCAGATCTCCCGATGAGAGGCCTTCCTAAGCCATTCATCATGCCATTTGAGTAAGATGTTGCACTCGCGGTATCAAAGACCTTCGTTGCAATCGAAGCGTCACGGTGATAATGCCCTTGAATCACTAACGGACTCTCAGATATGCCCGCTTGTCCATCAGATTCCTTAATGATTAATGAGATCTCCGTTGAAAGCTGGTGAACATCTGCCAAAGTTGCTTCCATGCGTGTTGTGGACGACCTGACCGTTATGTCAGCTATCACGCTTTCAGACCTGAATATACCGGTAGTCCGACAAGATATTGGTACTCAGTGCTGCTAAAAGGCTATTGCTTGCATCTTTCAGGTTTCGCTGGAGTCTGGCAATCTTGCGTTTGTTCCTGAACCAAGCACAACGGCGAAGCCTAGCGGAGCCACTTTCCCGACTCACCAAGGTCACAGTGAAGACTTGATGCAGCTCGCTGATAACACTCTTGGCGCGGAACAATATTTCGTCGTGTACGAGTGCTGAAGGAGTCACTTCCACGCTCTGGGTGATGTCGCTGAGGCTCTTGACCTGCTCCTGAGTTGACATCAGCCCGTCCTCCTTGGACCTGAAAAGGTGTAATGATGGTACCTGCAGTATGTGCATCTCCGCCGGCGCTTCGTAGAGCTCGAGCCGTAATTTATACTTTCAGATACTGCCTTGCAAAGGCTGACGATGCCGGCTACGATGCCAAAGGCTTCGGCCATCATGGTTAGATTTCAGTCCCAAATGGCACAGTGTATTGGAGGGGAGATCTTCCCGGCGCGCTTCAACAAGAAATTTCATCTATGATCATCAACATGTGCGCGTGGGTAGGCCGATAAGCTTAGGAGTATAAAATCATGTCGAGGATTCGATGATCTTGTACAAGAAGGCGAACCACAAGGCAAACGGGGACCCTGGAAGTGAGGCGGCCAAGACCATAGCTGATTGCTCCAAAGTGAGGCTGTGACCCCAGAAGGAGCTACGCACCATGATGATTGCTGGTGCCAAGCAGACAGCTTGAGACAGTTTGTGAAGATGGTCTCGGTAGTGCGATGGAGTCGTATGATCAAAACGAGAGAGACCTTGTCAACTAGCCTCCTGGTGAAAAGCTCCTGCGGGTGCGTATGGTAAGGCTACGTACGATAGTTGGTGCAGGACCGTCACTGCTTCGAAGCGCCACATCGTAGCCACAGATTTCGAAGCGCCACATCGTAGCCACAGATTTAGCGTGGAAAAGTTTCTTGCATTTTCTTGGCATCCTCCTCCCAGCCCCCTAAATTTGTATGAAAGTAATTTGAGAAAATTTTTCAATTGATGTTTCAACTACATTTTCAAGCACATAAATCGTTGAAGCCATAAATACTTCTGTATAGCCGTTTTCTTGATGTTGTTTTATCGATTCTTCATTCAGTGCCTCCCAAACAAGATTTAGAGTTAATTCTAAGATTTTGCGAATAGGCATGTCTGCAACACCAAGAAAGAGCTATACAGAGATATTTAAGGCTTCAACGATTTATATGCTTGAAAAAGTGGTTGAAACATCAATTGAAACATTGTCTCAGACTACTACCATACAAATTTGGGAGGGGGGGGCCCGAGAGGAGGATGCCAAGAAAATGCAAGAAACTTTTCCACGCTAAATGGTGTTCTTGATAATGCAGCCTGAAATATGACCCGATAATAACAACAGTACCTTAGGCAAAGTCCGGGCAACCGTTAAATTGCATTTCCATGGAGAAATTTAAATGTGGGCTGGTGGCTGCGTGTCGATGTTTCCTCTAATTGGACTTTGTGTGGTGTATATTTAGAGATTAATTAGAGCATCGTCATGTCCAGCGAGGTACTCGTACCGTACGTGGAGGGGTCCTGGGGTCTTGGTGGTGAGGGCTAGATGTAGAGATTCTCTTAGTGGTGCGCAAAGGCACAAGGCGGCTCAGGCCGCGCAGATCATGCCTAGAGACGAGGCATATAGGTAGCGCCGTCTGATGTCGGGGCCTTTCTTGGAGGTGAAACATACCAAGTATTTCTAAAAGTAGGTAGTTCTTCATGGCCCGACAGGCTAGCGAGAAGCTGCTTGACTTTTCTTTTTGGTAGCCATCTCGTGTGTTTCAATTACTATATCAAAGACGGGCCATATAGCCGCAGTGTATGAAGAATCCCTGGATACAATGGACTGAATAATATAAAATCGAGTCCAAGGACAGCTTCTTGCTCTTAGAAACTATTCAAGACTCGTCAGCATCCTCGTATTCCCTGACCAGTCTGCTTCCCTACAAAACTTACAAGTACTCTCATATTCTTCAACCAGCCTGACCTCCTACTACTGCGAGCTTCAATTCACAGTATCAAGTTCACTCTCCAACCGCCTCAACAGAGATGCAGCACCCCACTCTCGCTATCTTTGGCCTACTGGCCTCACTTTCCCTCATAACAGCCACACCGATCGAAAATGCTTCGTCCGACATCCGTCGTCGGGATGCCTACAGAGTTCGTGCTTCCCGCGATCCTCCCTCCCCCCTTTCCAACATCTGATTCCCCCAAAACTAACATCCCCCAGCAACCTACCTGCACAGGCACCGACTTCCCCGCGCCCTGGAAATCCATGAACGAATACTGCACCATGGAGTTCGGCGTAACGTGCGGCATAGTCTTGACCTTCTCCGCGAGCTCGGGCTCCGGCAACCCAGGCAACTGCGGAAACGCTTGTTCATGCTCCGAGTGTCCCGCCGACGAGATCGAATGCAATGCGCAAGAATGCAATGCGCATCCGGCGTACGTGGGGGAGGCGCCTGCGGATTCGAAGTTTGGAACCTGTACGTGGGGAAGTATAAATGGATGTCCTTGTAAGCTTGCAACTCTGGAAAGTTGGGGACCACCACCAGACACTCTTCATATGGGGCCAGCACCGGGGACGTAGTCGAGGTGGTGTGGCGAATGTACGATAGTATGATTAGCATCGCCTGTCGCAAACGACTTGTTTAACTCCGCTACTTTTTTGCGCATCACGTTTGCTTTTTGCGTGCATTCATTACAGCTGCAGTCTGGGGGAGGCATATTTTCTCTTTTTCCATAGATCAACAATACTTGCCCACAATTTTCGATTCGTAATTCCCAAAAAGTCATCCCCCGCTCAGGTTAGCAGCTTCGAATATTGACATTGCGACTGTTGCGAGTGGACGCTGGCTTGTATACCTCTTGCAAATATGTCGTGCTCGTTCCTAACCTATCATTCTGATAAAGATAATGAAGGGACTTTGGTCGCCCAGCACTTACACAGACCCAAATCGCCAGAGATTCGACCCGTTTGGGATTCCATTCATACTCTGCGCTGTTGATGAAATGGGGTAGAAGATGAAGGCATAAGCAATAGCATCTGATCGGAGAGATGGAGGTAACTATGATACTACACTTTCAGCCTTTGCTGCACGCAGAAAGTTTCACGAGAAGAGCACTACCGGTGTGCCTTCATCATCCAGATACTCGCATGGAGACCATTTGCACCGCCGTTGTTGATCGCTTCCTGGACCATGTCACTGATGCCACGGCGTGGTAGACATATATGTCTCGGGCTGACAGATTGAACGCGGTGATTATGGACGTTCGCAGATTACCGTCCTTTGGGAGCGGCTTCAATGTCTCCCACGCTTCGAAGAAAGCCTCAAAATCCCAATTGGCAGCTCCAATTGTACGAGCTTTCTTCGGACGGGAGATATAGTTATCGCTGGATTAATGGAACTTAAACCGCAGCTACCACAGAGATCGAAAACAGCAGTGAGCCTTCCGATGCTTTCCCGACTTTCCATGAGCGTCTTAGGGGGGGTGGTCCTGCGGCCTCGCGTGCCCGTCACGCTGGAAATCCGAGAGCATACGTATTCGACACTATTTTCGCCAAGCTGATCTCATTCAGAACCTTGTGAAAAGATTTATATCCTGCGGTCTTCCTCAAGAACGCCTCTTTCCACTTCCTCGTGAGTCAACATTATGCGATAAACCAAAAGCGCAACCAGCATCTCTGATACATCACCCATTCCCCGGTCTAACCCCAGGACGCTGCCGTACCAGATTCAGCAACGGCGTGAACATTTTCTTCTCGACGATCCCAGTCCCACTTCCAGCTTCCAGCTCCACCCATCTCAACAAATCCCCCCAATCCACCCACTCCCAAGCCTCGCACTTCTCCGGCTCCGGAACCCTAGGCTCATCGCCCTCGTTTTCGCGCACACAGGTCACGAAAAGGGTGACGTAGTGCCTGTCCTCGGAGGGCATGAAGTCGTTGGTCGCGGTCAGAAATCGGACGTCCCTGACCTCCAGACCGGTCTCTTCGAGTATCTCGCGCGCGGCACACGTTTCTGGGGATTCGCCGAATTCCAGGTGGCCGCCGGGGGTGGCCCACGCTCCGGCGCCGTGGGCGTTGATGCGTTTGCCGAGTAGGAAGCGTGGGTTTTCGGGGGATTGGGGTCGGGAGGAGGCGAGGATGAAGGCGCCGACGCCGACGCGGACTCTGGGGGCTGGGGGTGACATTGATGGCTTTTGGTATGTCGGATGGATGGGGTGATACTAGGGTAGATGTCCACGGGATTGGTGGACCATGTAGGCTGTAAAGGTATGAGATTTCTGGACAGGTGGAATCCAGGAACTGGAAGCAATGGTGAATTCCCTCCCTATGTGTAAAGATCGAGGTAGAGAATGATCGTGGTCTTGCTATCTGCGTTACCCGAGGTGTAGTAGCTTTCTCATCCTCAAAGAAATGAGAGACCACACAGTTGTTTTACGACGGGGACGACTGGAGGGCACCACTAGCTGAAGAAAGGAAGTTAATTTTGACAGGAAGAATGAGACTTGTTATAGCGGAGAGTGGCTCCAGCCGAAGAGATATAGAGATCTATTCAATAACAATGTATCCTTGACTTTTTAAGCCCAATAATGGGTAATGGACCGGTCACTACTGCCTCGCTGTTCGTTTGTTGCATGTCGAAAGCTTCAGTTAGTTCGTTATATGCGTCACTAATCTCGAAGCCACATCAATGCGTTGGAGCAAGCATCTTCGTTGTTGTTGGAGAATGGGGTTCTTAGCAATGGGCAGGGACAGTATAATAAAGCACAAATAACGATTGTAATCTGGTCCTGATATCGTTCGTGATTCTGGGGGCTCATAATCTCGTCGTTCTATAGGTGTTGGGCGGATTTTCTAGCAGGCCTACTGCCAAGCAATGAAGGTGCATCACGTGACACCTCGCTTATTGAACAAATTACCGTTTTTTGGTTCCTGCCCCCCAACAATGTTGGTATGGAAGGAGAATTCGCGGCCTAGTTTGGGTACTCGAAACAACGGTAACATCCTACCCTCCAGGCTATACAGGCTCGAAACACCAGACCGTTATATCGTAAGACTGGTGATTTCGTCAATAATAAATTACATTCGCAGATGCGATATATGCGATATACGCATTACATGCGATGTATCAGACTGTTGTTGCATACGTTGCAACAACAAATCAACGTGTATATATATCGTTTTCTGCAAATCAATAAATAGAATCTTAAACAATGCAATTCAGTCATTCAGAATCATTTTTTACGAAGTGATTATGAGTTCGAATGATCGTTAATCTGAACTATATTTTTGATATACGTTATCTAGTTTTTCAACACGTTATTGTTTCAAATATTCAAATCGTTACATCTTTTCTATCTTCACAAAAGTTCAATTGAAATATTTTTCGAAATATCGATCAGCAAATTTCACTATTTTACGCAATGATCGTTGACGAAATGAAAAACGATGAGTTCAAATTCTCTAAACTCGCAAAAACTCAAAACTATAAAAAATGAAATAGAAACATGACTAACGCATTACAGATTGTTGATGTATAAAATTTTGTCATTGATATTGAGCGTGATTCTTTCAAACGTGAAACATTTTGTTACAACGATAGTTGAACTGCTTGTGGTGGGTAAATATTGCTTGATTTTCTATCTGGATGTGTGCGAGAAGATATTTACATGCTCGCCTTGCGGCGGCGCTAGCCCTATTGGGACTGCCACGTGACATCTCTGGAACAGTCTCTAACAACATGCCCACTTTTTAGAAGAAAAGACGGCGCCCTCGTCGTCCCACAGGTATCCCAGCTCTTGCAGCAATTGACCTGGACCAATTGCTAGGCAGATAGGTGGCGGAAGGTCCTTGACAGCGCCAGCAGACAGGAGAGGAATAGGAGGTTGTCGAGAACAAGGATCGTGCCGAAGGAGAGTAAGGAGAAGGGCGAAATGGAGACCGCGGAGGTGATGCGCGGGCCGACTGTTTGACCGAATCATACACTGATGTGGAAGCTTCGGATTTCGTCGATTTCGCAGGTAGAAAGTAGGAGGTTATGCGCATTTGCATGGGGCCTCGTTTCGGAGTACCAAAGGTGCGCGGGGAGGATTGGTGATTTTGGTGCTGTTGTAGGCCTATTGGTTTGGGCTTCCCAACAAACATGCGGAACAGATCATTGATAGTAAGGTAGGGCTTCGTGGGTGTTGCGAAGGCCGATTTGGAGGGGGGTGTTGGCCGCGTTGCAGCAGGCGTATGAGGAGGCGTAAGCGGACAGGTAGGTGTATTCCCTGAGTGCTTTGGTACGGATTCTGGTGCAGAACCCGAGAGAAGTGAGCGTTTCGGTGAGGTAGCTCGCTTCGGTGTAGGAGGGGGTGAGGATATCGAAGTTGGAGGTGTTGGAGGTGGAGTAGTTAGGGTCTTCGGCTGCGGTGCAGGTTTCAGGCTGTCAGGTGACGTTACCGATTCAGGTGACGTAGGAGGTGAGGTAGGAGGAGTAGGCGGGTTCGAAACAACAGGCTTCGGCTTCTTCGTATGGTGATCGCAGATATGCTGATGGAGCTTGGTGTTGCTCGGAAATTTGGCAGGGCAACGCCTGCACGCAAAAGCTTCGGCTTTGGCCTTTGCTATGCGGGCTTCTTCGGCTGCTTGACGCTCCTGCTCTTGTTGTTCTGCAAGGCGTTTCTGCTCGTCTCGCTCCCATTGCTCTTGCTGGGCTAAATAGGCTTTGTAAGCTCGAATCTCTTCGGCTTCTTGACGCCTCTTGGCTAAGCGGACTTGCTCGGCCTGTTTCGCTACGCGAGCTTGCTCTGCTTGCTCTGGCGATGAGGTCTGCTGCATTGATTGCAGAACAGTCTGGATGCACTGCTCAATTGCTTGGTTCCAATCAACGGGCCTGACTTGTTGTTGTTCTTCAGTCAGGCGGGCTTGTTTCGTATGAGTATCGCGGGCTCGTTCGGCTTGCAGATACCATTTGCAACAGAGGGAGTGATCTCGGTGGATTTGATAGATGCGTTGAGGGGTTTTGGAGGCAGCCATTTCGGACATGAGGCCGCTGGCGAAACAGTCGCATATGGAGGGTGACCAAGGCGGTATCGAGGCCATGGTATGCGAAATGGGGAGTAGGATATTGGTGGAATAGGTGGAGGACTCGAGGTAGGTAGATAGGTAAATGGGGATTTCTGACTAGGTGTTGCAGAGCAACTGAGGCGGTTTATCGTCTGTCGGACTGAATGCTCCACGGGGGCTAGATATTGCACAGCAAATAGATGTTACATAGTAACTAGACGGAGGTCATCGTATGATGATGCTACCAATTGTTACAACGATAGTTGAACTGCTTGTGGTGGGTAAATATTGCTTGATTTTCTATCTGGATGTGTGCGAGAAGATATTTACATGCTCGCCTTGCGGCGGCGCTAGCCCTATTGGGACTGCCACGTGACATCTCTGGAACAGTCTCTAACACATTTCTTATTTTCGAGCAACAAAAGAATCAAAATATCAAACAGAACATTTATGACGAAAAATGTTTCAAAGCACGTGAACGTATCGTGATCATGTGCACGTCGAGCGTTCAAATCATGATCAATTTTAACGACGAATCGAAAAAAATGTGAAATTTTTTGAAAATTCGATTCGAATCAATTGATTGAATCAACAAATGAACGATCATGAATCGTTTCGAAAAATTTCATTATGACGAAATCAAAAGCATGATGATTTACAACGAAACGTTAACGAAATTCAAACAGAAAATCATCGATTTCAATATCAATATGAAAAATGCATTTGTCATCAAAATTTTGAACAAATTGTTTTTTGATTTTCACACGTTTTTCGCGATCAAAAACAATGAAATTCGCATCGATAAAAAGTTTTCTGAATTCGAAAAATTGATGCAACATCTAGAAAAAAAAAAATCGACTGAAACAAAAAAAAATCATTGATATGATTCGAATCGATCAAAATTCTAACGACGAAAACGATAAAGACGATCGAAAAAATCGAAATATTCGAAAAAATGATAATCGCGATCGTGAAAAAAATGATAAAAATGATTTTGAAAATTTCAAAAATGAAAATTGTATCAATTGTTACATCAATCACGAATTGAATAACAACAAAAAACATTGTTTTCACGTCAACAAAAAATGTCGCAATTGCAAAAAAATGAATTATATCGAAAAAAATTGTCGTCAAAAAAAAATGATCGATACAACGAATTCGAACAAAACATCGAGTCAAAAAATTCGAAGAATTCGAAATTCATTATTTTCGTAACGCATATCGATTTGATTAATTTCAATGCAATTGAATTGATCATTGATCGTTTGTTCGATTCGTCAACAAACATTTGAATTTTGAATTCAAATGTCATTCAACATTGTTCGAACAATAAAAATCTATTTAGAAATTTGAAATCAACAAATGACGTTGTTCGTACAACAAATGATGAAATATTGAGAATAAAAATCATTGACAACGTGTCAATCGAATTGCTCAATGAAAAAATATTGATTTTGACGAATGCTCATTATTTATCGAAATTGATTTCGAATTTGATCAATACATCATGTTTGCATCATCGAAAATTCAATTTTACATATTCGATTCAGAATTTTTGCAATATTTTCAATAAAAATCATTTTGTGATTCAAATCGATATGATCAACAATGTTTACATTTTTCGATCGATGATGCGAACAAATGTTTTCATCGAGAAATTTTCAACATCAACGTCGATCGTTATGCAAAATATTTTCGTTTTCGCTAAATCAACGAACGATTTGCAAATTTGACATCGTCGTTTTGCGCATTTTGAATATCAAAACGTTATCAAAAACGTCAACAAAATGAAAAACATGAACGAAATTCATGATTCGTTTTCAAATATGTTTTGTGAATTTTGCATGAAAAGACGTCAACAAATTGAAATATTTAGAATATCACAAACAAAAACGAAAAGATTTCTGACGAAAATTCACGTCGATATCGATGAATCACTTTTTACAACGTGAAAAAATAACAAAATATTCGTTTTGATCAAATGCGACGACACAAAAATGTTGTTCATTTATTCATCGAAACTGAAATCACAAATATATTTTATCGTGATTGAATTCAGAATTTGAACTGAATTTCAATCAAATAAGAAATTGAAAATTGTCAAATTTGAAAATGAATTTTTTATCAATACGTTCAACAATTGATTCAAAACGATTGACGTTCAATGAAAACAATTCGTTTCGCATACATTTCAACAAAATTCGAAAATCGAAAAAATCATGTATATCGTGATATTCGTTGTACGTTCGATCATGAAAAACATGCGATTGTCGCTCGATTTATGAAATTTCATTGCTGAAAAAATGATTTATACGAAGAATAAAACTGTCATTTTCAATGAAAATGATGAAAATGCGATAACGTTTTACGAAACAATTAACGAAATACGTTCAAACGTTTTTAATTTTCGAACATTGAAATGCAAAATTTACACGCACGTCTCGAAAACAATCTCTCGTCACAAATTTGACGATCGTTTTTGAAAAATATTCATGTGAATTATGAAAATAACAATCAGTGAAAAATATACAATTTTCGAACTCGAAAAATTCATTTCATTAAAAACGTTCGATTCGACGAAAATTATTTCTATTACGAAAAAAATCATGCGTCGTTTGAATTTTTCGCGAAAACGAACGACGAACTCGAAATAATTGATTTTTAAATCAATAAAAACGACGACGAGTTGAATTCAAAATTTTATCGTCGTCGAATTACGAATGAAATCAATGACGCAATTGATTCAAAATTCGAAAAAAACGAAAACGAGAAATTTGCGAAAATTTTCGAGAATTCGTTGATTCAGTCAGATGTTGATTCAAATTTTTCGAATTTGAACGATTCGACTTTTGATTCAAAATTTGAACGATTTCAAACTTTTTTTATTTCAAACAATTCAATTTCGAAAATCACGATGATTTTATCGAAACAAATACAATCATCAAACGACTTTGTCTTTGACGAACAATTGAAACAATCTAAAAAAATTTGAAAAAACGAATTTTCTGTAAATTTTGCAGAATTTTCGATCACGATCATCATTCGTCGAAAAAAAACTAAAAAATTTGCTTTTTCAATTGATCGCGAAATTCGCATTTTCAAAAATAAAATTTCTCGATTTGATTACAAAAAATTACAAATTTCACGTCAATTTCAATCAAAAAAACGTGCAAACGTGATCAACAATACGTACAATGCGAAACAAATTTCGAAATTTCACATTCACATGATGCGCGCTTTACATGCATTCAACAATGATGAAAATTTCGATTTCGATCATATTTCGAAATCGTTAAATTATCGCGAAATTCGAAAATCATTTCATTGAAAAAATTGAAAAACGATCATGAAAATTGAAATGATTTCATTCGTCGAGAACGAAATCTGAAAGTTGATCAAACGTTCATTTGAACGTGTTGTTATTACAAAACGTTGAATGTTCAAATTGAAATATGATGTAAACGATTGTATTTTTCGTTACAAAACGCGTTGAATGATTCATGAATACAAACAAAAAAAAAACGTTGATTACAATTTTATTTGAATTGAAATTGTAAAATCGACATCATTCAGAATTTTATTCGCATTCGTTGCAAAACGACGTTTGCACGCAAAACAAATGAATATCGTGACGATTTTTCTGTACGATTTTTTGAACGAGAATGTGTACGTTACACAATTTGAAAAATTCGTTGAAAATTCAACACTCGTTTGTCATTTGATCAAGATTTTGTACGATTTGAAACAAACATTTCGTGTGTGATATGAAATTATAAGCGCGTTTTTGAAGAAATTCGATTTTGTAATTTTCGAAACGAATCATAACGTCTTTATTTCAAAAAATGACAAAACGTATGTGATCGTATACGTTGATAATTTATTAATCATCAACGATTTCATGAATTTCATCGATTTCATGAAACAAAAACTCGATAAACGATTCAAAATGATTGATTTGAATTTCGCGCAACATTATTTTGATATCGAAATCGTTCGAATCGACGATTCAATTTTGTTTCGTCAAATCATTTATTTTCGTAAAATTCTGAAAAGATTTGACATGAATAAATGTAAAATCGTTGACTTTTTCATGAATTTTGATTTTGCGAATACAATGATGTTTGCAAAAAAAAATCAACAAACGCATTTTGACATTTTGTATTGATACGATTCAACGATTGAATCGTTGTTGTATGCAACATCGATAATTCGATCGAATTTGAACTATGCATTCTCGATGATTAGTCGATATTGTTCAAATTCAAATTTCACACATGTTGCAACATTGTTGCGTATTTTTCGATACGTTCAAAATACATTGAATCATGACATTAAGTACGAATTTAAACAAAATTTCTTTCACGATTATTTTGATGCAAATTGAGTCAATTCAATTGACGATCGAAAATTTCATGAAGATTTTATTTTCTTTTTTGCAAACGATTTTGTATCGTGATATTTTAAACGTCAAAACACGATCGCTTTATCGAATTGTGAATTCGAATATTATGCATTCGTCGAAACGAACAAAAAAATCGTGTGATTTCGTCAATTTTTCGTGAAATTGAATTGCATGACAAATTCGAAATCGAATTTGATTTATGTAAACAATCAAAAAGCAATTGCACTGTTCGAAAATTTTGAACATCATAAACGCACGAAACATATTGTCAACAAATGACATTGAATTCGTCAAACAATCGAAAAACATATTATTCAAATGAAATACGTATCGATTGCTTTTATGATCGCAAATGATTTGACAAAATCTTTAAATTCGAATGTTTTTCAAATGTTTTTGAAATTCATAAACATGATTTATTGATCGATTAATTTCGCAAACATTATCGTTTTTTTGTTCGTTTACACGCAAAAAGTAATTAATCATATTGAAAATGTGTTTGTACATGAAAAAATGCGCATGAATCATCAACACACTCATTTGAAAAACAAAAATTAAAATTTGATTCGTGCTGATGAATCAGCAAAATTTGATATAATCGAGAATTGCATCTTTAATGATTAGATGTTTAAAAAAAATATGTTGAGTGAAAGACTCGAAACAACGATAACATTTTATTTTTCAGATTATACAAACTCGAAACATCAAATCGTTATATCGTAAAATTGATGATTTCGTCAATAATAGATTACATTCGCACATGCGATATATGCGATACGCATTACATGCGATGTATCAGACTGTTGTTGCATACGTTGCAACAACAGATCAACGTGTATATATATCGCCTTCTGCAGGCCAGTAGATAGAATCTTAAGCAATGCAATTCAGTCACCCAGAATCACTTTCTACGAAGTTGGGTGGCCCACGACTTTGAGACCCCTACTACTAGTTCGAATATTCAACCTCAACCACTCACAAACATCTTGATTCTTGCGCGTGGATCACCCGCTCAACAAGAACTTCTTCACCATACAGTTGAAAGTGGGACGTCGATTAGGCCAATGTGACACGTTCTTTGCTATCAATCTGATAGCATGGATCATAAACTACCATGATGATCGGACTGATCAATCGCGACGAGAGATTCCACTTGTCGCTCTAAGCTGGGTAAGACGGTTAAACACGTGAGTACTCACAATCCACAAACTACAACCTTTGCGCGAAAAGAAGGATAAAGAAACAATCAAGAATCCATGAATGACTACGCACTATATCCAGCTCTCACCGTATGTCCAAGTCTTGGTCTTTCGAACTCAGTGCCGGACTACAGCTGCGCTCTCGGACGGTCTTCAAACCTATTTCGAAGCACATCAGTAGATGCTGCATTAGTATTGAAGTATGGTATGACTTACTCCTCCCAAGCTTCGTCGAAGCCAGCGCTCCGGACCCACGTGCGTCCAGTATCTTCAACACTATCAATCACTGGAGTACCGTGAGCATCAGCAGCACGCTCTCACTCTTTGGGTTTCTTGATGTGAGCTTACCCATATTACCTAATTTCTGCCACATCTCCCCCTTAATGCGAAACCTCGCATCATCTTGATAAGGCCTGCATACTTGCTCGCCATGCGATACAGCCCTAATCAACTTACTTCCATGTCCGTCATCCTCCTTGTCACATATCCGCTCATAGATCTCGTTCCAGGAGCTCGCTTCTGGTCTTGCAGGCCGATAGTTGATTGTTTCGTCAAGTAACGGTTTCGGAGATCTTCGCGAAGCATACATGCAGAGATCGAGGCGACCTTTCCACTCGAGGAGCCTAGCTTTGTTTTCCGCGGCCATCCATGGGGCTTTGAGGAATGATGAGAAAAAGATTGAGCAATTGACGCAGTGCATGTAATAGAAATCGAACTTGATTTGCTTTGGTGGATGCTGTGCTCCGGCTGTGTAGTATACTGTGACTATATCAGCCATGTTCCTTGGCATTTTGTGATTAGGTTGTTGTCGAAGTGATAAACTTACTGGCAGCGTTGATCATCTCGGCGGTTTTCACTTCGAGCTCTTTCTCTTGGACTTTGAATTGACTCGCGTATCCTATCATCTGTTCTGGAGCTCGCACTAGAATACCGTCTCGGATCTTGTTCGAGTCATCCCATCCGGCTGCGGTACTCAACTTTTTGTCGGCGCGGATTTCGTCCAATAGGTCCACAAGGCTCTTGCTGTTGTCATTTGAGGCAGCTGCTTTTTCGGCAGCAACGAAGAAATCACCTATCCAACCGCTGTGCTGCACAATAATTTATTTAGTATCAGATGTCGCTACAACTGGGTTGAGGAGACATCTCTTGGATATTTCGGGATATTGGATATCCGGAGAAGATGCCTTGCAGCTTGCAGAAAGCTTTAACATGAAAATGAGAGAATCGGAACCTCTGACTTACAACGGCTGCTTGTGCAAGGGCTTCGGCGACGATGGCAGGCTGTTGAAACTCTACACCAAAACCCAGGTGAATTAAAGGATGCAGAAAACCTGTGGATATCAGTAAGACAAAGTAGCAGGAAAAGTAGGATTTGTTTACCGCCGAACATCCGTATAAGCATAGCTTTAGCACGCTCATCTCCTCCGAACAGGTACTCGTTGATGACGCTCGGGAACCCCTTCTTATCTATCTCTTCCTGGAAATAGATCAGATAATCCCAGTAATGCTTCTCATCTGCCAGGTATTCGCAGAACTTCGCAGGATCATGGAGGTCCTTTAACACTGCCTTATCTAGCGACCCATGAGGCCGTTGATTGCCCTTGTGTTCGTTGTAATGTCTTTGCATCTGCCCTGGGCTGGCCCCGAGAGCGTAGAGGGTGAGCTGGTGATGTGCAATGTGGTCTTCGGATAGACATCAGCAAGATCAGATTATGTGATGAACAAATGAATCCGCCCCAAGCAACTCGTGAACAAGGACCAAGGCGTGAATAGACTTCAAGAACATGCATGCCAACTCATTTCAGTGCTGCTGATTGATTGGTAGAAGAAAAACGTTTATTTTTCAAAACCACTGCAATCATATAAAGACATACTCAACAACGTTCAGACTCTTCTTAACATGTATAGGAACCATCATGATAACCTATGTCGAGCTAGTGAAGCCACGCAGGAGTTTTAAGAGAGATATCGATATCATTTGAAAGAGAATATAGTGGCTTGCAAGGAACGGGAAACTAATTCATGAAGACTTACTGTGAAAACCCTCTGCGTTGAAGAAGATATGGTGACTATCATGGTTTTCCTGAAGTAGTTCTGATCCCTTGGCTGCAGACTCTTTAGTGATACCCGGCACATGGAACTCGCCGCAAGCGTTTAACGACAGCTCTACCCTGGAAGCTGTGGCCATTGTGTGGATACTTGATTGAAAGGAAATTGCTAAGAGCGTGTTTATGATGTTCCGGGGCTTCTGCGTATCAAAAGTGGAGAGGTGGCAACAGTGAGCGATGAACAGCCGAAAATGATCAGTTCAGCGCACAGGTTTTAAGAGCACAGCTAGAAAGGCGGAGAAGCAGAGTTTGTAGTATTGATAGACCCAAATGTATATCAACTGTTGATTTGTACCTGGAAGGATCATGGTGCGGGGATGGTCTGCTTAACAAATAGTCATTTGTCATCCACACACCAGTTGTCGGCGTTCACGGAATACCTAAATAGCGAGGAGCGGAAATGATGCAGCTATGATGTTATCACTTGCCAGGCATCCCGATTCACTCCTATGGCCCGGATAGATAGCTCCTTGAAAAGTAGCAGCTGACTTCCATGGTTCAACTAGAGGGCTGGCGCTTGGCAGAATACTCTCTACTCGTATGAGCTTGCTGCGGCGGAAGTCTAGCATGCAGAGGCGAGTGCAATGGCAATAGCCCAGATCTGATGCTTTGCTTGTCTGCATATGTCGTTCAGAATCGTCGAGAAGGTCAATCTGTTCACAGATGCAAGGACTCCGGTAAGACCGCAAAGTCTTCGACGTGATGAACGTCAGGGCGACCTTCATGATTCCATGGGTGAAACATTTTAATCAAGCCTTAAAACCTCGAGTCGATTGGTCTTTCAAGTCCAGAAGCCGACGAGAACGACGAGAACACCGTTGAAAAATCCATCCCCCAACTGGCCCAACCAACCTCCAACCCTGCCAAGCCCACCCCAACTCCAACTTCAAAAGCAAAAAAGAAATAAAAAAAGTCGACCACACCACCCAACCCACTCCCCGCAGCGAAAGCAGGTGTAATCCGATACCGCCACCGGGCGGTGAAGATGTCTCTGCAGAATTGCTTCCCTCAAGGATCATCTTCATTGCTTAGGGGCAACAATCTTCGCGGGCTACCCGAGCGAGTTATTGCCCACCGCCCGGTTCGAACCGGGCACCTTGCTCCCGTGCACAGTTATGCGAGGGAAAGGCGGGACGGGGAATTTGGGGGTCTTCTTTGGGTTGTGACCATTACAGCCGATAACACAATTTCTTATTTGTGTTTATGTACTTAAAACATTACTTGACTTGCCCAAATGATGATGCCGATTGATGAGAAATCAAAGGCGAAAGAGGCGACAGAGATTCATCGCAACAAAGTCATCGCCTGCCAATTGACAGTCCAAACTCATACACCGCAACCAAAACCAACATCGTCACCAACCCCTCCACAAATCCCCACCATCTCGCCTCCCTCTGCCCCATAACCCTTCTGTACCTCGCCCTCAAATCAGTAACCCACAACCTCTCCCCGTTCTTCCTCCTCGCAGCTCTCAAGCCCGTCAATCCATCCAAGCTATCCGCATTCCAGTGCGCCTGGTAATCCTCCAGCGCACCCTTCTCGATCTGCTTTGACGCCCAATGACCCATCGTCTCGCGATCCTTGAGGATCGGTTTCCCGAGCGCCCCATCTCCATCTGCTGAACACGAGGTAGAAGTAGGCAAGGTGGTGGTACTGAGGTACGGAACGCCGAAACCGCAGGATGATTGCACCTGAACGCGCATTACTTCCCCATGCACCATTTTCGTCTGCTGCAAAGTACGGATGGAATGTTCTCGCAAAGGTTAAAGGAAAATATGAGGGGAAGATAAAGACGCACTTTAAACACATCCAAGAGGATGACTGCCCTCGCGCCGTCGATCTTCTCTTTCCCCATCCGTTGAAGCAGAGGTAGGAAGGCGGCTTCGTCCCATTCCACGACTTTGCCCGTGCAGAAGAAGCGCATGATGCGGGGCGAGATGGCGAAGGAGCAGAACATGATCGTCACGCGGCCGTTTTCGTAGACGTGCGAGATCGTTTCGGCGCCTGTGGGGGAATGTCGGGGTTAGTGTTATTCCGTATCCTTTCCGAATGGAGATGTAGGTAGTGAAATGGAATCGATACGCGATCCAAACACCAACTGGAGGAAGGGGCAAGGGGAGGAGAAATTGGAGACGCTGTACCTGAACCAGTAGCATCGACGTAAGCCGCATGGTTGGGATCGAAGATCGTGAATGTCGACGCAGGCAGGCCTTTAGGGGAGATATTAACGTGTTTGCCTGCCAAAGGTGCAGATGCCGTGAAGAAGACTTGTTGCTCAAGTGCCTGTTCGACTACTATCAGCCATTCGTCCTCCCATTCCAGAACAGTAAAGTGAGGGAATAGCCGTGATAGAGAGATATTCCTACCCAGTCACGAAGGTTATCCGGAATGGAATCGAAGTATTGCACCATGATCTGAAGCCCTGAGGCGTACTTCCTGATGCTTGTGAGTTGAATAATTTTAGAATTGTCGGAAAAGTGATAAACATATCTGAGTATGGGGGATCATAGAGCGGTGTGCCGAAAGATGACTATGACAATGAGGCGATATCGGAGCTTTCACTCATCCATGTTGTACATATCTTTCGACCTGTAGAATGCCACCTCTTTGATGAGTCATGCGATAGTCTCCTGACATAGGATATTGCCTCAATATGAAGTCGGTGCTCGATCTCTTCTAGACTGGACTCAGCCTACGACACCCTCGTAGAGGATGATTGAACGGGTGAGCATGATCTTCGACTTTTCTAGTCAGCTCTGTAGTAAGCATGCTCCCAGATATGGCCAGCCACTCCCTAGAAATCAAGCATCTTACAGACAGCCATGATCGTTCTACCTCTCACTCTGGAATGGGTTATATTACTTGGCGAAGTATGTCGATCACCGGCGTTGTCCCGACCAATATTTCTAGGCTAGGCTAAGCAGGAGTCAACAAACGAGGAAAGTATGTACGACGACTCTATATAACAATGATCGATACTAATCTATACAAGGTCTGCCCTAAGAGCATTGCGTTGACTATCCACTGCATCCAGCTTATCTGCTGCATATTTATCGTACAAAATCCAGAGCCGGGTATCTCCCTGACGCCATCGCTATGCTTTAAGTCGGCATTCAATCCCTACCTTAAAGGAAATAATCATTACGGCGACCAGTGGCGACGGGGACGGCCCGCTGATTGTCGGGCACGGCGGAGAAAATGGTGAACTTGGGCTTGAGATCCTCTCCAAGGTTCATGATGGAGGCGACGTTACCGCAACGGTAGCAGTAATTGGGAGCACTCCACACGGTCACAACAGACTTGTCAGGAAAATGGTGCTGTTCAACCTTGTCAGTGTATCTCGATATGTATTCGTAGAAGTATAACTAACCTTGAAGCCTTCGTTCACCAGCTGGTGGGCGCGAGCGATAAGCGTAAAATTGTTGACATGGTTGAACTCGGCAGCAACCTTATCCCCAAATAACCAGCCAGCTCCACGCGGAGAAATGGCCCAGGTTCCAATATCCTCAGGGTCGCTCCACACCAGATCACAGAAGGCGCCTTCATGGGGGATCTCTTGGGCGCGAGCAATGACACGAATCTGATCAAGAGTACGGATCTCGGGGGATAAGCCGCCGTGGACGCAAAGAACTTTGCCGTCGACAATCGCCCCGAGGACGAGGAAGTCGAAAACTTGGCAACAGGCCTTCCAGACCGAGGCGTTGCCGTACTTCTGGGAACATTCTTCGTAGAAGCCATAGACTTGGGTGATTTGGCGGGATTCGTGGTTGCCGCGAACTAGAGTGATACGACTGGGGTAGCTGCAGTTCCTGACTTAGCATAGATCAAGTGAAAGGATATCAAGATTATTACCATGCTTTAAGGCACAACAGCAAGGTCAAAGTTTCCAAGCTGAAGTAGCCGCGATCAACAAAGTCCCCGAGAAAGATGTAGTTTTGATTGCCAGGTATACCGGTGTTGCCTTCTTTAAGAGGTCCTAAGCTTGCTTCATTGGCAGGCTCGCGGCTGCGACCACGGTTTTCTTCCTCTGCATCATCCTCGTCATTCCCCCCGCTGCTGGCTGAGCTGGCAGTGCGATCTTCAACGGAGAAATTTCTTATCTTCTTCTTCAGCTTAGGATTTGTGATCTCGGTGGGCGGCTCGATGTCGTCAGAGGTAATGACTCCCTTGGGAGCTGGAGATGCTTCGACGGTGTTGTCCTCGTCGCTCGGAATACCTCCGGCGACGCGGAAAAGTTCGAGGACGTCGTAAAATTGGCCGTGGAGATCTCCGCAGACAGTGACAGGAGTGGATACCGGTTGAATATTGGATTCTAGTCGAAGGCATGGTTAGTCGGCAATGTCTGTGATAGTTGAGGGAAGGTGTTGGTTTACCTTCCATTAATGCACGCTTGCATATCTCACACAACTCCTTCATGATGTTCTCCGGGAGATATTTGTTGCGTAGAGCACATTGAAGCCATTCCTGAGGACTCGAATTGGGCTTGAGCTTGGCTGGTCCTGGCTTGAACACCTTGGGCTTAGGCATTGTGACCTCAATTTCCTCACGAAAGGTGGAAGGCTGAGGTTGGATGGAAGTTGATGCTTCGGTCTTGACAAATGCTGCGATCTGAGCGTCCCGCCTCCGAAATGCTTCAACGGCTCCCCGTTCGCGGAAGGAAGCCGAGCGGCGGCGAAACGAGTTGGAGGGTTTTGCTCGGTTTCTGGAACAAGAAGCGCGGTTCCTTCTAAGACCGGGAAAGCCAAGCTCGAATCGTCAGATGCAGAGGCTCGAGTTGGTGACCAGGGCTTGGCGCGGTCGGGGCGGTTCACTGGGGTCGGGCTTGGAGCACGAGTAGCAGGTGGCTACTTCAGATCAGCTTTTCCCGTCCAAGCGGTATTAAGCGTTCAATGATGCTGGATATCTTGTGTAAACATAACATACTTGAGGACCTCGACGTGCGGTGCTGACTTGTTCACGATATGATTTGCGGTCCATCCTCGCCATCTTGCAGTTTAGCCACAGAACCAAAAGGGTTAGCTCCGGCAGTACCCGTCATATGAAACATTGTAATTGGACGAGTAGCTGGTTCTTCGTTTCATACATTAAGGGCGGGAAGGGTGTTTCGTAGACCGTCTCTTGATACTCTCCAGAAGTAGACGCTTTCAAAAGCCTGTTGATGGCAAGCGAATCCCGAGATGTCCTGAGATGATCTCAAGATCATTCATCAATGAAATATGTAATCTCATTGACGTTTCACAAATGTGCTGTGTTACACATGTGATCATTTTCAAATTAGCTTATTCTGTCTCATTTTATACATGTCTCGTACTAAAAATGTATGTAATTTTAAACTACATATTGAAAAATAAGGTTATTTTAGTTCGTCTCTCGTAATAGTTCAATGGTATAATTTCTCGTTCACTATTTCATCGTCGCGCGTTCGATTCCCGTAGTTTTCTATATAATTTTCAGTATTTTCAATACAACGTGATTATTAGTACATGTGCATCGTGATAATGCGCATCGTATTCTGATGAATATCAATGAAAATCACGTTTTTGTCGATGATTTCAATGCAAATCCCAGATGATCTCGGGATCATCCCACAACGTTTTGAGATGAATTGAAATGTTTCAATATGAGAATGTATTTTTCAACAAATGTCTTGTTATTCGGGACGTTTCAATAATATGATACAATTTTGAATACATATTTCATGTTTGAGAATGTATCTACACGTTTGTGTAATTGTATATTTCAAAAAGTTAAGCATACTGGTATCCGCTCACTGCACCCCACTAGGATGACGTCTACATTGATGGAACGTAATGAAATTTATTGACATAATCCAGGGCTAATCTACGAAACACCCATTCCGCCCTTAATGTACCTTTGGAAGGTTGAATGGTGATTCAGAACAGCTCCAGCTGTGATACTGAAAGTACAGAAAGATGTCACAGCTGGTGAAGGAGTGTTGATCCCGATGAGTCTCTGATAAGACTGCCTTGATCCGAAATGGGTCCTCATTCAGGCCGTCGTTCGGCCAGTAAAGGAACCGGCCCTCGCTCCAATGGGGTCATCTCAATACCAGCTTCTGCTACTCAGAAACGGAACATCTTGAAACCAGAGAACATGTCTACTCGGTTGGCTGCTCCTAGACTAAAGCTTGTCATCAGGAGGCTTCCTCCTGGCTTGAGTGAGTCTGAATTCGAGTCTGCCCTTGGAGAAGAATGGAAGATCGATGGAGGTAAAGTAGACTGGATTGTCTATAAAGCCGGCAAAGTATCCAAGGAGTGAGTACGGTCGACATCTTCTCCTCTAGATCTAAAGCTGATACATTCCAAGCGCAGCGAAGCCATCGAGACCCTCGCGTGCCTATCTACACCTAACGAAAGCGGAGTACATCACCCTGCTCGACCAGCGAGTCCGCTCAGCTACCTTCAATGATGCGCAGGGTTCTTCGAAAGATTCGGCGTTGCTCGGGCCTCCTGCAGTCGAGTTCGCCCCCTTTGGCCGAATACCCAACAATAAGATCCGTAAAGACGCCCGCCAGGGAACGATTGATCAAGACCCGGAGTTCATTGAATTTCTCGAGAGCTTAACCAATCCGATACCCAAGGCGACAGGGGCAGATCAAGATGAAGCGTCAGCCAAATCCAAAGAGAAGGTCACAACGACACCACTGATTCAGTACCTTCGAGATAAGAAAGCCAATAAGGGCAAGGAGCCCTCCACACCTGCAAAAGGCAGTAAACATAATCGTCAGGACTCTAAGGATAGCAAAGCAAGTACGATCTCAGAGAAGAAGACGCCTACCAAGCCAGTTGCTGCCCCCTCGCCGGACAAAAGGAGTGCACAAGCCATCAAAGTCGAGAATGCTGCACGTGATGCTGTTAAGGTCCTTAACAAACAAGCAACGATTGCGAAAAAGCAAGAGCCCTCGCCTGTTACAAAAGCTCCCGCGGTTGCAGCGCCAGCTTCAACAGCGCCTCTTGCGGAGAAAAAGCGAGAACGTGTTAATCCCAGTGTGGCTGCACGAATACTACAGCGAGACCTAGGACTTGGGGGAGGTCCGGGGCGAGGAGGACGAGGTGGGCGGCGTGGAGGATCTGCGGCACCTGCTAAGACAAATACGGCGTCTCCAGTCTCACAAGCTTCTTCACCTGCACAATCAGAGCCAGCAAAGGACAATACCACTACGCCTCCCAAAAATTTACCAACCAATGCCCAGGGCGAAACGTCTACAGCTATTCCGTCGTCGTCTATAAATAACAACGCAGAAGCTTCCAGATCGCCCAGCGCGAAACCTTCGAGCATGGCAGTACCTCCGACCGGACCAGCAGCGTCACGCAATACTCCACAACCCAAGCCACTACTACGAGGTGGAAATTTGCCTCCTGCCAAGTCGTCTACGGTATCCAGAGGACCTGTCGTCTCACCTACTGCAACCCAAGCCTTTCTCAAGCATGCAAACCCTTCACAAGGTATCACTGAACCACTGCTGGAAGAGGCGTTTTCTGGATTTGGAACAGTATCAAAGGTCGAAATCGACAAGAAGAAGGGGTTTGCATATGTGGATTTCGCCGAGCCAGACGGCCTTCAGAAAGCCATACAGGCAAGCCCCATCAAGGTGGCACAAGGACAAGTGGTAGTCCTGGAGCGGAAGGTGGGATCCACACTGCAAGCAAGAAATGGGCGAGGTGGACCTACAATGATCGCCAACCGCGGAGGTGGTGTACCAATGGGACCAAGAGGCGGTCGAGGAAGCGGTTCGCGACGGGGGGGAGGGCCTGTCAGACCACCTCCTAAGGCGAACAATTTGAGCGCCAACAAACCATTGCAACCCACGACGGTGGCTCCTACTCAGTCTGATACTACGCCTGGCAGCTCTTCGGGTACGGCGACGGTACAGGATAGAAAGCCGCAGCCCCATCCAGAGTCGGTGGCTGCGTCAACGGCACCTCTAGCCGCTGCTGACACTTGATGTTTGACATGGCTGTTAATCATGAGGAGAAGACAGAAGGCATTCAAAAATTCTAGGCTTGAGTCAAACCCCAGCTAAGGGTGCTGCTTCGAGACTTTCTGCTGGAAAATAACTACAAGGCAGCATCTAGCCCTCCGTGTCTCGTACATAGGATGCCTCACGACCAATGAGCGAATCTATTACTACAAGAAAGGCCTTCGGAAGACCGGGCACAGAAAACGTTACTGTGTCCAAAAAGCGTAAAGCTCTGCTCACTACGCTCATCAGCCTGCAAAGAGGAATAAGCGCCATGATGGCTCAAGGTCAGCGTGTGAGCAGATGGTCGGAAATAGTTGGAAAGGGCGGCGCTGTAAAGGGACGGAGGGCTTCCTTCTACCGAACATCGGCCCAGTATCAGCGGATTCATCACACGTTATCGAATTCGCCAAGGGGAAAACAACAATAGGTAGTTATCCAATAAGGGTTCGCATCCATATGTTGAATCCTGGTGATATGCTCAGCGACTATGTGACTTTCCATGTTCTATTCGCTCGTGATGCTTACCTAAAGTACCCTTACCTTGTACCTCCCAAGCCATACCAACCCCCATCTGCTAAACGCGTGCGTACTGTACATTAAGTTATGGTAAGTGTTGACGTCCCCTTGATGAGTCTGCCCGCTACATGTAAATGCAATATTTAGTAGCTGTCGTTGGATTTGATGCTCTCATGCTCCCCTATCTCAATGGCCGTATCTCAATCTCCCATCTCCATCACACCTCCATCACACCTCCATCCAACCTCCAACCCCCCATCCCAAACACCCCCCAAAAGCCCAACTACTAAATCAGAATATGCACCTTCTCCAGCCCCCTCTTCATCCCTTCCTTCCCCTCTGAACTGTCAACGAAGTCCCCTGCGGCCAAAACGTCGGACTTTTCCTATTCCTTTCGCGAAGGATGATGGGGGGAGCGGGTCAGGCAGACAGGCAGGCAGGGAGAGGAGAGAGGGAAGATGGAGATATGAGGTCTGAAGAGGGTGGTTTGGGATGGGAAGGGAGGAAGGGAGGGGGAGTGGGGGGAGTGGGGGGAGGCGAGGGGGAAGAAACCACAAATGATGTTGAGGTTAATTTAGTTGGTTACGTGAGGAATTGAGGATGGGTTTGATGAGTTGGGGAAGAAGAAAGAGATGAGGGAGAAAGTGAAAAACAAAGAATGAGATGAGAGCATGAAAATGATCGAGAAAGGAAAAACCCACAAACGAATTAAATCACTTCGAAAAAGTGGACATGGGTTGATAAGTTGGGGAGAGAAGGGAGAGAACTCAGATCTCGGTTCTACACACATCTGATAAGCTAGATAGAGCAGGTAGGTACAGCTATTGGAAGAATGATTGCGAATGAACATAACATAAGCATAACCATAACATAAACCCCGAAAAAAACCCCAGATCTGATGCCGTAAACAAGAAGATGAGATAAGATGAGTAGGGGAAAGGGCGAGAGCAAGTAAAACAGAAAGATGGAAATCTTCACATCTCTGATCTCGGTTCTAGACACATCTGATAAGCTAGATAGAGCAGGTAGATACAGCTATTGGAAGAATTGGTCGCGAATGAACATAACCATAACATAACCATAACATAAACCCCGAAAAAAAAACCCAGATCTGGTGCCGTGAGGCGAAACCTGTATGTAATAACTACTCGAATCCTTTGAATTCTGTTTATAATTGTGACAAACTCGATTTCTCTTTCTGTCTGTCTCTTCCTCGTCCTCATTCTCTCTCTCCCAGAATAACAATGAAAATAAAACGTAAATAGAGCCAACTCTTCCAAATGCAAGCCCCTTTCCAACAACCGAGAACCAAGGTTTCCATCTCGAGGCTCCAACAAAAGGGAGCCACCGTCGTTTTCCAAACTGATGCTTCAATGATAGACAAGAAGGTTAAGACGCCGTCGCTGTGCCAAATGGTGATATCGATGCAAACTCAACGAGAGCAAAAACTTTGGGGAGGGGGGATGTCGTTATGTCGTGAGGTAGGAACAGCGATAGATGGAAATTGCAAAGGATGCTTTGTGCTAAGCGAGAAAACAATGCTGATAGCGAAACTGCATCAAGATGAAGTTGGCATGCAACTTGAGATGAGTTTGTCTAGAAGTAGATTGGCGGCACGCTCTCATACGGCGACGGCGTATTCGAGATCTCGGGCGGAGACCGCGGGTTATTGCGCCCGCGGCTGGTGCTGCGCAGACGCTCGGTAAAGCCCTTGATACCGTTCTTGAAATTATCGCTACGGCCTCTACGATGGCCCTGCCCCGAACCGGAACGGATGATGGTGGGCTGGGGCGACCGCTGTGTCATCGGGGGCGGAGAGCGAGCTGGGCTGCCAATCCCCATGGAAGGGGAACGGGCGCTGTCTGAGGGATACCGAGGCGGCGGGGGAGGAACTTCGATGATGTGCTCGCTGCCTGGCTGGTCATCGATCGCTATGTTGATGGTACCTACGCCACTTCCGCTGCTGAGAGAGTGATGGGTTCCATCGCTGTGGAAAGGCGGAGGCGGTGGTGGGGGTGGTGGGACCGCGCCGGTTAGATGCTGTAGCTCTGGAAGCAGTGGGGGCTCTTCAATCGTGGTGACCTGCACAATCGAGTCCGCAGCATGCAAAGTCTCATCAATACTGACTGTGACTGGGAGTGGGCCCATCGATGAGACGTCTGCAGAGGGTTTTCGACGATGCTGACCAATATCACCAAGTGGCTGAAAGTTACTTCCTTTGGTACTGGGTCGCAAAGCTTTATGGAAGGCCGGATGCATTGGTAGGTCTTCTGGGACAAACGACTCTTGTTGGGGTATAGGAGCAGACATTGACCTAGGAAGCTCCTGCATCGGCTGTCCGGTGTAATACGTTTCGGACAATTTTTCAAGATTATCGGGTACTTCGGGCACTGATGGAATGCGGCTGTCGTCCTTGGAGTCGTATCGAGGGTGTCGCATTGCCCGTGGAGTCGCAGGGAGCCCGTACGACGGCGCAGCACTTGGAGCTCCATTGACATCTCCACTCATTGGTGCAACAGGGTACCTCTGGGTCTGCTGCTGTGCGGACACTGGATTCGTCCACGAGCTGGGAAAGTTACTGAGGTCGGTCTGCGAGCGCGTGCCCATCGAAGGTCTTGTGGAAGAGATATCCGCGGGGTGTACAATTTGCTGGGCGTCGACTCGTTGAGCTAAGGAAATCCGACGTGCTTCGAGCTCTCGGGCTGCCAATTCTTTTTTGAGTGCTCGCTCTGCTTTTTCGCGAGCGTTTGCTGACTGGTGGGATCCCATGGCGAAGATATCGGGAGACGATATACGCTGCTCCACGGCCGAAGACGGCTGCGGATTCTCACCTTCATCGGACAGACGGGTTCGTCGGTCTTCCTGCGCACGTCGTCGGTCAGGTGAAGCGTCTCTTCGTGAGGATATCCCACGTTCGCGTGGTTTACGGCTTGAGCTACGCGGTCTTGACTGCAGCCTCCGTCGATTCGCCTCAACCAATCTCAAAGGATCGTCTTCCTCATCGCTGGGTTGATAAAATTTGGCTTGTGGTGACATTGGTAAGGGAGATGAGGGTGATCTCATAGTGGAGCCTCCAGTCTTTGACTTGCTTCGTCCTCGACCAGATGGATCAAGCAACCCACTGGGACTTACGCGACGGCTGTTCCCTTTGCTCCTCTCGGTGAAGCTAGCTTCGCTCCCATCAGGAGAAGCTCGCCGCACTGTTCGGATTGAAAAGTCAGATGCTTTAGATCCGGACCGGAGGTTATTGACACCTTTCTTTGAGCTATGACCCCTTCCATACCTGCTTTCGCTGCCTGGTGATCTTGCACCAGCGAAATGCGATCCGACACTTTCCAATCCCGGACTATCCCGGTAGAGATTGAGGTCCTCTGGAGACATCGGGACTGGTGATGAAGGAGATCGCTTGGCAGGCCTGATGTAGCGTTGGTTATTTCGCCCTCGGTCAGCCGATGTCTCACGACTTCTTGGCTTATGCCGAGATCTCGTCTCCCCTGTACCAGCTTTTCCGTCTCTACTGCGATTGAGGCGCCGTGAAGAGCTCTTGTGCTTGCGTTGGCGGTGGCTTGCCTCTTCTAAGCTACTTATATACTGATCGATACTCCTACCACTGAGACTCGGGCTTTTTGTCGACCAACTTATTCCCGTAGACGGAGGACTCTTGTTGTCGCTTCTAGTGTCACTGCGACCAGTCGATAGGCCGCCACCGGACATTAGTGGCACTGAGTTTGAATGCGATCTTCTATGATCGGCACTGGACCCTGGTCGCGAATGGGTTACGTATGTCGTATGTATCTGGCTTTGTAGAGGCATTTGAATGTGTAGGCCATCTGGCTTTCGATCGCGAGACCCGTTACGCGCTTGTTTCCTCTCTTTCAATGCGGCGAACGAATCTTCTGGCGGATTTGGGATAACAGCTGTTTTTACCTCCGCAGAGTTTGGCAGTGCAGTGATAGGACTTTTCCCTATGGCTGCACTGGTAGGTTCATACCGTGCAGAGCTTAGCAGTAAAGGTGCTTCTCCCGAGCTCTCTTGCTGAGAAGTAATCTGCTGAGTCTTCTGATTTAATAGGATGTCCCTTTCCCGATCCGATCCAGAATCATTAGGAGTGGGAAGAGCACTGGGTCTGGGGAACGGAGGAACTGTGACATCGACCGGTGTTTCTCCAATTGATGGCAAGCGATGTCTGTGGAAGCCTCCCGGAGTTGTAGTTCTTGTAGCATTACTACCACGAGAACTAGGACGAAGGAAGCCACCAGGCGTAGTTCCTCCCGGAGAAATGGCAGATTCTGCAATTGGTGTAATACCCGGGGCATTAGTAGGAGTACGATCATCGGATTTCAAGCCTGAGAATCTGCCTTGGTGTGATTTTTCGGAAAAGGAAGTGATGACCTTTAGCGAGGAGTTCTTCGTTGTCATTCTGACCGAGTTCGAGGGTTTCAGGCCAAGAGGTGGCGAGGTCGGCGGACTTAGCAGGAAGAGACACTCGTTGGCGCTTGAGACGGTGTTCCCTGACTGTGTAATGAGGGTGATGCCCAGGGGATAGGAGGTTCAATGCCTGTGCAAGTAAAACACCGGATTGCGAGTTGTTGCTGTGAGTTCTCCACCACAAATTCTCCCCATCGCCGAACCAGGTGAGCCTGCCTCTGCCAGTCCGTGGGGAAAATAAGGCAAGTAAGTAGAATGGCTTCCATATAGAAACTTCGAGACACATAGACCTCTACGGCGTCCTCACGGTCACCTAGGCCTAAAAGGATGGTAGCTGAAGTGTGGAAATCACCTTGCGAAAGGAGGCGCTGAACAAAAGCCTGACCCATCTTGCCCATCTGTGATCCTTGTCCTCCCATTTGGCTAAGAGCAAGAAGCATCCAATCTGATGAGCTGACACTCCCCGAACTGATCATAGCCGCCATCATGTCTGAATCAACCTCGCCTAACCACTTCGAAAGAAGCACAGCACTAGTGGAACCTGGTTTGTGATATGCCAGCTCGTCTCGAATCAATGGCTCAATATCATCTTCCCACCCAAAAACAATAGTCAACATCCGCTTTCGGAGGTCATCCGGAGACATGTTGTCTTGATCTAAAGGCTGCGGTAGTTGATAAGTGACGTTGCTGAGTCGGATTCTTGTCCGGGGAAACAGATCAATGTATGAGCTTTCAGGGCTCAGAATAACTTCCTGACGAAGTCGCGAGCCTTTAGACCTTCTTCCTGATGAGGCCATAGACGACGTTTTTGGGAACAATGAAGAGCCACTTGAAAAGAGGCTTTCGCGGCCGAGCATGGATGGTGATACGGTCGAGAAAGTGGTACCACTAGGGGCACGTGAAGAGAGTACAGAAGCATTTGTTCGCTGATACTGATACGGATTCGAGGATCGTGAACTTACTGACTCGGTCATACTCCTTGACGAAGCTGGACTTGACATTCCTGACCGGTCTTGTCGCGCAAGTTCAATGGTGTGCATTTCGTTCGTAGTTCGCTGTATCGTCGAAAGATCGACTGGGCCACCAAGCTGCTCAGCGCCATACGAAGGAGCTGTTGGTGGTGCAGCTCCTGGTATGTTTTGCGTTGCTGATTTATGAATATTGAGGTTATTCTTACTGGGGACTGGAGGTGGCAACATGGGTGTGAATTGAATGCTCTTTACTAACACTGGTGGACTAGAGAGTAAGTCATATTGCTGGATAGTATAGTTAGGTCCTTTCGTGAACAACGTAGCTGTCGGACCGTAGTTCACAATAGCTGTTACGCGGTCAATGGTTGGAATCGGCTCATACGTAATGTGCTTCGTTCTGACGTCCCATGATCGAGTTTCTCTAACAATCAGTCAGCAACTCCATGAGTTAATATATCGAACGCTATGCTGAATACGTACCCGTCTGAATACTGTAGTATTCGTCCGTTCTTCGACCATGCCGCCCAATTTAAGCCAGGTTCAAGATTATCGCTCTGTTTCAATACGCGAATAGTGGTTGGCGCTGCCGACTTTACCGGTTTCGCTATACTCCAGACCCGTAGATCCCCATCCAATGTCTGTGTAGCAAGCATGTCTGACTTCTGTTTGGCTGAAGAAGCATGCCACGCTAGACTGACAATTGGAGAAGGAGCCCTCGCAGTAGTCAAAGTATGTAGAATAGTGAAGGTTGGTTGCAAGGATACAATAAGAATCGATCCATTCGAGTATCTGGCATCAATTCATCAGCATTAGCTCCACTGTGCGGAACCGCATTTACAGACCCGATTGCATATGTCTGACAGTCCGCCCCTGGCGCAAGGGCTGTTATGGGGTCGAACATTGTCCGAGCAGAGGTATGCTCTGATGTGGAAGGCTCGAACAAAATGACATTGCCTTGTGAATTTCCTGCACACAGTCAGTCCCAGTATTTTTCTTTGTAATATCACCTTTATCTACCAAAGGCAATATTTCCATTCTTCATCCATGCCGCAACTCGAATGGGCTCATAGGAAGCAAATCGAGCACGTTCTTGACCAGTAAACAGATCCCATATGATAGCAGTCTGGCTAGCGTCATAGCTAACCACATGTTGTCCGGGCCTGTCACTGACGTTGTCCACCGATAGGAACAGTACCCGCTCTTTATGTGACTCGAACCTACGTTCAATGTCCAAAGTGTCATAATGTAGGCATATAATCGACGAGTCTTGAGTGAAGAGGAAGAGAGACGCCGTAGCAGCGCATGGTTCAAAGTCGAGCTCGGAATGGTTTGTGCGGGGTACAACTGGCGTGGTCGATCTTATCAGTGGTCTTGTTCCGGAAGACGATGAGCGTTGCCTTGCCAGTTGTCCTGTGGACATGGCGAAGGCCTCGCGGTCAAGCTCTGGTGAACGAATTAGCATATGGGCGTCTGGTCGAGACGTCGCGAGACGCTTGACTGCTTGATAGCATTGCTTCATAAGGCGCCAAGCAGTTCATCTCCCCGTGCATATAAGAACAAGCAATGTTCCGAGATTAAGGAAGCATACCTAGGTAGACGCTATATGCCAAAGCTCTGGCTCCGGTCGGTCGATACCCGTTTCAATTCTAGAACAGGACAAAACCCCCAAGCCTCAGGAGTAAGTTTCAAGCAAGAGTAGCTGAAGGGGTATCTGCACTTGTGCGGCTAATGAGACGTTTTCGCTCATGCACGATGATAGCCGTACTACATCGGAGAAGGCAAATGCGCTTTGACTGAGAGGATGTGTGAGCGGAATCGGTTTCAAGAAAGTAAAAAAAAAGGTTTCAAGGCGACCACGTTCTAGAAATGCTGGGGCACTACAATTGTATTTTGGCAATGCAATTTGGTGCTTTGCCCTATCAACGGTGTGCATTCGGAATATATCAGCCAAGTAAGGCAGGGCGCTTCAGGGACGGAATCTGACAGGTCCTTGGTTAAGATCGGCTAGAGGACCATGTGATCTGCGTGAAATAGGGCAGTAGAGGGTTTTGACGACGTCAGTCGTCAATTGCTAAGCGCGAAAGAATAGGAAAAGGATTTAAAAAATCAGAAATGAAATGGTGAAAGTGGGAGAAAAAGAGGAGCTATGGTGGAGAAGCGTCCCCCGCCATCCGCCCTTGCAGGGCCTATAGGCCTTCTCACCTTTCCAGAAGAGTTGATTCGAGCTTGAGCTGCAAGTACTCGAAGCTATCTCGACGCACGCAGCCGAATAGCAGCAGTTGGGTGCTGATCTCGACGCTTGTTTTGCTGCATGGGAAGCATGGCGATGGGGTGAGGTGCAAGGAACGCAGACGAGTCTCCTTTCATTGGTGCACTGGCGGCAGGGACTTTAGCGGGTGGGAATATTTGCGCCAATCACCGTCTGAAAGTCCCAATGTCTTCACAATCCTCTGACTTCAGGCTGGTACCACTCTACGCAATGAGGCAAGCGCGGCGCGTAAATGTCCTCAGTCACGGAGCGGAGAGCAGGGGACAAATGATCACGCATCCCGAGATCGGTCGAGTCGTTGAAGCTCCCCACTGTCTCCAGCTCTTCTCAAGGTTCAAACCTAGGGTTCTGCTTCCGACGACTAGGACGATATGATGGTGGCTGTCGTGCAGCTCGCTATGTGAGTTCCCGGGTCCATTTTGATCACGTTTCTGCCACCATCTGCTGACGCCCATGGGGTATCCGCAGCAAGTTGTTGAAACATGGACGTTGCTGAGACTAGAGTAAATACAGTCATGCATAACGTCCGCGCCTTTTTTTAGTCCTGAGCACTCCTGCATGACTGTTGTACAAGAGCGTTGCTGTGCACCCAAAAACGGCATCCCGATTCCTGATTTATGAATAAGCTGTGATACCCTCATGCTGTCAGCGCTGGAAGCATTCCCCTTTCGGCGTTTCAAGCCCAACAGCATAGCCCTAAGCTGTCAGCAGCCATGTTCGAAAATATCAAGATCTAGGACAGCGATCTTCGTCACCTATCCATCTTCGAAACCCATCGGCGTTGCATGCTCGGCACAAGAGCAGGCGAGATGGCGCCAGAGCGTTGCTCTTGAGAAGGTCTTTGAGCTGATGTAATTTTGTGTGATACTTGTCGCTGAGCCCGGCAGGCGGCTCAGGCTCCGATTGTGGGATATGACTGCTTCACTTCGAGTTCAGACAGATCATTACAAAAGAGAGGCTGCATTCCTCTTTTCCGCGTCATCCTCTCCAGAGTTGTCACTCGAGCGATCACTTCTCCATTTCTTATTAGGTTGTTATTGCACAAAGTTGGCCTCCCTGGTCCCATAGGCGAGCATTGACCGTCTTGGCTGCGCAGTCGCACAGCTTCTTAGGCGCACTAGACCCAAGACCACTATCGTGGTTGATGTAGTGTTAGAAAAGATGCCGTCTCGCAGCTTCCATTATGCAATGAAGCCCAGAAGAGGACTGTTATTCAAGAGATCCGGCTTCATTTGTTGCACTGGTCCTCTAGAAATGGTGAGTGATCCTTCGACTGCTGAATCGCTGATTCCTTCCTCACGGATCTTCGTCCAAACCCCCCGCGGCACACTAAAACAGCGGGCCTCCCCTTCCCCGCACACTTCGTTCAACGCTCCAATTCCGCAACGTGCTTGATCGATGCGCTGGTCGGTCATCAACAAAGGTGGTGTCGTCGCAAATTAACAACTGGCTTCACCTTGACACATGTCTACCCTCAAAAGCCTTGAGTCATGAGTGCGACCTCACCCGAACAACTACTGGGTGCCCCGTCGTGTCGCAATAAATGTTGCATGTGCTTGCTGCAGCTGAGGAGTCGTGCCGGGCGCAAGAAGAGGTCTGGGCTTTGCTTCCCACGGGCGCAAAGACCAAGAGAGTTTGCCCAAACTGGGCAACCAAGTGTCTGCAAACCTTGATTTTTGTGTTTCCCATTCTAACCTCATACTACTGGCGCTCGTATCTGTACGTATACCTTGGCTGCTTTGTTCTCGCATTACAAGGAAAGTATGCGATCGTATGCCGTGTCAATAATAATGGAGCGGTCAGAAGCCAAAGCTGTGGCCCCGGGCGAAGTCCCTGGGGTGGCAAAGGCCCCCTCTCGTCGAGGGAGGACCGATGCTAATTTGGACAGTACGGACCAACAGTATGTTGAGACTAGACTGAAAATGTCTCTTATTGCCGTTTGTGTATCATGCCCAGTGTCAAGACAAGAAGACCTTCGCAACGTTTGGTTGGGAGGAGAGGGGCGAAACCTTGAGACTCAGGTGTTGTACCAAGCTGTCGATCCTGGAGGAGAGACTCACCTTAGGATGGTTTTCAAGAGGCGGCAACAGTGAGCTAATAGGGAAGCTGTTCTGGGTTGACGTATCGAAAGTCGTATACCCTATGGTATTCTCCTTGGATGTCGTTAAAAAAAGCATGTCGGCCCATGTTGATGCCGTGATGCCCCGAGAGGATGACACCCCGCCGAGCGTCAGTGTTCTAATCGCTGGGCTTGTATCATGCACGAGGTACGTTCAAAGGTCATGACGCATTGGATAGAATGATGATGCTGTGTAGATAAGTATGTATTGGGTTGAAAGCGCAACTACCTAAATAAATTCGGGAATGTTACATCCGAAGGGGTATCAAAGGGTATCCTCCAAGCTCGTGATATCGTCAGACCATCGCCGACGATCATGTATCCCATCGCTCATCGCTGAATCGCTATCAAAAATGCTGTGTGCACAACCCAAATGCTGCCCATCCCCTCAATCCGCCACCCCCTATTCGGTCCCTTCGGCGATCGGACTCATCTTCACCACAATTCGCCTATCCTTCAGAGAAGTGCTCTTCCGCTTCCGGTTCTTCGGCTTCGAATGTGTACTGCTCCTGGTCTTCTCTCTCCTCCCTTCATCCAGCTTGATCACGATGGGCGGCTGGCGTGTTGCTTCCCATGGTATACACCCATCACCTCGCAGTTGCATGACTGGGAATCCTGTCGGGATTCTCATCTGTCCTCGCAGTTCCAGCTCTTCCAAGTCGATGAGGTCTTCGTCGCTGATGTGTGAGCTGGCAGGCTTGCTCATGTAGTTGTAAGGTGACGATGATGTAGTAGGCGACGTGATAGACGTAGACAGACAATCTCCAGAGGGCCAAGAGGGGAAAGCGCAGACGGAGTGATTATTGGGGCTGTTGAAGGGACACGATGGCGGTGTCGCAGGTGAGATAGAGAAGTAATCTGTTGTCGTTGGCGGTGACAGGAGGGATTTGAGAGGAACGGCGATGGGATTTGCGAATGTGAGCCTGGGTGAAGGTGATGGTGATAATGAGCGCTCGCTTGAGGTATCGCTGCACGAGTCGGAGGCGAACATGTTGCCTAATAGCATGATTTTGGCAGCCGAGTGATTTGAAGCTGGTGTCGTAGAGGTGAAGTCGAAGCTGTATCAAGAAGACGAAGACTCTCTTTGCAAGGTAAGAATTTCCAAGCTCTTCCAGAAGTCTCTTGACATAGATGATGAATCACGATTTGCTTTCACGGTAAGGTATCTTCCACAAGAGCCCAAGCGAATACGGAGTACCGTAAGGTGTGTGGCGCGTGCGTAGGTCGCCACGAGTCGTGTATGCCGAGGTTCTCTAGCGTATTTGCTGGAGAATATGATGACAGCAACCAGTTGGACAGAGATCAAGGGTCTAGAGTCGCGAAGCTCTTGGAGATGGAAAGAAGAGATTTGTGCGCGTCAAGATTCTTATGGCTGAATGGTTAGGGGAGCTGAGTAAGTGTGCCGCACCAGCAAATACCACGAGTTGTTAGGATAGTGTGTAGGATCAAACAGAGGATCTTTGCAGAGCAATCAGCAAGAGAGTGTGGGCTGAGCGAGCACTCATATGTTTAATAATTTTCCCACAGCCGTGCCTCGGTTGCTTCCACCGCCCTTTTGGAAAGTGACTCAGCCCAAAAAGCATGCTACGGACGTGACAGGGTGTTAGACCGCCGGTCCGTTGCGCGAGGGTACGATGGAACATGACCCGGAACCCGATGTGCCTCCCCAAGGGTCTTTAGGCATGGATCATCCATGCTCTATTTGGGGTAGGACGAGATCGTGTGTGGACAACGGGTGGACAAACAATAAAGTAAGGCAATACAACTGGACAAGCGATAGGACAGTGGCAAGCTTAGCATTACCGCTATGGGAACGTAAGACGATGTCAGCGTATCACCGCAGATTCAGGATTACTATTGCTTTACTCATACGAATACATTGTCCGCCTTTGGGGAAGACAGCCGATCGCCGGCTGCTTTCATTGTTCAAGCGTGCAAAACTACTCCTTAGACGAGTGGGATTTGAAAATTAAAAAAGAAACCGACAATCACAATCCGCCATACCGATCGGGCGCTGGAGATCGAGGGGACGCCCAAGCGATCGATGGGAGGTGGAAGACGCACATGGCTCACAACAGGCTACTCCGTACAAAGGGTAGTCCGTACCGGCTAGCCTGTCTCGCCTGTATTCCCATGGGGGCGGATCAACTTAATCCTTCCCCGTGGGACGTGGCAGGTGGCAGCGTGGCAGCCGCTATCTAATCGTACCCAATCAACCATGTTGTTCGGGCGGTCAACTTCACCGCTTGATCTGATTGATTGCCGTTGGTGATTAGTGATGCCCAATCTTCGACCTCCATCGCTTTCACCGACAATATGACTGCTGAGACGTTGCCCCGACAGGCTTGAGCGATGATAATCCTGCCATCACCGTTTTCGGTATGCGAGACTTGATGATAAAAGTCAGATGAGGAATCATCAAAATTCTTGCTAGCGACAGTGGTGAGGTCCGATTGGAGGATTATGCGACGTAGCGACACGCTTGCCTCTTCCCTGAGTTTCCTCCTGCCTCTTTCCAGAAGATACCTACTATTACTCCGTATCGGTGGAATACTTAGTTGCTGGCCCTTCTCTGGGCCACGACAAGATTAGTACCACTAGGCTGACTGCTGCAAGCCGACAATAATAGGACCTTGAAAGACACGTGTGGAGTGCTTTGCAATTCTACCTGCAGATTGACAGTTTCGAAGTCTGAAAATGCAAACCGCGCGTGACGTTTTTAGCGTGACGCTATCGTATAGTCAATAGAAATTCGACTTCTATTGATTAATTTTGACACGTGTAATCGCGAAAATGAAATCGCGTAAACAAATCATGTTGTGATGATGTCGTCGTTTCATTTTTCGTAACAAACATTTTCGTTTTTATCGCAACATCATTTGTTCAACAATCAATGTTTTGTTGATTTCGTCAACATTGTATAATTGACGTACGATGCAAAATGTTTGAAATCAAATCGATTTAATCACAATTTATCGATTTTGAAATTAACGCGATACGATTATATTTGAAAACATCATTTTCAAAAAAAACATACATCAAACGAAAACATTTTTTGTAACAAACATTTTCGATTTTATTGCATTACAATCAATTTCGCATATAACGTTTTTTTGTTTTCGTTCAAAAATCATTTTTGACGTACGATGAAAAATGTTTGAAATCAAATCGATTCAATTATCGTTTTTAGATTTTGAAATCAACGACATACGATTTTTTTTGAAAACATTATTTCAAGCAAAAACAAACAACAAACGCAAAATATCATTATCATTCTTTTTTTATCATCGTTGTTCGAAACTTCGACAATTCGATTTTGTTATTGTAAAATTATCAACGATGTACGATTGAATTCGTTTTTACAAATTTCGACTAATTAATCGTTGACAATTCGTTGTTTTTATTTATAATAATTTGATTACATCAAAATGACGAACAATCAATTTTTCGCATTTTTCACAATCGTCGAAACATTTTTTTCGAACGAATCAATTGAATTTGTTGTATGACATCACATTTTTGAAACAAAACATGACGTTTTCATAATTTACGTCGAAAATCATGATTACAACATCAAAATCAAACGATCAAAAAATCGTTCAATTTTGAAAAATGATTCAATCATCACGAAACGTTTTAAAATTACGTTTGAATGCGATCAAAATTGTTCATGAAAAATCACATGTTACAAAAACGTTCGTGCGACGTTATGAAAATTCACGATCAAAACGAAATTTCATAATCATTCGTTCGTTTCAACGAAAAATTTTTTTGTACATCACAAACATCAAATGACAAACGAAATTTTGAAAAAAATCGCAATTGCAAACGACAAAAATCAATTTTTTGATCGACAAATTCAATTTTCAATTTAACAAACATAAACATGATTTCGATCGAAATTTTAAATGATTTGATCACGAATCATTTCAATCATTTTTTCATTTTTCAAAACATTTACAATGCGAAGAAAAAAATCAAAACGCGAAAATTGAACATTGACATTTTTATAAAAATTTTGTACGACGTTTTTAATCTCGATTTTATCAATTGATTTTGTTGTTGTCGCGATGCGAAATATCACGATCGTTTGAAAAAATTTTTTTTTGTCAACAAATATGTCGTTCAACTTTTATTCAAAAATTTCGAAATTTTCGTGTTGAATAGCATTTGCAAAATCAAACAATACGAATTGTCGATATTTGTTTTTTTGAAACAAATTTCATTAAACATTAGTTTCTACTGAAATTTGATTTTTATTAATACGAAAAATAAAGCGAATTTGACATGAATGATGAAAAATATCGATCAACTGTATCGACAATTAAATTTTCAATTTTTTCTCGTAGTCGTTTTCATTTCGAGTTGAGTATTGTTCGAAATTTTCGAATTTCGATATTCAACAACAAAAATTTTTCTTTTCATTTATCACATGAATAAAGAAATTCGAAAACATTGCAAACATTTTTTCAACGATGACAAAATCGAACAAAAATGACAACAATTCATGAAACATTGATTCGAAATTGTTCACGTTTTCACTCGTGAAAGTTACAAACTAATTTGAAGAAATTTGAAAAATAAATACGAACGTTTTCATCGCGACGAAATCGTGTATTTGCGCAAAATTTGATTTAATGTTTCATGACGACGTTGTTTTTGCAATTACAACATCAACGACATGTTGCATTTCAACGTTCATAAATTTTTTCGAATTGAAAACGATCATCGCATTTTGAAACAAATGCTTAAATGTTTCATTGACAATATGAAATTTGTAATCAAACGTTTGAAAACTTTATTTTTGAAACAATATAAAAATTATTTCGAAATCGTTGAACAAATTCGAACGAAATCAACAATCACGAAATTTAATCGACAATTTTATCGCAATTTGTTTATTCGAATTACATTTCACGCTTTGCACAAAATCGAAAAACAATACAAACGATTCATCAAAATCAAAAAAAAATCGAATACACATTTTTTTGAATCGTGTATTGACATTCACAATATCACAACAAATATTTCGTGTGTTTACAATATACGAAACATCTTGAAACAATTCGAAATCGATCAATTTGAAAATGTATCGTTGTTTTCGTTTGAACTGTTTCATTTTCATTTCAAAATGTTAAAATTTAAATTTTTTTTCATCACATCGAAATTTGATATCATTTCGTTTTGAAATTCATTGATCACGCACGTCGATTCGAATTCGAATTCGAATTGAAACATTTTTGACATCATGAAACGTTTTCTTGACGTAAATTACGTGTTATGAAATAATCGCGATCGATTTCAATCACGTTTCGTTTTTTTCGTTTTATCGATTGACGATGAAAGCGATGCTTTCAATTTTGATCGTGTTTTCGATGATAATGATGTCGTCGATACTGATCGAAATGACGATTTTGTTGTCAATGATGACGATGTTTTCGATGTTAACGATGATAACGAAAATTCAATTGTTGATCATTCGAATGACGATATTTTTTCGAATTTTGTTCGTGTTTTCGATAATGATGATGTTTTCAATTTTGTTCACGACGAAAACAATGTTTTTAATTTTGATCACGTCGATGATATTGACAATGTCATGAATGTTGATCATATTTTCGATATTGACAACGTCGACGTTATTGAAATGACAAACAAAAAATTTGCAATTATCGAATTGAAAAATAAACATCGAAAATCACAAAGCAAAAACGACACAACAATTCGAATCAAAAAACGAAAATCAAAATTCATCGATCGAAATTTTTTTGATCATGAATCGAAATTTTCAAATATGACGATTCGAAGCAAAAAAACGAAATTGATCGAAATCAAAATTATACGAAAAAAAATTGTCAAAATGACGCAATCGATTGAAATTCAAAATACATTAAAACGTGATCGAGATCGCGATGATCGAAATCGCGATGATCGAAATCGCGATAATCGAAATGAAAATGTCACACGCAATAAAATGATGATTGAAAAATCAATGAAAATATTCAACGACAATTTCGATAATTTTGACAATGTTTTCGAAAAAAACAACGATTTCGATCATTTGTTCAACGATGATGATTATAAAAACGCGAATGACGAAAATCATGACTCGAATTTGAACATTAAATAATTCAATTTTTTCAAAAAATTGAAAAATATGATTGTTTGACTAAAAATTTAATAAAAAACAAAATATTCAGAAACAATCACGTCGACGTTGATAATATTATAACATGTATTCATAAATAAATTTCAATCGAAAAATATCTTTTTCAACAATTAAAATCATCAATACAATTATTTTTTCGACGTTCGATATTATTATTCTTTAAAAATGTTGAAACGTACGATTAAAATCATACATGTATGCGAATTTCATGAATCATCATTGATTTCACATGAAAATGCAAAATGCGTGAAACAAATTCACATCATAATATTTGTTTTTCGTGTCATTTGATGTTTGAAAACGAATTTTCTTTTTCGTTGAAATTCGTTATTTCGAAAATCAAACATCATATATTTCATATTCGCATAACGTTATCAACAATACGTCATTATTTTTTGAAAATTCAACAAAATACGACATCAAACATTTTTACATTTCAAAAATTGTCATTGAAAACGATGCACATGATTTTCGCATATAATTCAAATTGCTTTTTTTCAAAAAAAATGAAAAAATTGAAAAAATTAAAATTGCATGAATGTGATTATCGAAATCTTAAATGAAAAAAATAAAATCAAAAATTCAAATATTTGAAACATGAATAAAAATATTGATCACAATGATTTTGTCATTGATGATTTGAATTTTGATATTATTATTTGTGATATGAACATTTTGTATGAAAATGAATGTACTGTTTTGTAAAATACAAAAAGTTTAATATTGAATGCAAAAATTATTACTGAAAATGTGTTTGTTGTATTATATGATGTTCACATTTCAATGTTAAATTCAAATATGTTAATTTAAAATTTTAATATTAACAATACAAAACAAATGTATTTCATTTCATTTTTTTTTTCGTTTGAAACAATCATTTTGTTCATTTATAATTCGATCAATTCGAAAAACAATTTTTCAAAAATCAAATCATGCATGACAATTATGATAAAATTTTTGATGTTTTATGATGAGCAAATTTCAAATGATTTCGATGAGCAAACTCAAAAAAATTTGAAAAATAAACATTATTTTTGCGAAAATGTGACGATAAAATAAAACGACTAAATAGAAATTAATGAATATGTTCAATGCTGAATGTTGATTTTCGTGAAACGATAATTGACACAAATGCAAAAATTTCGAAAGAAAAAAAAGAATGAAAAAAAGATTGAAAAAGAAAAAAACATGTAGAATTTTTTGAATGACGCATCGTGTTTATATATGCAAATAAATGATCAATGATTTAACGAAATGAAATCGACTTGTTAATCTAGTGATTAAAATTGCGATTTAAACTGTAAATGATAAATTTTCATTCAAAAAATGCTCGAATTCGATTCGTGTGATGAACATTTGATGCTACAATTGAGAAAATCGAACAATAACAATTTTGAATTCAATGAAAACGTTATAACAATATTTGATTATCGAATTCGCGCTTCGACATTTAATTGATTAATTTGAAATCAATGTTAATATGTAAAATATAACAAACAACAAACATCATTTTTTTGTTGTTGTGATAACAATGTTGAGAATTCGTGAATATTTTGCGCAAAATACGAAACTAAAAAAAAAATTGTCGATTGACTTGATTGAAAAATGATGAACGCGATGAAACAACGATTGAAAATGACAAAAAAGAAAAATCATGACAAAATAAAAACGATATGATAATATCGTGAGAAAAAAAAAAAAAATCATGATTGAATAAAAATGAAATGATCGTTTGAATTGTGATCGTTTGCGCGAAATTGAAAAAAAAAATCGAAAAAAAAAATCATGATAAAATAAACGTGAAAACGTGAAATGATCGCATCGTGAAAAGAAAAAAAAAAAATTGAAAAAAAAAAAATGAAAATCGTGACAAAATAAAAGCGAAATGATCGTTTGAATTGTGATCGTTTAAACGAAATTGAAAAAAAAAAAACAAAAAAATCGTGACATGATAAGAACGAAATGATCGTTTGAATTGTGATCGTCTAAACGAAATTGAAAAGAAAAAAAAAAATCGTGACAAAATAAAGACGAAATAAACGCACGAACGAAAAAAATGATAAAAAAAAAAAATTGCAAAAAAAAAATTCATTGAAAAAACAATTTGAATTAATTATTAATTACGTCGTCGATAATGAAATTCGATGTCATTGATTTCGTTTTGTTGAACGAATTCATTTCATCGCGATAAAAAATTTTTTTAATTTTTGACGTGCGTGAAATTTACGACGTGATAAAAATTATAAAAACGCGTTGAATCGTGTCAAAAACACATTTTTAAAGTTCAAAATTTCGTATTACAATTTATCGTCGTGAAAATGAAAAATCAAATGTCGTGTAAAAAATAAACAAAAAGAAAAAACGAAAAATTAAACGAAAATGCGAAATTAAATTTCATCGATTTCGCAATAACAATTTCACGAAATGATGATCATAAATCAACATATGAAATGAAAAAACAACATAAAAAATGAAAACATTTGTTTCATCATATTTATTGATCAATTGTTATAATTATCAACATTTCGTTTTAAATATTTATAAATTGTTGCTTTCGTATCATTTCAAATTGCAAATATCAAAATAATAAAAAAAAATTCATTTTTTTTTATTCAAAACAAAAATTAAAAATTATCAAAATATTTTAACATCAATAAAATCAAATCAAATCACAATTTATAGAAAATAACTGTTTGACAACATCAAATTTATTAAATACAAAAAAATTGTTCATTAATCAATCGCATTTATTAAAAAACATTTTCGTACAAATGATGTAAAAAAACAACAAAATAAAAAGAAAAACGAATCAACGAAATCTAAAAATGAAAAGTAAATACAATGCAAATTTCTTTTGATGCGAATAATGTCAATTTTTTCACAATATCGTGTATGACGATGTTTGCAATAAAATCGTTTTTCATAACAAAATTTCTCAATACATGATCATTGAAATAATGTTTAAACATTCAACGTTCGACGTCAAATTTTTTTTTTATGCGTCGCAACACGTTCGATTTTATTTTTTTCAAATTTCGCGTTTCATTCGCATCGTTTGATTGTTGAACAAATTTGATATAAATTACAAAATGATGTTTTACAATCGCGAAAAAAGCATGATTGTTTCAAAAAAATTCAAAAAAATTCATAATCAAACAACAATGCAAAAAAAATTTTTTGCAATTTCGTATATAACGAAAAATGCAATGAAATCGACACACAACATGATTATTTTCGAAACAAAAATTCAATTGTGTTCAATTTCATTTCAAGTCACAATTTCATTTCATTATTTCTCGTTTTCGTCGTTTGATTCGACATTTTTCATTTGAATGTTCGAAAACGATGTTTTCGTCAACGTTTGATATATTTTTTTCTGTTTGATTTTTTTCGTCAACACAATTCTCAATATTTTTTTTTCGTTTTCATTCAATATCGTCTGATATTTTTTTTTATAAATCAAAAAAATGAATTCTTTTCAAATTTTTTTTGCGACGCGAAAACGACGCGATCTTGAAATTCAAATTGTAAATGTTTTTGTAAAACGAAAATTCGAAATTTTTGTTTTTTCAATTGATGCGAAAACAACGATTTGAAACTCGATAAAATCGAATCGTTCGATTTCGAAATCGTCAAATTCGAAATCGTCGAAATTGTCGTCGTGTTCAAAATGAGTTTTTGTGTTCATATTTATGAATTCGTTTTCATTTTGAAACAAAAATAATGATTCATTTTTGTCGACATTGAAATCGATTTTTTGCAATCGTTCGCGATTTGTCGTAAATTGATTGATGAACAATTTTTGACGATTTGATTGTCGTTGCGAAAAACACGTTTCGAAATTCGACAATGTTGTTTTCACAACATTGATACGAATTCGCGTGTTTTTGTCATGCACAAAAAAATTTTTAATTTTAAAAAAAATCGAAAATATCATTTTTGCGATCGCAAACTTTACGCGCATCGAATTTACATTATAAATCAACAATCGTTTCATTCGTTTTGAATGAAACGAAAAAAAAAAAAAAATATATTCAACGAACATTTCGACGTTTTGTGTTTTTATCAGCATTCGTCGCATGTTTCAAATTGCGTTTTGATTTGACGACAAACGCGAAAAACACGATTGTTCGTGACGACGCAATGAATGCAAAACGAACGAACATTTCGATCGATGATTTGAAATTGCGTCAACAATGTTATGAACATTAAAATTCGAAATTTATTTGAATAATCAAAATTTTCAATTGTTTCGAATGAATGATTTGAAACGAAACGAAACGATTGACGTTCGTTAAAAAAATTGTATGATCGTCGTAAATTTCAATAAATTGAAAAAATTCGTTTTTTGATAAACGTTGACGAAACTTCGCATACATCAATCAACGTGTGCGCATTTTTTCGCATTTTCATTTACGACGAAAATATTGACGTTGATAGCAATTTCATCGAATACGTTTGAACATATATCAGAAATTATACACATTTTCGATTCAATAATATATTTACAAATAATCAACTGATTCGCGTTACGAAACATGATGATGATGATCGTGATATTTAAACAACAAAAAAAAAAAAAAAAATTGAAATTCATGTAAACAAAAATGATTTTACAAACGACGTTAATGATGAATATGTGTTGACGCGAAAATATTCACATGTTGAAACAACAACAATTGATCAAGAATATCGTTGTCAATGAAATGAACAATATCATCGTAATTGCATAATATCAAACAAGAAAATCAACGATTATTTAATTTTAATTATCATTTCTCATCAACGTACGAATATAATATATTAAAAAATAATCTAAACATCGAGAAAATGTTCACATTTTCATTGTTTTCTTTTAATCGAAAACATTTATTTTTAAAAATCACGATAATGTAAAGTCAAAGCACAATTTACACTATGAATTACAAAAAAAACAATAACACATGAAAATAATATTGTTGAAAAAACATCGTTTCGAATTCAGAAAATTGACAACGTGTAATCATTATAACAATTTATGAAAAAGAATATATTTATCGTTGTCAAATCGATGTTTTTTGCATGTTGTACTCATAGAAACAATAATGTTAAAATGATTTTGTTATGTCTGATTTCTATTCATGTTAATTTAATGTAATTTTGTTTTTTAAATTTCGATGTTCAGTTTTTCAATTCGTGCGAAAACATTAATATAGATTTTTTCAAAAATAAATGTTATATGTCATATCGACTGTGCATTAATCGTGATGAAATTGTTTTGATGTTTTCATTTCATATAAATTCATTGTCATAATTTCGTGATGTTGATATTGCGAAATCGACAAAATTTGATTTCGCAAATTCGTTTAATCTATTATTCGTTTTCGCAATTTTTTTCATTTTTATTTATTTTTTTTTCAATTTGCAATCATTACATCACACTGTTGCAATGTTTTTTTCATCATGACGATGAATTGTAATTCGAAATTTTGAATTTCAAAAACGTATTTCTGACACGATTCAACGCGTTTTTGAATTTTCATCACGTCGTAAATTTCACACACGTTCAATTGTGATCGTGCGATCATGTTTTCGATAACGACGAAATAAATCATTTTTCATATCAATACATGAAGTTGATTTCTTTTAATCATTAACAATTTTACGATTTGTTGCGTTTTTTTTTTTTTTTTACAATTTAGATCAAAAAGTCTGTCGAAACATTTGTTCGATTCGTTTCTTTTTCGTTTTTTGCAATTTTTTCTTTTTAATCATTAGCAATTTTACGATCTGTTGCGTCTTTTTTGCAATTCATCACAAGAAATCTGTCGAAACATTTGTTCGATTTTTTTTTTTTTTTTTTTTTCATTTTTTTCATCATCATTCATTTCGTCAAATACGATTAAATCGTTTTTATTTTTTCGAACGATGTTTTTATCATTTTTTTCTCGATTCACACATCATTTTGATTCGATTTTGTTTTGTCATTTTTGTTTGCAATCGTCGTTGTTTTGTTAACATTTCAATCGTTTTTTTCTTTGTTTCGTATTTCGCGCGATTTTTTATCATGATCACAACAACAACAAAAAAAATTATGTTTGTTGTTTGTTATATTTCACATGTTAACAGTGATTTCAAATTATCAATTCGACTATTTTGAAAATTTTCATTCGCGTCAGAATTTGCGTTTTGTGTTTATAATCATGAAATAATTCATTCGATTGTTCAACACGTTGCTCATCATACGATTCGAATTCGCGATTTTCTGAATGAAAAGTGCTTATTTACAATTCTAATCGTTAAATCATTCAATCAGATTCGTTTCATTAAAATATTGATTTTTTATTTGCATATATAAATATTATGCGACGACTATCAAATATTTTCACATTTTCATCAATCAAGATATATTTACAGTCAATTTTTCACGTTTTGTTCTAAAATATTTCAGTTTTCGCATCATTTACATTCAATAATCAGTTATTTATAGTCGTTTTGTGTTCGTCACGTTCAATTTCTGATTTTGTCTTTTTTCGATCATCGTGATAATTGTTTTTTTCGTTCAATTTTGCATTAGTGAGTCGATCATGCGCTCGCGAAAATGACTATAATTTTAAAACACATAACGTTGAACATTCAAAGACAAATTCGTTTTGCATCAATACATATTAGCAAATTAAAAAATATTCATTAAACATTGCATTGACATATTTCATGTCATTGTGAAAAAAAAATAGTAAAAATTAAAATAGAAATCAATAAAACAACGATTTTCGTTTTTGCTTTAAAGATAAATGCATATATCAAACAAATGTCAAAATTTTGATTCAGAATTTTGAACAAAACAAATTTTGCTGCTGTGTATTGCATTAAAGCAATAACTTTATGTTGTTCAAATCATAATCATTGAACGAATTGTTTGTTATGCAATAATGTGATTCATAATGAAAAACGATGCTCAAATGATGTGAAAAATAAAAAATGATTCAATCGACAATTTTCGTAAACACGTTTCGAATTTCAATCTTTTTGAACGTTAAAAAATTTTCATTCTAAACTCGATTGATCGTTTCAACTTTTTACAAATAAATTGAAATTATCGTACGAATATATATGCTGAAAAAATAATAAAAATCTCGACAATTAATTGAAATACATTTTCAGCAACGTACATTACACGAAAACGATTTCAATCAATGAATCATTTGAATTTCAATATTGATTAAACATTTTTCGATTGACAATATCAACGACAAAACAACATTTTTCACAATATTTATTGTTTCAATCGAATTGCGATATTTAATATGCAATAACGTACGATTTATTTTGAAAATTTTCGAATCAAAACGATCATGAAAAAACATCGAACGATTAACGAAAAATTGATGTTCTAGAAAATATATACATATGTCAATGAAACGAATCATCGTTGATCAAATTTGCACTCGTCGACAAATCGCGATCAAAAAATAAATTTCGCTATTCAAAACATTATTGTTTGACATTTCGAAATCTGTTTTTGTTCGATATTGTCATCAATTATGCGCAATCGCATTCTCTGTCGCATGCGTTGCAATGTGTATTTTTTTGATCGTCAAAATTAAAAAAATCTTTTCGCATTCTGATAGATTTATCATTTCAATTGATAATGTATTTAACAATTGTTATATTGTCATATTTCATATTTCAATCGTTTCAATCACATAATTTGCGAATATTTCAACGTTTTTGAGTCAAAAAATATTGAACATCGTCTTTGCGAAAAAAATGCGTTTCGAAGAAATTCGAATTCACATCGATATCAACAAGATTATTGCGAAAATTACTCAGAAAAATTTGAAATGTCTGTAATAAAAACGTTAACGAAATTCATTCAATTTGAAATATCAAATTCAATATCATAAAAAGAATATTGATTGTGACAACGCGATTCATAACATCAAATCGTCGAAAAATTTTGTCGTTAAATTCGAATTCGAACAAAACAATTCATTTTGCGAATAAATGAGACACATTCAATCAAAATTCGTTTTTATTGTCATAAAAATAGAAAAATTTGATGTTTAAAACATTGTTAATTTTGTATTGTTAACGAATTCGTTATCAATGTTTTGTTTATTTTTATTTTGATGAATTTTTCGAAATTTCAACATCAATTTGATGCAAAAATGATTGAAATTCTCGTTTACGATTTTAATATGATGAAATTCAATGCGCAAAACTTCGTCAATTCGCAATAAACACAAAAAAATCATGACGTAAATCAATTGCAACATAATTCGTTGTTTGATTTCGATTCAAAATCGATTTTCATTATGATTTGTATCGAGTCGTTGTAAATCATCGATCGAACGATGTTGTCGATTGTATTTTCACATTTTTTGTAAATTTTTTTCGTTTATAACGCGCGCGTTGATAACGATTTTGTCGATTCGATATTGCAATCTGTAAATAATATACATTATCAAAAAAAATATTTTAACAATTCAACGACGATATTTTATTTTTTTTTTTTGTAAACTTTTCATGTAAATGAACACGTTTAAAAACAACGACGAATTGTTATTTCAAAAATCATTTTTCTCGTGACGAAACGTATCGATATTTTTTTTGTCGATATTCATAATATCAATTGCACGCGAAACGCATTTTCAACGCGTGATTGTATGTTCGATTTTGTGAAATCAAATCGAAAAATTTTTTTTTTTCAACGTTGTTTGTATCGATAAAAATCATGTTCGAATTATCACAAAAGACGTATATTCAAATCATGATCAATTCGAACGTTTTTTCGTCGAATTGTTTGAAACATTTCAAATAATTCGAAAAAAAATTGTTTTTGACGAACGTTTCGAATTTCTTTCATTGACTATATGATTTTTAGTTGTAACGTTGATTTAATGAACAACAATCACAAATTCTTTGTAGTTTTTCAATGTAAAAAAAACGTGAACTTCTTCAGAAATTTTCTGTAACATTTTTTTGAACACATGTGTTTCTTTTTTGAACGTTGAAAATTGATGTTTTGATTCGCTGTTTTGTTTTTCATTTTTTTTTTTTCATTTTTTTTTTTCGTTTTCGTTTTTTTCGACTATTTCGATTTTCATTTTTTCGATTGATTCGATCAAGTCGAATTTTGTTTTTTATGCAATGATCGAATCTTTTGTAATTTTTTTCATGATGATTCGCAATTTAGCGAAAATGATCGATTTCATATTGAGTTTTTGATTGAAAAACGATGAATTGAATTGAGCAATCGTCTTTTGTCGTAAATCAATTTGTAATTTTCAAAAAACACAAAATCGAACGACGACGCGTTGATTTTTGACGAAATGCATTTGACGCGAACAAGAAATAAACGCACAAATGAAATTTGTACTGTATTAAAAAATGACGAAATTTTTGAAAAATCAAAAAAATTGCGATCAAAAATAATGATTTGTTGTTTGAATTTTGAAAAAAATTTGTCAAAATATGTATGTAAACAATGTTTCACGAGCGAATGAATTCAACGCAACACGTTTGAAAAAAAAACGAAATATTTTTGATTTAATCAATTTCAACAATTTGTTCGTCGATGAAACGTTGATTGAACATTTTGTTGTTTTGTAACATTATTCGTACGATAGTAAAAACGACGTCAAAAACAAAACAAACGATTATACGAATTTTAAATATAAATGTCACAAAAAATTGAATGATGTGTCAAAAAAAAACATTGAATGTTTGTAACGCGAAAATTTTCGTTTCGTGTCGTTGATTTTGCATTTTGCTATTTACATATCGTTCATTTGATTTCATCAAATTTTTTTACGTTTATATCGATATTCGAATTCGTCAATCGTATTCATCATGTTTAAAGAAAACGTTCGCAAACAAACGACATCGCGAATTTCAAAATTTGCGATTTTATCGAAAAAAAAAAAAAATTGATTGCAAATTTGAACGAAATTTACGCAATTCAAATCAAATTATCAAAATGAAAAATTGAATTCACATATTTTACAATTTTATAAAAAAAAAAGAAAATGAACGAACGTTTCGCGATTTGATTCGATACATATTTATTTTTTTTTGATTGATCAATATTTATTTACATACAAATTGCAACAATTCGACGTTTTCGTTGATGTTAAATTTGAATTTGTCATCGATGATCGCGATGTGTATTGTTCGAATTTTTCGTTATTTGCGAATTCGATTTTCGATATTTTTTCGTTGTTCACAAATCAAATGATTTCGACAATTTCATTGATGCGAAAAATCATAATTTCATCGATTTCGAAATCGAACATCGATATTCATTTTATTCATCATCATCACATTCATGCAAATGTTTCGATCGTAAACGTTTTGAAACAAATTGCACGAAAATTCGTTACAAACGCGCGAAATGACATATATGAACAAATGATATATTCATAAATCACATTATTCAAACGAAATCGATTAAAACAAAACAATACAAACATTTTTCGAAAAAAAAACAAAAAAAATACGAACGCGAAAAAATCGTTGTTGTTCACGATATTTCATAAAACGATTCAATATGTTCAATTCGATGTATCGACATTTCTCGTCAAAACGTATTCGAAAAATTTCAATCGATTGTTCGACGAATGAAATAATTTCGTCGCAATCGTGATTTTCGTCAAAAACGTGATCGTTTTTTTGAAATATTGAAACAAATTGTTTGAAAAAAAGCAACAATCGCAAATTTGAAAAATTATGAAAAAACAATATCGTATTTGAAAAATAAATCATATGAATGTTTGTTTTGTTCATTGTTAATTGATCAAATGCAACAAATCGTACAATTACGAAATCGATATAATTTCAACGAAAATTTTTGAATTCATCATCAAAATCTTGATTTCAAAACACGAAAAACAAAATTTATGAATCAAATCGACATCACAAAAAAAATCGCAACGTACAAAAAAAAAATCAATGTCAAAAATATCGATCGTGTTAAAAACGAATATGATGAAAATTTTGTCAACGTTTTCGATTATTTCACGCAAAAAAAACGTGTCGTTTTGTTCAAAAAAAAAAAATAAATCATAAATACAAAAAATTAAAAAAACAATTGAAATATTTTGATTTCGAAAATGTGACATTATCAAACGTAATATTTAAATAACAATGAAAAATTGATTTCAAATCGTGTGCATGTGCATGTAAAATTCGCATTTCAATTTGATTTTTCGACATTCATGAATTGTGATCAAAAAAAAATCGTTTTGAAATCATTAATTTCATCAACACAAAATCTAATGAAAATTCAAAATTTTGTTAATATAATCGATTCACGTACTTGATCGTACATTGTTGACAAAATTAATTGAAAATTTCGAATTTTTTACAACAAATCGACGTGACGATAAATATTGTTTCACATGATTTATTTTTGAAATTTGAATTGAACAACATCATGTGAATCAAATTTGAAAAATCGTGTAATCATCGAATATTTCAAACACATTTAATTTTTTTTTTCAAATTTATTGAAATTTCGAAATTTTGATCGTATCAACGATTCAAATATGATTTCGTACACAATCAACAAAATTATAATGAATATAAAAATTTGTTGAACGACGTCGACGTTGTCATGATCACAATGCAAAAACGTTGAAATTCAAAATTTTTTCTTCAAAATCACGTTCAATTGAAATTTCACATAATATGAATATTTGAAAATTGATTGCGCATATTTTTAATTTTTCAAAACATACAAAAATTGTCAAAAATCAAATTTCGATCAATTTTCGAATTTTTCGCGAAAACGTTCATCAATCGCGAAAATCACATTCAAAACGTTTTTTGACAATTTCAAAAAAATGAAATTGAAAAATGCGTTGATCGTTGTTTAATACGTTGTATACGAAAATTTGTTGAACGATGCGAAATTTGAAACAAAAAATTACAAAAAAAAATTCGTTTAGAAATTTTCGACGCTTTTAAATTCGAACGCAAAAAAAAATTCACAACAACACAACAACACACATCGCGATTGATTTCGTCATTCATTCATCGATTCATTTTCGAAATTGAATGTTATCATTTGATTTACGTCGCATGAATTGAAAAAATCATCGAATCGTTTCATTCATTTTCAGAAATCATCGCGAGAAAACGTTTTGAAACGAAAACAAAACGTGAAAATCGTGTCAATTCGTGAACGATAAACGAAATTTGAAAATCATCGCGAACGAACATTTGAAACGAAAAAGTGAAAATCAATTTCAATTTGTGTGAACGAAATTTGTTCGTTTTCGTTTTTTGTTCAAAACAACGATCGCGACGTTTCGATAAACGATTGATTTTTCATTTTGTTTTTTCAAAATATTTTACGTATCATCGTTTCGAGTTTCAATTCACAAATTTTTTTCAAAATATTTTATCATCGTTTCGAATGTCAATTCACAAATCGCGAACGAAAAAAAATCGTTCGCGAAATCAAATTCGTTCGAACGTGAATTATCAAACGAAATCGAATGCGCACACGCGATGTCGATTTGAGATTGACGACGATCGTTTGATTTGCATCATGAATCACGTATAAGCGAAGACTGTCAATAGCGGGAAAAGAAGACCCAAATCTGGGGAAGTTGTGGAGCAGTTGCCGCACCATCATCCTAACATTCCAAAGGGCAGGCTGAAGCGGCGCCTATGAAGCCACCATGCCAGAGGCTGAGGGCATCAATCATTCTCCAAGTCATTGCCGTGTCCCGAATCACCGCGGCGTCGCCATGATGATACTAACTATGGCATGGTCATTGATTATCCCCTTTCTTCTTTCTCTTGGTTGCCAGCAACCTTTCCATGTTTCGATCCTTGCTGCTTCTGTGCATTGATCGCGACCGACGGATTGAAGCACTGACTCCCTCCGCATTCAGCTCGCAAAGCCGCAAAAATGCTTGGATCGCTTCTGCCATCTCACCTCACTCTAGCATCCTCTGGTCTTTCTCTCGTAATCCGACTCATTGTGACTGTGCCAATTACTAAATCTGACACGCGTGCTGGGCGAGATTACGGTAGGATCCGAGGGTCATTGCTGTGCGACATGACTCCTCGAACGTTGGATGCTTTGCAAGCTGTCGCAACTCGCAAGCTTTAACGGAACAAGTTCAAACGCAAGGAGGCGACACAGCAGTTACAGTTCCTCATACTCTCTGGTTACCAAAGCGAGCAAAGGTAGGCAGGTGATCAGCGTTGTCTGAACCTGTGTTTCATAATACTGGGCTCGCTGGGGTTGCATCGAGGTGGTGCTGTGCAGCAAGCTGGAGTAAGCTCTTACTCCTCAAACCATCACTCGAGGAACGGCCGGGTCCTCCATTACAAAGGTGTTGCAGGAATCCACACCTCAACAAGTCGGCAATCCAGCTGTGAGCTGAGGTGAGCTGTGACCGCGAAATATTCGGTCTGGAAAAAGAGAAACGTATTTGGCCGGGCCGCTTTGGAGAAGGGAAACATACTAGGCCGAGATTGAATTTGCTTATCGCCTTCACAAATCGCGAATTTGATTACTTTATCAACAGCCAACCATCTACATGTATGGAACTTGCGAAAGCACGGCATCCAACCATCTCGACGAACCCTCACTAGAAGCCCTTTTGTCCGGCGGCCAGCCGAAAGCGAGCTGTGCCTTGATAATGGTTCACACTATGACCGCTCATAAGCCGAACGGATAAGTCTCCCCAGCACCTAATGGAGTCTTGGGCTGCGATGTCTCCAGCGGTTGCACAGCTTGGGTATTTTCAAACCAAAGGTAAGCGTCAAGCTGTTTTGGAAGCATAGCAGACGAGTAATGCGACCATCTCTCGGTAGCTGGCCGGTAGATGACGCCGATGAAGCGTTCCAGCCGCTTCTTCATGAATGCCTCTCGAAGATCTTTATCAGCCTTGTCTTCGTGCTAATCTAGAGGGAAGCGGTCAACCCCGGTTTCGTGAGAGAGCCATTCGTAGCTGTCCGGTCGTGAGGGTTTCACGGACATAACCTCCATATCGCCATCCCACTCATGAGCTACTGCCACGGTACCTACTTATACATTATTGTAAGTAAAGTCTCAATGTTGACACCCGAGCATACATGCAAGATTTCTCGTGGGTAGACAAGGCTCATCCAAGAAGGTCACGACGGGCAGGAAATGATGGGCAATAAAAAGACCTAGCTGTATGGGTACCGCAACCGATGATGGCCACATTCTTGCCAAAATCTCTCACGACAGAGCTGACCAAGATTCAGTTCACCTTGCGACCAGCCCATGCTCGTGTACCTAGCGTCTCCAAGATGGCTGTTGTGAGCCCAGACGACGGCCTTTGAATGCTTGCCTTTAGCTTCCAGCAGTCGCATCAGTGTATCGAACATGTGTGTATCTCGCAGGTTCCACTACTCTGGTCCCGCATAATACATTCCTTTGTAGTACGCTTGAGCGTCTGCCACCAGGCTTGCGTTCTGCTGAGCGCTATGGAATTCTTCCCCGTCGTCATTGCGCTCACAACACTCAAGTCTCTTCGCCAGAAGGTCTCGAAGCATTTTGATAACTTCGACTTCACACGGCTCCAGGTCCCCACGCAAGGCTCCTCCGCCATATTTTTGGGGCTCCTCTACCCAAGGTTCGAGGCATGAATATCGCGCTTAGCCACCTTTGCCTTCTTTGGATCAACACACTCTAGATACTCGATGACAGCACGCAGGGAAGTGCCCATGCTGTATAGGTGAAGTCCGTTAAAGCCAGCTCGTTCATTTCCCCAGACACCAGCATTGCGATCGCGAAGCCACTCTACAAGGCCCTGGACCTCCTTATTGCGCCACATCTATGTTGGGAATCGCTTGAATGGCTCCTCTCGTGGCTGTATCCTCGCTTGGGGTCCCGGGCGTTGGCGTACATAGCGGTCAACAGCCTCGGAGTCTGGCCAGTCTACTTCGACTGCTACGATGTTAAAGTCATGGCGCTCGACCAGGCGTTTCGTGATTTCGGCTCGGGCAGCGTAGAACTCGGATGTGCCATGACTCGCATCGCCAAGTAAGACTATTTTATGACCACCGAAATGATCGAAACAAGAGGCAAGTGATTGGTCGCTGATTTATGGTAACCGAACAGCTGCTGTTCGGATTGATTCTTTGACTGGAGGCATCATTTTCTAACTGGGCAAAAACATATCCTTGGATTATCGTTATCAACGATCCCATTTGCAAAGATTACTGTAGGTACACTACTGGTCTCTTGATTCGTTGTTCCTGACTCTCAACGTGCTTCGAGGATGTTCCCGCAGAAGTGAAGTCATTATGACTTCACGCATCGCACCGAGCACCGAAGTTCTTCATTATTCACGACCTGACGGTAGAAGTTTCGAGGAAAGCGATGGTTTCACGCTTTTGCACTGTAAAATATTATACCTTTCTCGAACGAGTCTCTCTACTGAACAGATTTGGAACCTACTCTCCTCTATCTACCCATCGTCGAACACTCAGTCTAGTTATCCAACAACCACACCCAGTCTCTCGCCTAGATACACCCATCATGTTAGCTACGGCACTCCTTACCCGCTTTAAAGAAGCAATGCAAAAAGTGTACGGACATTTCGATGACCCGTCATCAAATCAGTTAAGCCAATGGACGCCACCCCCCAACGCAGGCGGGCACCGCGGTCGCTACCTCTGGACCGACGCTTTTGGAGTCCTAAACTTCTTTACCCTCCACAAAGAAACCTGTGAAGATCGTTACCTTACACTCGCCATCCGTCTGGTCAACACTGCTCATGGAGTCCTCGGCTCCACCCGCGATGGCAAGAAGCGCTTGCCTGGCGCCTCAGATGCGAACCCCCTAGGCGGAGGCCTGCGAAATGGTGAAGAGGATGCAGGCGGTTCCGATGGTGATGGCCAGTATCATCATTACTTGACTCTCTGGATGTTCGCTTTGAATCGGCTGGCTGTAGCCACCGGCGACACTACGTACAATGAGCAAGCCATAGCCCTCGCTCGAGCCATTCACACGCACTTCTTCCTTCACCGCAGCTCTTCGCATCCAAAGATGGTGTGGAAGATTGCTATGGACATGAGCCAGCCGCTCGTAGCCAGTGAGGGCAATCTGGATCCTATCGATGGGCATGTCATTTTCAGGCTCTTACAGGCACGAGCTAGCAATAAGCAGATGCTACAAGAAGAAGTTGACGACTACAAGCGAGTCATGGACCGCAAGGGAAAGCATTTCGTCTCGACGGATCCTCTGGATTTGGGTATGACGTTGTGGACTAGTCAATGGCTTGCAGGAAAAGCGGAGTGGGCTGATGCTCTGAGGTTGCAATGTGTTTCGCAGCTTCGTGAGTTCGATGGGATAACCACATTCCGCAACGATGAATAAGCTGACTCTTGCCCTCAGACACACTCTTCGAGAAAGAGGAATACTTCCAACAGCGTTTGCGCTACCGACTCGCCTTTCGCGAGTTTGGAACCGCCCTCGGCATCAAATGTACCTCCCAAGAGGCAGACATGGACCAGCGAGCAGATGCGATCATCGCGGTATGGGAGAAAAGTATGGAGAGCCAGTCACCGAAGGATCTCAGAGCGATCACCATGGTGATGTATGCGGCGGCGCTAGTACCTGGCTGTAAGTCATCCATGCAATCAGTTACAAGTCTTTCAAAAACATACTGATCAGTACGAAAAGCATTCCGCAAAGGTTATTCTGGCTCCGAACCTGACTTATGAGCGTACTGAGACTATTGCTTCCGCGCCTAACCACAAGGGTTGGGCAGTACCATAGTAGATCTGATCGCGAAGCACCGATTTCTAAACCCGAAAAGACGATATATTTCTCCCTTCAACCTCTGCAGCGAGGTAGAAGATGGATGATTTCACGCTTTTCCATGGTAAAATATCATACCCATTGCTTTGTTGTCAATAATAGCTCTTTCGGTCAATGAAGCTTGATGGGGGTCCCGTATACTGGTAAGCTAGATTGGCACCACGACTGCTGGGTTTGCTCTTTGGAACAGAGACTTCAGAGCAAAGGATGCTTGCCTTGTGCTGACTTGATAACCTCAGTCGCCCGCACGCTTTAAGCGACTCGACTGGCGGCCTGCCGATGCTGTCGATGCGTACGCGTAAACTCGTGGCTGTGCAGCCAGTAACCGATGCTCCTGGACCGACCCGAAGACTGGCCTGTATTGACAGTGAAGCCCTTAACCCTGGATTAGCACCATTCTTCTCGAGTAAACAGTTAGTAGACTTTCTGAGACAATATGGTCTGCGGAAAGCTGGCTTATAGATAGTACAGGCTACCGAAAACGCGCACGCGATATCCGTAAACCAGAAAAACGTTGCCGATATCCTGTGCTTTGAGTATATGAACGTCTTCGGCTAGCCCTCGTCCTTGCTCACTATTCTTCTGATTTCAGGCTCACCCCACCAAAGTCGTCATGAAGTCAATCCTTCTCACCGTTCTGGTCTCACTGCTCTGCTCCCAACTCACAGTAGGTGCAGCCATTGCAAACATCCTAGCGAGTACCAGAAACAGCAGTCTTGTTACAGACGACAGAGATACACACTGCAGTACAGATTTCGCCTCCTACGGTCGGCAATTCCCTGGAAGCGTTGCTTGTATTGTAGCCATGACCGAGATAGAGAAGGACCACACGTTCCAGCATATCCCGCCCATTTACCCCTTGGAATTTCTATCTTCGCGCTCGGCACCTCCCCGCGAAAACCATCAAGTGAGAACACCACGCAGGTATTCATATGGTTAGTACGCCATCATTCTCACTATTTTCATTATTATCACTGTCACCGTCAGGATGCGTCCGTCAGGATGCGTATCTCGACAAGGTACGTGGAACTTATTTACTTACAAGCATAATAGCCACCTGTACGATAGCCATAGCCCTCCTCAGCGAAGTCCCACATCGATTCACGCCAGAAGTAGCCCCTCCCCCCACGCCGTTCTCCAACCAAGGGACCGTCATGGCGGGCGCTTTTCAGCATGCAAGCAGCTCGCTGTTGACGTGTATGGCGCCTGGAAGCACGAACGCGGGCTGGGTGAAGATGAGTAAGTGCCCATTCCTGTAGAGTAGAAAAGTTAAGAGATAAGGCGCTAATACGTTGTTGTTGGGTGTAGGGAATTTATTCGGCGACGATGTGGGCATCTTTGCGTTCAAGACCGGATCGGCTATTGATCACGCGATCCCGGATGGGCCGAGATTTCCCAGGACTTCGAGTCTGGTGGAAGAGAAGAGCGATGCGAATGTGAGTACGGAGTGAAAGTGAGGTAGCAGGATGCGCGCAAGGAGGAAATGGGGCGGTGGAGTTTATGATACCCTTCTTAGTACCATTCCCTTCGGCCCAGCATGACTGCTGGGGACTGGCAGTGAGGGAAATAGGATGATTGCGGATGATTGTATTGATGCGGGAGGAGAAGGCATGGAAGCATACTCTGAGGGTGGGATGGAGGATGAGATGGAGAGATGAAAGTACATTACTCGTAGGAATTACCCTTTCGCGCTCGCTCGGCGGCGCTCTGTGAGAGCCTTAGACAAAATGTGATCTCTTCTAAAGTATCATTATTGTGAGCCCATTCTGGAGCCGAAGACCAAATTATGTCGAGAGAATGAGGGAGGCTGAGCTTGTCCTTTGTATCTCTAGATCGAAAAGGCGCCTTGCATTAAACAAGGATCTCTTTTGCATAAAAATATGCAAGAGACATCTGGTCATTGTCGTCGTCATTTGAGTTCTCGACCATTGCTCACACTGCCTTTAAACGCTTCATCAACTGATGGAATGACCCTTTGCGCTCATCAATTCGGTCATTCCAGACCTCAATCTCACAACTGAACGAGAACACGCTCTTGCTCCCCATTACCTCTGATAAATCCGCCCGCTCATCCCTACCTCAACAATGGTCCTTGAAGAAATCACCTCAGACCCCGATCCCTACGACTCACCCTCTCCATCTTCCTCGCAAAACCCCGCAATCGACCTCTCCCTTCTGCCACACCCTATCCCTTACGCCTCCTTATGGGGTTTCTCCTCTTCCAAACTCCAAGAACTAATAAACAATGAACGTACCAACGCCCAGACTCTGCTCAACCGGCCCCTTACCCCACCTGAAGCCGATGCCCTATCCTACCACCTCGCGAAAGGGTACCGCTACGCTTCCTTCGGTACCCCTCTTGGCGCTGCAGCGGGCTTGTGGCGCGCCGTCGCCACGAAGGAGGAATTTCGCTGGCCGGGGATCCCGAGGCGGATGGACGGGTGGAGCAGGTGGAAATTTGAAATCGAAAATGAGACGGGCACACAGAAATTGAACTTTGGGGCGAGGGAGGTAGCGAAGGGATCCTGGCTGCGACCGACGCTGATGGGGTTAAAGGGCCTAGTGTACGTGCAATTTGGGGTGCTGCTGGGGCGGTTCTTATTTGCTTCGTACGCCACGACGGTGACGGCGGTGGGAAGCCTGAGCGACCGGAGGTTAAAGGAGCTTCAGACGGAGATCAACAAACGTAGCAATGAGAGGATGCGCGCGGAGCTGGGAAGTTCGGCGCCAGCGCCGAGGGTGGGAATGGATAGAGATGGGGGAAGGGCAGACCCGATGGGCCAAGGGGAGAAGGATGTTGGGGAACTGTGGGGGAATCATAGGAGGGCCATTGGAGCTGGGAAGACGAGGAGCGACGATGCAGCGAGCCCTACGGCTGGGAATGGGGACATTTTTGGCGATGAAGGCGGTGGGAATGGGTCTGTAATGACGGATAGCCAGATGCAGGCACAGCAGCGGAGACAGCAGCCTTCCATGCGACGCAGCCCGACTGAGAATCGAGCCTCGACTTTTCAAATGGAGAAGACGGAACGGCAGCCGCAAAGCTTTTCAGATGATTTCGACATGAGCGGCGCTTCCCCCGACGATGGCCAATCCCCGACTTCTACCTCTACTACTTCTAGCGGCGAGAGTGCTTGGGATCGTGTCCGCCGCGAGAACGCCTCCCCGAATGCTTCTGGCTCTAGACCGCGGAGTTTCCAGCAACGAGTGACAACGCAGCAGGAACAACAAGAAGGGGCTACGGCGGGTGATAGTTTCACGTTTTCGAGCTCGGACAGCGAGCGTTCCTATGCGAAGGATGAGGCGCAAAAGCATTTTGATGAGCGTGTCGAGCAAGAGCGGAGAGGAGAAGATTTTGGGAGTGGGAGGAGTAGGAGATGGTAGCTGTGTACGTATGTCTTGGCCTGAAATGGTGCAATTTCACAGTTCATTGAATTCCCTATTTGGCCCAATTACTGGATTATCACTCAATTGGGGAGTTTGAGGGTGTAAAGGTCAATGAACCTGCTAATGATGTGAAACGCCGCAAATATCAGCGTACCGTTTGTGGCAGAACCTACAGAGCATGGACGACATTCAATCTGGCCACCTTTTTCGATTCTCTTGAGAATGAAGAAAACGCCGGTGAAGCTGAGAAGATACCTCGAGGGCAAACAGCAAGCTATTTCAACCCTCTTCTGGAAAAAGCTGGGCAATATACAAAGATCTCTTGATAATCAAAGCTATGTACAGTTTGTTCGAAGTACGCCAGAAACACTCAAGAATCATGTTCCGGGTTAACCCAGCTTGGATGGCCAGCCTTTGCCCTCAAACTTGGTCCAAATTGATGAAGTGTTGCAAAGACAGGTACCGAGAGGAAAAACGTAATTATGCCTTGAGCGGCGAAGGTCCAAGTGAAACCTGAGGCGGCTTCCCAAGGCGCGATGAAGAACTGAATCGTGCGTCAGCCAAAGATACGACAACTCTTTCTAGATGGAAAGCCTTCAAGAGAGGTTGCAGCTAAAGTGAGGGAATTACTCACTGGGTTGACGAATGCGCTCAGATTGAGTAAGACAGAATAGAAGGTAATAACGCTCATAGATTGCAAGGGGTAGCTGTCCACAATGTAGCTTGTAATGACAGTATTACCCATCTGAATACCCGCAGCGAAGATGAAGAAAGCGATTTGGCCAACCATCCAGTGGTAGCCCTTGTCGATGCTGACACCCCAGATGATCAAACCGACTGAGAAGTATTGTCAGAATTGGGCCTGAAGAACGGCTGGGAGAGGCTTACTGGCACTTAACAGCGCTGCAGGATACGCAAGCCATAACCTCATCTCTGGTACTCTCACCCCCCCATTTCTCTTTGCTAATCTAATTATAATGAAGTCACTCAGGCGTCCTGAACAGAAAATCTCGGAGAACAGTGTCCCAAGCAACAGGCCCAAGAAAAGAAGACCTTGTATTTGCGGTGAATACTGCACGTATGCTGCCGGAAGCATTGTAATAATCGATAAGATCCACCAATACCAAGCAAAGCAATAGACGAAGACCCCGATGACCACCACTGGGTACTTGAAAGTATAAATAAACCTCAAAACCGAGTCCCACGGTTTCGGATGTCGCATACCTGGAACCGGCTTAAGGTTGAAAAAGGAGAGCTGCTTGGTCCGTCTGAGATCCACTTGGTTCACATCTGCTTTCTCGCAGTCCAGCTTCTCGATATCAGCTTGATTCGCGTCCACAGCCAGCGGTAACTTCCGAAGCATGTTATTTCTCGGATACAGCGTCTCCGACATGAAGGCGAGCTCTAGCACTAGCAGTAATGCGAACATGATTGCCGTGAGCCATTGTATCCATTCTGCGCTTACCAAATCTATGAAGCCACCAATGATGGGTCCAACCAGCAGACCTGCATCCAAGGATAAGACCCACAGACCTAGCTTTTGCCCACGTTCGTATTCGAAGAACATATCGCTGATGACAGCCATACCGACTGTCGCACCTGGGCTGACACCGAAGCCTTGGAAGAATCGAGCGGCCATGTATCCTCCATATTGTTTTGCGCCGCCGGCGCCGATAGTCGCAGCAAGAGCGATGACGGTGCCAATGATGAAGATAATACGTCTTCCGTAGATATCCGCCAGAGAGGACCAAAAAAGGGGTCCGAAGGCGAGACCAAGGGCCGGCACTGCGACAGTCCAATTCACTTGCGAGTAGGAGAGGCCGAATGAGTCTTGAAGCTCGGGGAAGGAAGGGACTGTCGTTGTGGTGATGTATGTGAACATGAAGTACCTGAATGACGATTGCGTTAGCTGGCTGAGAAGATGCTGAAGACGATATTCCAACTGGATCAAAGATGATAGTAGAGCGACAACAGCGGAAGGGGCCGCCTACATATACATGACAATCGCCAGGATGGTATGTTTCTTAGCAAATGACCAGTTCAAGGGATCCAAGGGGTCAGCCGTGGGCTGGGGATGCAGCTTCAATCCATCTTTCGACAACGCAATATCATAAGACTGTCTTTCCTCCCCGAGTATCGTGCCCTTTTCTGCCAACTTCTCAGGCTCTCCATCATTGTTGGGCAAGACTCGATCGGCCTTCTTCTCTCCGATATCATCTCCCATGGTTGAAGAAGCCGTATAATTCGATTACAGGAAGTAAGAAGAACGGAGATGGATCATGGAGAAGCAGAAGAGGTTGACTAATCGAACAAGTATATACAAGCTCAAGACTTTCTCATGGCAACAACGCCATTATGCAGTTTACCGAGCTGGGGGTGCTCTAGGGCGAATCCCGCTGTACGACTTGCATCCCAGGGGATCTGCTGCATGACCGCCGCAGCATCATAGATTGTGCCACACGAATGCAAGATGCCACAGCACGATCCGGCAGGCAAAGCAGCCAGGCGAGAGATATCATTGTTGTTTTTCCTGCTGTCAACTTTGCTTTTGGCTGTAGGAGCTGGAGGAACTGGCGTCGCCGTTATCTATATCCCGTGATTGGACCAGATCGATTGATATCCTGCCGTTATCATGCCCGGTGTCTGGATTAAAGATCCCCTAGCCACTTCCGCCCAAGGCCATCTCCACCTCTCAACTTGGGTTTTTCATCCTTCTTTTCCTTCATCCGTCCACCGGGAACGGGTATAAGCATTCGACGCGGGTTTCTTTTTCCAGGCGGAGATGCGCATCTGGGAGGGAGGAAAGGGTTGGAAATAAAATCCAGCCAATTATCCGGCGGCTTTCTGCGATGCCACCAAGTGCAAGCTCGCCTAGTAGCATACGCGGCTAACTGACCTGTAGTGTGGGGTGCATCAGCCCTGCATCTCATCCTTCGGATTTTCTCTGGATTCGTTATTATTGGACGGATAATTTGGCTCGATGGAAATATTCGGCCTCTTAGGGTACCTTACTACTTCGCATGCTTACCACGTCATTCTCCGCATTCATAGAAAAGCTCTTTTCGCCGTGTCCCTTGCACCCAGCACGCTTACTTTTCTCATGGCAGCTGCATCTGCCGTCTTTGAATCCAAGCAACTGCCGTAGCAGACGTACGAATGCATACCAGAACCCTCCGTGGTCTAGACGGTGAGTCCAGTCAATCTCTACCTGTTACCACCACCGCTCATCATGCATTTGATCGTTCTACAGCCTCCAATCGGCGCCTGATTTGTATTTTGTCAAAGTCAAGCCTGCATCTACTGTCACTGCCTTCGCCGGTGTAAGCTAACAACATGGTGGTGTTCAAATCTCCTCTCTGAGTACCCCTATTTGAAAGCCGCATACACGTTCTTTCTATCATGTTGAGACATGTGGCAACTATGTCTTTGAAACGTATTCTTTCGTTACTCCTGTAGACACAGCGCTGGGTTTTTGTCGCTGCTTTCACCCTGGATTAGACTTCCATCATGGACGAAACAGGCCCTGCACATGCTTGGCTACCAAATTCCCTGAGGAACTCCAAAGATCAGAAGCATGGATCTGGTGAGACACCTGCCAACGAGGTTTCAAGCCTCCTGCCCAAGGACCATGACAATCATAAACCCTCACCGAGCGAAGACGAGGGTGACATGTTTGACCTCGAAGAAAAGCCACGCTTCAAACGCATCATGATCGAATTCAAAATTATCTTAAAAGGCTCCATTCCTGTCATCTTAGCCTACACTCTGCAAAACTCATTACAAACCATTTCCGTGGTGATTGTTGGGCGAGGTTCGCCCGAGGATCTGGCAACTGCCGCTTTCTCTTACATGTTTGCAATGTGTACCGCGTGGCTGATCGGATTGGGCGGGACTACCGCTCTGGATACCTTGTGCTCTGCTACCTACACTGGGAGCAAGGATCCGCATGCTCTGGGTGTGCTGCTGCAAAGGGCATTTATCACTCTTGGAGGTGTGTACTTCGTAGTAGTTATTCTGTGGCTCTGCTCCGAGCCTCTTTTCAAAGCACTGGGACAAGGTGATCAATTGTCGCACGACAGCGCAAGATTTCTTTGGTGTCTGATACCTGGTGGATTGGGATATGTATATTTTGAGTGTATGAAGAAATTTCTTCAGGCGCAAGGTATGTGGAGCAGTACCATCATCGCTCAATGCAACGGCTGATCGGTTCAGAAATCATGCGACCTGGTACGTACGTTCTATTAATCACCTCGCCGATCAATGCCGCACTCAACTTTCTCTTCGTCTACACCTTCAAGATCGGATTGCTGGGCGCTCCGATCGCTACTGGTATCTCATACTGGCTTTCATTTCTGCTACTCCTGGCTTATGCCCGCTACATAAGAGGGTGGGACTGTTGGGGCGGTTGGTCAAGAAAATGCCTTCAACACACGTGGACGTTTACACGCTTAGCACTCCTTGGAATCGTGCACGTGGGCACCGAGTGGTGGGCCTTTGAAATCGTCGCTCTGGTAGCCGGCAGACTTGGAACGATCCCACTGGCAGCACAGTCGGTCATCATGACTTCGGATCAAGTGATGAATACCATACCCTTCGGTGTGGGCGTAGCCGCAAGTGCCAGAGTGGGCAACCTTCTAGGTGCTAAGAACGCAAAAGGGGCCGCCAGAGCCGCCAACACGGCGGCCTGGCTCAGCATGATCCTCGGAGCTATCGTCCTGGCCATATTGATGGCAAGCAAGGAGCATTTCGCCAAGATCTTCAACGATGACGAAGACGTGGTGCGGCTCACGGCCAAGGTCTTGCCTTATGTTGCTCTCTTCCAGGTGGCCGATGGTCTCAATGGAAGCTGTGGAGGCAGTCTTCGAGGGATGGGTCGACAGCATATCGGAGCGGCGGTCAACATCATCAGCTACTATTGCGGCGCCCTGCCGCTGGGTATCTGGCTCGCCTTTCATGACTGGGGTCTGGAAGGGTTATGGGTGGGGCAATGCATCGCACTATACCTTGTGGGTGCTCTGGAGTGGATCATTGTCGCGTTCAGCGATTGGGATTACCAGGTGAAGAAGGCGTTTCAACGGATGGATCATGATGAAAGAGCGGAGAACGGGCTGTCGCCATCGGACGAATGATAGTGAGCACTGGTCCACGAACGCTATCACGGATGTATGATTTGACGATGCACACGACCTTGCACGATGACACCCACAGACTATGTTAATTTAGATTCTGATAACCCAAGCTCTCAGTATTGGAAGGTGAGGCCTGAAATGTCTTATGTAAGGAACATATCTTTATTGCTGTTGAGTTGAGTTGAGTTAGTCACAGCTGCTAGCAGTCCATTTCGTGTCTAAAGCAGGGACCGTTTGAACGTTAGCACGGCCAGGGAAAGGGGTTTTTCTCTCCACTGCACGCGTACCAAACGACCGGAAAAGCACGTGGCATTCTACGCTAGAGTAAGGTTCAACCGTGAACCCTCCCAAGCATGTTGGCGACGAAAGTCCGATCAATTCATTATCAATTCTATTCCACCTCCATTGACAGATTCGCTCGCTCGCTTTAGCTTTGCATGACCTGGCTCACACTTTTCAACGATAAGGATTCGCCTAATGGCCGAGACTGCCGCCTTCGACTTCAGATCTACCGGTGTAAAAGTCTCGTTCAATCTCAACCACTGAATTTCTCAGAGAACCCCTTGCACGAATCCGCTCGCAAACGCAGAGTCACCGCCGTGACAGCTACCTTCGACTTGCCTGCCTTATCACAACGGTCCCGGCCAAATGAAAATGTACAAGGATATGGGATGTTCGTCCAGACCATCAGCTGCTGGCAGTCCCTGCACCTTCTTTGCAGCATCCGCTCGCCATCCCATCAAGTCCAAGATCTTGCCGCCTCACAGGAAAGGCTAGCAGCTTATGCTGGGAAGATGTGTAAGGTATTGTAGCTTTTCGACAGCTCTTTTACATAACAGGAACGGCTGGTGGTCATCGCAATGACCAACAACCTGTGTCACCCTCCACAGCCAGCACCCCAGCTTTTCTGCTGGCCTTGAAAGAGCTATAACAACATCGGTTCCGGGTTCAATTGGTCGATTGCAGTATCAGCTTCTTATCTCGACAACTCTCCCCACCTCCATCATGCTCAATTGCCTCTTTAGTCTCTCGGGCCTTGCGGCGGTGGCCTTTGCCCACGTCGACCACGAGCAAAAGCCAATTGCGGGGCCTCACAAGAGCTTGTGGTATAATACATACAACAGCATTCCAGGCGATGGCGGTACACAGGTATTGCACGTACACGACCAGCGTGATTGATGACCTTGCTAATCTTCGCAGGCTGACTCAGTCTTCTCCGGTATATCAACCTTCGGGCGTCTGCCGTACTGGCCTTGCCTTGCCAGTGATCAGGAGAAATACGACATCGCATTCATAGGTAAGAGTGGGACCCAATTGATGGCTGATCATGAGACTAATGTGATCGATGTAGGTGCACCCTTCGACACTGGAACCTCCTACCGCCCAGGAGCACGCTTTGGACCCACTGGCATCAGACAAGGTTCTCGCCGTCTCAATTTATAGTATGTCATCCCGGCCAATGGACGCTTACGTCTTCGGTGGAAAAAGGCTCACGCAAAGTACGATTCAGCGGTGGATACAATGTCCCGCTCGACACCAATCCGTTCAATTCCTGGGCCACCGTGCTGGACTGTGGAGATATTCCGGTCACCTCGTATGCAATTACATGTCCCATTCACATGAAAGACCTAACCCATGCAAGATACGACAATGCGTATGCGATCCAGCAGATCGAGGACGGCCACAACCTGCTCCTAAGTCGAGAGCCTGCTACCGACGCAAAGAAGAAGGGACCATCTATAAAAGGCAGGACCTTGCCAAGAGTCATCACGTTGGGCGGAGACCATACCATCACGCTGCCTCTGCTGAGGAGCGTCAACAAGGCGTACGGACCTGTCAGTGTCATCCACTTTGACAGTCATCTGTAAGTCACCGAACCTCTACTTTAATATTTGAGTTCTCGCTTTCGGAATAGTGACTCGACGAATCCACCCCTCGGCAATGCCTGAGCGGTCGCATCGTCAACTCACACATGCACCAAGCGTCCTTCTCTAAACCCAAGCCTATTCCAAGAAACCCAGCTAACCTCTCCTTCCAGCGACACCTGGCGCCCTAAAGTCTTCGGCGGCGCCCCCACCGAGCAAGCGGCAATCAACCACGGAACCTACTTCTACCACGCCCACGAGCAAGGCCTGCTAGCCAACGACAGCAACATCCACGCCGGCATCCGCACCACCCTGTCCGGCCTCAGCGACTACGAAAACGACGGCTACTGCGGCTTCGAGATCTCGGAAGCGCGCGAGATCGACACCATCGGCACGGCGGGCATCATCAAGAAGATCAGGGACAGAGTCGGGACCGAGAAGCCCGTGTATCTGAGTATTGATATCGATACGCTGGATCCGGCTTGTATGTCTTCTTACTCTATTTGACCCATTGACGCTTAACCCCTTTTACCCAATTACCCCTTCCCCCTTCACCCTCCCTCCCCCTCCCCCTCCTCACTTCATATCACACCCCCACTAACCTCCTCCCCCAAACAGTCGCCCCCGCAACCGGCACGCCCGAAACGGGCGGCTGGTCCACGCGCGAGCTGCGCACCATCCTGCGCGGCCTCGAGGGCATCAACTTCATCGCCGCCGACATCGTCGAGGTCGCGCCCGCGTACGATACTAATGCTGAGCATACCACCATGGCCGCCGCGGATGTGCTGTTTGAGGTTATGAGTATGATGGTTAAGAGGGGGCCGCTGAGTGGGACGGTTGTAAAGGGTGGAGAGGGGGAGGGGGATGGGGGCGAGTTGTAGAGGGGATGGAGGAAGGGGGAAAGGTGATGAGAGGGAGGGAGGAAAGTAGATACGTATTACGAAAGGAAGAAGGGGAAAACGCTCGCGACTGACTGACGGGATTCATGAGTCCATGACACGATAAGATGTAAACACAACATCGAACATATCGAGAATCACCTATCTTTCGTCTCTCTCATTCTTTCATCCCTCTCATCTCTATTTTCAATTTTCAATTTTCAATTCTCTCTTTTTCTTCTTCTTTCTTCTCTCTTTTTTCTTTCATCTTTCATCTTTCATCTTTCTTCATTCTTCACTCTCTCAATCCCTCATCCCTCCGTTCATCCGCTTCTCACTTCTTCATCCCGGCCCTCCTCATCCTCCGCTGATATCTACAGTGTTACATCAACACCCCCTCCCCCTCCCCCCGCCCTTCGAGAACACATACACGAGCAATCAATCTCTGACCAAAACGGAAAGCAAAGAGAGAAAAAAAACGCTTGTAGGGTATTCCAATCTCCCGAAAATCTCCATGACCAAGCGTATTCATTGATGGATCGTGAGTAAGGACTGTGCTGCATCGAGGGAAATATATTCTCATCACGTCCTCTCTAACTTTTCATATACATGATGACGCACGCCCCCTCAAGAAAAACACAATTAAGGGCGGCAATGCCCACTCGCTATCATCGAATCCCTGTATCAGGGGGTGAGGGAGGATGGGATATCAAACACACACCTCTCCACCCCCACCCCCACCTTCTCCAGCCACCTCACCACCAACTCCAACTCCAGAAGCCTCAATCATCTTCCTTCCCCCTCATCCCCCTCTCATCCCCACCCCCATCTCCCCTCCGCCTCAGCACGCCCAACTCAACAAGCCGCTCCCAAACCCCATCCCTGCGACCAACATCCCCCCTACAAACCTGCATCCCATCCAGGACCTTCAGGCTCGGACACGCGCTCACGAGCAGCATCTCATACACCCTCCTCCGGATCTTCGTATCCTCATCCAATCGTTCCCTGTCCGCTTTATCGCTTTCCCTATCCATTAGAGGGGGAGGAGAAATGCTTTCTTCTCTTCCGTCCAGTTGTCCGAGGGGTTAGAGTCGGAGAGGATGAGGCGCTTGTCGTCGTCCGGGGATTGGGATTGCGAAGGAGGCACGTAGAACCCCACCGTCAGCGGACAGGCCCTCATATCCACTTCCCTCAGGCCCTTGCCCACCCTCTCCAAGACCGCAGCCGTACGCCTCAACCTCTCGATCCGATTGCCCGCCAAATACAGCCTTTCGAGTCTGGCGATGCCGAGCAGTGGTCGCAGGTCTCGGATGGCGTTGAAGTTAAGGTTCAGGGTGCGCAGATTCGGGCACTGGAGGCCGAAGTCTTCAGGTAGGGTTTGGAGACCTGTGGAGGCTAATTCGAGGACTTGCAGGTTGAAGAATGGGGCTGTGTCGGGGTGGAAGGTGAAAGAGGAAAGGGTGTTTCCGGAAAGGTAGAGGTTGGTCAGATTGTGGCAGGACTCGTGATGGATCTCGGAGCCTGGAGAAAGGGATTGAGAGCGCCAAGAGAGGGTGTGGAGCTGGCGGAGGGTGGAGAGGGAGGGTAAGTGGGAGATGGAGTTTTGATCGATGTTAAGAGTGCGCAGGTTGGGTAGAGGATTGAGATTGATGGTTGATAGGCTGTTTGATGCGAGATCTAGTGTTTCGAGGTGTGGGAGGGATAGAGAGGGTGCGAAATCTGAGAGCTTATTGTTGCCTATGATCAAGATTAGTCCTATTAATTTAAGTTTTTTAAGGATAGGATGCTGCTTACCTAGATGAAGATGCTGTAAGGCTCGTAGCTGATGTAGGCCTGAGACTTTGACGAGCTTGTTACCTCGAAGATCAAGATCTGTAAGCCGTGTTCTGATTTCTATTAGCACAACTACATCGCCAACCTTTCGTATGCTTACATGTCGCTATTCTCGAAGTCAACCTTCTCAAGCTGATTGCCCCTCACACTGAGCCGTAGAAGGCCATCCAACCCAAGTACACCCTGGATGTCCTCGATCTGATTATTATCCACTCGAAGTTCTCTCAGATGTACTAAGCTTTGGAAGCCATTCAGATTCCGAAGCTGGTTGCCAGAAACATCCAAGTACTGAAGATTGTGTAAATGGTTCCATGCTGTGAGATTCGATAGGCAATTATGCCGAATCCTCAGGTGTCTCAGGGTGGAAGGGGCTCCAGTCAACTCTCTCAGTTCGTTGTTCGAGACATCCAATTCTTCAAGTCGGCCGCAGAAATCACGAAGCATGTGCAGGCTAGCGATATTCCTTTCGTGCAAGTCGATTGCTCGCAGATAGTCCCAGTAAGGCTCGTACGGCTCCACGTCGGTTAGCTTCTTGACCATCTCTTGAGTAGCTTGAGATACAGATCTCTCAGAAAGCAGTGGCTCAGTGGCGTTATTCTGATCCAAAGATCTATCCACCTGATGCACAGTAAAATCAGGCAATGGACTAAGCTGAAATGTCACACTTGTAGACTCCAAGCCAGCGGTAGGGACGATCAATGCCTGGCTTCGTGTGGGTAATGGTGTTGATGCTGCCAGGTTGAGTGAAACAGCATGTGGGATATGGACCATCGACATCTCATCCTGTTCATCTAGACGAGACATCGGACGAGCAATGTATGATTGGTTACCAACGGACATTCGACGGGATGAAGAACGATAAGCTGATTTTCGACCAAAGCCACCAGATGTCCGCCGTGCGACAGATGCGACTCTTGTGTTACTCGCTTTTCGGACGGGAGAATCATCCGGATCCAGAGCGCTCCTCTCTTCCTGTAGTGCGGATTCTTCACTACGAAAATAGGACGCTTCTATATGGTCGACTAAAGGCGAAGAAAATGTCACTGTGACAGCTCTTGGTTGTCGATGCGTTGTGTGTCTAGGCGTGATAGAGACGCGACCCTCAAGTATGCTAATTTCATGCTCAACCTCTTCGGCATGTCCATCCTCAGTGTGTTGAAAGTGCCAGGAGCGATCCGGCGCTTGGGATTGCTCTGCTTTGCGTCTGGACTCTTCATCGCCCCAGGAAGTTGCTCTAGTCTCAGGCATTGGACCGGTTGATGCAAAGCGAGACAACTTGGATGGAGCTGAGCTTGCGTCGTGAGTATTTGTCTGGGTGCCATCGGCTGTCTGAGGTCTAGAGCTCAATCCTGCCGGCTGTTCAGAGCCTGTTGGGACCTCTTGACTTGCTTCTGCATGCTCAAGATCGGCGACATGACCAGACATCGAAGCAATAGTCTTTCGAGGTGGTCCTATCATCTTAATCCTACGTAGCTCCTCTATCTCATCGACGCTTAAATCTGGGATACCACCAAGCTCATCCTCAGTGATCTCATCATTAGCATCAAACCTCATATCTTCGCCAGCTGCTTTTGACGAGCTTCTAGATTTTACCCAGACTTGCTTTTCGTGATCGAATGTCATACCAGCAACTTGGTCGGACAGCAGATGAGCGACTGTCTCGGGTGCAATGACGGCTTTGTTTCGAGAGCCACGAGAGGAGTTCGTAGGGATAGACTGACCTGTTGATGGACCTGATGTAGAATGTGATCCAACTGATGAGGGTTGAATGCCGTTGGTCAAGGCAGGGACTACGGTTTCCGAGGATGAATTACCGCGTTTTCGCTCAATAATTCGAATGTTTGGATCGCTTTCCATGTCTTGGTCTTGTTGTCTCGCGATGTCCTTTAGCTCGATGGTCATTGCAGTATCATTTGGCAGTCCCATTTTCAGCGATTTCAATGAAGATGATAAAGTCATTCCTACATCAGTCTTTTCTTCGTATTTGCGTAGCTGGCTGACGATTCTGGCGTCTAGCTTGGCTGGTTGCCTCAGCCTTCGTAGACTTCCCCCTTCCCTGCTGGGCGGTCTTGAGAACTCCTCTTTTGTTGACTCTGGATACAAAGAGTCTTCATACTCTTCTTCTAGGTCCGCTGCAGGCTCTTCTTCGGTAATGTCCTCGCTCACTGGTCGCGCACGGGATCGGATAAGTTGCATGATCTGCTGCGCTTCGTTGAAGAAATCTGCGGTGTTCACAGAAGGCTTTCGTGTGCTTCCTGAGAGCTCTTTCACCATGTCTGACGCGAGACTGGCTATTTCTCCGGCAAGCTTCTCCGTTGGTGGGTTGAGAGCTTCTCTTGATCCACGAGTTCCGGTGTACTTAGGGTCAGGAGGATGCTGCAATGTTTGCCCTGATGTTGAGATGCTTTCTTTGCTCGAACTGTCACGACATGACGGATGTTGGCTTGGGGTGGGATTTCTCGGCCTCAGTATCTGACGCATTGCTAGGACGTTTGGATCAGCCACCTGGACACCGCCATCATACAGAGCATCCTTTCGTTTCCGTCCTAGTATCGATGATGTTGGCGCAGGAGATGATGTGCTTTCTTTCCGAGTATGGAGTGAGACCATTTCTGCCTCTTCAGAGCTGCCCAATGTCCGACGTCGTTTTCGCTTTGGGTCTTTAGCTGGTGAACAAGGTAGTCGCTTGCCATTAGCAGTGTGGGTCACATCCTCTTCAAATTTATCTTCGTACTGTTCTGCCACTTGGGCCTCTCCAGAACCGCTGGCGAGGACGTTACGCTCAGATTCTGATAATCGAGCGAGTTCTTCTTCCGAAGCGCGTATAAATCTAAAGTCTCCAGGCTTCTGATTAGGCCTATCCAGGTATTTCTGTCGTTCGCGATTGAAAGGCGGAGAAGGAAAGGACTCGAAGGGATGATCATTCAGCTGACCATCACCAAAGCTACTAACACGGGAGCCTCCGCTATTCGTAGACCTGCCAAACAAGGTGATGCTTTTCTTTCGCTCACCCAACTGCTCGTCGTCAATCCGGGATTGGTCGAAGGCACTGCCGTCGTCAATGCTCTCAGGTACAGTTTCTTCGAATTTACTCATCCGTCTTTGCAAACGATCGTTTGTGAAGGTATCATACTTGTCGAAAAGCTTTAGCGGACTTCCAGATGATCTTGGTCTCTCGGAACTGTTGGCATCGCCCTCAGTCTGACGTCCAGGAGTTGCGGGCTCTGCCAAATTAAGAGCTTCCTCGTCCTGAACCTGGATCTGGCTTGGTTCCGGAGGGCCGGGCGCATCAAAGCCCACTAGGGCAGACGATGGAGATGATGGGGGGCTGAGGGATCGCCTCAGAAAAGATCCTTCCTGAGATCGGCCACCACGCCGGGAATTAACGAAACCACCATTTGCGACGAAAGATTCAGTACCGTGCGATAAGTTTTCGGGCAAGGAGTGACTTGTGTTATCACTATCAGGTATTTTTGCGTCTAGAGACACGGTCGACGAATGGGCCCGAGCATAGCTGATGCCATTGTCGCTTGCAGGTGAGGTCGGTATTTGCTCATGCTCATGCTTGGGTTCACCCATCATCTTAAGAAATTCATTCATATTTTTTACCGGGGTATAATCCACGCGTCCATCAACAGTATGCTGGCGAGACACGAAGTAGGGGCTGAACTTTTCGTCGCAGTCTTCAGTCTGTCCGCTAGTAACTCTACTTCGTTCAGATGGGGGAACATGGTCAGAATCCATCGGCGACGCTTTGTGATTTTGGCTTGTTTGAGAAGTGCTAGATCCTGACCTGGTGTTGTGGTCATATGATGGAAGTCGAGGCGTCATACGTGGGCTTTGTGGGTCATCCGTTTGTCTTTGAGGTACACCTCGAGGTTTCTGAACAGGTCTCTGCAAAGGTTGCTTCACCCTCCGTTTGTCGTCCAATTGCGGCTCATTCGGCGGTTGTCCCTCTTTAGCATTGCCCTCCGTATCTTCTTCAGACTCGTCTATAGAATTATTCGAGTATTTGAGTACCTCTTCTTTCTCGTGGGGTTCTTCGTCGCCCAGTTTTTCAGACATTTTGCGTAACCTAGAAGGCAGTGGTGGAGGACTTGAAGGAATGTCGTTCGCAGCAACCGGCTGATATCGTGGCCCCTTCTTTTTCTCTCCTTTATTCTTGACAGTAGGAGGTCTGAATACGCTCTCAAGGCCAATAGGGCTGAAAAGATCCTGCTGGTCTCCTGAGCCAGTATGATTCTTGAGCCTTCGCTTCCACTCTGGCGTTCCATTTTCAACATGAGCCTTCAAGGGTGATAGTTGAGAGGGCTTATGCTGAATCGTGTCCTGTGGTAAGGATCGTACAGATGCTTTCGTACCTCCCCGCTTCGGCGCTTTGACTGGCGTCGGGCTGGAGTCGTTAATTTTGCCAAGGCCATTAGAGCGGGATTTACTATTGAAGGTATTGAGGGTAGATGATGTCTTCTCGCTCAGAGGAAGTTTCTTCATCTCATGCGACGGCGCCGAAGACCTTCTTTGCTGCGCATCTGGTCGTTTCGAGGACATCAGTTGCGAAGACGTTCGGCGCTGGTAGCGGGGTATGCGACTCTGAGAGGCATTGCTCGATTGACTGGGACTATCCCGCACAGAAGGTGGAGACGCTTGATTGGATTGAGGAGAGCGGGGTTGCGAAATCCAGTCTTCCGAGAGAGAATCGAATAATTGATCCATGGCCGATTATCGCAAGGATGTACCTGCGAAAGGTGGTTTGTTTACTTTTCCGAGTGGTTAGTACATTATTTTGGTTTACTAAACTGCCGTATAAACATAGCTGTATTAGTACTTTAAACACTTAAGAGACAGACATGTCATCACGAAGCAGGAAGCACTCCGGGCCCAGCACATACCGTCGAGCTCGAACATGACGCGTGGGGTTGTACCTTCGTGTTCTTCGTGTTCGAGACCGAGATAAACAGGCTTCCTGATGTATCCTAGCCTTATCCACTAGCGCGCCAAGCCATCCATCAGACAAAGAACATCCGCGCGACCACCGTGACCTCTACTACTACTCACACTGTCGTTGATTCTTTAATGCTGGTTTCCAAGTGCATCCGAGTCTGTCTGGGCCAAAAGTACCATCAGAAGTCAAAGGTGCCAAAGGCATAGAAATAGCCTTCTGTCGCCGCTCCGTCGAAAAGGTCCATAAATTCCAGAGCGGCTGCTCAGAAACCATAGTGATCGCCTTTATGAAAGATCATCAGGACCCTGTTCCTTCCACTGTCTCATTCTTTTCGACTGGCAACTGATTTCTTGATTTTTCTCAGTGGTTATATACAAGCAATATGTACAGTGTAATCTACCGCGCATCCAAAGCCCCTCATCCACATCTTGTGTTCCTCACAATCCGTCGTGTCTTCCTGGGTTTATAATCATATCAGAGCGTCTCACTTATGCAATCTGGATACTCCAAAAGCTTGGTCTCTCCCGTTATCGTTTAATGCTTCTGACAACAGAGTAATTTCCATAGATATATCTAGAGTATGTGATCTCTGTCCCGCTTACCCATACCGCTGTCCTCAGAGGAGCCATTAGTATCGTCTCCTCGCAGCACGTTCGCCGCCCCTGTTTCAATGACACCCTATATTCAGATTTACGTATTAGCTTCAGCGCTGTCAAAGTGGTGCTACCGCCTCGTTCGTGCACGAATAGAGTACCAACCAGGTACGCAGCAAGGGAACCTACTGTTTTCGTGATATGCCTCTTCAAACCCTCTTCTCCATGTTCATGCACAGCATGACCTTTGCCAATCTTGCTCAGCGAGTCACGCATAAGGAATTCATAGTAGCCAGTCGCAAAAAGAGTAGCGGGGACGTTGACCAAAATTGCGATCCAGGAATAATTCAGATAGGAAAACGCTTCGCCGCCAAAGAAGATAGCGGCCACGATCCGCGTTCCCAAGTCACGAGCAAGATTCGTTGAGATGGCGATATCGGCGAATCCCCAGACCATACAAGCGTATGCCAGGCCGATGGCGAAGGGTGCGCTAGTAGGGCCAACAAAAGGATTCGCAGGGTCGAGACACGCCCAGATGACGATTCCAATGTAGCTGTCGACGAAGAATTCCGTTAAGAACAGATACCCTAAATTCGTCTGAGTGGGGTTTGGGAACGTGCAGAGGATGCTAGCAGGTCCAGTATTGTACACCAAGCCTTTTCCAGAAGCGATGCTCGCGGCTTTGAATTCTTCAATCTCCGGCCAATACATGCCCATCAACAGCAGTCCAGCCATGAAGGAGCCGAAGATCTGCGAGAAGATATAGTGAGGCACCTTTTTCCACGGGAAGCCTTGCCACACAGCGAAGCAAATCGTGATGGCAGGATTGAAATGTCCACCAGATGTCGAAGCACATGTTATGATGGCGAAGGCAATACCAATGGCAAAAGCCCAACCAATCGGAAAAATCCCGCCAAAGGCCGCGACGCCGATGGGGGATTCAAGGTTCAGGGTGAATGTTGCAATGGCTGCGATACCGGGAAACCTGGAGAAGCACGATGTCAGTTCCTAATATCTCGGCGAACGGTGGATCCAATCTTACACGTAAAAGAACACGCCTGTCGCCTCGGCCATGCATTCTCTCAAGATGCGAGGTCTCTTGTGCTCGAAATCGAGCTTTCTTTGAGAGACAGGTTTGGTGGCCACGACATGCCTTGACATGTGCTGTTGAACAGCTTCGGTTGCTCCAAGCTCCACTACATAGTCATCAATAAGGTAGAGATTAATGGGGTTATTAAGATGACGTACAGTCATGGGTCTGCAACCGCCGCATTTGGTGATCGTCCGCCATCTTGTACGGCTGATATTTGCAATTGCTCTACAGATTGTATGAAAGAAATCCAAGAACGCTGAAGAAAGAGATGGAGCAGGAATAAGACGAAGAGGGAAAAAGGGTGCAATTGGAAATATCGAAAGAGGTGACGACGGTTTCACCAACCTAGAAAGTACCGCGGCTCAAGCCCCGGTCTGATTGACTTGAGGTGGACGATGCTACTCTGCCCGAATACTAGGTAGTGATGATCACGGCACCCACAAACGGCATCTAATTCATCCATCTCGAGCGTAAAGAGCCTGCTCCAAAGCTTCTACCTGAGCGCCTATCAATATCGTAACTAAACACAGGTAAGTAAAGGTCCCGACGAGCTGGCACCCCAACGGCCAGGACGTTGAAAAGCTTCTTTTCTCTCTGCCAAAGCTATGGGCGATTCCCAAGAGCTTGGGACGCATGCTTGGTGACTGGATTGGTATTTTCCCCGCAGGAGCCCAACGTAACGGTCTCTCGGCACATAGGTATAGCTCGCGGCCGTCATTGGTGGTAGGATCGTTAGAGTGTGGGGAGCCGAAAGGATCAGGAAGATCGGATGAAAGATGCTCGTCATGCCGCTCACGCCAGAAACCACCGTCCGGACGGGAAGGACTAACGCCTGATTGGCTCATACCAAGCTGAGTCTCACTTCGCTGGACCTGCAGCATCTACTTTCCAGATCCAGTGATCCGAAAGAAAGCAGAAATAAGACACTGATTTGGCATGTATATTGGATATAGCTTCGAAGAAGAAAGAAAAAAAGAAAAATGATATTTTAGGGTTGTGCTATCAAGATCAGCTCTATCAAGACTACACTACTTTTTGATTGCCCCTCTCGCAAACCGTTCTTGCCTATTATGCTCCTCCTCTACTGCCCAAGTATCTTCTGTGCCCTACCAGTAGTCACAAGCACATATCTCGGGGAAAACAAAAATCGAAAAGAAAAACGAGAGTTCACCAACCAAATCTAATGCTTGCCATAAAGATCCAATCTCAAGCAAGCCACTTCACATCCTCAACATCCAAAAATATCCGCCCCCCATGCCCAGCAAGACGGATATCACCCCGTCACCAGAACTACAAAATGAGAGATAACAATTGGGAGGCGACTTGCCTATGTCCCTAGCTCGAGTCTCCTCCAAACCCCATGAATCTTAGCAAATTAACTCATGTAGATAAAAGCGTCGTGCCCATCGAGGGTCATCCGCTTGGATGAACCATCCAAGACTCTCAACGATATATTGAGATTTTCCCGTGGGAGAGGGTCGGAGGTGGAGACAGAAAAGAAGAGATAAAAAGAAGTAGAATCTTCAAACTATATGTATATGTATGCAGTGTCTGCAACGAACCGACCATCTCCTAACAAAACCCATCCAACCAAGACTACTTTTGCTATATACATGAACAACATCGAGCGCACACCCGCCAGCTCGACAACCTCCCATCCGAATAATCCACTCCCCACACTGTGCTCTACGCAGTAACCCCCGTAGCCGAAGAAATGAAACTCGCCGCATCAGCCGCGTTGTTCCCATACGAGAGATGAGCACTAGTAATCGCAAACGTCCTCGGCGTACCGCAAACCCCGTCTCCCTGCGCGCAATACTCCTTCAGCTTCGACGCCGGGACATTAGCGACCGCTTGGCCATTCTGTGGGTCTCCGAAAATAACAGCTAAGAATAAAAAACCTCGAAATCAGCTACACTACACTTGTAAGGAAATGGAGGCTGGAGGGATAAAACGTACCGGCAGCGGGGGAGTAGCCGAAAGCGAAGGGCCGGCTTTGTGCACCACGGACCCGCCCTGCGAGTACCCCGAGATGACGACCTTGGTGTCGGGGCACTGTTGCAGCGCCTGCTGGACGAGCGAGGTCATCAGCGCCCCACCGTTGCCGCCTCCGTTGGCATTGCCCTGCATCAGACATCAGTTAAATCGTAACGCATACTAAAATAAAGGGTAACTTACAGCTGCGCTGGCCGGATACGGCACGCCCTGGAACGCGACCTTGGCAGCACCGACCTTGGCCTGCAATGCCTTCAGGAGAGGGGGCCCGATGACGGAGCCAATGTTGCCGGACTCGCCGGTGCCGCGGGCGAAGATGACGGTGATGGCTTTGCAGGCAGCCTTGTTGGTCACGTCGTTTGCGGTGCTCGAGCCGCTGCCGCCGAAGCCTCCGGTGCTTCCTCCTCCTCCCGGGAAACTCGGGATGGAGAATGTAGGGAAGGAGAATGCGGGGGATCTCTTGGAGGGTGGTTCGGAGCTGGGGAGAGCTATGGCGCCTGCGGCCAGCGCAAGGAGAAGTGAACTGGAGAAAAGCATAATGATGTCTGGTCAAAGGAATCGAACGATTGTGAGTGAAGTGAATTGGATGAAGAGGGATGGTGTGATTGGGAAGATCGGATGAGAAAGATAGTGTCTGTTCCTCACATCGTGATAAATGGAGGGCGTTCGAGTTTATATACACAGATCCTGATTCTGATTTTGACTCCTTGACCCCATCTCGATGCCGGCAGCCATTGTTCCCATGTCCAGAGCTACTAATGAGCGTTGGCCAGGGCATCTATGTCAGTACGCTAAATGTGATATTGAGACATCAGCGCTAGCATGGTTTATCACTGGTTGACAACCAGGTATCGTCTTCTCCCATTGCTTGGCACCCAGGTATGTTTCAGCCCATCCCATATCTTGAGGGCCATCAAGCCGCGATCTCCCTACTCAGTATGAGTGTATTGAGGCATGGATCTGCCTTTGCCTTTCGCTAACGGCGATGCAGTTGTAGGTCTACATATACCTGCATGCTTGCATGATCGTGCTGTATTCTCGCACAGACCTTCGGCAGATGCTGCATCGACTGAGCTCGCTTGGAAGATTGAGAGCAGATGGTGGGAGATTGCGAAACATGTCAGGATGGTCTGGTGGCTTTTGGTCAAGATTGCCAAGTCTTTAGCTCCGGCAGTGAATGCCCCTGAGATGCATTCAAGATCTATACCTCGGGTCCAACCGACAGGCTTGAGGCTAATTAATATATGAGCCCCTGGTGCTCCTCCTGGGTTGTGCCAACGGCGCGACAGCTAGCTTAAGCTAGTGGACAGTCATACTGGCACTGCTGTGTTTCTTGACCGGATCTCTGCAGTCCTGGTGTAGTCGTGAACGCCTGATCAATCGTTTTCCTGTCAAACGCTGGGACCCTTCCAACTGGGGCGTTTGTTCCGTGTCGAACTGGCCTACATTGTCAAACGTCCACGCTACTCGAGGCTCTCTCTCCTGCTCGAGCGGCTCTTCGGTAGGATCGGTACTTGGATCTAGTGGATCACGACGTGCATGAAGACCGTTGAAGACCACTGTCGTACTAGCCAGGAGACCTTTCTCCGCAATATCTTGAAAGCTATCGCTTGCGCAGGGCATCTCAGATCTCTCCATCCAGGAAGCACACTGCTTCAAGCTTCATGATATCAGGATATCTTGGGAGTATAACATCATTGCTATAAAGCGGATCATCTGGTTTCATTCTGCTTCGTCTTTGCAAAGTTCTTCAGAGATCCCTGAGATTAGGTCTCCCACAAGCAGCTCAGTCAGGGCCCACATGACTTCGTCGATACGCGGCGAGCTACCGGCATCCGCATGTCAGAACATGGATTTTCGACGACGGTTCCTCTTGGTACTTGACTGGATTTTCATCCCACCATGACCCATCTCAACACTACCCACACCATCTTAAATGGCCATGCTAGCGCCGCTACAGTAATGACGATGATTCGTACTGCTTGCGTCACCAGCTGCAAGAGACTCAACAAGACGAGTAGATATACAATGGCTCGGCTAAAGTCCTTCATGGCCTTTCCATACTCGCCAGCCCGTGCGTTCGTTGACCTAAGGACTTGAAATGCCGGGGACGCATGATGTAGCGTCGTGAAGACATGTACTACCATTTCGATTACGCGCTGCCAAATCCCCAATTCTGACAGGATTGCCAACCTTTGTAGCCTTTCGTCCGCACCAGAGAAGATGGCCTTGATGCTAGGGAGCCATTGAGTAAGGGTTCTGGTGAGCATGCGATCTCTCCCTGGTCTTTGGATCGCAGCTGCATCGACATCGCCGAAATTGCCAGCTGCATCAGATGACACGTCTCCGGCGATGTTTTGTCCAGGGTCATTATCTCGACTTCCTCTCATGAGTCCCTCGCTTTGGATTTCCTGATGTGGACTGCAAGTAGAGGTCTCGGACTCTGGTCTCATGACGTTGGAGGTAGTTGAGTGTTTCTTACTATGCAAATTTGCACTGCTACGGTCTGCGTAGCTTGATCGACAGCGAGCGCTCGTGTCTGTTTCATTTCTTTGGGTTGCCCCACCACAATAGCTGGCGGCTTGACAATTTTCAGGCTGCTCGAAGACTGACTGTCGCAAGTTCAGTGAACCCCTAGGCTGTTTGTTGTGACAGATCTCCAGACAGTCTTTTTCGAGCGCGAGCTTGACTTGTACAGGGGCCGCTCGCGGTCCTCGTGGCCGCGATCGTTCAATCGTAAGATGACAAGCTGGCGACTTGATGACAGGTGAATGAACCTGACGAGCATTTCTTGCAAAGTCTGGAGTAGAAGCTCGATTTTGTCTATAGAGGTCATGTGTTGTGTCAGGCTGTATTTGATTCTGTGGATCCCTCGAAGATAAACCTTGAAACGACATTGCAGAGGTGTCTCCTGGAGGCGACTGCTTCAAGGACGACTTTCTCCTAGAGGGCTTATCCTTACTCACACTGGCAGCCAGCTTTCTAGTGAGATCATGGAAGGCTCCACGAGTAGGATAGAGTGAATTCCTGATATGTTTTCCTGCATTTTGATCATGGCTGACCTCGCGAAGTGACGTGGCCAAGTTCTCTCGTTGGCCCCCATTACTTTGGTATCCAGCACCGCGACCCATGTTGACACTCTAAGAGTTGTTCACTTGCACTGTGCAGCTTTTGGCGAGCGATAATGAGTCCTCTTCACCATCTCTTTCCTCAATGTGTCTTTCGCACCAATCTACGATTATTTGTTCTGGATACAAATGAGCGCCGAGATGAAAAAGACTCGGTTTTAGATCAAAGCAATCAGGCTTTGGAATATAGGCTGCGATCACGATATGTTTATTCCTTTCTGTTGGGGAGGAGACTCGTGTTGGCTTAATGGTTCGATCCAGTAAAATCCATGGAGTCCGGACTCATTCGCATTCGGCGCGAAAAATGCAGGCACAAACACTTCGTCTTTTTCTCTCACCTTGAATATAACAAGTAAGTTTGAACAGAATCCTCTCCTTGAATGGAACTTTTCCCAATGACTACATAGTCCAATAGCAAAAGCGATCTTGGTTGTCATGATTGTTGGGGGAGCCCGTTGTCTGGGTAACGGCATCTTGTCCGCCACCGACGACCAAATCATACCAAAGTGCCTCCGCTGATATAAGAAATGTTTACAAGACGAATCTCGACCACTACTGTCTGGGGATATCTGTGCTAACCGCCATAAGCACTGCATGTTCGCCAACCAATGGCCCGGAAACTCTACGCGTCGGTTCGAAAGCAACGAGAGGTTGAACCGATAGCAACCATCCAAGCAGCTAGACCAAAGTGTCTTTGATGTCAGCGCTCGTCCGTGAATCCATTAGCTTCCGGGAGCCCGAGGTCAAGCTCAGTGCCTTATTCCCGAAGACCAGATGAAATTGAACACTTTCCCCGCAATTGGATGCAACTGCCCCACCATCAGAGGGGCCTCCGGCCTTTGATGGCCTCGACAACTGCCAGATACTGTTCATTCTCGGGGTTCGTGATCCAAAGCCACATTTAAGTACCTATGTGGTACATGAAGCCTAGTCGCCGTTGGAGCATGCTGGTACCCTTTCATGGAATCTTCGGTGCACCGGCCAGTCGACTACCATGCGAACAACCATTTCCCTCCCCTGACGCCATGACAGCCTACTGCAGCCCAAAGTGTATTCCCCTCCTTCGACTGTGGAGTCCAGACGTTGGAGCTATGGAAGGGTCTTCAAAGCAATCAATAAATACCCACCAGTCCCCAAGTAAATTCATGAGCTCATCTCATTGAGATTTTCCCCCTTCCCCTGTGAATTCCACACACCTCATCATACCTTCCCTTGCAGCATTTTCACCAAAAATATCTTAACATGTCTGACTCCATCCCCGAGAAGCAATGGGCCCAGGTCATCGAGAAGACAGGAGGTCCTATTGACTATAAACAGATACCCGGTGAGGTGACTTCACAATTTGGCTTTTTGCAGTGATCTCATATTCTCATAGTCGCGAAGCCTGGCCCAGATGAAGTCCTTGTGAACATCAAGTACTCCGGTGTTTGTCACACTGACCTCCACGCGGTAAACGGCGACTGGCCGCTTCCAACGAAGCTACCTTTGGTCGGCGGTCATGAAGGTGCCGGCGTCGTCGTGGCAAAGGGCGAGCTCGTCAAGGACGTTGAGATTGGCGATCATGCCGGTATCAAGGTAATCACCTCGAGCCCTGGGGCCCTTAGAACTATTCAATTGACTTTGATAGTGGCTTAATGGCTCATGTCTAGCTTGTGACTTCTGCCAAACAGGCGACGAGCCCCTCTGTCCACATGCACTCCTGTCGGGTTATACTGTCGACGGCACCTTCCAACAGTACGCCATCGGCAAGGCTGCACATATTGCCAAGATTCCCAAGAACGTTCCACTGGATGCGGTCGCTCCGGTTCTCTGTGCAGGTATAACGGTCTATAAGGGCCTGAAAGAGTCAGGAGCAAGGGCTGGCCAGAGTGTAGCCATCGTCGGTGCCGGAGGAGGCCTGGGATCTTTGGCATGTCAGTATGCCAAGGCCATGGGTCTTCGAGTGATCGCAATCGACGCCGGAGAGGAGAAGAGAAAAATGACGACGGAGCAGCTCGGGGCCGAAGCCTTTGTCGACTTTGCTTCGTCACAAAACGTCGTGAAAGATGTGCAAGCTGCCACAAAGGATGGTCTCGGCCCACACGCAGTTCTTCTCGTAGCAGTCAATGAGAAGCCATTCCAACAAGCTGCTGAGGCGAGTATCACATGACACTTCATTTGAATCCCTGCTAATCCTGTCTCAGTACGTCCGTCCCAAGGGCACCGTCGTTGCTATTGGTCTTCCTGCAGGTGCATTTCTCAAAGCACCGGTCTTCGAGACTGTGATTGGTATGAAGACGATAAAGGGATCCTATGTCGGTAACCGTAAAGATACATCAGAGGCTCTCGATTTCTTCGAGCGTGGCTTCATCAAGGCACCGTTCAAGACTATTGGCATGAGTGAGCTTCAAAAGGTCTATGACCTAATGCGTAAGAATCCAGCGTGGCTTGCTCTGTATCAGATTGCTAACCTACGTACAGATGAAGGCAAGATTGCTGGCAGATACGTGGTTGATACCAGCAAGTAGATGTGTCTCGATCATTCCGTACCGATTGGTGTAAGTGAGCACAGCATTGTCGCGTGTCAGGACTCTTCTTGTATCTATGCTTGGGCCTAATTAGAATTTCTCTGTCTCTCTCGAAGTTCTGTGGATAGGGCGAAGCTCTCGCGCATGGTGAATCGTGGCTTGCAACCTAAAATACCCCGGATTTTCCCTTTCGCGCTAATGCCCAAAGAAGCTGCTTAAGCGAACCAATGGTAATGCCTCTCCAACATCCATCCATTCGAATCATTAAGCATGGAGTTTCCCTTCTACTATAAGTTCTACCAATGTCCAGTTCACTTATGCTCTCCACGACTTATAGCCGACAGAATGACAGATCAGGTGGAGATGTCTTTCATCCGTCCCATGGATCGCGCCCTGCGTCCCTGGCAGATGCATTGGCGGTCCGAGCCCCAAACCTGAGACGTTGGATCCTTCGTTACACCCGAGCTCAAGTAGCTTCATCAAATCGACTTCACTGGCCCAATGTTTGAAGGAAAGCTTCATGCGTCACGAGGATCTGTTCTGGTGCTGCATTACACGCTTTAGATGAAAGTTGATCGGGTGCTGCATTGATACTTGCTCTCCAGTGAATAGTCATTGTTCTTCACCCGTGGCCATAGTCTGACGCGACTTTGTTCTTGCCGAAATTATGGCAAATGACAATAGCATTGTACTTGCGATGCTTTGTTTCCTAAATTGCTTTGTTATGGCAGCTGGGCGTTTTCATTTGCGTTTTCATTCCTCTGGGCTTTCTTGCCTTCGTTGCTCGTCTTCTCGTATCCCCTTTTGGAAGCACGCCTGGAGTATCAGGATACCATGGCAGAAAACTTATACCTCCCCGACCAGGAAGATAATACAACAGTGCACACACCTCTTCTACGACAGTTCCCTCCGCACTCCGACGATGATCCACCCCCAATATCTCAACACTCTTCGTTTTACGTGCTAGGCCTTGTCCTGACTATAGTCTTCGCGGCGGATTTGGCAGGGAGCATCAGCAAAGCACCCTTGATCAGGATATACGAGTCCATTATCTGCACCGAGTATTACAAGGTTGCAGATCCAAGTCTTCTCGGTGAGAATGGGCACGTGGAAGAGAGATACTGTAAGGTTGCAACAGTACAGGAAGAGCTGGCTCTCTTGCGAGGTTGGCAAGAATTTTTCGACTATCTACCAGGTAAGTTCCGTGCTGCAGTAAATACATCCGGCAATCCGCTTTCTTTACAGCGCTCCCTATCCAAGTCAGGCACTTGATGCTTGGAATATCAGAGGATTCGGGTTGAATTTCTACAATACACAATTGTTCATACTGGAGATTTATTTGGGTCACGAACTAATAACCTCTGAGCAGGCCTCTTTCTAGCAATCCCTTTTGGTATGCTGGCAGACAGATACGGGAGGAAGTGGTTGAATGTTCTCAACGTATCCTCGCTGTGGGCGCGGGCTATCTGGATATGCATCGTTTGTGGGTCTCTCTCACGTCCTCTTTAAGAAATCAACTGACAAGAATTGCTAGGTGCCTTCCCTCAACTGCTACCAGTACGCCTTATCTGGCTTCAAGGGGCATTAGGCGTCTTCGGAGGTGGAACGCTTGTAGCATCCGCTCTCTTGTTCGTAATCACCACGGATGTCAGTTCAGAGTCCCAACGGTAAGCATTATCTGCCAGACTACTCAGATCATCACTAACCTCGATTTGACAGCGCCAACGTGTTCTTCTACGCCCACGCCGCCCTCTGTGCAACCGAATTCTTCGGCCCACCCATAGGTTCAGTCCTCATGGACCGCTCGCCCTGGATTCCTGTAACGCTCAGCATCGCCCTCCTAACCATCAACATCCCCCTCTCACTCCTCCTCCCCGAGACACTTCAAAAACACAATTCGAAAACCAGTCCTCCATCCACCGCACACAAAAACATAAAATCGCTCCACATCCCAACCATCCTCACCACCCACCTCCCACCCCTGACCTTCCTCTTCCTCGACCCCCGAATCCTCTTCATCCTCACAACCTCCATCTCCTACATCTTCGCCCAAGCCTGCAGCAACCTCACAATCCAATACACCTCCCGCCGCTACGCCTGGACGCTCTCCCAAACCGCCTACCTCGGCTCCGTGCGCGCGGTAATAATGCTCCTCGCCCTCCTCGTCGGCCTCCCCCTCGCATCCACCTACCTCCTCCGCCGGCGCTCCTTCACGCCCCTAAAAAAAGACATCCTCCTCCTCCGCCTCAGCTTCTCGATCGCAGCCGCGGGGCTCCTGATCGAGGGCTTCGCACCCAGCATCCCGGCCTTCGTGATCGGCTGCTGCGTCGCGACGATGGGCATGGGCGCCACGGCGCTGATCCGCTCCTTGCTCTCGAGCCTGGTGCGAAGGGATGAAGTCGGGCGCCTGTTCGCGGTCATGAGTCTGGTTTGGACGGCTGCGATGCTGGTCGCGAGCCCCGTGGTTGCGAAGCTGTTCGGCGCGGGCTTGAGGCAAGGGGGGGTGTGGGCTGGGTTGCCGTTCCTGGTGTCGGGGCTGCTGTTCGTGCTGGCGGCGGGGGCGATGTGGAGCTTTGATCTTGGCGCTGGGGATTGGGCGCGGGTGGATGACGGCGTTGAAGAAGGTACAGGGGACTTGGATGCAGAGAAACAAACCTTCCTCAACTCCCCTTCACCGCAGAGGGGCAGTGCGAGACATGTCCCCGCGCCTCTGAGACTGGGGCTGCAGGAGGTTGGGCTCGAGACGCCGCTTTTCTCGCCGGGGTTGAGGATTATGGAGAAGGGTGGGGGGCTTTGATAGATCGCTAGCTGGCTAAATATGACTTGAATGAATTTGCGGAACTGCTGTTTGTAGAGAAGTGAGTACGCGGGGACATGGTTGAGATGTGTGTCGAAGATGATTGTCCTGCTGCTGTTGTGATGGCCAAGGTAAGATAGTAGAGAGATCACTGACGAGGTTTCTGAAGGGTTCATGAAAAACGACAAGTTTAGCGAAGAGACACGCAACGCCCTGTTATAATATATAGAGAATGGCAAAACAAAAGAGACGGGGAGCAAGGACAACCATTTTCACACGCTTTTTTTAGCTACGTAAATGGATGCCGCTGAAAGCAAGGAAAGGTATCTAACATGCATGGCTATCGTGATGTTAATGAAGCACAAATCAACAGAGACAAGAGCAAGGATAACCATATTTTTCCGCACGCTTTTTTGTTGCTACGTAAATGGATGCCGCTGAAAGCAAGGAAGGTATCTAACATGCATGGTCCTCGTCATCGCAGCGATCTAATTACTGTCTCTTCCTCTCCCCATTTTCCTTTGCCATCTCCATCTCCATCTCCCAGTCCTCAGCTTCAGCACAGGAGATGAAAGCCTCCAGAGCGTAGAGCTCAAAGGCCATGCCACATCCATTTCCTTTATCAACACAAAGGGAAGAAGAAGGACGAGGGCATCTAGGACACCTCCTCGATCTTCGCTTTCCCCTTTGCCTCAGGCGCAGCCGCCTCCTCCGTTTTGTCGGCCGCAGCGTCGTCCTTGGCGTCATCGTCTTCGAGATCGGGCATGTCGTCGTCGGCTTCGTCGTCGCCGCCCATGTCGCCCAGGGAGCTCATGTCGGGCATGCCGCCTGCGCCGCCGCCGCCTCCGAGTTTTGAGAAATCTGTGGTGGGGGCAGGTTAGGGTATGTTATCGGAGGGGGTTGTAGGGAAGGATGGAGAGCGATGAGAGGAGAGAGAGGGGGTAAGATGCGGGGAGTAAGGGGAGATGAAGGGGTATGTGAGTAAGGGGGTTGTGACGTACCGATGCCGCCGAAGCCGCCGTCTCCTCCCATACCGCCCATATCGGGCATTCCACCGCCCATAGCACCCATGTCATCGTCTGGGGCACCTTCTTGCTCGTCCTCATCAACCCACTGTCATTCGAGTACGTCAGTCAATGTTTAACTCAAGAGCAAATTCAACCGAGCACGTATCACAAGAGCTGATCTCAAACGCCTGCGCAGCCATTTGCAGGAATCTGCAAGTGACGCTCGTTCAAAGAGCAAGGCATGCAGAACCCCAAACCCAGCCTAAATGTGACATACCTTCTCGAAATCCGTCCTCACAAACTGCACTCGCTTGGGCTCCTTCAACAAGCGCGGCCAATACTCCTCCTTTAGATCCTTCTTCCTCAGGTAAAAGCTCACATTGGCGCTCGTGGCATGCCTCTTGGAATTCACCACGTCGATCTCGGCGTAGAATTCCAGCTCGACGTGGTAGGTGGTTTCCTTGGGCCCGCTGCGGCCAGTGAAGGTGAGGCTGTTGGATTTTAGATCGATGGAGGGGTTTTCGGTGTCGGGGGCGTTGATGGTGAGGGTGACGTAGTTCTTCTCGGGATCGGTGGAGGAGGAGCGCTGGGCCCAGAGGACTGATTTCAAAAGTCTTAATCGAGTGACTTGATTTTTGAAGCTTGAAGCTGATCAGGCTGGGATATTGGGCTGGTACTTACCTTCTGGCGTTAACTGATGTTCAGACATTTTGTGATGATATGAAAGGGCGGAGGTTTAGGTTGATTTAGGAGATAATTGTAATGTCTATGGGCGTTTGAGAAACAAACAAGCTGTTACTGGAGAAGTGGACGAGTTTCTCGAAATTGTGAGTTGATCTTTACTAGCGCGGAAATAGCCGCATGGAATTTCGTCGAAACGAACAGTCAAAGATCGCCCGTGTCTGATGATCGCTCTCCCAACTTTTCCTGGACTCTCATGATAGCAGGGGGATTTTGAGATGTCACCTCCACAATGCTTGCATTATCTCACTCTCAATGAGATCAAGAAACCGTGGGTCAGTGTTAGCTGCCCTGTTTCAAGGTACCGTAATTTATCACCCGCTTGCCTAGCGTCAGACGTTATTTTGTGGTTTCAATGAAGCAGCCTGTAACTGCCTCGACTGCCCTGACATGTTGGATACATTTTGATAACACAGCCGACCCCAAGTGAGGGAGCATCCCACATCATGGAGTCTCTTAAGGCTGTCTTCTGGAAGCCAGACCCGGCTGCTCAAGTCTGTAACCATGCAACATAGCCCGAGGATTGCGCCGCTAATCGATGGCAGATGAGGAAATGTAATAGCTTGATACGATCCAATACACGCAAGCTTGAACGAGACATCAATCAGTTGAAGATTTTAGACCAGAAGACCAGGCAATTGATCGTAGCCGCAAATAAGCGGGGTCAGCGAAATCCATCACAAGCCAAACAGGCAGCCAGCGAAACCCGAATATTCGCAAAGGAAATGATCCGAATACGGAAACAAACCTTTCGCTTAGCCACAAGTAAGGCGCAACTACAGAGCGTACAGATGCAAGTCAACGAGGCATTCTCAGTCCGAAAAATCGAGGGCAGCATGAAGGCTTCGACAGGTGTGATGAAAGACGTCAACAGTTTGGTACGGTTACCAGAATTGATGGGTACCATGAGAGAGCTGTCACAAGAGCTGGTAAAGGCGGGGATAATTGAGGAAATGGTAGGGGACAGTCTACCCGATGATCAGCTCATGGAGGGCGAGGACGACGAGGCAGAGGCTGAAGTTGACAAAGTTCTCGGAGAGATCTTGTCAGGCAAATTAGGGAAAGCTGGTGTGGTTGAGAAACCAGTGACCGATGAGCCAGAGCAAGAAGCCGATCTCGAGGAACAAGAAGCAACGCTTGATGCAATGAGGGGTCGCTTGGAGGCTTTGAAGAGCTAGATACTAGGATGCGTTCCACAAGTCGAATAAATGGGTGTATATGTTAGTAAGAGGTATGGAGTAGGCATGGACTGGGCATTTGGGGCATGCATGGGCTGACCCGCCTGAGCATAGGGCGTTGGGGAGTCGGTCAGTGAAGGCGTATCTTTGTCTGGGGCCATTGGAGAAGATTTCTCATGGGTGGTAGGACAGGCTTTAGAAGATACTTTGTTATACAAATGTACAACGGATGGAAGAAAGGCTGTCCATACTCACTGAATTGGGTTCTTGATTGGGTTGACAGCGTAGAAGTATAGTCATCTGCAAGATGATTTCGACTATGATCAAGTGATGAGGACACTGGACACACAACCGCAGACTCTGTCGATCAGGTCCTGAGGTGGGTCTATCTCTGATGAGCCTCTCGTGAGTCTTGTTCTTGACGCCATCGCCGTATCGAGTCTAGCGTGATTTTGGTAGCGTCTTCTCAACCTTCTCCTTCTCACGACTTTCTCATCCTGCTCTACTACGCGCATCACGAACCCCAACACACAAGGTTCATCATCAGATTCACTCTCCATTCACAAGTGTCATCACTTTCGCTCTCTACCAAGTCATAAAAGTCCTCTTCGACCGCATTGCGAATAACCCAACGCGCGCTGACACAAGGCTGCAATCCTATTTAAGCCCAGTACTTCGAGCAGCCTACCTTCCCATCATACCAACATTTACTCCTCAAACGCTCAAAATCAGCCTGATAGCTCAAATCGCACAAAGCCATCTGCTCTGCCACCCCTTTAAACAACAGTCTTGCCATCAAACCCAGTACAGGTTCGTTGGCTAATACTAGCCAAGTCCCATCAAGACAGCATCTTTCGCGTAACAAAGAAAACCTCTATCAATACCAACTAAAGATGTCCGGAAAGCTCGACATGGCTCTTGAGGAGATTGTCAGCTCTAACCGCGCCCGTGGAGGCCGTCGTGGCCGTGGAGGACGTCGCGCATCGACTAGAGCCACCGCTACAGCGCCCGCCGGAGGGATCAAGAAGAACACTAGACCTGCTAGAGGAGCCGTCAAGGCTACCGTACCTACTGGACCAGCTGGAGGATCCGGAGAATCCAAGGTTATTGTGAGCAACTTGGTACGGCCATCCACAAAAATCGAGATCGAGTCGCCTACTAATACTTGCCAGCCGTCGGACGTGAACGAGCAACAGATCAAGGTATGTTTAGTATAAGGTCTTCGCCTTTCGACTTCCTCGCCGACTTTCCTGAACTTCCTCCTTGAAGAGCTGCGACCTTTACGATCGTCCATGGCTTCGAGGACTTTCCATTTTATTCCGGTATTGATAGCTGCATGGTATGAGCACAGCGAGAGACCGTAGTCTCTCCGCTCCTTCTGCCGAATGCTAAGGCTCTCAATAAGCTGGAAGCAAACGATCTGAAGTTGAGCTGGCACACCATGCCTCATGATGGACCTTGCTGCTCTGTGACTTTGTCTGGCAAACAAATCACACCAGCTTGAACGCGGATGTCACAGAGATTAGCTATTCAGCCTCTTGACTCTGGTAATCATCACGTTATGTTTGGCTTTACTCCTATGTATGTGGTCTGAGCACCAGCGGGCCTGAGCAGCGAGCACAGCATCTAGCCCACAAGGAATCTGAGACAACTACGAAGTCTGTCAGCTTCAAGACCGAATGTCACCCGAGTGGTGCTTGGATACTGCGAGTCACACGCTGGTCGTACGAACGCTCACAACGATCAACATCCCTTCGTCTCAATTACTGACAGCAGAAGGATATCATGCATCGCCATGAAGACTTCACTCGAGACTTGGGATAGTTTGAAGCACCTTCATATGCAGTCGCTTGGGGATCTACTGAGTGATTGTTCTCGAGACCACTCATCAACTGGCACTCCATAATGGGACTTTGGACTCGCAGCGAGATCTCGATCACTCAGGTGGCTCAAACCAGACAAGCGATGCTACAACATGTTCTTCTGGACCTTCCGTGGAACATCCGGTCACAGCCACCATTTTTGGAGATGACGACATTGGACAAGACTAAATACTAATACTACTAACGCTCGTTGCCCGCCCGCTGGTGCCATGAGGTAAAAGCGTTTGGCTTTGCAAGTGACCTCGGTTCATCTCTCCTATCGATTCGATCGGCAATCTGTGTGACCTTCCTTGTCAACCTGCGAGATGCATAACACATTAAGATCCACTAGTGGACTAATCGGTGCACCTTCTGTCAATCTAGGAATATTTCAGCAAATCGGTTGGCCCTGTCAAGCGTGCCAACATCACCTATGGACCAAATGGCGTTAGCCGGGGTATCGCAACTATTGTATTCCACAAACGCGATGCGGCAAACGAGGCCCTCACCAAACTCAACGGTGTCCTTGTTGATAAGCGTCCGATGAAAGTAGGCTTACCAAGGATCTCTTGTTGAAAGACGAAGACTCACAGGATTTCAGGTTGAGGTTGTACTCGATGCCTCTCGTGCTCCTCCCCCACCACCTGTCAAGGGCTTAGGCGACCGTATCACGTAGGTTATCATGTTCGAAGAGAGGATAGGATGTCATACTGACAAGCAATAGCCAATCCAAGGCTCAGCCGAAATCGGCTGCGGCAACAAAGGCTACCACTAACGGCGCATCTACACGCGGAGGGCGTGCTCGTGGGCGTGGTGGACGTAAGGCTGGTCGTCCCAAGCGCAAGACTGCCGAGGAACTCGACGAAGAGATGGTCGATTACTTTGACGTCAATGCCGCCACGAACGGTGCTGCGGTTGATGGAGCGGTGAACGGCACGGCTCAAGCAGCGGCCAACGACGATGGGATGGATGAGATCTCGGTAGGTACCCATCTCGATAGCAGCTTGTTGCTCGCTAACGTTTGCGATAGTAATCGAAGGAGCGAATCTAAATGTGGGGCGAATACAGTGGGTTGGGGCGATAGTATGATTCTAGGTGCAAGCCCATGGGGAGGCGATGGCTGCTGTGCTTCTGTGAGAGGCTTCAAGGTCTCTTAGGTTCCAGGTTGTCTTTTACCACGGCTTCTTGCATGCATATGTTGTTACAGTTGCAAGCATTGCTTCTATTGCTAGAATGATCGCCAGTCCGGGCGTCTGTTAGAGGCTTTGGCCTAGGCATGCACGATTTAAAGCTTAACCTCTCCTTCCACTTCTCAACGTCTTCTGACTTCGAAGTCACCTGGCTTGTGCGTTTCCTACACATGAGATGTTGACCACTTGATGGAAGCCAGGCTCTGGGCTTGGCAGTCGTCATGACTAAGCGAATATATTCCACTCGGGTCAGCCTCGGTTATTATGCGAGGATGCCCATTTTCATCATATCTGTCGCCCATTGCACGTCTGACACGACTCAACCAGTCAAGCTACCCCAACAGCCTCCTCCTCGGAATGTTCTCATAACGCCCCCCTTCCTCTCAATACGTCCCAGCGTGAGGATGAATGTGCAATATGTCATCCAGAAGTCCAAGCCGAAGTTTCAACGGCCGCATTGACAAGCTTGACTTCGACGAGAATAGGAAGAAGCCATCCTCAACCCGTAATGGTTCCGAGCAGTCGGGGCCCAGCGGCCTACTCCGGGACGATGACAGCTTTCTGAGCGATGTGGTTGATGGCGTAATAGAGCGTGATCGACGGAAAATGAAGAGATTGGTTGCGAAGTACTTGAGTTTTGCGTGCGCCATCGTGAACTGGTAAGCAGCATCGAACGATCCTCAATTCTATACCTTGAGTGATTACTGACGCTAACCTGTCTGTCTATGTAGTCTCTGCGCTGGTTCATTAACTGCATACTCATTGTACGGGCCCCTTTTCCAAACTCGTCTAGGGTACAGCCAATTCCAGGTCAACGCGGTTTCTATCACCGCTGAGCTCGCCATGTACCTTCCAATCCCCATTTTTGGCTACCTCTGCGATCGTTATAATCCACGACCCTTGGCTCTTTTTGCGGGTGTCGTATTTGGCGCTGGCTATCTCCTAGCAGCCTTCACCTACCGCAAGGGGGACGATCTTGAATCAAAATCATGGCCGTTCGGCGTCATGATGCTAGCTTTCGTTGGCATAGGTATGGGGACCAGCGCCATGTATCTCAGTGCTGTGACGGCATGTGCGAAGAATTTTGGAAGAGGGAAGCACAAAGGATTCGCGCTTGCTATGCCCATAGCGGCTATCGGATTGAGTGGCATGTGGGAAAGCCAGGTGGGGAGCCGACTCCTCTATGAGAAAGATCCAGAGACGGGGAGCAGAGGAGACGTCGATGTCTTTCGGTTCTTCATCTTCCTAGCTACGCTCCTATTTGCCGCGGGACTTTTCGGATCCCTGGCGTTGAGAGTTTTCGATGAGGAGGAGTTCATCGATGAAGCGGTTTCCGAGCTCGCACGTAGTGGTTTATTGGAAGACAGTCCACTTTTCCAGCGCTCTCTGCTCCATGACGGCGGCAGCACGTCGAATCATGATCACAGTGGTTATGGCACCCTCGCTTCTCCAGCTTCAATTCCGGCCACTGAGACTGCTTCGCTCTGCTCGGATCATTCCTCCAAGAACAGACAGAAAAAGACTTGGCTCCTGAATACTGAGACCCGACTATTCTTGAGGGATCCAACGATGTGGGTAATAGCCGCTGGATTCTTTCTTGTGTCAGGTTCTGGGGAGGCTTTCATCAACAATCTGGGCACAGTCATCTCGTCCCTATACCCGCCATCATCCCACGGCCCTCCACGATCCAATTCACCAACCACACATATTGCGATCCTCGCTACCACTTCAACTGTGGCACGACTGCTTGCAGGTACGCTATCAGACCTTCTGGCTCCAGCTCAATCGCACCCATCTCGCTCTATAACCTCAAACTCCAAGCGCCCTACAGTATCCCGACTCAGCTTCTTGCTCTTCTGGACCGCTCTCCTCTCTCTCGGCCAAATTCTTCTCGCATCTGGCCTCATCCAGCGTCACCCTCCCCTCTTCGCCCTGATCTCCACTGTAGAAGGCCTTGCGTACGGTGCTGTTTTCTCGCTCACGCCCATCATTATCAGCGTTGTATGGGGCGTTCAAAACTTTGGCACCAACTGGGGCGTGGTGGCAATGATGCCCGCTGGGGGAGCGGCAGTGTGGGGAGCTGTCTACAGCGCGGTATATCAGGCCGGGGTGGACAAGCGGTCAATCATGGGCAAAGAGGAGGAGACCCGGTGCTTTGGGGTCAAGTGCTACGCAGCAACGTTCTGGGCAATGGCTGTCTGCTCGTGGGTGGCGATGGGTTTATGGGGTTTGGCATGGAGTAGATGGAGAAAGCGTAATATTGCTGTTTGAACTAACCGAGTGCACGGGATCGGTCTTGACTGAGGCTGGATATAGGTTCTAGGGAATTGAAGGTATCAAGCAAGTCCATTTTTATTTTATTTTATTTTTTTTGGAATGGTTGCATAAAGCGATGGGATTAGGTCATTTCTACACAGCGAGAGCTTTGGATCTGGAGGATCTTGATAGAGCGGAAATCTTTTCGCTCGCTACTGAGGGAGAGGCTGTTTTGGAACGGATCAGAGTTGGGAAAGGGTCACTTCTTTACAGGCGAGCGATGCTTCAGATTTATCAGCGATAATCTGGTTGTATAATTCTGATACCAATGATGACAATGATGACGAGAAATGAATAATGCTTGTTCTCACAAAGAACCCGATGATGGTATCCTGGAGGCTTTTCGCACAAGCAGACGTCACGTAGTGGGCCTCCCCAACAAAAGGGTTGGAGTATCTCGTGATGCATGGATGACTCCATGATCGTTGAGGATTGTGTGCTCTCATAGTCGTTAATCGTCCTTTGGATGACATAACAGCTTCAACGGTCGCAGATCCCCAATGCCTAATCCCTTAACCTTCCGTTTCCCCTCCCGCAAGGGATGGAGAGACTTAGCGATCCTATGGAACCAACACAAGTGTCAGGGGTAAAGCGATAGGATTGAGGGGAGGATGCATAACCATCGCCACGTTCCTCAACGATTGGATCTCAGGCCCCAATAGCTCCACGATTGTCATCCGAACACGTGAGAGGCCCATCAAAGACGATGCAAAGACGTTGAGATGTTGGACGGATGATGATTCGTGTCAGGGTATCGTGAGAAGACAAGTGTGCTGTCGAGGTGGGTTTTGACAGGTGAAGGGAGAGAGGGAGGAAATACGTCATGATTGGGTGCGAAAAATGATGGGTGTAGGTGCGCTAAGACTTACGTTACAGAAATGCGGATTGCAGAAGTCTTCCAATCTTCTCTGCGTATTTTCAACTGCTGGGATTGTTCTTCCTTCGACCTGTAGTACCCCGGTGCTGGAGAACGTGTTGAAGGTCCACGTCGCTGCTTTTTGTACGAGGGAACCGAAAGGTTGAAGAAAAGGGAGATCGTTATCCCACTACTGCAGCCCTATCGGCTGTGTCGATTGTCTATATCTTTATATCCAAGGACCTTCTCCCTGCTCCAAGATCCTCAAGCTGATTTGCCAATGTTTGCTCCATGTCAAGTGCCCCTTCCTTGTCAGAAATCACCTCACCCATCGCCTTGGTGAGGTCTTCTGGGCACCGAGACTCGCGCAAACATGTATCACCGACATCCACGGCGGGGGCCACAGCGATAACACCCCCCCGAAGGCAATCAATCTCACACTCCTTGACGGAAACATTGGTCGAAAGAGATAAGAGCCTGGTCGATGATGGGCATTGGTACAATGCTTGCCCACATCATGCAGAGAGCGATGAGGGAACTCCACGCCTTCTGCCCGTCTCCGATGGAAGCTTCAACCTTCCATCCATCACCGGGGGCAACTCCAATTCTCTAGAATTTCCAAAGCTTCCACCAAGACAAACTTTGCCACCCTCCTTATCAAGCATCAGCACCCTAACAGCAAGTATTCCTAGCTCATCCAAATCCTCTCCATCAAGCTCCCAGTCAACCCTTATCGGCGCACCATATTCTCGAACCAAGTCCTATGGGTCCTTGAGTCGCACGAGCATGACGGGAGAGATGGACAACAACGTGGAAAGTGGGACACATGCTGAGGCGTCTGGCCTTGGAGAAAGCTCCACCTCTGCGCGGGCAGAGGCATTGTCCGAGGACAGTAGGAATAGAAGCACCAGCCGCAGTGGAAAGATCCGCGTTGAAAAGCGTATCGAGGCTTCTATGGTAGAGGCTGAGCCAGCTACCAATGCCAGGAGTAGGAAGTCAAGTCATATGATGCAACTTTTTAAGGAGACTACTACCCCATCTGAGCCGAGGAGATCTTCTGAGAAACTCAAGAGGACCTTGAGTTCTACAAGTGACGGTTCTCTCTCGCAGAATTCGGGGTACGTTCGGGAACAATTACATGGAGAGAGCATATCAGGACATGGCATAGGACAAGCGATACGTGATAATGATGGGGATTCGGACAGCCAACACGAAGGGCAGCCAGCTTCGAAGGTAGATCGAAGCCGGTCACAAGAGGAAAACTTGCCATTTCTAGGAACATCATGTGGCGCAACCAAATCTTCGAATACAACAGAAGGGACGAGCAAGCCTGTTGCGAGCCCCACCGCGAAAGCCTCCGAGCGACGAAGTGATGTCTCCAGAACGACTCTACCTCCCCGGTTGCTCGAGGAGATCCGAACCCACCATAATCTTGTAGCACCTGTCAATGAAGTGTTCAAAACTTCTCAGCAGAAACGCGCAGCTAACAAAAGTGATCCTGAAGCGACTGTTACTGGCCGGGCGATCAACATAGGCGGTATTAGCACGGTGGACGCTGCCACAGATGAACCTCGTCCAGACACAGAAGACGATCTAGATGACGATAGTTCTGACAAGGAGTTGATTTCCTCTGCACTCTATTATCCACATCAAGTACCATCACCTGACGCCTTAGAAAGCTTGACATTAGAACAGGGCATAGGTGCAAATGACTCTGACCATGTCATTCGGATTCCAAAATCCAAATCACTGTCACCCACTACTGATAGTAATGAAACTTCCGACGACATCGATATTGCCTTGGAATCTCAGAAAAAGAACCGCTACTTACATGGTGCATTGCCAAAGGATAATGCAGCTCCTGATGATCCTACTTTTCTCAGAGGCATAGACAGCGGGACATCATCAGCATCGGAATCCGAATACTCCAGCCTTACTGACGATGGACAAACCACCCCTAGAGCAACATCGAAGGGTGCTTTTTCCCGCATACGGGAACGGAAAGGTCGTCGCCCAAGGACTGCTCCTTTACAAGCGGTCGAGTTGAAGCCTTTCAAACATCAAGTCGGTGGTCATTCCACTATATTCCGTTTCTCTAGGAAAGCAGTCTGTAAGCAGCTCAGCAATAAAGAAAATGAATTCTATGAAATTGTAGAGCAAGGTCATCCTGAGTTGCTGCGCTTCCTTCCAAAGTAAGTGCCGATTCATAGAATGGAGGCTCAGACCTAAGCACAGCATAACTCAAGCTTCTTTTCGGTTGACCAGCCTTTGCTGACTGCATCTCCAGATATATCGGCGTGCTAAATGTCTCATGGCACAAAGTCCGGAAGCGTGGAAAGACTGGTAAGAAAGCCGCAAACTCTGCACCAAGACTAGCAGGAAACGGCACCGAAGGTGATGCAGACAAAATTGACACACAAAGATCAACTTCAGACTCGACCAACCAGTCAAAGGGAAGTGATGAGCCAGAGCAACCACGAATCGTCAGCCAGTCTCAGCGAATAGAGGAAATTCCACAGGTTGTATTAGCAAACAACCGCCACATTCTTTCTAACAGTATCTTCGGTACATCAGTCCCATCCCCAAGCCTAGGCACTAGTAATGACGAAGAGCTCGACCGTTATGGTACTAGGGAAGCAACGGCGACGGATCTTGCCACAAATAACGAATCTCATCAGGACCAGACCCATTTGGCAAGACCCGCTGTCCCGAAGCATAATGCAAGCTGGGGTACTACGACTGTCAATACTCAACTCAAGGAGCAGATTTTCCGGGAGGTTTTTGTACCTCCAGTGATCCATCGACGTCAAAGGCACGGGAGAGGGCCAAGTACTTTACCACGAGTCAGGGAGGTAGATGATCACTTCTCGAGGCGCGCACCACTGCAGTCTCTATCATTTCTCAATGCACCTGATAATCGAAAGTCAGAGGAATTAACCAACGAGGAACACTACCCTGACAGCGATGACAAAGAAAAATCATCGGGTACTCTCACTGAACAGTCGGCATCACCTCGATCCCGCAAATCTTCAAAATCTTGATATGCTAGGACCCCAATCATTTAGTCGTACACGTACGCCAGAACCGAGGGCAGAAAGTGTTATTATTCCTCGAGCAAAGCATGTGAGGAGGCGTCATTCCGGTAGTGGCTTGCGGAGCAAGCAGAGTAACGTAGACAGCGACAAGCGAAGTAGTCTGCAGTATTATGAAGATGACGGCTACGGAGGTGATAAAGAAGATGATATATTTACCATGGAAATTGACTCTACTGCACCATTGACGCCCATGGCATCTGAAGCTAATTCTGGACCGAGCGAAAACGAGTCTTTGAACGGGTCTGAACAAGGGTCTTCCGAAACTAAGGCTGCACATCTTACCTCTAAGCCCACCGACCCTCAGCAAGTCCAATCCGAGCCGCAGGCAGGCGTGGGACAGTTCCTCCTTCTCGAAGATCTCACCGCCGGTCTCAACAAGCCGTGCGTGCTCGATCTGAAAATGGGTACACGCCAACATGGCATCGAAGCCAGTGAGAAGAAAAAGTGCTCCCAGCGTGCGAAGTGCCATGATACAACTTCGCAGAGACTAGGCGTTCGACTTTGCGGTATGCAGTACTGGAATGTCAAGACCCAGGAGAGTACGTATGAAGATAAGTACTACGGCCGTTCGCTGAAGACTGGTGATGAAGTCCAAGATGCACTGAAACGGTTCCTCGACAATGGCGATGGACACGGAAGTACAACGAGACACATCCCGGTCATCCTGGAGAAACTCGGAACGCTGGAGAAGAGGGTGCGGAATCTCCCCGGTTGGCGCTTCTACGCCAGTAGCCTGCTCGTGCTCTATGACGCCGAGCCAACCTCGGCAGATGCACTTTCAGACACCAGCTCAATGACGGATTCGTCCAACCTCAGGGATCAAACCAAGTCAAGGCCCGGCATTGACGTCAAATTGCTCGATTTTGCCAATTGTGTTACAGCAGACGATGAGCTGACGGATACCCCCTGCCCACTCCATCATCCGGATGATGTCGATCGAGGGTATCTGCGCGGTCTGCGCTCCATAAGGAGATACCTGAAACGCGTTTGGAAAGAGATCAATGGACAAGATTATGATGAAGGGCGAGACGAGGGTAGTCCGTCAGCCAGTGAGGAGGATGACGGTTACATCAGTTTTTGAAGGTCGAGCGTGAGAGGAGTACGCTTCACAAGCCAATAATCTTGGACTTGTGGCTGCTGCGAGGGTGTTTATTACCTTATTTCATGCTAGTGAATTGCAGATAGCACTGTCGTCCAGGAAACTCGGCGGGGTGATTACTATGAGGGATGAGTCTCCGCCCCGATCTGGGTCTCGCTTCCTCATGTATGTTTAGATGTTGGCTTTTCCAACAATTCTCGTCGCGAGAGGTAGAGGTAGAGCTAGCCTTAGCCTCCTGAATACTTAACCATGTTTCTCCCGAGTCTTCGAGAAGATAGACGCAGAGCGCGTTGGTTGGCTTATCCAGACTTCTCGTGAAGTACTCATCTGCGGTTTTTCTTTTCTTTAACCTGTGATTCCCATCCCCCATTTCATTCCATTCCATAAACTCCGCCCCCTCCCCCACCATTCAGAGATAGACCCCCAAATTCCTGGCCGTGCATCCGTAATTTGGTAGGTTCTTCTGGAAGTTTTTCTTTTTTTTTTCCCTTTAAAAAAGCGAAAGAAAAAGAAAATCCAGAGTAATGACAACTACATGTGTTTCCGGAAAAGGGGCGGGATCAGTTGGATTTGATTGGGATTTCCACAAAGAGGCGCTGCTATTCATTCGAATACATGCCGGGATCTCGCGCATTTTCGGGTCCAGAGATATGTCGATTTAACAAGGTATGAACAAGGAGCTTTGCACTCGGCGTATCACACACTCTCGTTCAATTCTCGCCCAAAAGTCCCCTGAATAACGTACCTCGCTCATGCATCTCATCTCATCTCATCTCATCTTCGTCAGGACGAGGTCTGCTGCCTATCTTCTTCTTTTCCCCAGCTTTCGACATGGCACTCGCTGAGCTATACCTTCTCGAGCAGAGGGGAGGTCGGTGCGGAAATATACAGTAGGCGTGTTGGGAAGGACGATGATGACGCACCTACTGGATGATGCATATGTATATCAATCTGTTTTTTCGTTTTTTAATAGCGCTGGAAGGGTATTTGGAATTGTGGTTTTTTTGCTCGGGAATTTATGGTTGAGGTATCGCTTTTGGGTTTTGTTCAAGCCGGGAGGGAGGGGGAGGGGGTGGGAGGGGAGGTGATTTGGGGGAGAGGAGGAGGGAGGGGCAGAGAAGGTCGATAAAGTCAATTCAGTGGAAGACATCTTGAGATTGGAAATTCAATGGTTTTCATGATTTATGATGTGATTTTGGGGGAAGGAAGCGATGGAGGAGGAAGTCGCGTACACACTCGCTGGATTTCAATAATCAAGGACAAGGTACGAGCTTCCGGCTTTTGCAATTGGGGACGCAGATGGATTTTCTTTAGAGGGGGTTTGTAAAAGTGGCACGATATCTCTCGTAGCATGGAAGAATGCCCCAAGCGCTAATGCTTTCTATTCCCTCCTCCCCATTCCTCTTCCAATCCCTCGAGGGGCAAATCGCGAACCGACATCAACCACCAATGAGCACCCACATCCCCTCCCTTTCCCAAGTCCCCCCCCAAGATAGCTTAAGTTAAGCTCAGACCGAATCGTTCGAAAGTCAACGTTCATTTCAAGATACAAATACAGTCCGGTCTTTTTGCCACATCTAGCAAACTAGCAAATCATAGTTTCCCCCTCCTGTGTGATGACCAGTACGCGGGAAGATGATACCGTGTAGGATGGGATGTTGAAGGGGGGCGGATATGATGCCGAAATTATGCTTCGGCTTTGCTGAATTAATTCCACAACCCTTTTCCGAAAGAAGACATCGAGACTTCTCCGCAGTCATATCCATTCGTCGCTCTAAGGTAAGCTACGAGTACTAATACTCTAGTCTAGATCGGTATTGGCTGTAAATTGCAACTGGCCCCCCCACTCTTTTCCTTGCAGTTTTCAGCCAGGCTCGATCTTAGATTTGTAAGTTGATATTTGATTGATATGACTATTTGGCTCTGTTTAGAGCGATGGTTATCGGGTTGATTATAGGGGTTGTTGAAGTTGGGAGGAGGAGGGGGAAAGAGGGGGAGGTGGGGAGGTGGGGAGATGAGAATGAGAAGAGGCGGAGAAATGAGAATGTGAAGAGGCGGGGAGATGAGAATGTGAAGAGGTGAGAGTGAAATATTTTAGTTGGTGTGATCATTGAGGAAAGAGAGAAGGAGGAAAGGAGGGAAGAAAAAGAGAAGAAGAAGGAGAAGAAAAAGAGAGAGAGAAGAGTATATGCTTCATCGTGACTGATTTGAGTTTTGAAGAAAAAGAGAAAAAAGGCAGAAAAAAGAGAGAAAAGAAAGAGAATGAAAAAGAGATAAGAAAAAGAGGAAATAAAGAGAAAGGGAAGAAAAAGGGAGAAAAAAAGAGAGCAAGTTTTACGGTGAAGTACACATCATACAAGATTAGATTAGGAATTTAACTTTCCTTTCAAATATCTGAGTCGGGTATGTCTTCATACCTAAATAAAGGCAGCCTACATAAATGTTTTCATATGTCTTTCAATATGGCTTTTTCCAAGAATATATCTAGGCTTAGGGAAAGGGGGAGGGTAAGAGCTGTCTGAAATGATGAGGGAAATAGAAAGTTGAATTCAGAAACGTGCGGCTAAGGTATAATGAAAGGAAGGTGTGAGAAGAATTGAACCGTTTCTGCAACATTAGCCGGAATCAATGGATACGGTTTCGACAATGGGCAAAAATCTCTATAGGCATAAGCGGAAACGCCTTACATATATTTTGTTACGAGGACGGTAGCTTGTCCCGGAACTATGAAAATCCGTCATATCCTACTCAGGTCTGAATCAGTACATCGTCCCCCAATACTAGCAGTAGAACCAAACCACTTCATCCATTTAGCATCGCCTCATGCTGGCCGCCATAGCGCTCCCCAGAAATAGGAATGGCGTCCAGAAGCTTCTGGATCTCAGCCACATCCTGATCGGTGAGCGCCGCAGGCTTGCTATTCTCCACGATGCGCGCCTCCTTGGTCGAGCCAGGGATAGGGATGGCACCCTGGCGACACACCCAACCGATGGCCACCTGCGCCGTCGTTACTCCCTTACCCTCCGCTATCTTCCTTACCCCCTCGACGAGCTTCAGATTCTGATCGAAGTTTTCGGGCTGGAAGCGCGGAAGCGTGCGCCGGAAGTCATTCTCGGGCAAGTCGTCGAGCTTGCGTAGCTCGCCCGTCAGCCAGCCACGACCTACGGGGCTGTAAGCTGCGATGGGGATACCTACTATTCGTGGGATCGCATGGTTAGTAAGTAGGCTCCTTTGTCTCGAATTTTGCTTCTGGTTCAAAAGGGCCTATGTACGCTCACGGCACGTGTCCACGATCCCGTTGTCAATGGGATCAGGGGTGAAAAGGCTCAACTCAATCTCGACGGCTGAGATGGGATGTACGGCATGCGCCTTGCGGATCGTGTCGGCGCCGGCCTCGCTCAGCCCAACGCCACGGATCTTGCCTTCCTTGACCAATTCGGCTAATGCTTTGACGGAGGTCTCGATAGGGACTTTGGGATCGACCCGCGCACATTCAAAGACATCGATTGACTTGATGCTCGGTGGTAGCACCCCGATGGCATACTCGACCGACGCGCGAATACCCTCTGGGCTACCACTCGGGCCTTCTTTGAGATCAAAGGCGCCTTTGATGCTGAGCACGACTTTGCTGGCGTCCTCGGGGTATTTTTCAAAATAGTACCTGAGCAGATGTAGCGAATTTGCGTCGGGTGTGCCGTAGAAGATACCCTACATGCGAGTCAGTCGGTTCCCCCGAGATGATTATTGCTTGACGGCTTCGTAGATCAGAGGATATGTAGTCCTCCTTGAATTGGAGGCGCACTTACACCATTCCAGAAATTGGCACCTTGTTCTAGCGCCGTTTTCATCAATTTCATGGCGGTAGGGTATTCAACTTTTGCCCACGGTACCGTCAAGCCTAGAGCACTCAGTGTCAATGTGGCATCATTACGTGCTTGCTAGTGCACCTGGCTTGATCCCTGGATCCAGGAACTAATGAAACATCGAGAACAATGCTTATCCATCATGCCGAATCCAACAGGGCCGACCTTCTGGCCGCTGATGCTATCAGGTGCTGCATTATACTTGCTCATGGTGGTGGATATCGTATTGAATTGAACAGAGAATTTCAATGGCTATCAGAATTCTTAGTGCTGCTGAAGAGGAAGGTGAGAAAGAATTATGATGCAGGTAAACGTCCCCAAGGACCTTCTTATTTATATATAACAGTGGAGTCATTGTCAGTGAGGAGCTGTTGAAACCCGACCTTCCCTAACCGTCTAACATCCAATGCCTAGTTGCACAAGATTGAAAGTTGCGTCGGGTTTTTCCTGTCCGAGGGGTCCTTAAATGCGGCTATCTCCGAAGCCCTAGTAGAGATATCTCCATCTATCAGGCTCCGGCCTCAAATCATAAGGTAAGGCCTTTGCGGGATAGCCTTCCTCCGTCTGTCCGCATTTCTAGAGCTCCGTTATAAACATGGTATACAGTACCTACGCTGGACGAATCAAAGATGGACTCAGTCTTCAATTGATAAAGGCCTGGAGACGAGTACCCCTTTGTATGAGCAATGTGGATCACGGCCTCAAACTATGTCTGTACGGAGTACCAGCTCAGTGTAATGCATTATTTATCATCATCTCATTCATTGCTGCAGAGTCACCGTTTTCAAAATCCCACGGCACACCAATATAACTCAGCGGTAGGACACTTCAGGCCTCGAATTCCAAACATCGAAGCAAGAGATCCACTGGACGAAGCTTCGTACGGCATCATTGATCCTTTGACCGTCCTTGAATCAAGCTTCTTCTCTTGAGCTCTTTGAGTAGCATTTCCGTGAGGTTTCATGAGCTCCATAGCTTCTTGTCTTTTTTTGGGGGGGGGATGTACAACGGAACGAAAGGCATGTACTGCCGATCAATGGAAACTGCCATGATGCTATGAACATTGGCCCTGGGAGTGAAGGAATTAAATGTCCAATTGCTTCTAGAAAGACTGGAAAAGTACTCCTACGAGACGTCTAAGATTAAGTATTTCGAACGATGCCATCAAGGAAAGTACCACGTCGAAGTCTGTAATGTCAAACCTGATTCACTACGTAAAAAATGATTCTAGCGGAGTGCAGAGATAACTTCTAATCTATCTTGGGTACTGTACAATTGTAATAACACATCATCGCAGCATATCGAAAGCAGAGTAAATAGCGATCACCTTCCAAGATACCCTTTGAGTCGAATATCAAAAGAAGCTTAAGTTGCTGAGAGATGCATTCTAGCAAAGATCTGAGTCAAGTGGTCAATAGACTCATCTGCGGTCCGGTTCGCCAGGACGATTTGATTCGTCTGGACGATTTGTTTCGTCGTATCATTTGTCTGAACGGTCGATTTCGCCTGGACGACCTGATTTTTCTGAATGACCGGATTCGCCTGGTCGATCGGATTCGCCTGGTTCGCCCGGACCATTTGATTCGCTTGACCGATCTGATTTGTCTGAACGATCGGATTCGTCTGCTGATTTGTCTGAACGACCTGATTTGTCTGAGCGATTGGAGTCGTCTGCTGATTCGCCTGGACAGTCGGATTGACTTGGACGGTCGGGTTCTCCTGGGCGATCGGCTTCTCCTGAGCGGTCGGGTTGTCTCTGGCGGTGGGGTTCTCCTGGGCGGCGGGGTTCTCCTGAGCGATTGGGTTCGCCTGAACGGTCGGATGTGCCTGAACGATCTGATTTGTCTGAATGATCGGATTCGTCTGCTGATTCGCCTGCACAGTCTGATTCGCCTGAACGGTCGGGTTAGCCTGGGCGGTGGGGATCGCCTGGGCGTTTGGATTGGCCTGGGCGGTCGGGTTCTCCTGGATGGTCGGGTTGGCTTGGGCGGTGGGAATGGCCTGGGCGGTGGGGACGGCCTGGGCGGTGGGAATGGCCTGAGCGGTAGGGTTGGCTTGAGCGGTGGGAATGGCCTGGGCGGTGGGGACGGCCTGGGCGGTGGGAATGGCCTGAGCGGTAGGGTTGCGCTGGGCGGTGGGAATGGCCTGAGCGGTAGAAAGGCCCTGGGCGGTCGGATTGGCTTGGGCGGTCGGATTGGCTTGAGCGGTGGGAATGGCCTGGGCAGTAGGGATGGCCTGGACGGTCGGGTTCGCCTGGACGGTTGGATTGGCCTGGACGGTGGGGTTCCCCTGTCTCCCGCCGACAGTTGGATCGTCCGCATGCGAAGAATTTGATGCTTGGTTGTTGGTAACGTCATTCCTGTACTCAGCCTCGTGATTCCGAGGTTCCGATGGTTGATCCGAAAGATCTCCTGAAGCATTAAGATCTCCAGTCTCTGCCACTCGGCCGTCCCTCAGAACAGCTCCTTGCTCTGCGATCCTGGTCAGCTCAGTCTCTTCTGTTTCTGGTTCCGTTCCAAATGGAAAGCTGACCTGCAACGTTTTCATTTGAAACGCCTATCTCATTTGAATCGACCTCCGAACCACCTTGAGAAGCATTCTGAAAGACTCTTCGCCTTCGCTTCGCCTTAGTAACACCTTTAGAGAAGGGTTTGCGTACTTGCCGCTTGATGAAGCTCCGAATTACCCCAGCTCTGGCTTCCATCTTTAATGTTGACCGTAAATAGCTGGAAGGCTGACACTATTTAACGAGCACGGTTTGCTGATCTGAAAGGCTTGCCACCGAAGCGGGTAGCTACTGTTATGCATCATGTATGAAGCTTTCAGAGATATGCCGCGTCTTTGTTGAAGCAATAGCTTCCCTGCCTTTATTGGTTAAGTAAGCATGGAGCCGCTAATCTTTTCCATACCTATCTTTGAGGCAGCTGTCCCTTGATGAAACGCGAAAGAGGTAGAAATCTTCGCAGGCGAGATCTAACATAGCTGCAAACCAGGTCGATCCTCTGTTATTTGAGTATGAGCCAGTGGCATGGCCTTCTCGATCATACTTTCCCCTCTGTATGGATCAACAGTGTCTTGAAGGAAGCTCTGCTGCCCCGTTACCACACCACTAGGTCCCAATGTACTATCCCATACAATAATTGAGGGCGGCACTTCAGGCTTTGTGCCCCCAGCAGCGAAACGCTATAAGGGCAGTTCCGGGCCTCATTCCTGCTAATTCTCAATTAGAAGCCACCTGAATCGAAGTGTCATACCAGTGCATGGAATAACAGGATTAAATGAAAATGACTGTGACGTATTTAACGACGTAAAGCTTCATCAAAACAATAGAAAACCGATAAAACAAAATAGAAGAGTGCAGTTCAGAGAGAGAGACTTGAGCCTACAGCCGTAGATCAGCTCCATGCCAGATTACCGCTCACAACTGGGAATTTGATAGCAAAGCTCAGCCCAAAGTAGACAGGATGTTAGTATCGCAGTCGAAACAGTAGCGCTCAACTCAATATCATAAGTACTATACCCTCCAGATTATTCCCACTACAAGTCTCAACTCAACATACGGGGAAATATGAGGCCTTACCCTGGGGATCTGTATTCCTCACCGCGCATGACTTTTGACCCGTCATCGTGGGGAGGCCGATTACATGCTCGACAAAGAGAGTAGATACTAGCAAAGAAGCAATGAATCTGAATAATTGCGCGGCTTCAGTCGATGATTCAACCATCTAGGAACTGCGTACATGTAAGAAGAGGTCGGAGTGCCAAGCTGAATGATGCACGGGCCACATCTGGCTGATCTCGCTTAACATGCCTGATTAGTACATCCATGGAAATGATGGAAAGGAGATACTTTACTCACATGAAGGAATCGAAGATCGAAGACCGAGAAAGAATTTTCAAATTGAAAGAGCAAAATCGTGAATTCGTGAACTAAACATTAATATTACAAATTATCCAAAAGACATTACAAATCACTGGTCATCAGCTCCGACCTTCCCAAATCTAAGCCTCATACTCCTCTCCCCTCTCCCTCTCCCTCTCCTCTCCGTTCTTTTCGCCTTACTCTCCGGCACCGGCTCCGTAGTATTAGCTTTAATAACCGCCCTATTCAACGCATTCGCCATCTTCGGTGTTCCAGCCGAGCTCACAGAAGAGGGCGTATTCTTGTAGACATTCAACTTCGAGGTCGCGCCACAAAACTCCTTCTTGTTCCCCGTGCAGAGCATATTACACATACTCGCATCCACAGCCGTCGCGGTCGACGGCAGGGAAGAGCCGCAGTAGCACTCCTGCGCGTACTCAAGACCAGCGAAGTCGCTGCCTTTGGCGGCGCAGAAATTGACGCACGACTCGACGCTCATGCCGGTGGAGTTGGTGTATGAAGCGCCCGAAAGCAAGCGACCGTTGGTAGCCTCATTGTAGCATCCTTGCGAGAGGAAGGTGCCGACCTGCTTGACGGTCGTGGGCGGCACATACGTGGTGAGGTTGTAGACGCTGAGTCTACTAGAGCCGCCGCACAGTTCGGTCTTGTTGCCGGTACAGGGCATGTTGCACCCCTGGAAGCCGACCGCGGAGTAAGATTGAAGGCCGTTGCCGCAGTAGCATTCGCCACCATATTCGATACCCGCTAGGCCGTAGTTGTTGGTGCTGCTGCTACAGAATGATTGGCATTTTTCGATCGTCATGGCGGTGGTGGATGTGTAGGAGGCGCCGGCAAGGGCGCGAGGGTTGGTTTCGTTAGCGCAGCCAAGGTAGGCCCAATTGTTGATAGTCTGACCTACAGTTGGGGTCGAGGTTACGGCGGAGGAGGTCGTGCTGCTTGAGGACGTGCTGCTTGCAGACGTGCTGCTTGAGGACGTGCCGCTTGCAGACGTGCTGCTTGAGGACGTTCTGCTCGAAGATATGCTACTCGAAGGCGTACTGCTTGAGGACATGCTGCTGGAGGACGTGCTGCTCGAAGGCGTACTGCTTGAGGACATGCTGCTTGAGGATGTGCTGCTCGAAGACGAGCTGCTCGAAGGCGTACTGCTAGTTTTTGACGACGTGGTGTCTGATGTCGAAGTCCGTGTCGTGGAAGGGGAGCTGCTAGATGTTGAGACACTTGTTGACGTTACGGAGGTACTACCCATGGAGGATGTTGAGGCCGGAGTAGATGCCGTACTTGTGGAGGTAACCTGAGAAGATGTGCCACTGGAAGTAGTGCTAATCGAGGAGGCTTGAAGATTCACATTGGTCGTGGTTGCTGCTGCTGATAGCTTGTACATATTCAGACGGTTGCCAGCACCACAGTATTCCGAACTGTTTCCAGGACATTGGAAGCTGCAGTCGGCTTGATTGGTGACTTTCGTACTACCAGCAGCAGGCTTTGAGCCACAGTAACACTCTTGACCATACTCAACTCCAAAGTACGTATGACCCTTGCAGTCATCGGCACACATCTCGATCGTCATATTGGCAGAGTAGAAAGCCGCTTCACCCAAGGCTCGCCCCGCTGTTGCTTCGCTGTAACAGCCCTGGAAAGTGTAGGCTCCAGCTGTCTGGACAGTAGTGGGTCCTGCTGGGGTAGAGGTCTGGGTTGGTGTCAGTGTCTGAGCTGCTGTTCCTGATGCCGAGGCACTAGTAGCCTTCTTGTACATGTTCAGGCGATTAGGCCCACCACAAAGCTCGGTCGAATTGCCGCTGCACTTCATATTGCATTGGGTGGCGTCTGGTGTATTTCCAGCGACAAGAGCAGAACCTGTGTTGATGGCATTCCCACAATAGCACTCTCCAGAATACTCGACCCCGAAATAAGTGTACTTCGCGCATCCTTGGGCGCAGGTTTCCGGTGTTACTGTATTGCCGGCGATAGGGTTTCCCAGACCAGAAAGCGCCCGGCCTTGGGTAGCCTCACTGTAGCATCCAAGGTAGGTATACCCTGTCAAGTCTACGACCGTAATGGGTCCTGTTGGTGAGGGTGTTGGGGAAGCTGCCACTGTGGTGGAAGCGGCCCCTGACGCAAGGGTTGTATTCTTCTTGTATGTATTGAGCCGATTCGCTCCTCCACAATACGTGGTCGCGTTGCCATTGCATGTCATTGAACATCCATTCGCTGCTGGATCGTTGCCACCGTTCGCCAGAGCTGATCCAGCATTGAGGGTGTTCCCGCAATAACATTCGCCAGAATATTCAACACCGAAATAGGTGTATATGCTGCAAGCCGCTGCGCACTTATCGACGGTCAGTGTTGCACCACCAACAGGATTCTGAAGTCCGCTGAGTGCCCGACCATTAGTAGCCTCGGTGTAGCAACCAATGTAACCGAAATTGCCAGCCGCTTGCACGACCGAGGGGCCGCCTTGTTTGATCGGGGGTCTGGATTCCCAGTTGGAATGGGCAGGGAACTGTTGAGTTGATACATGTTGATACGGTTGGGACCTCCACAATATTCGGTCTGGTTGCCACCGCACAACATAGAGCATCCGTTGGTACCTGGGTCGCTGCTTGCTTGCTTGACAGATCCAGCATTGATAGTATTACCACAGTAGCATTCATTGCTAAATTCGGTGCCGAAGAATTGGTAGCCTTGACAAGATTGTTGACAAGATTCAATCGTCGTGCCATCTGCTGGAACCGCCGGTGCTTTACCTGAGAGCGCTCGTCCAGCAGTGGCTTCGGTATAACAACCAATGAAGTTGTAATTGCCAGTATTATTTACGGTCTGGGGGCCTCCAGTCGGCTGAGTAGGAGTGGTTGCTTCAGATCCGGGCGTGTATTGTGTAGCGTCGTAGTACAAGCTTAGGTATCCCCCAGCGCCACCGCAGTCTTGAGTTGCATCTCCAGAACAGGCAAATGAGCATCTCGCTTCGTCAGCCTTGTAAGTTGCTGGTGGAGGCTTGTTGCCGCAATAGCATTCGGTCTGGTATTCCGTTCCACTGAAGATGTACTTCTTTCCCGCGCAAGCAGTTTGACATCTACCATTGTCATTTTGATTATCCGCATATTGTTGGTTTGGGAGCAGACGCCCCCCAGGAGCATTGTCAATATAGCATCCGAGGTAGGTGTAGACTGCATCACCAGTAGAGTTGGTTGGACCAACCTTCTTCGCAACGAGAGTTCCCTTGATCTCCACTTCATGGACTCCGAAGTTGAGATCATCCGTGTTCAACGTCCATGAATTTGTAAAGACCTGGTTTGGCAAGTTCGGTTGTTCGGCATTTGTGACGAAGAGAACTGTAGCATACGCACAATCCCCCACGGCTATATCTTGGCTTTCGTGCAAAGAAGTTGGATCCTCCGGTCGGAACACACCATTAGGAGGTTTGCTCTTGGAGACCTCTAGAACAGACCCACCTTCGTTACAGATGCGGATTTTTCTTTCCGTAGTAGTGCCCGGGCCGACCGAACCAAAATCCATGACGAGATTCCCTTCAGGTAGCCAGCCGCCCTCTCCATTACTGATGGAAAAATTTGCAATTGGTGCAGTCGAGGCTGAACCTTCCAGTATGATATCGGCAACCCCGCCAGTAGTCCACACAAAGAAGTAAGACTGGTAGGAACCAACGCCATTAAGAGGCTTGAAAGATGAATCCACGGATATCTGGCCTCCGCCATTGATTACAGTCCCTACTTCTGGCAGATTGCTCGACGTGAAGCCAACACCAAGGTCTGAAATGCCGTCATCGGAAGTGGTAACATTGGTGTAATTGATATCGTCGTCGTCAAGGTCGTCCGAGGTATACGCGTAGCCTTTAATAGTCAAGGGACTAAGGCCAGCATTTGAAATGGTAAATGGTGATGCGATAGACGGAGTGCTTTGGTTCGGCAAAAGCACTACTCCCCCATAGTCGACAGTGATAGGTGCCATGACTAAGTAGGCCTTGTTGGATACCTCAGTACCTGTTAAACTGATAGGGAAACTTGTCGAGTATCCCGCAACTGCATTCACCGTGCTAATAGTCAATGCAGTACTCTTGATTCCAGGCGAAACATTTCCATAAGAAGCGTTCGGCGTGTTTCCACTCGTAGTCGTCTCAAGGTTCCAAGTAACAGGGAAGCTAAAAGAGGCGCCTTTAGCTACTGCACCCTTAGGGAGAGTGTTGATATCCACTTCGAAATGAGCATCACCGACAGTAACGTCAGTGATACGCGTGAGTGCTATATTGGCGGTGCAATTTACCGTCTGGGTTGCAGACGAACCCAGTGCAACCGATCCGAAGCTGACTGGAGAGCTGCACGTAAGAGGCAGATTGACGGGAGAACCAAGACAGTATACGCCTCCATTGGGATCTGTGACGTAGAGACGGCTATCACCAAAAGCCGGACGCTGGAATTTGTTTAACCCATTAACTTGAGGGAGATTGATCCGCTTCAAGAAGCCATCTGATTGAGGGACAGCATACCAAGCCCTTAGACCGGCATCAGGATCACACATCCAGAGGATTGCTGTCCCTTCCTTGCCTTGGTTAGTTGTAATGGTAGGAATACCGACACCGACACGTCCGGCGGAGTTCTCATGTGTTTGTCCAACTTGCGAGAAGACTGGTTTGCCTGTACCGCTGAAACCTAATTTATAGACGTATGTTGGATCTGTTCGTAATTCCGAGTCAGCATTTCCGACTCAGCCAGTAGTAAGCGGCAAGATAATTCTATCAAGCTGAGGTATTCCAGAACATGTCCCAAACGCCTTTATGAAATCTTGAACGCACGGGATGAGTCATCAGGAAAAACTTACAGCCAACAGGAGTCGAATAGAGATAGCCTCCTTCCAAAGGGTATGATCCAGATCCACCGAAGACGGCTTTGTTGGTCTCAATGGTCTGGATAATTCCATCTGTCTGGCCCGAACCGAGCCGATAGCCTCCAAGGTTGTTTGCGTTGAGAATGTAGATCTTTCCATTCTTTCCAGCGGTGACACCAATCTTCGACACCCCAGTACCCTTAAAGACAGTCTGATCCAGAAGTGCAATGCCCCCAGAGCCGAAATCTTGGTCACCACCGTCCATGTTCTGGTAGTCGTAGGGCTGGAAGTAGTCGGTTAAAGAGAGTTTACCACCCTCACCAACAGCAAGGTTGACCTGTAAGGCTGTTAGCTCAATGAAGAGGCTCCTATATTTGAGCGACTATTGGTCTTCGGCTTCATCAAAAACAACAAATCGACATCTCAAGCTTTAGGACTCGCATAAACAAGATCATTTGAACTGGGATCGACTTACGCAAGCTTCACCAAGGGTTCTGCAGCCACTGCTTCCTGATGCTGGGGTTCCAGCATTTTCGTGTCCAACCCCATTACCAGATACCCAGAAAAGGCGGTCGCCGTCTGTTGATAGCGCCATTCCACTCATCCAGATACCTCCTTGACCTCCTCCACCATTTTGGTTCCAGATGTTGCTTTGAGGGACAAGTGGCCCGGATTCGGAGGCAAAGTTAGTCACGATCTTCTTCTGGTTGACGTCCACGCCGACTACCAGACCAGTGTAATTGAACAGGTCGCAATGGCCTCCAAATGCGCCGTAAACGACCGACCCGATTTGAGTCAAGGATGGTCGCTGTAGGATGGTGCCTCCGATAAAGTATTTCGCAGGTGCATTGTCACTTGGGGAGCCGTCTATGAGGATAGGAAAGCCATCGACGTCTTGTAGAGTATTGACGTCCACCCCATGGAAATAGTACACTCCATTGTAGGTTCCGGTGTTGCCTGCAGTTCGAAAATTCGGTATGTATGTCTTAGAGAAAAAGTAGGCGATATCAGTCGCAGGATCAATAACCGGAGTGCCAATGATACCAATAGTATTAGGGATATCAGTGCATCCGATGTCGGATTGAAGAAAGGGATCATGAACCCTCCTGGCATTGATAGGATCGCCGGTCTTAGCGTTTAACGTGCGGATGTTGTTCTGAGAAGAGGCCAGGAATAGCAGCTGTGGGCCGCCAGCTTTGGGTGTGTAAACAAGCGGCTTCGCGTAGAACTAGGATTCGAATGTTGTGATTAGCGACACATTGTGTTGAATGGTTATGCCAGACGTAGTGACTTCTGCTGCTACTCACTTGTTCCTGAGCATTGAACGTCTTCTTCCATAATTGCCCAAACTGGGAGCTGTCCACCACGGCAGGATCCATGTTATGATTGGGGAGATATCCCGATTGTGCCGGGTCGGCATCCGAATAACTGTCCGTAGGTGCCACAGCGACCACATTTGATACAAGTGCTGGTGCCAGCAACGTAGCCAACACATAGAAAGGGTACAACATGACTGCGCTATGTAGCCGAAGCAATTGCGTCTTCTAGCAGTCCGTCACCCCTGAGCAAAGGTAAAGAGGACAATGATGTAGATCGAAACGAAGAACAAGTGAGTATTGAGGGCGGAAACAGTTATTACTTTATATTCACTGGCAAGATGCCTAGATGCGAGGCCATACGGCCTGCTAACCCGTAGGAAGTTGTCCACGGGCTCATGGCTTCGATTCAAGTCCACCAAAGTCCCCATTCGGACAGAATACGAGCACATTTTAACCAGACCTGGAAACGGCGAGTGCCGTCGAGAGTCTACCAGTAAAGCCCAACACAGATGAGGAAGAAAGCTACTGAATCAAGCTCAAAAGGAGAAGCTTGATTGAATGGCTTGACAAGCTCGACTCGACAGCCAAGGGTGCCATGAGGGGTCTAGTGACACAGTCCTCCAATGAGATAGTCGCCGTCGTATCGTCACCGCTGGGAAGCTAAGCTTTCCCGAGAAGTTGGATGATGAGCCGGAAATTTGGCCCCTTATTCAATGCAAGGGACCCGTTTCTGCAGATTCTAAAGATACCATAATGGTATCTGCAGCTGCAGACGGTCCAGATGATTCTGGGAGCTGGTCGAGTCCCCCAATTAATATATTGTGGCCCCGTGCAAGGGAGTACCGCTCAATCGCGCTTCTCGTTGATTCGAAAGGGTACACGTAGAGCTATGAGGGCTAGAGCAGTTTAACTCCCATAATCGTAGAGTACTCTCGTAAATTTTATAAGATGGGCGTCCTCTAGCACGTGGAGCAGGGATAAAGGAGCCGGCTTGATCATGGCCTTCGTCCATCATTGGTTTGAGTTAAGCGATTGAATCTCCGCAATCCACTGGACTACTGGCGTAGGCTCGAGAGCGCCACGCGGGTAGGTGCAGCCTAAGTTTTTGTTCATTGCGGATACTGATACTCGTACCACCCGGCTGGGGTCAGTGGGGGTATGCTGAGACCTCTACAAGATTGAGAAGTGCATATCTTCTGTATTGGCTTCAATGAGCAGAAACATAGCTGAAGTCTAGACGGACGAAGTCTTTCGTCGGTTGGGGAGGCGAAGGAGGAACACGGCATTATCGTACGAGACCGGCCTTCGGAGTCCGGTTGGTTTTCAACGGCACCCCCATGTTCCCCAACACGAGGGCGTTAATGCGTGGCGCGCTAAGCTTGCGCTATCAGAAACCGAGGGTAGAAGCGGCTCACTTTTAGGGGCTCGAATCTGGCAAATGCTGGACGTCTCAAACTCGACAGGATTGATGTTCGGAATGACCGATCTTTGAATCTCAAAGTGCGAACAACTTCCATCAAGGACAGGAGTCACTTCTTGCTTCCGTAGGTGCGATACGTCGAGTAGAGTCCTGTCCATGCGCTTTTCTGCTGTCATTGGCTCTCGAAACCGTACGAAGCTCATGGGCTCATCCCTCGTGTCCCCTTGAAGTCAGTTGTAGCTTTCACCAAGACGCATGCTTGTACCTCTTGAACTCTCCATGACTCATGAAGCTCATGTACGTCTCCAAGTCCGTGCTCATGCATCGCGAGAGCCGCGCTCGCTGTGCCAAGTCCACGCCCAGAGACGAAGCAACAATGTACCTGCGGCAGCTCAATGACAATAACAAAGCCAGGATGCGACATTGGACAAAGATTGGCCAAAGGAAAAACGGAGCAATTGATAATGTGAAGTCGTCTTAGCCGTGGATCCTGTAATTTTGACTTTTCAGATTCCTTGCAGTAGTCTTTACCAAAACCGGTTCTCGGGATGAACCCCTGGGGAGATTGGGGATCGGCGTCTGGGGTAGCCTGCATGGAAGACCTCACATCCTTCTACTCCCGGTTACAGTATCCTGCCCTGAGCTCTTATTTTCTGTCTTGGCAATGACCTGACCTTTATCAGCTACCATGTTGCAACATTAATTTCAATATTAATATAATGAGGACCTCCGATAAGTCGTCCCCAATTTCTCGGACCACCACCTGCATGATCCCATGGTGAGAAAATCAGCACGCACGATCCGCTGGGAAAAAAAAAGGCATCAAAGACATGATGGGCCGAGGAGGTCCGACTTGCGCTTATCCATGGCTGATTACCAGTTCCCTCGTCGTGAACTGCGGATTCGGTCACGGACGCTGTCGGCTTGTGGGGGTACCAGGTGTGGCTTTTTCCAACCATAGAGACGCTATCATACAACATATAGGTTTCCAAATTCTTTGACAGTCGACGACAGCGGAGCTGGTCAGTGCTTGGATTGACCTTGCTGAAGTTGTCCCTGTTGATGAATCACTTGACAGTCCTGAATCGATATGTCTTACCTTCTAGTGCTGTACAAAGTCGTGCATCGTGATCTTGCTGAAATGGGAGCGTCCGCTCTCTATGAAATTCTGAGCTATAAAAGCCTATCCCGAGCCTCTACAGTTCTACAGTAACAGGGCGCGCCGAAATTGCCCATAATGTGGTGTCTAGATTTCGACCAATCATACAGCAAGTGTAGCTGTTGCTGTCGAATCAATAAAGCCTCGGTACTTTTCCAACTTACTGGTTACCGGCCCATCAGCCCCGAGATACCTTTCGACAATCTCTGCAGACCGACCAATGAAGAGTTTGGGGTCCAACAAGGCGTCGAGATCGTCCAAGATAGGCTCCTGTGGAAAAGGAAATTAGTCAAGACACAAGCGATATTAACGCGATACCTACGAAGAATTCATCCTTCTTTATTCGCTCGATCAAGTTATTTTTACTACCCTCCATCTTCATGGCATGCACAGTCTCGAGTGATAAGACACGGACCCGTTCATGGGCCTCTTGACGCGAGACACCCTTATGCACAAGCTTCACTATAATGTTCTCCGTGGCTATGAATGGGATCTCTTGTTCTATCTGAGACCTAATCATAGCAGGGAAAACAACAAGGCCGTTGGTGACGTCGTCTAGAAGAATAAGCAGAGCATCAGTCAGGAGAAAGATTTCTGGGATATCGATTCGGCGGATGGCGCTGTCGTCAAGTGTCCGCTCAAGCCATTGGCTGGAAAAGGTGTCCGAGAAGTTTGTCGATATGTTGCTCAGTTTGCGTCCAAGGGAGCAGATGCGTTCTGATCTGCACTTGTCAGCGGTTGGTTGGATGAGCGATATCATCCTTCATCATACCGCATTGGATTCATCTTAAAAGCCATTGCAGAGCTTCCGGTCTTCAATAGTCAGCCTGTCTCTGCTGTTGGATCACGACTTACACCCACCTGCGTTGCTTCGTGTGGTTCATCTAGAACTTTGTCATGTGCGAGATGGCGGATATCCTAAGCCTTGGTCAGTCGGGGCAACAGCTTCAACAGAATGAATAAACCTACTGTGGCAATTCGTATAGCCGTTGCTCCAAAAGCTGAGAGGGCATTGGCAATACGTAAGTCAACCTTTCTTGAATATGTTTGGGTTGAGATGTCATAACAGGCTTCGAAGCCTGCTTTCTCGCACAAAATCTCATTGAGTCTGTCAATCTTCGAAGTATCACCCTGGAAGATTTCCATGAACGATGCCTGGGTCCCCGTGGTGCCTTGTGCGCCACGAAATCTAAGACCTGTCCGAGCGTACTCGATGTCATCAAGGTCCATAACCAGGTCCTGGGCCCATTGAGCAGAGCGACGTCCTAGCGAAATAGGTTGTGCGGCCTGATAATGCGTGAAACCAAGAGTAGGTAATTCCTTGTACTTTAGGGCAAATCGAGACAAGTTGTGGATTATTTTCGCAAGCTTTGGCAGAATTAAATCCAGAGCATCACGCATAAAGATAAGATCGGCGTTATCAGTCACCTAGACATGGTGGAACCTCCGTCAGCGAGGAAAGCCTGGTCAAGTAGTAGGTGAAGAACGTACTAGAATTGTAGGTTAAAGGTATATAAATCAAAGTGAAAGTCGATGGTAGACAAACTTACCGTAACATGAAGTTGCTCCGATGTGGATGATGCCAGCAGCATCAGGAGCGTCCTTCTCCAAAGCGAAAATAGCAGACATGACATCATGACGCCGTATTCGTTCCTCAGCGGCAATGACCTGGAAAGCTTCATCGCTCACAATGAGGTTTGAACGAAGTGCCCCGATGGCTTTATCAGTGATCTGGGTGAGGCCTACTTCCTTCTCCGCCTCGGCGAGCCAGAGCCAGAGCTTTCGCCAAGTCGAAGCCCGTTCCCGCGGCGAGAAGATTTTCTTTACTTCGTTACCTGGCATTCGTGTCAATAGAATATACAGAAGGGTTACAATTCTCCAATTTTTTGGGGAGTTTTTCCCAAGTGAAAACTTACTCGCATACCGATGAGCCAACGGACTCTCATACTCATCATATTTCGGCATCTTGACTGCAACTGATTTTATTCAAGGATAGTTCTACAGTAATCAGTCGATCTGTTTTCTCACAATCGCGATTGAAAAGTTCGCATTGATATCCCGTCTTCACAAGAGAAAATCCCGCTGTGATAAAAGCCCCGATCAAGTTACTTCAGCTCGCTTAAGTAGCTCTACGAAAACCTCCCCCACGCTAATCAGCCCGGCCCGCTAGCGTGCCAAGTCTCACCTCCACCCACCCTCGCGAGCCTCGCTACCGTACCTCGTACCTTACAAATACGAGTACCTAAGTCACGCGCTACCAATTCGATTGTGATGCAGGTTCTTTGGACATGATGCCTAGGTGGTAATGGCATTGACGTCGGTCAGACTCAAACAAAGTTCCCCCTATGATATAACCTTCTCTAACATCACGTGCAGTGGAAAACCTTCAATTTCTTCGATGTCTCCGAAGTAAAACTGCCCGAGGGAGGGGAGACCTCGTCAGCATTCGATGTCAGTTCAGCTTGGTACAACGACTATTGCCCTTGCTGACTCTGCAAGAGCAATGAGTTCAGCTCCATATGCACTGGCTCGGAGAATCTCTTCATTGGCAGCAACGATGGCCAGGTCCGGATCCTCTCCCAAACTTTCAAGGTCGTGCGGACATTTCAAGCCCACAACACAGGTCCAGTCACGCACATCAAGCAAGTGGAGGGAACTGCGCTTCTCGTGACGATCGCAGAAGATCTTTCGAACGAGCCAAGTTTGAAGGTGTGGGCGTTGGATAAGACAGAGAAAAAAGACGGAGGACCTAAATGTCTATCAACATTATCAATCCACAACGGGAGGAAGCAATTTCCTGTGCGTATCGGATACAATTGCTGTAGAATGAGCCTAATGTTGACTGCCCCAGATTTCAGCTTTTGCAGCGTTGGAGAACCTGTCGCAGCTTGCGGTTGGCTTTGCAAACGGTTCCGTCACAGTCATTAGAGGAGACTTGATCCATGACCGCGGAGCAAAGCAGAGGATTGTCTTTGAGTCGGAAGAACCCATCACTGGTGTCGAATTTCGCGAAGGTCCCACAACCACATTGTACCTCGCAACTACCGGCCGCATCTTGACCTTGACCATTACTGGGAAAGGTCAAGGTCAGCCCGCCAAGAACCTCGAGGATACGGGATGCGGAGTTGGCTGCATGACCGTGGATAAGGCCAGTGGAGAAATAGTAGTCGCACGCGATGATGCAATCTATCTCTATGGAGCCAATGGTCGAGGCCCGTCATTCGCTTATGAAGGTCCCAAACAGCTCATTAGGATCTTCAAAAATTATGTTGCTATAGTTTCTCCACCAAAGCCTAGTGCTCCAACCAAGACAAGCGCTATCCGTAGGTTTCTTGGCGGTCGAGCAGATGACATCTTCAGTATGTCTACAATTGCTTTGTTAGATACCGATCTCAAGTATGTTGCGCACACCGAGTCTCGCCTCTCTAAGATTAGGACTATTGTCATTGAATGGGGTGATCTATTCATTCTCACCCAAGATGGGAAGGTAGGCAAACCTACCTACTAAGTATCGTGTGGTTGCTAATAGAGAAGGTTTTCCGTTACCATGAGAAATCCTTGCAGCAAAAGCTTGACATCCTGTATCAACGTGATCTTTATGTCTTGGCTATCAATTTCGCTCAAAAATATTGTGTTGATATCGCTCAGCGCAACGCTATCCTTCGCAGATATGGCGATTATTTGCATAGGAAGGGTGATTATGATACAGCGATGCAGCAATACTTGAAAGCCATAGATAACACAGAGCCTTCTCAAGTCATTCGCAAAGTCAGTAGGTCACCAGACGCGACACAGTATCAACCTTACTGACAGACCCTGTGCAGTTCCTCGACTCGCAGCGGATCCACAACCTAATTGAATACCTGGAGGAGCTACATGATCACGACAAAGCTACTGTAGATCATACAACCCTATTGCTCAATTGCTATGCGAAGCTCAAGAATACCGAAAAGCTTGAAACATTCATCAAGTCCGGTAATAATTTCGATCTAGATACCGCAATCAGTATGTGCCGCCAAGGCGGTTATTATGACCAAGCTGTATTCTTAGCAAAGAAGCACGGAGAACACGAATTGGTTGTTGACATTCTGGTTGAAGATTCACAAAAATATGATGATGCGCTGGATTACACATGGCGACTGGAACCTGCGCTGGCTTACCCACTATTAATGAAATACGCACGAGTGCTCCTAGAACACTGCCCGAAGGATGCAACCAAAATATTCATCGACTATTACACTGGACAGTACCGAACCAAGAAAGATATCATACCGCCTCCGGAGGCGCCCTCAAATACTGGCCCAAGTGCCGTTTCTAATCTGGCTTCATTCATCCCGCTTCCTTACATGCAAGCAGCAGTGACGCCCTCGCCTATGACAAGCGACAACCAGCAGCTTCAACAGGGTGATCTAGACGCAGTCGACATCACAGAGCCTCCAGCGGATTACGAAACCCCAAAGCCAAGGACGGCTTTCTCTTCCTTTGTTGATCATCCTGATCAATTCATCGTTTTCTTGGAAGCCTGCCTAAAGCAGACTGGGTTAGAAGAGCGAGATCGGACAGATCTCTACACAACCCTTTTCGAGCTCTACCTAGAAACTGCAAATACCAAGAGGGGATTAGATAAAGAGCAGTGGGAGACCAAAGCGAAGCAGCTGATAGAGGGTAACGAAGTAAGTGTACTGTATCCTATGGAAGCATGCATGCTGAACACAAAGGTTCCGATCGATACTTCGAATGTACTACTCTTGTCGCATCTCTCAAATTTCAAGGATGGCACGACCATGGTTAAAGAGCAGCAAGGCCTTCATGTTGATATATTCAGATCATACACCTCAGCTAACGACACTTTGGGTGCAATCAAAGCACTCCGCAAATACGGCCCGCAAGAGCCCCAGCTGTATCCTGCAGCCTTGGCATACTTCACGTCAAGTCCAAAGATACTTGAAGAAGCTGGGAACGAGCTAGACGCAGTGCTGAAAAGGATCGATGAAGACGGATTAATGGCCCCGTTGCAGGTGATACAAACGTTGAGCAAGAATGCTGTCGCAACCATGGGCATGGTCAAGAAATATCTCAGCGACACTATTGAGAAGGAACGCAAAGAAATATCAAATGTAATGGGGTACTCTGCCTGCACAGGTTCTTGGCTAATTCAGGGCAGAACCGCCGCTTGATTGAGAGCTACCGCACAGAGACTGACGCCAAGCGGAAAGAAATGGACGAATTAGGCAACAAGTCAACAGTCTTCCAAGAAAAGAGATGCGCTGCTTGTGGTGGCACCCTTGATCTACCCAAGGTTCATTTCCTCTGCAAACACTCTTTCCACCAAAGATGCCTGAATCAGGTTGACGATGAAGATATGGAGTGCCCAAAATGCGCCGCGGCCAACAATAATATTCGAGCTTTCAGAAAAGCCCAAGAAGACTCTGCCAATCGACATGATATGTTTCAAGACGCGTTACAACGAAGTCGAGATAAATTCGGTACAGTCAGTGAATTCTTCGGGCGCGGAGTCATGTCAGTGTCGAATGATTGAGACAGCTGATCTACACTGACTAGACAAGCAACGCAATCCTGGACGTGCATCCAAGGTCATGATCGAGCAATGGCGGTCAATATATAGCCATTAACTCAAAATGTACAGTGAAGATTCGCCCTCGGGAGTCATCATCAAGACCATGATCATCTGAGTGGATTGGAGAAGCGATCGAGTGTCCACTCTTGACTCTTCGATTGCCAGCCCAAAGGTACAATAGAAGACATAGATAGCGAGCCTCGTACGCCACGGCTTATCCGATTGTAGGCTATGATGTTCTGTAAAGTACATGTTTTGACAATACAAGTTTACATGTTTCAGACCATAAATTATCCCAATAGTCTTGTAACACTCCTTTTGATATTCCTCAGCAGTTGTTATTCTTTGTCCCGTCGTAGCCATACAGAAACCTTACCATCATCGCAAAAAATATTAACATCAAGTGAGGCCTCTGCGATTGCAAAATACTTAGTGTTAGCAGCCATTTAGGGTTGAATATTAGATAGGGTTGATATCGTGAAGTCCCGCTGAAGCTTTCGTCATTGTGTATCAGTGACACCGGTATGAACAGACTTTGAACTACTATTAGGTTTGAAGTAATGGTTCGGCCTACTCAGATCTGGCTCCCTCACTGCGTTCTCGATTCGCAGGTCGAGCGAATAATACCTACACTTTCCTCCGATATCTCTTCCCACACACTCGACAACGCTTCGGAGCAAGGCTCTCAGGTTTCAGGTCCCAAACCCTGCCGAGATATCGCCTTTACGCCCAGTCAAGTATCCTCCGGTATATCCTTAGACGTCAGGCTAGAACCCAGAGACGTAAGGCGGCAGGTACAACGATCTTAGCGCGCTTAGGCATTGGCAGGAAGAACAGGGCGTTCGCTGCTCTTCGATCAAAATATGCGCAGCACTCACACGGTAAAAGGATGACGCAACAAGGGGGTATGCCAGGTTTTGGCAGTCAGATAGAAGGCTCATCCGATAAGAATGGCTACATGTCCGGTGCGGAGAGAGGCTCTAGGCGGAAGAAGTTAGCAGGCTACCTCAAAGCAGCGAACGAGATCCGCCAGTCCTACATGGGAAGCTCACAATTCGACGGAGAAGATGGTTCCGGTATACCAGGTTCATTTCCAGATCTCACAGCAGCGCGCAGCGGGGAGGAAGAATTGGTTTTATTTCCAAGCTATGCACGAAGACGTTACCCAAGAAAGAGCAGTGATGGTAATGTGCCAGGATCTTCACAAGACATACGTAATAGCCGAGGAACAGGGGATGCCGACTACTGGAAAAAAGAGTGGGAGAAGTACGAGGATGGTAACTCTGTTGTGGATGTTGACGTTCGAGGCTGGATTTACTCCCCTCATCGTGGGGCTATGACCCGTAAACAAAGATTCGTCGTTGGTATTGCAAGACGACTGAGCGGAGTCCCGGCGCCTTCTGTATCGACAGAGAGCAGAGAATCTAGCCCTTTAGGGATGGTTCAGAGTAGGCTCGATTCTCATGCTGCTAGGCACGAGGAAGAGCAAATTGAACGTGAGGCAGCGTCTCTTGCAAGGAAAGGTGAAGGAGCCGCGAACGTCGCCTGGAGAGGAGAGTATGGTGAGCCACCCAGTCGTAATAGCGATCGGAATAGCATACGGGGTTCGCCAGCACCTAGTCGAACGCCTTCACCGGATAGTGAGCGCTCACCACGGCTTCCTTTTCGTGGAAGCGAGGGTTCAATCTACGATGATGCTTCCTCATTGAATTCGTTAGAAAAACGAGCTTCATGGAACCAACCGCAGGATATGAGTCCTGCCGAGATCTCAGTCGCCAACGCACACCTTATGGCGAGGCTTAAACCCTTCCTGCATATTCCACTCATCAATACGCCTCTCACCGTGTTCTTCTACAATGATAATACCTCCAAATCTCGAAGCATTACCACCAATGAATCCGGACATTTTAGTCTCCGTACGCCTTTAGACTTCATACCTACCAACGTTCGCGTGCTCGCGTCAGACAAACTTTCAGCTACTGAAGAAGTACAGATCACCGAGCCAAAAGGTGTCAGCATAATTAGCGATATTGATGATACAATAAAGCACTCTGGCATCGGTAACGGTGCGAAAGAAATATTTCGAAACGTTTTTATCCGCGAACTCGGTGATCTTACCATAGAAGGGGTTAAAGAATGGTACTCTAAAATGGCAGATAAAGGTGTCCAATTTCACTATGTTTCTAACGCCCCGTGGCAGCTATATCCCGTACTTACAAGCTTCTTTGCCATGGCTGGGTTGCCCAAAGGTTCATATCATCTGAAGCAGTACAACGGCATGCTTCAGGGGATATTTGAACCCGTGGCGGAGCGGAAGAAAGGTACTCTCGAGAAGATCATGCAAGATTTTCCGGAACGGCGCTTCATCTTGGTTGGTGATAGCGGAGAAGCGGACCTCGAACTGTACACGGATATTGTCCTTGCCAACCCTGGACGAGTCCTTGGTGTCTTCATCCGGGATGTCACTTCAACTAAGCACCAAGGCTTCTTTGATTCTTCCCTGAAACCATTGAGGCAACGTGGTTCTCAATCCCCTGTCCGTGATCGATCAAGCGAAAATACATCTTTCGCAAACCGGAAGTCGATGCCTGACCTCGCACAAAAGCCTAATTTACCGGCTCGGCCTTCAGCACGCTCATTCCAGACAAATGCCCAAATACCAACTACAAGTGCAAAGTCTCGACCATCTCCACGCTCAATCCAAACAGATGCCCGAATCCCAACTACCGGCCCAACAATGGGCCAATTGATAGACTACGACGACCCGCCAACCCAAAACACAATCCGATCATCTACAAATCCAGATCCAGAAAAGAAATCCCCACCACCACTCCGCCCCAAGCCGCCCTCCCTCCGCAGTGTCTCTCGTGAGTCTCTCTCTATGACGCCCATGCCGCCCCCTCCCCCTCCCACCAGCAGCGCCCCTTCCAGCAGAAAACCAATACCACCCCCCAAACCACGTCAATATTCCACCTCCGAAACCCAACCCTCTGACCCATCTCCCCTCTCGCAATCCCAAACCGCCTCTCCACCGGGCAGCCGCGCCTCGTCTCTGGAACGCCAGTCCTACCGCGCAGCGATGCGCAGCAAAGTCGTCTCAGCCTACAACTCGCTCCCTTCGTGGTCTTCCTACGCCGAAACCCAGCAGCCGGGCCCCACATCCGCGCCCCGGCCCACGCCTGCCGACGATCTGAACCGCAAGGAGAGATTGCCCCCACCAATACCGCCGAGGAGGAACATAAGTTCCTATCCTGCAGCGGCGGCGCATTACGCTAGTAACAGGCTCAGTGGTGGATGGAGCGGTAATCCCGAGGGCGCTAATGGTGCTAGTGGGGGAGGAGGAGGAGGAGGTGCTGGCGAGGAAATCAGCAAGAAGGAGGAAATGTGGCAGAGGCGGTGGGCGACGGCCAAGGGAATCTTTGAAGACAAGGGCGTGCTGCTGAGGAGTTGGAGACGCGGGCAGGACGTTATGGATGAGGCGGTTAAGCTTGTGGAGAGTGCGAAGGGGGATGCGAGGAATGGGACTGAGCGATAGAGCGCTGGTGGGTTTGTGGATTGGTTTTGGAAGCATTGGTACCGGAGTCTACTTGAGCGAGCAGCATTAGGGAGCGCATAGCGTTGGCGTTTCCCGTTCGTTTGAAGAAGCGGCTTTTCTGGATGTCTGGCGTGCATCAGCCTGGATGGGCCTGACGGGTTTGCGTGTGTCTGTTCAAGCTCTTTTCACAACTCGGTCGTTCGAACACCGACACCAGGGTAGGCCCCTGAGAGTACATGGCGCTCACCCTCCCTTGAGAACTGAAACCTAGTTTTAGAGTACATGTAGACAACAAAAGAGCGCATACAGAAGCGTCTTGTACAAAAGAATATCTATTACCATGTTACATAGACCCAGAAAAACGCATATCCCAAAAAAGTCGCTGCGGATGATAAGCCTCTCGATAATTATCCACCAAAGACGACGATCGGACAGTATATAGAGCTGGATGCCTCTAGATGAGAGTCCATCATTATCGGTGAATTCGGCGAAGAACGGAACTTTCCCCACGCACAAAGCCCTGCTATGTACATACATTTGGTTGTGTATAGAAACAGGAATGAGCTTGCTTGTATGATATCTTTGGGTACTTTTTAGCATCAAAAGTCGGGAGGGAAAGAGTGGTAGTGCAGGAGCTACGAAAAGATCTCGGGGTTGGAGATTGTTAGGCTTCCTCGTTCTGGTGCACGTGTAGGAGTGCCATGCCCGTTACAGCCGCGCTGGGGATATCGTGTCCGAAGATGGTGGCGCCACCGGAGGTCACAACCCAAGTCAAGGAAACGCCGCAGGGGTTCTTGGACCATAGCGGTGAGGAATGGGCGGGATTCGAGGTCTTTTCTGAGTGCGGGAGGGGGTGCAGGTCAGATGTATTCGGGCCTTGAGACATGCAAGCTGGTCGGGCTGGTTGAGGGGATATTAATAATTTAGAGGTAGACATGCTGCGTCGTAAATGCAATGGCATCTATTTTGAGATTACTACCAACGGTTGTGTTGGCCACTCAGGATTGGATGTTAATAGAGTACTGCTCCCTCATGATTGTGCGAGTCATTAATTGCTATTAGATCAACTTTTCGATCAGGAGGAACTTCTGAAAGAGTAAATGAATCAAAAAGCGCGAGCGATTTCGCGAGAGATTTCTTCAACGGAGTAAGTAAATAAGTCGGAACGATTGATCGAAGATATGTTCAAAGCAAGCTGCTTGAAACCTACAGGGCGCAAACACCGGTCCGCCAGCGAAGTAAACATCTTGACTTGCTGAAAGATTGTCGAATTGCTCGAGGTGAAATGGAGTATTCCATGGTTTGGTCTGGTGCGATTCTGCTTCGCATGTATCGCTACTAATGCATTCATCATGACAAAAGTCGTATCGGTCTTTTGCACAAAACATATCAAGATGACATCGTCTTCTGATTTCGTCCCGAGTAGGGTAATCGCAAAGTTCGTCAGAGCTAAATCAGAAAGATTAGCACCACCAGGATGTTTTTCCAGTCGACCACTCACATGCCCCAGACTTCACAAAAATTTACATACAGACGCTGAATCATCTAGCAACGCTTACTTAGATAATACCCTCTGTCGCTTCCCGCGGGCGGCCTGGCAATCGTAGCTGGCTTGCAGGACGAGGTAACTGCTGCTGGAGGAGACCATGAGGTGAACACTACATGGGCCCTTTTGGCTATGACTGTCGTTGAGCTTAACCGCCTTCTATCCCGGATCCTGAGCGCCATTCTCCATTCTCTTGCACCCACTGTATCTGCTCGAGCTTATCAGATCTTGAATCTTTGGAAGGCCTATTGCGGAAATAGCCGTCCTTGAGGCTCTCCCCGAATGTGCAAGGCCAAGGGAGACCTTTTGTGGCTCGAGCACGACTTGGGGAATTCCTTGGAGAAATGATCCCATCGCGGTATCCTCCAAACAAGTCTGGATTTGTTGCTCAGTCTCCAGTCACCCATCTGAGACTCAAGACTTCGTCGCCACTTTTGAAAGGTACAACCTGGATGCTCTGATCCTCACTCGCAACCACCTCCGGGATCTTCTCGCCCTTTCGCTCCAAGATTATTCTTCCAGGTCTGGCGTTAGACTCTGGATGTTGGATTCTGTAGAACGCTCTTCCGTAGTCACTTAGAAAGCCTTGCAGGTTTTTGAACAGAGCGTCTGACTCCTGTATCCAACCCCTTCGGACACCTTCTTCGATAGCAGCAACGACCAGCTGAGTGGTCCAACCTTGGGTGAAGCAGCCAGCAGGAGCCTTTTTGCCGCTTTTCTTAGCTTCCAGGGTGTGAGGCGCAGAGTCGCTTCCTTTTGGCACATTAGCATCACCAGATTCCCGCTGAGGTTCAAGAACCTCGGTGTTAGGCTTACCGAAGAAGAATTTACTGTTCCCTGAAACTGCAGCTTGTAGAAGCGCAATTCGATCGACTGTCGTCTTAGCCACGGGTTTGCAGAAGTTGAACACGTCCCCGCATACGTCGTCCACCGTAATCCATAAGTGATGGGCAGTAATAGTTGCCACGACTGTCGGGCCGCATATCATAACTGTTTCCAACGCCTGACGCGTAGTGCAGTGTTCGAGGACGATCTTCAGACGAGGGAAATCTCTATGCAATTTGATCAAAGTAGGGAGAAAGAGAGGTTCTGCGGTCATGACGGAAACCTCTTCAGTGTCTGTAGAGGACGATCCCGGTACTTCTCCGTGTAAATTGAGGACCAGACCTCTCGTTTGCATGGCTTCGAAGACTGGATAGTATTGCTCCCAGTTCAGCACGCCGGCTTGGGAGTTGGTGGTCACGCCTGCGGGATATGCTTTGACACCCACAATGCCCGCTCGAGCGGCTTCCTCAATGGTGCCAGGTGTGATTGAAGGATGGAGATAGAGCGTCATTAGGAAGGTCACATCGGGGGCGAGTTTTTGGAGACGGTCGTGGTATGCAAGAGCCGCTTGTGTGTTCGTGATTGGAGGATTGAGGTTGGGCTGAAGAACGATAAGCGCTTCGCATTGGGAACAAATTGAGAGACGAGAGATATCTGAATTTGAAGATATAAGTGAATTCGAAATATGTCATAGGCTGGTCTGGACGGAACCCCGTTCTTGAACATGATTAGATCTCTAGTAATGAACCCTAAGGAAACAGCTGCCATTCCATCCCACGGGAAGGATGAAGAAACACATTGATAGACTAGTAGGCGTCAAGGTGACTCAATCCTATCCCCATTTTCTCCTCAATCCCGGAAACAAGAGTTTCTTTACTAGGAAACAAGCTTCAAAGGATGTGCTAAGGCGATGCGGAAGATAGACTCTGAAAGGTCATAGCTGAAGCCGAAAGGTGAGGATTGACAAGGATAAAAGTAAAATGGATCTACCTACCATGACATACACTGTGTCGACACCGCCTCCTCTAATCAATGGGGTGACTGCTTCCATGATTGCCCCGTCACGTAAGTGAACGTGAAAGTCTGCTGTAGGAGGGAGAGAGACATGGTCGAGATTCATGTTGGCGGCGATAAAGATTCAAACCATGGAAATTACGAGAGGTAACAAATTCATGGAGACATACTTCGGATCTCGCATGGAAGTGACACAGTATACAGCATTCAAGAGTTGCTCTGGTTTGTGAAGCTTGAAGATGTCGAGCTTCCCAAAATAGACAAGCCTCCCGGCGCCAATTGCCGCTACTCCGCCCGACAGGGACCCTCGGATCTACTATCGTATCGATGGAATTACTAAAGGGGACCATACCTTGTCTCACTCATTCATCGTACACGCTCTCGTGTTTGAAACCAGCTTGCAACAATCTTTCAGAGACTGTATCTTACAATATACAAAGTCTGGCTTGACAGATTGAACCCAAGTGCTACCACAGCACCTTACATTATGGCCCCTCTTCAGCATTGATTTACATTCCTCTCCACCTTTCTGCTCCTCCACATTGCTTATGTGCTCGTATTGACGTATCTAACGCAGTCTCTCTGACTGTCAGGAGACTTCCCCGGCTCGAGGCATGACCCAGCTGTTTGGATCCTCGTCGAACAGCTCTACAATGCCTTCCGAGAAACGGAACTTCTCCGGGCTGTCAAGCTCGAGCAAGCAGGCCAATGGCCCTGGTCACTTCCCGAAACTCAGGAATTTCTTCCGCATCAACAGCTTGGGAAGCAGCACGAGTCTCAATACTGACGGAACGGTTACGCCCAAATCCGAAAGCAAGAACAGGCAGTCTCGCTTCTTAGGTATGGGCCGGAACAGGTCAGCAACTGTGGCGAGTGAAGGGAACGCCCTGGAAGAACATATGTCGCCTACAGCCTATGCCAATCCGTACTTCGCACATCAAGGCCCTCCGGCTATACGACATCACAATGACAGCAGCGTACCTCCTTCCCCTCCGGATACCCCAAAGACCAAAGTTGAGGCAGTCAGCGGAGCAAACGACCAAGCTACAACTGCTGGCAAAGAAGAGTTGGCGAGAAAGCTGAGAAGGGTCGCGTCAGCGCCCAATGCTCAGGGACTCTTTCAGACCCCGAAAACCAACAACGAACGACCATCCACCGCAGATCTTGGCAAGGAGCCCTTGGTACAGATTCCTGGAGAGCCTACCTTGGGAATGGTTGACCACAAGGGAGGTCATCTTCTACCTATACCGAATTCCGATGGCAAGTTACCATCACCTGGACAGATCCGGCAGTCGATCGCTTTTAGAAGAACGTACAGCTCAAATTCAATCAAAGTCCGAAATGTGGAGGTCGGCCCAAGCAGTTTTGATAAGATCAAGCTGATTGGGAAAGGCGATGTTGGAAAGGTATATCTAGTCCGGGAGAAGAAGTCGAGCAGATTGTATGCTATGAAAGGTATCAGTTCAATCGCGCCCACCCATAGCACATGCTGACAAGAACAAGTCCTAAGCAAGAAAGAGATGATCAAGAGAAATAAGATCAAGCGTGCCTTGGCGGAGCAGGAGATTTTAGCCACCAGCAATCACCCCTTCATCGTGACCTTATATCATTCCTTCCAATCTGAGGATCATCTTTATCTATGTATGGAATACTGCAGTGGAGGGGAGTTTTTCCGAGGTGTGTGACGTTGATATCAAGGCTCGAAGACTGGCTGACAAAGTATAGCACTTCAAACGCGTCCTGGAAAGTGCATACCGGAAGACGATGCACGATTCTATGCAGGTGAAGTCACAGCAGCGCTTGAATATCTTCACCTGATGGGCTTTATCTATCGGGACCTAAAGCCAGAAAGTATGAATAGACCTCGATAGAGTGCGAGTCGGGAGCTGATTCCTACAGATATTCTTCTACATCAGTCTGGGCACATCATGTTATCAGACTTTGATTTATCAAAGCAGTCGGATCCTGGCGGAGCTCCAACCATGATCGTTGGACGCAACGGCGCTACACCCACTTCCTTACCTACGATCGATACCAAATCCTGTATAGCCAACTTCCGAACAAATTCATTCGTCGGAACTGAAGAATACATTGCACCAGAGGTTATCAAGGGCTGTGGTCATACCAGCGCGGTTGATTGGTGGACACTTGGTATATTGGTCTACGAAATGCTTTTCGGCACCACACCCTTCAAAGGCAAGAATCGAAATGCCACGTTTGCGAATATCCTCCGCGACGATGTTCCTTTCCCTGAGCACTCCGGTGCGCCACAAATATCGAAGTAAGCTGCTGCTTCGGGCGCATATTGGCTTTGGCTGACTTGTTCCCTAGCCTATGTAAATCACTGATTCGCAAACTTCTTATCAAAGATGAACTCCGTCGAATAGGATCCCGCGCCGGCGCATCAGACGTTAAGACCCATCCTTTCTTCCGCAGTACCCAATGGGCTCTTCTCCGTCACATGAAGCCTCCAATGATCCCTCACCAAGGTCGGGCAATCGACACAGTCAATTTCCGGAACGTGAAAGAATCACAATCCAGTGTCGACATGGGCGCAGGCGCACTTGGTGGAACAAACGTGCCAGCTCTGGGACTTAGTACCAAAGCTGTCACCGCAGTTAAAGGAGTTCCATTGGACTCTGGTCTGGCGACACCAGCTGGTGAGATTGCGGATCCGTTTGAGGAATTCAACAGTGTTACGTTGCATCATGATGGGGAAGATGCGGATGGGAGGTAGTTCAGGACATCGGGATTGGCGTCGGGTATAGCTAGCATCTCAAAAAGGGAAGGATGGGTGCGAGGCGTTGCGTAGTGTACGATTATGAGGTAGGCGATATCTCTGTGGTTTACATCGCCAGCGTTTGGAATGCATTTCTTATTTTCAGAACATCACTATCGTGTACAAAAGTGATCGGCGCTGCAAAATGTTGTCCAGGAACGATCAGGGCCATCTGCAATGGATGATTGGGTGCTTCGACAAGCAATCAATAACATTGATGGTCGCTTTGGAAGTTATGTTCGGTTCTTTCAGACCCCTCAACTTGCTCTTCCGGAAAGACTCTGTGATCGGCTACCTACATCTGTTTTCGCATGATGATATGTGCAGCTACAACACTGCGCGCTGCTTCTCTTCCGATTTGGCCAATCAACACATCCAACGGCCTCCTACCCCCCTTCCCCATGTTCAAGGCAAGATCATTTGCGTGTTCCATTTACCGTGAACAGTAATCTCGGATCTTTGTTGGTACTTTCATCCATAAAAAACGGTAATGAATCGCGGGAACGAAATAGGAGAAAAAGAAAAGGCATAAAGGCAAAAGGGGTCTCGAGATCACAGGATTCGACCGCCCGGCCCATTCGGGAAAAGCAAATTGTGGGATAGTCGAGATACTGTAGCTTTGAGGAGGTAGGGCACCACGACGGACATGGACACGAATCGTTATCAAAGAGCTTTTGTTATCACGTACAGTCGTCACGATATCAGCCTTGTTCACGTCCTTGCGGTGCGCGATGTTATCGAATTTTTGAAGCGAAGGATTGGTGTGACAATTATGACTTATAGCTATCTCATGGTTTTTTGGGAGTTGGTTGTGCTGATTTATATATTTTAGATTTCAGTCTTGACGGATTTCCTGTCATCATGCCAGTATTACTACTCACTACTTATCTTCTCCGCCGGAAAAAAAAGGTCAAAATATCCCAAACTGTAATTTTCGCCGGTCTTTCTCAGCTTTGGCGCAGTTTTTACGATCGACAGCTTCGATGGCTGTGGGATAACGTTGGCTTCATCAATGGCATCATTGTCATGGGCTACTATCACCAATGCTGTGTCAAAAACTCGAGAAGATGCTCAAAGAGTGTGAAGAAAGCCACTGAGAAGAAGGAAAGTAAAGTTGCGCTAGAGGGATAAGGACCAAGTGGACTTTTGATGGGAAATTTGAGTACGGACATCATCCGATTTGTTTCTCTGGGTCTACTGTGATGAATATAGCATTTCTGCATTGGATTATGGATTGAAGGCCTTTGAAGGGGGATAGGCTGGGGTGGTTCTAATAGAGCACATGGGAAAAGGGTTGGGAAGTAAAGGACGATATCATGGTCTCAACACTAGGTGTCTAATGGCTCTTAAAGACTTCGAATTTTGTTCGTGACTGTCACGTGGATACTACTTTACTCTGCCGAACTAATGTGGTTCGAAGCTCGTCGACTAGGTACATTGCATGGCTTTGCGTGGCGCTTTTGACGGCAAGCAAAACCAGATTCAAACCGTTCAACCTTATTTCAGACCGGAGTAACACCGTTCACCCTTAGCTAAACCGTTGAATGGCGGCTGCATGAAGGCATCAAAATCCCAGTATGTATGCTTTATGCAACAGCGGTAGAGAGCAACTTCGTCTTCGGACGTATAGCAATCCGTTTGAAAACCCTAACGTTGCGTATCGGTCTCGCTTCCGCATAATGAGCCACTGTCCTCACCAGATCCCGCATATCACCGGTAATCACAGTCCTCGAAATCATATTGAGGATCTCGATCGCATCCCCCACGCGAAACTCGGCCCCGGGCTCGTGGGCAGAATTGAAGAAGGCGATCTCGACGTCCTCGCGTGAGAGATCTGTCGGTGAAGTCTGGTCTGTTACCATGACGACTGTCCGGGCGGGCATCTTCGCGAGATCACGGACTCGACTTAGCCATTTGATGTATTCGGTGCAGATGGCCAACAAGGCCCATTTCTGACGGTAGATGAGCTCCGCGGAAGCGTAGGAGTGGATGTTCAAAACCCATTCTGGCGATTTCTCGGATCGGAAATTGAATGGAGCGGGTGGCCATGGTTGATGGGTTGATTGGAGCGTAGCATTCGCGGAGACTGAACTTGTGAGTGCTTGCTCATTGAGCGCATGATTTTGTTCCCCGATCGAAGATGTATTGATCTTTGTGAACTCGAGAAATGCAGAGCTGGAGAATGGTACCGCCGCAACGTGAAATGTGAACAGAAAATGAAATATACCAATGATAGTAACGCTAGATGAACAATGCATTTTGATAGTTTTTGGAGATGATGTTAGTGCAGATGTGAGTGAGATGCGAGGCAACTGGCCATTAACATCTTGCTAGTCATCTCAAATAAGGAGAAACAACGTACTTTAAATTGCAGTATTTGAGGTAGTCCGTTGACGTGCACTTTCACATCCATCATCCGAGGCATCCGGTTGTGGTTCTGCATGAAGATGGCGCCTACTGTCTACAGTGCTTAGTCGGAAGACGCAAAATAGGGCCGATTCCGTAAAAGCGATCCTTTTGAGATCCTAATCTCGTACAACTGCATAGACAAGAATACGAGAGCTGAAAAAGGTAAGTTTAGTCTCAAGCGCCGACTTTTGGATACCTTAAAATCTCCGAGCTTGCCAAATCGCGATCAGTGGATTACGAATGGGGATCTTGGAGGGGATTTCTCCGCTCAAACCGACCTCAATTCACAGCAGCGAGTCCTGCCCGCTCTTACAGTATAAGCGCACTTGCATGAGCGATCACTTTGCAAACCTTTGACAATAAGTGGCCTGTGGAGTCGCGATCTGTAAATGGCGCATGCTCAGCTGGGTCCTTGCAATGGCCCAACGAACCGTTACTGCGAGCTGTGATTGCATGCATGTTCCGACCGGACGAGACAATCTTAGGGCCGTTTGAGATTGATGAATCTGAATCGGATGTATTTCCGATGCATGACTTCATCGCCGGATTACCAAATCTGAGATGCAAACGGGTGAAAATCCTAGTACATTGAAGATTAGCCAATATTCGACTTCAGGATTTGAGACGCCAAATCTGTGGCTACACATGCGACTGCTATTAATGACTCTCTGCTTGCGCAATCCCAAAGTCTTCCCAATCTAAATCCAGAATCAGCCGCTTTCTTAGAAAAAGTTCTTTCTCTTTCGAAATCTTCGAACTCCTACGTCCGGACTTCATTCATCTTATCACATTTCCTAGAGTTGTACACAAATCGCACCGCTCTTGTAGGATGTAATTTTACAGTCGAAGCAGCGTAGCTTTGCATAGATCGAATGCCCCAGTAAGAATGTTTCAGCGCTATTCTTGAATTTAGCAGCAGCATTGTCAGCATAAGGCACGAACAATCGCCAACGAGAGTCATGCAGCGATCCATCTCGACCGACCGTCAACTCACGGACTGCCCCTCTCTCACTTGACGTTCTTTTTCATTTATCGGCCTTTTGTTTGTCTCGACTCATCCGTCACCTGAGAGACGTGGGTTGACTGGTCGGCGAGGGAGGCATGAGAGTGTTCTGGCAAGTCTTCGACGATGCACGGTAGCTAGAGCATTGTAAATTGAATAACTTCGGGGTGAATTGCAAGAGATGTCGCACAAATACAACACCAACCACGGGGATATTTTCTGAGAGGTGCATACATCGTCGCACACCTCCACCAGTCACCATCACCTGCAAATGCTAGGGTAGAAGCATGTATCACGATGCTTTGCTTGTGGGAATCGAGTTAGCAGAAGATCTGCATGCTCTTTTCATCGTGACAGACTCCATAACCTCAGGCTCTTTCCTTCGTCCAAACTCGCTATCAACCGTCCATAGCAATATCCTCTTGCTTCAACCCTTTCGCTCCAGATATCCATAGAACATTGTTACATCTGCACACGAGCAAGGATTAGCCATTAGTACTTGTACGTTGAACAATCTCGGTGGTATGGGCCATATCCACAGGAACTTGAATATGGCTAACCTTATCAAAACCTGCCCCAAAGCACCCGTGCTTTTCCCATCAATGAATTCCTCCGTATTCGAGAGTTGAATGTTCATGTATGAATCCACACTTATAAGTGTGCCTTTGTATTCTGTTTGCCCCCACTTCAGCCGTATTATGACATCCTCGTTCACGCTGTCGTCCGTGATTAGCCAGGCTTCGTGGATGCAGGTGAAGGGAATATTTACAGGGACTGTAGCATTGGTCGCGGGTTTAGCGGTACGAACTATAGGACCTGTCAGCTTTCATAGCCTCCGGAGAGCCATTGATTGATACTGACGCTCATTGTAGGTTTCTCTAAGTAAGTGGCTGCTTGAAAGAGCTGTATAATTTCGATTTAATCTTCTTATTGGCCCTCGAAATGTGACGGAGAAAGGTTGATCCGAGACCTCGGCTAGCGGGCAAACGCGCGCTTGACAGGGCACAATATTCGTGCCTAATTGGAGAGCTGAAGTATTTGTTCGCCAAAGTCATGGCTTGACATGAACGATTAAATTTTTATTTACTTGTCGCGGGAGTGCGGCATTGAGCGTCTGTCTTTCTGTTCCCCATCATGGCTAACCAAACGCCTGCTGTTGTCATGGACAAGTAAGACTCTTACCACTCTCGAGTCCTCACTTAGCTAACGGCGCAACAGCGGAACAGGGTTCTCTAAGCTTGGTATGGTCTATTGGGTTGCTGCGTCTGACGAGTGCTAAATAACCACAGGTTTTGCTGGCAATGACTCTCCTTCCTTCGTCTTCCCTACAGCGATAGCCACGAAAGGTGGGGTTGGGGGCTCGGGGGGATCGGGTTCTGGGCGGCCAGCAGTCGCAAATAAACCATCATTCCTCACAGGAGGTACTGGGGGAAGCAATTTATCGGCGAAGAGAGGAACGGAAGATTTGGACTTCTTCATAGGGGATGAGGCGATTACAGCGTCAAGTGGACCGGGTATGGTGGGGCATCCACGCTGCTGCGCAGGACTGCTTTCTAATGCGGATCAGGCTATGGCATACACTATCCTGTACGGCATGGTCAAGTTGAGAATTGGGTGAGTCTAAAGGGGCCGCCAGAGATAGAGTAGGACTAACATCCGCACAGGACCATATGGAACGCTTCTGGTCAAATTCAATATTCAAATACCTCCGCGTTGAACCAGAAGACCACTACTTTCTCCTCACAGAGCCAGTATGTACATTGGAATATTGTTCCCCTCTTGTATTCGCTGACAACCGTATCAGCCCTTGAACCCTCCTGAGAATCGTGAAAACACCGCTGAGATCATGTTTGAATCTTTCAACTGCGCAGGCCTTTACATCGCCGTACAAGCAGTCCTTGCCCTCGCCGCCTCATGGACATCCTCAAAAGTCTCGGATCGTTCGCTTACGGGCACAGTCATTGATTCTGGCGATGGTGTCACCCATGTCATCCCTGTGGCAGAAGGCTATGTGATTGGCAGCAGTATCAAGAGCATACCAATTGCAGGCCGAGACATCACATACTTTGTACAATCACTCCTACGAGATCGTGGAGAACCAGACAGCAGTCTCAAGACCGCTGAGAGGGTGAAGGAAGAGTATTGTTACGTATGTCCGGACATGGTCAAAGAGTTCGCCAAATTCGACAAAGAGCCCAATCGATTCCAGAAACACACTATCACTCAGCCTAACGGGAGAACGACAACCGTGGACGTAGGTTATGAGCGCTTCCTCGCCCCAGAGATATTCTTCAATCCCGAAATATGGTCCTCCGACTTCCTCACCCCGTTACCTACCGTTGTTGATGGCGTCATCCAATCATCGCCCATCGACGTCCGAAGAGGATTGTATAAAAATATTGTACTTTCAGGCGGCTCGACGCTATATCGCGACTTTGGACGGCGGTTGCAGCGAGATATCAAACATCTCGTCGACGATCGCATCCGAGCATCAGAAGCAAGGAGTGGAGGGGCAAGGAGCGGAGGGTTGGAGGTACAAGTCATCAGTCATAAACGACAAAAACATGGACCGTGGTTTGGGGGCAGCTTACTAGGGCAGACACCCGAGTTCCGAAGCTATTGCCATACGAAGGCGGAGTACGATGAGATGGGTCCTAGTAAGTGGTCACTATCCCACTTCTTGATTGTTGATCACGCTCTGTCTCTCTGCAGCAGCAAGTCCAGGATGGCAATAGCTGTGCTCGTGCTTTTGCTAATTTGGTCCAGGCATTGTGCGCAGATTCGCATTGCTAGGGGGGCCCGGCAGTACGTGAGCTAGATAGAAATATCGCTGCATGTATGAGATACGATCCCTCATGAAGGTGCCAAATGATCGCCTCTTCGTTTTTGCAGAAGTATGATGTGAGAGCATTCTTTACCCGATCTGTCAAAGCCCACGTTATTCGTACCTGCATCCAGTCAATAGGTGCCACCCTCGAGTTGCCATGAACAAGCTTCTACCGGATGAGTATATAGCCGACTCTGCATGCATTCAGCTGAGATGTCCTTCGTACCTACATTGATCGGTGTACAGGATCAAAGGAATGAATGACGACGAAGCGGTGAGCCAATCAAAGAGGGCTTCACGATCCCCAGATCTTGTGCCGTGGCTGCAGCAGCGGAAGCAGTGCGAAGTCCCGAGCAGTAATTCTGCGTGTCTGTCACTGGTCGAATCAGAGTTCAACGCTTGAGCAGGCCGAGAGACTTGGTGTCAAGGCTTGGCTCGCTCTTTCCCGGCCGTCTGGTAACTGGTTTGCCTTCTTCAGGGTTCAAGCCACCCCTTTTGGCGACTGCGAAAAACCACGAGTTCTAGAACACCCGTGCTTTTTCCGATAACAATGTTGATGCGGGATGAGGACACCACTTGCTGACATCAGATGCTCACCGATTGTCTTCTGCCTGCGGGGCTGCTTACCTCGGAAGAGTGGGAGCTGGATTAGTCACTCGACGTTTGGGGAGGGAAGAGGAGCGACAGGCCCACCACACCACCTTCGCTCGTAGCTCACGAAAAGAACGGACCGTGGGGACGGAATCCTTTCCAAGCTTCTTCTCTTGCAGCGATCACCAACGGCCACGAGGTAACGAGGATTCGACCTTGTCACAAAAGCCCCGATAGCGTGTGGCGAACCTGGTCTGCTATGTTTCAGTTTGACTAACTGATAGCTTGAAGTCCGTCGCTGCTGCTGGACGTTGGGACGGAATAATAGGGGGCACCACTGGGGGAGCAAGGGTGCTCCCTCTGCCCGGGACGTTTTCGGGGGCATACATATCAGGGGGATGGATGTAGAAGGAGTTTTGCTGCAATCGTCGTCTCCCTGAATTGATCATGCTCGAGTGATTCTGATTTGCAAAAGGCCCGACAGACTCTTTGAATTAATGAATTATCCTATTGTACAATGAATGATAAAGTGAAGCTGGCTTATTACTAACGTATCCCCTCCGAAAACTAGGTATCAAGTCCCGAAAGGGGTGCTAGAACTTGATCTCGCTTAAAGCTGCCCCTGTCACAACATTCGCCGGCCGATCCCTCTCTGCAAGCCATCTTCGCCCAGAAACACCCTCGCGGGTGTCTCCATCAAGTCCTCATTGCCCTCGAGTCTGCATAGCTCAAATCGCACAATCCACGAGCTTTGTTCGTCAAAACAAACCAGTACGGTCTCTCCCCAGCTCAGGACGAAAACTATCGCTTCATCACGGGAGTTACGAGCCCGCCCACCCACTTTGATGATCACTACTATCAACATATCAACCAATGTCTGTTGGCGCAACGGATGATGTTGGATAAGCCTTGAGAGCAACCCAGAAGGAGGTCAAGTGGCACAAGAGCGACCTTCTGGTCGCCCGCAATATCCGCCATGGGGGAAATGGCGACTTCCTCTCCGCCTGCCTCGCCTTCAAACACACCGCAGCGGCCTCTCAGCGCAATGTATGGCACGCAGAGGAGCTTGAGCCGACTAAGTATCAGTATCAAGCAAGATGACAGCCGAGTATCAGATGACGACACGAAGACCTCGGTCAAAGTCGGTATGCACAAAGCCTGAGTAGGACGTCATGCTTATCCTCGAGACTGATGATTTTACTTAGCCGTGCGAGTACGACCACCTCTTAAGCCGTCAGATCCGGGTTATGAATTGATACCTCAGCGATTCCAACGATCCTTACTTCAAGCTATTTCTCCCACAAGCCTCGCGATTGACTCTCCGCATGGGCGAAAGCTGTTCGTCTTCGATAGGGTTTTTGGCGAAGGTGTCAATCAAGCAGGAATCTGGGACTATGTCAGTGAGAGTGTGGAGGCTTTCGTTCAAGGTTACAACGTGTCCGTGCTAGCTTATGGGCAATCCGGGTCTGGCAAGTCCTATACAATGGGCACCTCAGGTCCGGCGGAGCAGAGCGACCCTCGGATAATGGGTAGGTCAAATGCACTAAAAGCTGGTTTCTTGCGTACAAGACTGGCTTAATATGGTTATCGGTCGAGTTAACGTGTGAAATTCTCAGGCGTTATCCCTCGAGCTGCAGGCGTCCTATTCCAAAAGCTGCACGGCCCTCCAGCGCTCAGACGATCTGGTTCTTCTGGCCTTCGAGCACCAACCCGCTATTCCATGACTTCTCCCCACGCTTCTTCCCAGAACGTGATGACTATGGCTAAGCTAGCGACCGACAGGAATTGGCAGATGAAAGCCACCTACGTTGAGGTACGTCTGGCTTATTCAGTGCACCATCACTTCTAATATGCCTTACAGATCTACAACGAGCAACTCCGGGATCTCTTAGTACCCGAATCTGTTCCTCAAAACGAAAGAGCCCAAGTAGCAATTCGGGAAGACACAAAGGGCCGGATACTTTTGACCGGACTACATCAAATCAGTATCAACTCTGTTGAAGACCTCATGGGCGCTCTAAACTTTGGGTCGTCAATCCGCCAGACGGATGCTACAGCAATCAATGCAAAATCCTCCCGTTCTCACGCAGTCTTCAGCATCAGTCTCACTCAGCGCAAAACAAATCAGCCGTCGAAACTAGAGAAGAGGATGTCGGTCCCCTTAGAGGCAATGAACGGATCTGAAAGCTGGATTACTGTAGACAGCAAGCTACACTTTGTTGATCTGGCTGGAAGCGAGCGACTGAAGAATACACAAGCATCCGGCGATCGAGCAAGAGAAGGCATTTCCATTAACGCCGGCCTTGCTAGTTTAGGAAAAGTTATATCGCAGCTTTCTTCGCGCCAAGCTGGATCCCATGTCTCCTATCGAGACTCCAAGCTCACCCGACTACTGCAGGATTCTTTGGGCGGTAATGCAATAACATACATGATAGCCTGTGTAACGCCGGCAGAATTCCACCTTAGCGAGACCCTTAATACCGTTCAATATGCGCAACGAGCGCGAGCCATCCAGAGTAAGCCGGAGATCCAACAGGTCTCCGATGACAGTGATAAGCAAGCAGTCATTGATCGCCTGCGCGCCGAAGTTTCATTTCTGCGTGACCAAATCAGTAGCTCCGAACGCGGCGATAGGCGAGGCGATGCTTCTCTGGAGAAGCTTGATAGACAAAATGATCGTGAGATCGAGCTTCAAAACCATCTTCTCGACGTCCAGGAAAACTACACTGCTCTCAGTCAGCGTCACGCCAAATTGATATCGGAAATTACAAAAGCGAGGGATGATGAATCTCATGCTACACCAACCTTGACAGAGGCCATTGGCAACTCGGCAGTCGAAAGGTTGAAGCGATCAAACTCTTTTGCGGAGGCTGTGGAGCAAGTGGTTCTAGAGTATGAAAAGACTATCCAAAGCCTAGAGTCGACGCTATCCAAGACTAGATCGTCCCTAGCCACAACAGAGAGCAGCCTTCTCGAACGCGAAAGCAAATGTGCTTATGTAGAGACAGTCAATCAGCAACTCCAAGCTCGGGTCCAGAAAATGATTGATCGTGAGGCCAGCACAGAAACATACTTGCACGATTTAGAGTCAAAACTTGACGGCCAAACTTCTGGAGAGGAAAAGTCCTCGGCAGTGGTGACAGAGCTTCGAAAAGAAATTGCAAGAATTCGAGAAAATGAGGCTAGCTGCGAGGAGTATATATCAACGCTAGAGGAGCGGTTAGCCGAGACTGATCAGGATATGGAGCTCATGCAACGTGAAGTTGATCGATTGGAGCACGTTGTGGAACGTCAACGTAGCATCGGAAAGCTTGATAGTCTACTCCACGAATTTGATCATATCCAGAGCAACGGGCGTCTGAAGGATGACACTCATGTTGGCACGCACCTCACCAATGGCCTTTCCAAAGCAGTCAATGCTCATGATAATCGGCGTTCTACTCTACAGGATGCGGTTGGTACAGCCATCCCTGAATCGGACGACGACGATCTTGAAGATGGACCTACCATTAACCCAAGAAAACGTGGATTCGGTCATCTAGAAGAATCTTTTGAAGAACACGACCAGCCCGAACCTAATGGCATGGGCAAAGGCCATAACGAGGTTGAAAGGCCGCGTTCAAGTCGTGATAAATCTAAGCCTGCTGCGGACCCCAAATTAGAACGCGTAACTCATGAGCTTTTCGAGCTGCGAGCGCAGCACGAGTCGACTTTGACTGAGTTCGACATGATGTCTGCTAAATACGAAGAGGCTCTGCGAACACTAGCCGAACTTCAAGATGCAGCGGACGAGGCTCGGCATCCGGCGCCTCAACCAGTCATTGGTTCACCTGCTTATTCTCGGCCAGCGTCTTTTTTAGGGGACGCGAGGGTGAACGAGCTAAAACACGCTGGACAACCACCATCCTCGCGCTCGCTATCATCGGAGTTGTCCTTGGCTGCGGAGTCCAATACTTCACCCGATCAATCTCCAGAGGTGTCGCCTATCAAGAGGAGCCCACCATCTGGAGCGTTCAGCCGAACCTCACCAGCTGAACGTGAACTTCGACAGGAAATACGATATCTTAGAAGAGTACACGACGAAAAGGATGACGCTATGAAGACCTTGTCAGACCGCTACACTGCATTGCAAACTTCACAAGCAGAGATTCTCGAATTCGTTGAGGAGCTGAAGGCGGAGATATATAAAGCAAAGATGAGAGGTCCGAATTCGCCGACTAAGACTGCAGTGAGGAGGAAAGGCAGTCAGAACATCCTGATGCTTGATCGCGCTCACCGATCACTTGCTTCGCTCAGAAATATAGCTTCAGAGAACCTTGAGGATAAGCCCGAGACGATGCAGAATTTCGAGCTTAACTTGAACACGACTATGCAGGAGCTACACGAACGAGCAGAGCGCGTCCAAGTGCTGGAGGGCGAGCTTGCCAAAATAAAGAAAGAGATGGACGCAAAGACAACAATGATCTCTGGTTTGACGAGGGAGCGGTCTTCTTTGAAATCGTCTTCACCCATTGACATATCGGTTGTATCATCTATTCACGAGCAGTTGATGCAAAATGAGGGACAGGTAAAGTCGCTTCAGGAAAACCACGCGGCTCGAGAGCAGGAACTGCTAAGTGAGATTGAGTCGTTGAAGAAGTCACTGGACGTGAAGATTCAGACTAGTAAGACGGCAATGCCAGGCTTCTTTCCAGAAACGCCAGCAGTTCTTGAAAGTGCCCAATCAAGTGCAAAACAACTAGGTGAGACGACCGTCTCAGTCGATGTTTCCAAGCTCCAAGACGAGGTTGTAGAGTGGCAAGGCAAGCACCAAGCCGTTTTAGCTTCTATGCAGGCCTCCGAGCAGAAGTTCTTGACCACAATCAAGGAACTGGAGACGTCTATGGAGTCTATCGGCAACTCGCAGGACCGGGAAAGCAACGAGCGGGCTGCCGCCCACTTCGCGAATGAGAGAGATCAGCATGCGCGAGTAGTAGCATCACTGCACAAGGATTTGGATGAGCATAAGGCGATGGTAGGATCGCACCGAGATAAGATTGCCGAGTTGGAGAGGTCGCACGTCTCTGCACGTGAACAATTTGAAGAAAATGCGCGCTACAAAGCATTAATTGAAGCTCAGCTTGCTGGACACCAAGACCAAATTGCCTTGCTTGAGCGGAAAATTTGGGAGCATCAATCCGATGTTGAGTTTCACAAGCACGGTCTCAAGTCATTGCATGACTCCCATGCCAAGGAACTTGAAACAGTTCGCTCTGATCTTCAATCCCGTATTAGCAAAGAGAAGGATGCCCGTGCTGCGGATATGGCTCGGGCACATCAGCAGCAACTCGATGATCAGAGATCGGAGTTTGAAGAGTCGATGCGTACTACCAATGGGCAGCTCATCGAATCAGTGGAAGCGCGTGACAAGATGAAGAACGACTTACAAGCCCTCGGACAGGAGCACCACAACCTGTCGGACCGTTTGATGCGACTGGAGGAAGAATCGCGAAGCCGAAGTGAAGAGCTCGACAAGGCTACTCAGAGGAACCGCGAGCTTTCATCCGCCCTTACCGAAGCAACAGCCGCTTTTGAAGAGTATAAGATGTTGGCCGATCGGAAGAGTGTGGAGCTTGAAAAGGTTCTCTCTGAAAAGGAGAAAGCAGTTCAGCTAGTTGATGAGCTGGAGGATCAATTGACTACCACTTATGACCAGCACAGGGCTACATCAAGCCGCTTGTCAGTGCTCAGTAACGGCCGTGACCAACAATTACTCGAGGCCAACTCAGCACGTGCGAAGCTGGAAGAGGAAGTTGAGCTCTACCGCAGCAAGCTGAACAATGCAGAGGTAAGTCCCTTACCAAGCCACTCTATTCCCCTCGCGCTAACTCATACCCAGCTCGAACGATCCAACTCCCAGGACTCACACGCGCGGAAATCGAATTCAATCATCTCGCTGCCGTCTCCACCTCCCGCTATACCCCTCCCCCCAATCCCAACCCTAGCCTCCGCCAGCAACGTCTCCCTCCCCAACGGTATCGCATCTCCGGTCCCCGACTTCTACCACTCCACGCAACAATTCGAAGAGCAAGAACGGCACATCAAGACCATCGAGAAGCACCTCTTCGCGGAAAAGCAACTGACCGCCACCCTGGAAGAAGCCCTCGTAGATCTCGAATCGCAGGGCAACAAGATCAAAATCGACATGGAAGGCTGGAAGAAGAAAGCCTGGGCCTACGAGGACGAACTGGGGCAGCTGAAGCGCGAGCGGGGCCGGATGAGGGATAGCGTGCAAGCGGTTGAGGAAGAGAGGGAGGCGCGGAAAGAGGCGGAACGGGCGAGGGAGAGGTTGGAGGAGCGGATGAGAGGGATGGAGGGGAAGAGGAAGAAGAAGGGTGGGGGTTCAATTGTTTCTGAGATACTGGCCAATTATCCAATTGACCTATCTAACCCGAAAACCGAGAGGACCGACACGAAAACACGAATTCCAAGAAGGCGAGTCATACGCTGGCGAAGGCGGATAGGCTGATGACGGATGGGAATGGGAAGAGAGAGAGGCACATACGGTCATTTTTTCTTGTCGATAGCATTCCTTTTCCCTCCTTTGCACATAATGCTTTTCCGACAGCGGTTTGCATTGCGGAGCTTGCTTTTCACTCAGCGGGGTTGCGAGCTGGGCTTTGAGATTAGATACGATACCCCCCTTTTTGTTGCTGTTCACTCTTTCTTGCAAGGGGTTTACTTAGCAAGCGTGAAAGGGAAGAGATTTTACCTACTTAGCAATTGAAAGAGGGTGAAGTGGAATATATTCATCCCGACTTTCCTTTCTTTCTTTCTTTCTTTCTTTTTTTTTTTGGGAGAGAGAAATTGGGGAGGAGGGTTTGACGACGTTGCTACTTACTCTAGTATCAACTCCCACACCGTGCTAGTTCCAACAAAAGCCCAACTTCCCCAATCTCCATCCATCCCTCCACACAAAGAAACAGCCATCCAAAATTCCCTCGCCTCTTCCTACCTGTGGACAATATCTATTCCGTAACCTAACCTCTCTCTCTTCTCCTTCCCTCCCTTCCGTTCTCCAGCCCCTTTAAAGTCCCCATTCGTTCGCGCTCTTGATGCTTGCTTACTGCCAATCCTAAACCCAATCCCAATCCCTGATAGATACCAACACCCCCGAACCCCCCTCTTCCCCGCGACAGAACAGACACCTCTCAACCCGAACGAAGATGGAATAGAACTCACCTCCCCCAACGACGCGAGCATGAAACGGCATAAGAGCAATCCCCCCCCCAACCATCCCCCTACAAAAAACCACGGCGTTCCTTGATAGCAAAAAGGCGAAAAGCGCACCACGAGATCGGATGAGATTGCCATTCTCTCGATATCACGTTTTCCGGTGTTATAATCTCAAAAGTTAAAAGAGTGGGTGTGGAGCGAGATGAGATGTGAAATGGGAGGTGAGGATTTTTGGTGTGGGATTGGGGAAAGGTGGGGGGGGATCATTCAAGTGAGGCCCAACAGCAGCCCATGGGCATGGGAATGGGAATGGGAATGGGAATACCTCGATATATTTCCCTTCTTCTTTTTCACTTTCATTAAATTTATCCCGACTCGAAGAATGTGGCAAATCGAGCTCATAACCAGAAAGAGAAGGAAACCCGAGGGAAAAAAGGGAGGGAAAAAAGAGAAAAACTCCACCGCCCTTTTCGGCATCTAGGCTAGGTTAATTGATTTGAGAATCTAAAGTTTCTTTTGAAGGGTCCGAGAAGAATAGGGATAGAGGGATAGAGGCAGGCTACGTCAAGGATGCGCTTCAATATCAGAGATTTCCGTTCAGAGGCCGAAGGTGTCAGGTCATTGAGGATTTGCATCAGGGGTATACTATCAAGCGCAACTGGCCCTCCTTCCATTATGTCCGGATAATCTCTACACCCCCATACTTGCTTCCTCTCGCCTAGATAGCCCACCGAGTCGAGATATCATCAGATTAGATCAAGCACAAGCAGCACCAGTCTCGGTCTCAGACGCCGTCAAGCCCTTCCGTATAGCGAGCACATTATCCACGATCACAGCGTCAATGCCCTCATTAACTTGAAGCTATACCATCATCAGCTCTCTAGCACCCGCAAATCTGGTTTCTACATACCTTCACCTTCTCCGGGTCATTGTTCAGCGATCCATAGCTCACACACACAAGCCCACTTTCCTTGACCACCTTCACCAGTCGCGGGCTAATAACCAACGGCTCGGCCGCAGTCACCACTCCCAGCAAATTCCACCTGCTGGCGAACCTGATCGCTTCCTGCAGGCTGGATGCGCGGATATCGCCCACGGGGCTGGTGCCCGCATCTGTCAGGAAGAAGATGGGGATGGATGGCTGTTTGAAGGAGAGCAGGAGACAGATATCGGGATGGAAGCTTGAGAAGATGATGTTGCGGGTTTTGCCGTGGTCGTAGACTTTCGTGAGGACGGTGTCGACGAAGGAATTCAGCTCCACGGCATAAGTGTCCATTTCTTGCTCCTCTGATTCGTGGAGCATGGGATACTCTAGTCCATCGTCAGCGAAGATTAGACGGTATTAAATCAGGGAGGAAAGACTAACTCATTTCGATGTTGAAGCCTATCTGCTCAGGCAGCTTCTTGAACATCTCTTCTAGGGTGGTGAATTGCTCTTGGATAAAATCCCCACGGCTGTTCCCCTTGAAACCCTTCTGCTTGTAATCACGCGTGTGCTTCATCTTCTCGCTCATATCTGTGCGTCCATCTTTGAGAGTGGTTCCTTCGGACATGGATCTGTTACGCCGCGGGTCGCTGGTTTTGCTCGTCTGCGCTCTACCATTCGCGACTGGAGAAGATGGTCGTGAAGGACGAGGTGTTCGGCTATCGTTTACGTGCAGGAACTTCATCCCAGGTCAGCTTCTCCAGTGATACATATTTGGGGATGCCTGACCTGTTCCAGGGTGAGGGTGTGGACAGGTGCATCGATGCCGGTTTCGCTGACCAGAAAATCATGATAGATTACTGGCACATGATCCTTCGTCAATTGAACGTCTACTTGTGTTAGTTCAGGTCCTTCAAAGCAAGTAGTATCCTGAGCATACCAAACTACTTCAACGTTAGCTTAAGTTGCCACCCATGGTTGGAAAGCCCACAAACCTCAACATACTGAGCACCAAGACTAGCAGCCGCAATGAAAGACTACATAGATTAGTAAATGACGCTACTATATGCTTCAGTAACTTTACCTGAATTGTATTCTCGCCAAGCTGTAGTGACCGTCGGGTAGCGGTGTTCTTGCCCAAACCTTCGTGATGATTAGGATTACCCAAAGGATAGACCACATGGCATATTACCTCTATGCCCAATCACCATTGTTGACGCCATGCTCTTCCAGTACGTTTGATCTTCGCTGATACTCATATTCGAGTGACTAAATGGAGTAATGATCAGGAAATTGAAATGAACAGAGCCAATGACTTCTAACGTGCTGGCAGCCACTATCGGAACTTCTAGATCCCCTTGTAAACTAATACGTTTACATCCAATATCCGGTTTGATGCTAGATAAAGGGCAACTCCACGGCCTATTCTCTGCTCATTCGAGCCAGCGTATGTAGGCACTATGTCAAATATAAGTCTCACTTTCGCCACGTCCAAAGTGGTGAAGACGATCGGTTCCGTATTGACATTGTCTTGGACGGGTAGATCTGTGATGGAAGATTCACCGGTCGCTTCTGTAGCTGAAACAACCAAAGAAAGTGCCGTATCCAGTTGCGTTGAATGGGCATCTGCAAAGGGGATACGATCAAGCTTTACTGCTTGGGTGGATTTCCGCATGTCCATTGTCCCCAAGCTGACCAAAACCATAGACTCCTTCTTGAGGTACCGATGTCCAAATGTCTTGATAGCTTCGGTAGTCTTGGGACTACCATTACCGTTAGATATGCCATTCGACTTTTTTTCGAAGAACGTCATAGCGGAGGGTGTCGTGGATAGGGAGGCAGGGGCAGAAGAATCCGAGTCGGAGTTCAAAGGCAACACTGTCACCTCTGCCAGGACTTTAGCAATATCCATATGGCCTCTTAGAGCAGCATGCTCTTTTGCGGTCCAGCCTGACGCATCAAGTCGCTCAAGATTGGCTACTGCAGAGATGAGGAGCTCGACGATCCCAAGTTGGTCCTCGACACAGGCAGTGAAAAGAGGGGTCCATCCAAAGGAATTTTCCGTCAATTCCGTGTTCGCTTTCTGACTATCAGAACCATTAAGCAGCGCTCTTGCACATTCGACATGGCCAAAGCGGGCAGCAACATGGAGAGCTGTCTCTCCTTGGTCATCCTGATAGTCCAAATCAACACCTGCGGCCACAAGTAGCTTGACGATTGTTACGAAATCCTCCTTAGCAGCCAAAGCTAGAACCTCGCTAGATTTGGACCTATGCTTATGGATACCGGCTTTACGGTCATGTAAGCCTTTCCAAGTTTCAGCACCAAGAAGTACTTCCGTGGTACGTGGATGACCTCCCACGACGCTAAGATGCAGTGGAGCATACCCGTCGACATCCTGCCAGAATGGGGCGTCAATGCCCTCTTCGACTTCGAATTGACCCCAAGCCTGCATGCGAGCTATGAGGATGTGGCAGATGATGACGAAACCATACTGAGCAGCGTAATGCAACGGCATGCGCCCGTAGATGTCCCTTGCTTGAAGCGCATCACGCTGCTTCGGGTGGAGCTTGTCTAGGAGATATTGTACAAGTACAACCGACCTGTCACCTCTGCCAAAGCTGGTGACACCGTCCACCTCTTTCGTGTTAGACGCATGCGGAGCTAATGTTGGCGCAGCTGCAGGCGTGATGTAGTTCGTCATACCAAGCGCATCGTTTCGAGTCGTTTCCTCAGGATCATCATCTGCACTGGGTGCTTTGGATCTTCCAATAGATATAATCAGACGATGAATGCAATTGCGTTTATTGATATCGTTCTCTTCATGCAGTGTTTCCGTATGGTCTAGCAATTCGTCAATACATTGCTTTGCCCTGCAGGAGATAGCACGCTGTAGCAGATTCAGGCACAGCGATGTATATGATGTTTCTACCTGACCCTCCGGGCTAGATTTCACCACCTTCAGCAGCTTTCGAAGGCTTGTCACGTCGTCATTGCGAAGAGCTCGATCGGCTTGATCAGCAGAACCTACGGAGAGATTTATGCTCGTCTTTGAAGCAGTCCGTCGGAGCGAATGCAGGGAACCGCTTGAGCTTCGGTCGTCAGAGAACTTTATATCCACAAGGGATGACAGCCAGTCGTTGACAGCGGCCATTGTTACTTGCAGCGAGATGTTGGTGGCGAATTCCTTTGGATCGACCTTGGATTCAAGGTAGCGTCGCTGTGTCGATGCATTGGCCACCTTCTTGTCAAGCTTCTTTGTAATCTTGATGAAGCCTCTGCGGTTCACTTCACCATACCACTTCAAATTTCTTAATTGGCCGCGTAGTTCAAGCAAGGCACCCATGAGATCTTCGACCTCATCTTGATCCAGCCCGTTGGTGCTGTTATTCGGCTTGCCATATCTATCCTGTAATAGCTTCAGTCGTCGAGCTGCATCACTATACTTCTTGTTGTAGAAGCCATCGACATCCTCAAGGTTTCGGTCGAGGGAGTAGAAGAATTCTTCAACGGTGTCAGCAGGGCTAAAGTCCCTTGACGATTCGACTTACCTGCAGTATCGGCGATTTCCCCGTGTCTGACCGTTTCCGCCGCGGACTTGATCAGCTTCTTAAGAGCTTTGTATTTGATGTATTGGGGGCCCACTCGGGCACTTGATTGCGCGGAAGGTTGCGTCCGAACTTCATACTGGAAGGAGTGGCAGGCTTGAGCTCTGCTCAAAGTGTCAACGAGATTCGTCCATCTGTGCCTACTTTTGGCACAGAGCAGGCAGGCTGCTAAGGTCCATGACAGCAAGAATGGAGACAAGGCATGGTGACTATACGGTGCGCCATTGAAATAAGCTCAACAGGTGTTGTTGCAGTCTTATTATGCAACTCGATCTAGTGAATGCTTGTCGCTGTTGAGCGTGCTCGATTGCTGGATTCTCGTTGGTCAATGGCGTTTCATGGTGGAAGGGGATGGAAGAGCAGGAAGGTAGGCCATGGCCCTTGCAGACAGGTAGAGGTAATTAGAGACAATTGAATCTTCTCCATCCTGAATCCTTTTTCTCCATCCTACAAAGACCGGGAACGTTTGCGGAGACTACACCAATTGCGTACGATCCTCGCGACCGAGGGGACGCAGGAACCAGTAACGCTCGGAGAAAAAAGCCCGCCAAAAGATTAGGGTTGGACGGCTTCGCTTCTTCAACCCTAAGCTGTATCACTTATCACTGCGAACGGATTGACTCCACACTTTCGACAACGGTGTTATACTACGCACCATCATCAACTTTCCAAGGACGGCGAATTTGACAAGGATTTCGCAACGCTGGCGAGTACCCTCAGCGCCCCGGTTGCTAAGGTATGTCGAGGACGAACGAAAGAGGCGTGTTCCACATGCATTCGAAACCCAACGCGTCAGTGACCGGGATGGATAGGTACCGTCAAGAATGTGATAGTTGATAGCAGTAGAGAAATAAAAGCTATCATTATCACGCCTAACGCTTGTTCAATGGAGCCCTCCAGGGCTTTTTGTAAAGACATTGGCCATTATCGATACCGGTCAAATCATCCCCTCTCCCAAGGGATATCTCGGTCCCCTTTGCCACCCGTTGAAAAGCATAGAGAACAGCAGCCTAAACTGTAGGTATGCGAGCAACTGTGAGGCCGCGGAAACTCTCGACAAAGGTCTTGATACACTTTAAGTCTACTCAAGACCATGTGTAGAGATCGGTAATTTGTGTTGCCTGCACACTTTAGAGGAAAGTAGTAAGCTCCCCCAGGGCCTCATGGAAGATACGATCGAGCTACAATGCTTTTGGGAACTGTCGTGCTCACCAGGCGTATCCTCGCTCTTGCTGCAAATATGTTTGTCACGATGATTAATGTGTGTGATGTACCAAAAGCCAAGAGCTACCGTTCCGCGATTCTTGCCCTGTGATGGACTAGGACTTGAAGTACATATCCGGAAAGTTGATCTTTTAGAGCAGGAAAACAAATACCGTAGCCTTAGGGGAGCAGATGAGTTTGGAAGCCAGGCTTCTAGCGGTACAACCTTTGGAAACTGCTCTGATGTTCCTGTACCTTGCGAAAAGGCTTGAAATTGTAGAATCGTGAGAAAAAGACACCGACGTACAAGATTACGCGAACAACACTCCACGTATGGGAGTATCATTCGCATGGCCAGCTTCCGCATTGTTTGAGAAAGCGACTTACAAGGCTGCACCGTTACGAGGGCGGCAAGACTCGAACATGATATGTCAGCGGCTGTGATGGTGATAATGTCCTTTGATGACCTAGCGTATGCATCGAGCCCTCCGCGTCTACCATGTGACATAGGGAGGCCAAGGTATCACAGCATTGAGTTTCCTGCTCTTACACATTACATTTGATGTAAAGCGGTCTAGACAGTGGCAAGGTCGTGTTGGAGCGTCATGGCTGCCCACCAACAGCAAGGCACCCTGATCGAGGGAGTGGTCAGCGGGATGCCATGTTCATAGGATGTGGAAGGAGACATTGACTGTCATTTCGCGCTTGCGATATCACCGTCAACATTTGGCCAATTACGTTGATTTCAACACGTAAGCTTTTCAGAGAGACTTGAAATCAATCAAGTCGGAAAACTGTTGGTGTGCGAGCAATTGGAGCAAATGGAAAAGGAAAAAAAAAGTTCATGCAACCCAAGCCCACCATCACCCAGACTTATCACTATCACATCCAGCGTCGAAGGATCGAGGATGAAAGTCGTGCCGTAAGCGCCGCGGACCATCGTAGATGAAATGGATGCCTCGTTTCAAGCTGAATGGGTGCCGCTTGTTTGAAGGCAGATGACACATTCCTACGGATTACCTACCGTGCTGACTGCTCTTGAGGCTGAGAAGTGGTGTGGATGACTTGCAGGATGCATGAACCCAGTTCGCCTTTGCCTCCGAGTGCTCTTGGCTGTGTCCCTCTGCGCTTAAAATTACAGAAGAGCTGGATCTCGATACGATTGAACACTGATAGGTGCGCGTTGCAAAGGAAAGGGGAGCTGCATGGTCTACGACCTGTATGGTAATGTACGCAGTGACTGATAGGATGACATTGCGAAATAGACTGATGCAGGTTGAATCCCTCCGTGCATGTTAATTGCCATATTATGATAAGACCCGGGGTACATCATGCGTCTATGTCCACGATGGCGTCCGACTGGCTGAAAATGCCGGCGTTGCGAAAACGGATTTACCCTGTTTGTGGTCGCCTCTCGTAAAGGATGCAGTACGAAATGGAGAGCTGAGCCCGAAAGGCATCCACGCAATCCACGCATTAGAGGGTGCCGTGTATCAAGTGTGCAAGAGTCATGCCACAGCGATATGGTCATGGATCATGATGTCTGTGCATTAAATGCCTCTCGAACCATCACTTGCGTTTTCCGACGGCAAGGCCCACCGAAGGATCATGCCAGGCACGGTTGGCATGGCTGGGCTCGTGCATACGGCTGCTTTGCCGCCCGAGAGACATCCAGCGGGGAAAGGTAGGATTGGAGGAGTGTTTCATGATTGACAAACAGTATGGTGAGAGCGAGATGGTATGTTCCATCGAACAAAGAGGGAAGAGGACATGGTACAGGTATTTTAGTAATACTGCAAATCTTCTGAAGGGAACCATGGTCACGTGCAAATTCGAAGGAAAAGTTCATTTCTACGCAAATAATATGGTAAAAGATGACTGCGAAGTCTGTGGTATTATAGCAATCTATAGGTAGCGTATATAATTTCCAAATAGATACTTGAGAATCTAAGCCGAAGGTACCAGGCGGACCAACTTTTCTGCACCCAAAACTCCAAACAATACCCATATTAAAATGCGCCTCCCAAATGTAAAATGAGCGACACATACCCAAGCACGCTCCAACCTCCCAGAACACTGGCCGAGCCCATAGTAATTGTACAGCCATCGCACCTGAAATGCATCGCTTCGAGGCAGGACCCCCAGAACAGGACATGGAAAAGCACGCGCAACAGGGTATCATAGAACAAAAAACCGCAAATCGCAACGGCATGTGCCGATGGAAACCTCCCAGTCATAGTCCGAATGAGTCAGTGGCAACCTGGACCAGTCAAATCTCATCCACTCTAGGCAGACGAAGGCCGCCTCAAGATGTCTTCGCAATTCGCGTCGAATCGCATGTTCCAAAGCCGGATGCTCTGCATCAGGCTCTCGGTGTTCTCCAACTCCCGGTCCCGTCCGAAAATGGTGTCCACAAACTCGATGCCACTATTCTTCCCCATAGTGACTCCCTTCTTGCCATCCCTCTTCGCATGTCTCCACATGAACTCCTCACAAATCTTCAGTAGTTTCTCTAGGCGATTCCACAGCCTATGACCACTCTCGATGAAGTCCTCCACCATTTCTTGGTTGTCCATTGCTTTAATTCGAGGCAAGCATTCCTCAGCCCGCTTCATCTTGCCCGCAATCTTGATCAGCAGAAGCCATAGGTCGCCTGCGACCTCGGATATTGGTGTTGCTGGGCCATTGCGGAAGACCGTCCAATCGTAGATCCATTTGCCGAGCGAATTGGCATCAAAGACACTGCCAAGGAGGAGCACTGGTGCCTCGGTGGGATCCCAATTTTTGATCGAATAGCCTGCCGGTACCCCTGCCTTCGCTGCGTCAGCTGCGGTTGCCTCGCGTGCAGGGGGCGCTTGCTTTGCTGGTCGCGTCGTAGTGGTAGGTTTGGGATTGCCAGAGTGTGACGGGCGGCGGGCACGAGACCTTTGGGGTTGTGAGTCAGACTCTTTAGCGTAGACGGGCACCTGGTGGAAGAAGATGTATGGATCAGCTTTGGCGGACGACTTCTTCTTGGAGTGACCAGTGCGTGGCTTGGTGTGGGTGTATGTAGGCGAATCTTCTGCTTCGTCAGACGTATCAATGATAATACGCTGTGTCGGCGATTGCAAAGTCTCTCGGACGTGGGTGTTGCCACCGCCACGGGCGGCCGAGGTCGAGAAGCGTCGAGCATGGGCTCTGACTCGGTCTATGTTACTCACAAATTCCTGGTTCGCGACCGGTGACGCGTAATAGTGTGGCTGAGGGACGTAATAGCCTGGTGATGGATATCCTGCGGGAGAATGCCAACCGGCGGGCCCTCGGGGACTGCCATGGCTCTCATTTCGAGAATGTCGCTTTGATGGGTTGCGAGTGGGCGTCGCATATTGGGGTCGCGGTCGGTAATAATCGTAGGCCTCTTCTGGAGGAGGCGAATTGGATGGAGAGGTAGTGGCAGAAGTGTTGTAATTGTAACGAACATAGCCAGGCGGGGGAACAGAATAATGATACATGTTGAAGTGGCGAGTTGTTCACATCGGGCGGTCGGCGGCGTTATGTACAAGCACGGTGAGGCGGCCAGCCTCGATATGGACAGTAGAGGCCAATTGATTGTTCAGCAGCGTCTCTTGGGATGAGGATGTTGTGAATGTGTTGAGAGGAGGAGGAAGGAGAGGGTTTCTGGCTCTGTCTCTCTGCTGACATATGGGCTGCTGTGTCGGAAAGCTGTGGAAGTTCTTAGATCCACGGGTTAGTGGACCTGGTAATTGGATCTACGGAGATCCAAAGAGAAGATTCGGCCGAAAGGAATGTTGAATAGGATATGTACTGGTATTGTTATGGATATGAGCTATGGTGGAGAGGGAGCAAAGGGAGAAATGCGAGGGCGGTGGCTGGATATGTACCCCTTCGTAAGGGCAATTTTAGTGTGCGCCGCTAGCACCTCTCAGTGGAAATCCAGGGGCTTTTGTTCGCCTGCAACACCAAATCCAAGTCTTCTTCCCGGCGCTGTGGTAGGCGGGTTTTCGCCTTGACTTTCTGTCGTTCAACTTGTTCACCCTTGTCCAAGCGTCGCAAAGCTCTATTACACTTTCACGAAGAGGGGAAAAGAGTCGTTGGATACTCTTTGCTACAGCCTGGGCATCTCATTTGCATCTTGGGTGTTGGGACCGAAAAAGACCTGATACCACTTGTTCATTAAGCGAAATGCACTCTTTGGGCCGTTAAAACTGTGTATGGCTGCCCTATGTCGCTGCAAACACTCTTCCCTCTACCAATGCCTATTCATCTGACTGTGCTGCACTGATGGCACAGGAGCGAATAAATATACAAATACAATGTGAGCGCTATCCACATACGCATGAGGCTTTGCTGCTTGAAGGATCGAGCGATTTCTGGAAGGCTGACTGTATCCGGTGTGGATGAGTAATAATTACAGTCCGTTTGCAGGTGTGGTCAGCAGCAGCGACAGCGACAGGGCTGATACATTAATCATGCCCGGAGCTGACAGTCGTCCTGCAAGTATCCAGTCAGCTATGCCATATCCCTTGAGCATGACATGGTCAATGAGTCAATCTGGAATTCCTTTTCTGTTCTGGGAGTATCACAACTGGATAGATTGTTTGTCGCACCGCTGGCTGCCGTTCGTTACACCTGCTCGCATGTCGTCCGGAGAGGTAAGACATGCCTCGCAACGAGTAAAGTGAGACCCTCTGCTGTCGGTGACTCTCGGTGTTCTCTCTGAGTCGACAGCGAGGGCGATGACTACTTGGAATATCCAGGTGTTTTGATCGGTATCGAACTAACGGTACACCTCTTCCCGCCCTTCCATGTTCAATCTGCCCCCGAGATTCAGGCCCTGACTAAGCCAGGAAAAGCAATCATCGGCAAGGGGGGGGGGAAGTCCGTATGACGATTTGGGAAGGAGGAGTTCCGCTGATCTCGGGGATTTATTATAGAGGCGACGGTGCACTTTCATTTCCACCTTTTGCCCAGTGCCGACTGCCCAGCCGCCGGCTGCATTCAGTGCTCTCGTCGCTGTCTGCGGTCTGATAGCTGGATGAGCTGTCCCCTTCACCGCATCATCTTCCTCTCTAGGGTGTCGTATAGCATATCTCTCCCATTGGTTCCAGGGCAGAGACAGGCATGCGGCTACAGCAACTTTACTGATCTTGTGCCACACCGTGACACCACTGGAGGATTTGGCTTTAAGCTGCATATGGATTCAAAGAAAGGCGGCGGTGCCGGGTGCATGCATTTGCCATGTTCCACGCCAGATCAGCGATGCTGCAAGCTAGGGAGCTGATCCCCCTGGACCTGTTGTCATTGGTGGGCTAAGAAAGACCTCGTTCCCCGCCGGTCCAGAATTCAAACATTAAGCGTTGCCCAGAATTTAGATGCGCAAGAACGCGCCGCTACCTTAGCGGCTTACTCGTACGCTGGGATGGTATTTTTGGCATTCATTGGCGGCCAGTGATGCTGCCCTTAGCTCATCTTGCAGCTGCTTTTCTGATCAATGCGTGCCAGCAAATCACCGCAGCCCAAGACGCAGAGCATCGCAGATATCCTTGGTCGTCTTACTTGTACGAGTATGTACTTTGGCTGAAGATCTCAGCTCGACGCGTCCATCGTAAGCATATCCTCTTTAGTTTTAACCGAACAGTGGTCGTTGATCACTGTTCAGAATGTGTTGTCAGTGGTATTTCTAAGAGGATGATTTATTGGGTATCAAATTGTATCTAATCTAAGGAAGATGTAGTAGAGAAGATTTGATAAAGAGGCAATGCTTTTGAGAAGAGTCCGGCCCAAAGAAAGACATTCCAAAGCGTGAGATTGTACCTAGCCCTTACAAGAAGGAAGTAGAAGAAGAGAAAATCCGATACAATTCGTCATCAGTTTAAAAAAAATGGTGCAATGTCGAAAGATCAGGTTGTCTAAACTGAGTAATACTTGACACGATCGGTCTACCCTACTTGATAAAGATGCAAATAATGCAACCTCCGACCTCAAGGTACAAACTGCTGTACTAAACTCAGATATCCTCGTCGCAAACTCTGCTTGTTCGACACTGGAAACTCCACAAGACGACGATGCGGGTTGTCCTCGTTCCGTCCAACATGGAAGTTCGAACGGGCAGAAATATGAATGTCGATAGTAAAACGTTACGTCTCAACTCGCTGACTTCATACATCCTAACCTGATGTAAGCTGTTGATTTTCATTCCATAGTCTATCCATCGGCTGCGATATGTTACCAGAGGATGCTTTCGGTATCACTTGTGATTCTTCGGCGGATGCTTCGCCTTGTCCTTGTCTTCTGCCTTCTTGATGTTTTCCAGAAAGCGGTTGACGGCGTATTCATGTCCCCCAGGCAGTTCATTGCCACCTGTTTGGAACTCTTTGGGATCGAGCTCATTCCGCCCCGCCTTCTTGCCATCCTTCTCTGGCTCGTTAGTGCGGACTTTGGTCCCACGAGGGGACTCGTCATCAGCGCCATCATACTGCGGCATTCCACGTTGCTGGTATATTCTGGTAGTGGACGCACCATGAGAGGAACGTGCGGGCGAAGGTGGATGATGGCGGATCTGCCATTCGGAAGACTGGAACGGTCCGCCTGGTCTACTCGGCTGTGGATGCATTTGCGCGTGAGCGTTCATATTTGTTGGTGCGACCGAGGAGAGGGATTTGCCAAAGCCGTTGTCTTGATGGAGACTTATGCTGACCTGGCGGGGATACGTTGGGTGATCCATGTTGTACACCCCATGCTCGGATTTCAAATTCTCCTTCTGAGTCGTATCTGTAGTTCCTTGTGCGTTACTAGCGGAACGACCGCCCATTAGCTTGCTCGAACCGCTCTTTTTCGGATTGGCGGAGGAGAACAAGGGGCTTCTCAGCAGCTTTCCAAGGAAACTAGAGGTACCAAAACCTATCGAGCTGCTAAGTAGATGCATTAGCTTGGGATGTCTGTGTTGAATGAGTCCTCAATACTTACCTCTGTGTACTGGCTGACTGATGCTGGTCGTTGACTAGAAGATCTCGACTTCCAGCGCGAGCCTCGGATTTCTCATTAGAGTCTTTTATCACCAAGAGACTCTTCGAGGCTTGGGCGTAGGGAAGCTTGACAATGAGCTTTGATGGCGGAGATGCATTAGCTAAACCCAACGGTCCATTTCCCGGAGAAGCATTGATTGTGGCAGCGTCTTGGTCGATTACCCCTGCTGGCTCAAAGGTTTGAAAAGGATCCTTCAAACTAGCCTCGTCTGCCCGAGGCCTACCAGGACTTGCAAACCCAGTCTTCGGTCGATTGTACAAGTCTTTGGATGCGGAATTTCTTGTCAATGAATTCGAAGGAAGATTGCCTAAAACGCTACGAGTCTCGCGTAGTATTGCGGCTTGCCTGGAGCTCTGAAAAGAGATTTCATGCGTCGAAGGGCTTGCATCATTATCAAAAACTGTTGATGGAATATCGTTACGTCCGGCAGCTGGAGAACGCGTTGACCTGTAGCCAGTACTTCGGGGAGTTGTCTCGTGAGACTGTGCTTTGGGGTTGTTCAGGTCGATGTTGGAGATTTGGGCCCCGCTGAGGTTCATAGCATGCTGCTCTTTGGCGGGACTGGTATTGCGCAAATCGGACCTATCTGCGTGTATGTTGAAGGTGCTATCATTCCAGCACCAAGGGCGAGGGTAAGCAATATGGTCTGGTATCTTCTTCGGCAATGGGACTGGCGTCGAGTCCGATATAGCCCATCGGATATCCTGTTCAGCGTCGAATTCAGGATCCTTGCTAGAGCCACCTTTGCATCCGTAGAGTCTGGCTTGTTCGCGTACCCGGCGGATTACTTCCTGGAACTCTAGGACAGTGGAGCAGTACTTCTTGACTCCATAAGCAGAGTTCAAGCCTAGCTCTTCAACATAGGCGATGTCTTTTTGGTGAACGTCAGGCGCAAGAGCCTCCATGGCACTCCATGAACCTGAAGTTCCGTACCTTGCATGAGATAGACGACCTTGGCCGGTTCGCACATCATAGGACGGAGAATGCTCTGACTGTGCAATTTCTGCTTTCGCCATTTGCTGGGGCGAGCGTGCATTACCAACAGGCACTGAAGCATCTCTCGGAGACGAAAAAGCCTGAGTGTTTGAGAAGGCATCCTTACTTTCGTTGTCGGGAATACAAGATTCGACTTTGCGGGCAGATGTTCTACGTAGCTGTCCTGGGACGAAGGGGGGTGCTTCTGGAGAAAGGATTCTACTAGTTCCGGCACTAGATTTCACCGATGGCGTCTTAAGTTGATTGATTCCATTATTACTGAAAAAACCAGGCATAGGCTGGTTCTTGCCGCTGTCATCCACTTTCAGAGGTGCTGGTGTTCGTGAGTCAGGGTTAAAAGGGCGCCTTCCTTGCCCAGTAACACTTGATCCATAGCCGACAGGGACACCTGCGCGGTCGGCCGACTGATTTGTGCTGTGTTGAGCGCCCAGAGAGGTGTACTGGTAAAGCTGGTTTCGAGTCTCTGAGCTCGAGGCGCGGCTCAAGCGACGTCTATATTGATCAAGCTCTTGAACGAGCTGCTTACGTAAGGCGACAAAAGCAAGATGCTCGTGTCTCCCAAATTTCTTTCCATGTAAAGCAATGTATCTATCAAGGCTCTGTAATTCATTGCGCAGGTATGTATGTTGGTGCTGCAGAGTTTGCTCGGAGCTTCCCTGCCTCGAGTGGAGTTGGTAGGAGTTCAAGATGGAATCGCCATTGACTAAAGGATCCTGGACGGCTTCATACGGTAATGCATGATGTGGCTGAGACGATACGCTTTGCTGAAACAAAGTGGCACTAGGAAAGCCAAGTGAGGGGTTTTGCTGAGCATATAAGAGAGGTGCAGCTTCTGTGAAGGTTTGGAAACCATTGGAATACACCCTGTACGGAAGCCCATTTTGCATCACGAACGTGGTGCCATCTTGCAATAGCATGATGGGTGCTGGGTTGTATGGAAACTGAATGGAGTCATGTGCCGGGTTCTGATGATTTGCATCTTGCTGCAGATTCTGGTTCGTGACCTTCTCCGGCGGTGCAGAGGGCTGAGTGGTACCGGATTTTTCAGATGCCTCGGAGACGATAATGCCATGTCTACTAGCTGCTGATACGAAACGTGGCCCGGATGCGTTTTCCGCGCCTTTTGAAGCATCATTAAAGTTTCCAGTGCGCGAAGTTGCACCAGTAGCTGACCGCGGGGGGGACTTTATAGCTCCCGTGAGTGAATTGACATTGAAGACCGGTGGTGGACAATTCGCAGGGACGATACGTCCTCCGGCCGTCACTCTTTGATGAGGTGGCGACGCGTGTTCCTTTAGGAAACGTTGGAAGCCGGCGTGCTGTTGCGCCAGCTCTGACGAAGTGGAGAAAGGTTGACGTGGTGGTGAGCTTGGTTGCCGAGAAGGTAGCTTTTGTGGGAAGGACAAGAAGCCTTCAACTCTCGCTCCTATCATGTTTGGAGGTGGTCGATTTGGCTGACGAATGGCCATGTGTCGAAAGCCTTGATTCTGTGCTGCCAAAGATTTGGGTGCAGCATGTGGCTGTCGCACAGGATATGACAAGCGACCTACAAGAAGGACGTCTTCTTCATCGGATCCAATGGATGGCCGTGAGACTTCGGACAATCCACGAGAGCGTATATGGCGCCTAGACACTGGCAACACGTTTGTAGTCTTGAAGACATTTTCTGTGGCGTAAGATTTAGTCTTGGCTACAGGGAGTTCTACCGGTCGACGTGAGGTATTTCTTTTTTCAAAAGGATCAAACGCAAGGCGTACTGGGGCTTATGCGCAAAAAGAAAAGTATATGGGAACAAAACAGAGGAGGGGATACAGAGAGAATGGGCTCGAAAGCTAAACAGACCGTACCCCTTGATAGAAACAACTGTGAGGGCAATGGAATCTTCGACATACCATGAAGTGCACCTTGATGGATGCGTAAGTGGATGTTGCTCAAATCTGTAGCGGCGCAGATGTCCAGTAGGGTCTGAATGTCATAAACTCTGCCCTCTGGATTCGTAGTCTGCTGTTGGTAGGGTGTTTTGTTCACTTCGCCTACGATACTATCTATCCCGTCTCCTAGGGCTTGTTGCTCGACCCAGTCCATCACCTTGGTGTCGCCGGTAGCAGGTGTAGGTCCAGACATCTTCGTCAACCTTCGGGAAGAATGAAATTCTTTTGAGGTGGAACCACGCAACTCGAGATCGGATAATTATGGAATTATTTTGGCTTCTGTCCGGGTGAGAAGCCCAACCTTGTGTTTGTGTCAGCGATATCGCTAAATGAAAACAGAACTTGGAAGCTCTACCACTAGGATGTATTGCTTCGCTTGGACAATAGCTGATCTGGAAGGTCCTGAGTTGAAGCTCTCATAATCTTGGAAACTTGACCAGATTGAAGACCCTGAGGGAGAGGGTTTGTTACGCGTGGAAAGCTCTGTTATCTCAATGAAATGCCAGCCTTGTTCAGTAATCGAGGGCTTGGAAAGTGTTGGAGTGTAGAAGAGGATAGACTTCGCGGTATTGTACGAACGGCTGTCGACGCCGTTGTCGAACTTTGCTGGAGTACCAACTTGATCTGGCTTGAATCCTGGAGGCTCCAATGCCACAGAGCTGAAGGCAGTAGCTCGATCAAGAAGTGAGCACGCCGATTTAGAGCGAGATGTATTGTAACTGCCAGTGGAATCAGCAAAGCCTTTGGACCATTATCAGAAGAGCCCATTTTCATGTCGCGCATTGAGAACTCCAGTATGAATGGAGATAAGTCTTGGATGGTGATCATGATAGAGGATGTGGACGATCGTCATCGTACCGCATGAGCAAAGAGAGAGCAACACTCACCAGGGATCAACAGCTCACTAGCATCACAGCCTCTGGAAGGAGGAAAAGGAGACCGGAAAGCTAGCAAATAAAGCACAAGATTCTAAAGCTGGAGCTGGAAGTGGTGGGTTAAATTGCTGAGGGAGGGGACGATGAGTTGTTTGAGGAGTTGAGGCTTGGAATGGGGCAGGAAGTTTTCAAGGAAATTTTGGACCGCATTTTCTAAGGAAAGCACCACCAAACTAGATCTCAGCCACATCCTCTTCTTGCTTTTCCTACCGGATAAGTCGCGTTCAAGAAGGGGCAATGCAGAGTCCCATATGCCAGAAATCTATCTTTAGTCTAGCCGTGCTATTCTACTGGAGTACCTTAAGATTGTAAGGATAGACTACTTTAACCAGGAGTGGTCGAATCTCTTTTGCTTTTGACAGTGGGTTGAAGTCACGAGGGTCCGAACCCCCAGCAGACTCACCATAGTCTAATTGCTGAGTCCATTTATCTCGAAACGTCGTTTTATTAAGAGCTCAGGCGATGATGACCTATGATGCAAGTCCAAGCCTAGTAAATCATAATAGTAGTGTTATTTTAACCAGAAGGATATGATCATAAACGATTCGCGGATCTCCAGATCAAGGGAATCTAGTTGGAAATACCTCTAAAGTGGTTTTCCATCTTCATCAATATGAGCATGATCAACGCCGATGGTTTAGGTCAATCACTGACTGAGAATCTCACTTAATGCATTTTCAATCTTCAGTGGTTGACCAGGGAATCTGATAGACGATACCTAGGAGAGTCGATAACACATCCTTTTGAAAGTCCAATTCTAAGATCATACGAAGTTAGGTTTCTTTGTACAACATTACCTCTGTCATTAATAGACACGGAGAATGGATTACCGACTTCTAAGGTCCCTTTGACTAATAGCAAGTAGCGAGCAACGAACCATCGTAAGATGAGTATTTGAGCTCGAGGATGGACAATGCTCAAGAAGTTATGAAAGTAAAGGACTATCTTAGGCCCCTTATCATCGTGGATAGCCACAGACTCTGTTACCATATCATGAACCTACAGTTATACAATAATGCGGTGGATCTGCTGGTCGGTTCGTTTCTATCTCATGATTCAAGTGTGGTTTACCCCTATCCCGACGACTGATCTTCAGTTGCAAAAGAGACTGCACCTATCATCTTTGTGCGTAGACATTACAAAGGATAAGGTCGCCGTGCTGGAAGCAGAGGGGTCCATGGATCATTGGATCAATTACCGCAGTGGAAATGTGCCGTTTGGAGAGGATATCTGTACCATCATGATACTACATATGCTCATTCTGGCGACTTTGATTGTGAGGAACTTCAAGGTTGTATTTAGATACGAGATGGTCCTCTCTTCTTAGCATGATCCGACCTAAACATCGGTTAGACAGTTCTTGGCTTCTTCGGGTAAACTTTCCAGTCAGCCACGGGTAGACTAAGCCTAAAATGTGCACAGTCTCGACAGTATCAACTTCCATTTCGATCCTGCGCAAGCCGAGAATACGCCCGTCCGCCGATCTGACGATGGTCACTACGCGAGGCAAGCGATCTGCTCCCGTTATTACCGATGCGGTTCAACCAAACAAAGGTTCTGGACGAGGACGACCCACAGATCCAGGTAGTGTTACCCATATCACGCTTCCAGTAACCGTGCGACGTCTTTACTCCTACTTTTTCCCGGGCATTTTACTAGCATGTTAGTCAAGCTGATTTCATGGCCCTATAGGGGATTTGAAGGATAACGAATCCACGGCCAAACCTACTTCCCCTCGCAATGATGACTTCGAGACTGTTGGTAGTCGATTGCGCAAAAGGCGCCGCATTGACTCCAGCAACGATGACAATCAACATCAGCCTACAAAGCGACTCACTCGTCACAAAACTCATAGTACCGATGCGAATCTAAGTCAATCGGAGCTCCCCACACTGGATAGCTGCGGAGAACAGCCCGATCTTTCGGAAAACGTACAGGTCGACCCTCTTCTCTCGTATAACGCGTCAACCAGGTCTCAAGCTACAAATACAGATCCAGATCAATCTACAATAGCTGGAAGTGCTTTGCGGAGATTGCGAGGAACTCAGAGGGCGAGTGTGGCCTCGAATGATATTGGCCTTGGGAGCGATCCTCCATCAAACGGTACGGCAAGGCCATCGTTTGTGAGTTGACGCAAGGAGCTGACAGTGTGACAGACGCCAACCTTGAGGCTCGCCAACCGTTCATCCGATCAGCAGCCCCGGACCTATCAACTGTTATTGAAAGCATCATAAAACATGGTGAGACAATCGATGAGCACTTTGCAACCAAAGGCCTGAATGGAATAGGCGTCGTCGATACGGAGAGCTTCTTACCATTGGGTGCTAGCGCACATCTCAAAATTCAGAGTCTGCCCATACTTGAGAACCTGGTGAGATTTGAGACCACACTCCGAATATACGCTGGCTGATTCGTGAAGTCTGTACAAATACTGAATGTGCTGGCAAAGTCAACCTACCGGGAGATAGTGACGATAACCGAGGATCCCGATTCCGAGGCCGGACAAGCTTACGCTACCCTGAAATCGTTGTTCGATCACACCAAGAAAGTTTACTCTGTCCAAGAACCCTTTCTTTCACATCAAGAGTTGGAATTGACCGATCGTGCTCAGGTTGAAACGATTCGTAAAGCAAACCTGGCCACGTTTGTCTCAAGCGTTTTTGGTGGTCAGGATGTTGGCTTTTACCATCTGAACGAGTACTTCCTGGATACTTTTGTTGGTGAAGGTGGACGACTTTTGAAAAATCAGGGTCAATTGTTTCTCGATCTCAAAACACAAGCGTTTATATCTGCTCGGAGCTATGACCAACATCCGAAGGAAGAGCTATTAAATGATATTTTCCCTACTGATATGGAAGAACGGCTACTGGCCAGGAAAGGGGCACCAACCTTTGGCTCAAGGCTGCTGGCTCCAAGCGAGACTGAATTCCTGCAAAGAGCACGGAACCGAAGCCAGGCATTGATGACAGATCCAGACTTTCAGGACGTGGACGCATTGAGCAGACGTTACGCATGGGAGGACTTCCTGCGAGACATCAGCAATTACATCAGCAAGAATTTTGAGTCACTCCTCGGGCAACCAGTGCGTCCTCTCAGGGTTTTACTCGGATCATGCTTACACCTGTAATAGATCCAGAAAAATGGACCTCCAGGACGAACACCTAATTACTTTGTTCCTCGGAAAGAACCAGATCTTCAGGACGTCCAGCGGAATGAGCAGCCAGATAATGGCCAACTTTCTGCAGGAGAGGCCGCCAATGGCATCATCTCACACAACAATTCTACTGCACCTTCAGATGACGTAGTAGCAAAAGGATTAGATCCTCCCAATCATAATGTTCAGGAGCCTGGCTTCCATCAAGGCGTCTCACTGGAAGTTACAGCCTACCCGCAAGCCCAACAACAAAATACCCCACAGGATGACTTGCAGCTTGACACACACCCTGGCGAGATCGATAACGAGGTAACCCGTGGCCTTCCGCAAACAGTACCAAATACGCAATATCAGTATCCTCCTCCACCTCCGCATATATTCTACAACAATGGTTCATTTCCCACTGATCAAAGTCCACAGCCTCAATTTGGCACAGTTCCAGTCAATATGAATGTGCAGCAGCAATTCTATGGCGATCAGCCTGTTAATCCTCACCCCACGCAATCCGCGCCGACCCAGGTGTTGTACGAACGAGCCCGTCAAGCGGCAACGGCCAAGGCTTCACCAACTAATCGTCGGACGGGCCACCCTAGCCAGCGGCGTCCTTGGTCACACGAGGAAGAGAACGCCTTGATGGCCGGACTAGACCGAGTCAAAGGCCCACATTGGAGTCAAATCCTTGCCATGTTTGGCCCAGGCGGTACTATCAACGAGACCTTGAAAGATCGTAACCAAGTCCAGCTCAAAGACAAAGCCCGGAACTTGAAACTCTTCTTCCTCAAGAGTGGCATAGAAGTACCATATTATTTACAATTTGTCACAGGCGAACTCAAAACGAGAGCGCCTGGCCAAGCGGCTAAAAACGAGGCTAAGGAGAGGGAGATTGATAGCGAGGAGCGTGCGCATGTGGAAGGGGTTTTCGCACTTGCTTATGGGCCTGATTCGGCACAAGACTCTGACAACAACGCGGCGTTTAACGGTAACGCAGGGAACCCAGGTCACGGCGCAGCGCAATCGAATAGTGGGAATCAAGGGATGGCGATGGGAGATGCAGAAGCCGAACATACGCGTCGGAACGAGTTCCCTCTACATCTTACGAATGTTCCTCACGGACTTCCACAAGTTTCCTACGCGCCCGAGGCAAACATGGTTGATTATAGTGCTGAGAATCCAGTGACTTCAAACTTTCAAGCCATGGTTGATTTGGCTGTTGCCGAGGCCAAAGGAGTCAGATCAGGTGGTGGATGAGCAGTGCCAGCAAAGTTCTTCGCTCATCTGCACGCTATGTTCGACTGGCGATTAATGCTCGCTTAAGTCCTTTCTCTGTGCAAAAATACAAGCAGCCCAGCTATGGTACGGAGCTCTCACGTCCCCTCTCATCAGATAGCGAGCAATAAGAGACTCGGTGGCTGGCCTCCGATCTTGCATAGGCATTGTTGTAGGAGCCGAATCAGCGTAGGGAGGATGGGAGATACTACATGAGTTCCAGGAAACATACTTTATACTATTTCGTGATCAATTCAGTATTCAGAAGACTTGTATATATCCTAGACCCGAATTATTGTTGTTTTAACCAAAAATGAAACACCTACGTCCGAAGCTTACAGAGTGAAATGCCTGTGAAAAATTGAAGAATCTGATTTAACTCCTTTCCTCTACTTCTTTCAGCATCTTATCTTATCAATGTGAGCGCCTACCGCGCTTATCGTAATTAAATCCGTCTAAATCCGAGATGCTTGCGGTGTTGAACGAAAGCCATCACATCCAAGTACCTTTTTCACAAGCCATTCCCCTCCTTGAAGCGCCATTCACAAGCGCAGGCTTCACTCACCCTTTAGCTTCATCCAGAAACCCAACCGCTCAAAATGGCAGACGGACCCTCAACCACGCAAGCTCCAGACCCCGAGCCCTCGCCTGACCCAGGACCAGACCAAACCCTCGACGGCACCCTCGACGTAGACATCGACATGGACCTCAACCCGCAGCCCGCACCTCCATCGCCCGAAGCAACCGTCGAAGCAATCCCAGAGCCCCCGCCCGCGCCCACAAAGAAAGACATCAGCCTGCGCGAATTCCTGTCCAAGATGGATGACTACGCGCCTATCGTATGCCTCTCCCCTTCCCCTCTCCCCCTCCCCCCCTTTTCCCCTCCTCCCATCCCAAAAAAAGAAGAAAGAATAAAAGCAGAAGAACAACCCAACTAACACCCCGACCCAGATCCCCGACGCCGTAACAGCGCACCACCTCCTCCTCGCCGGCCTCCCCCCCACCACCACGCCCCTCCCCCTGCAACGCCTCCTCGGTCTCGCAACCCAGAAATTCATCGCCGACATCGCCGCCGACGCCTACCAATACAGCCGCATGCGCTCCGCGAACACCACCGCCGCCGCCACCACCGCGCCAGGCCAGCCGGGCGTTGTTGCCGCGGGCGGAAAGGAGGGAGGAGGGGGAAACGGGAGGCGGCAAGGGCGATAAGAGCACGGCGCATGTGTTGGGCGTGCAGAGGAGTGGGTATGGGGGCGGGGGCGGGGGTGGCGCGCAGGGGAGGGCGGTGCTTACTATGGAGGATTTGGGGTGTGCGGTTGGGGAGTATGGGGTTAATGTTAAGAGGGGGGAGTTTTATCGGTAGGGGGTGCGTGTTGGGGTGCGGGTTATGTAATGGGGAGTGGGGAGGGAGGCATGCTTGTTTGGGATGCATAGCGAGGGAGATGGCGTTCGTGGATGGAGGTGGAGTTATCAGGATTTGGGAGGCTTCTCTTCACCTTTGCTGGCACAATGTCGTGGGGATATCATTGGGCTGAAGTAGTATGATTTACCAGCTGCAGATCTCGAATCTACAAATGTTTTGCACAGTCACGGAGAATCAAAAGACGTAAGCAGATTCACGAAGGAAATTCCAGAGTAGCCCCGGAGCTTGTGCGAATCAGAAAGGTTTTTGTTTCGAATTGGGACTGTGATCGCGCCTCTCCGTTCCCTTGTCAGCATGTATCCGAGTCCGGCAGGTACGGTGAGGTGGGCGACAAAATGTGAAGCTTCTGAAGATGGAATTGAGTGACGACGAAAACCCATGTAATGCATGATAGCCTCGCAGACCTAATATACCTTCAGAGTCCACCGGCTCGATTTAGACTCAAACATCTTCGTATCCAACGTGGAGTCCCGTCTCCTTGACTACCTTCTCAACGACTTTCCCAGCCTTCTCATTATTATTGTATCTACATCGGCTTTTATCTGGAGTCTTAGCATAGCGTTCGGCTGCGGGTGGTACAGTAAACCCTCGTTACAGGGAGTCGAAATTTCGAAGGCATAAACTCCTTGTAACCCGAAACTCCTTGTAAGCCAAATGGTTGAAATCTAGGGTTATGCTACAACCCTAGAAGCTAAACCTTTCTGAACAAACTATCGCAACTTATTTCCAGAGATATCGAGCCAAATCTCCATACAAATCGATCATATGTCTTCAGCGAGATCTTTTGATTTATTAAGGAATCAATTCGTTCATTTTTGCAGTCTTTACATCAACGTATGAGTGCGAAAATTTTTCGCAAATCAAATGCAAATCAATTATTCAATTATTTTAATCATCGATTTAATTCTATTTGTTGATCGACATATTGTTTTTTTCGCTCGACTTCTCGTTTATATCGTTCAAGTTGACGAATGATTTCAATATCGTCATGTTTTTGTTGTTTTTCGTACAATTGAATAAATTTTAAAGTCGCAATAGCGATTTTGACGATGATTTTGAATTTCACTTTTTTCACTTTCGACTTTGATTTCGTTAATGGTTTTTCAAATCGATATTTCATAATAATTTTTTTCACAATTTTTTCGTCGTCTTTGTCAATCGAATCGATTATTATTTCGATTTTTGAACGATCGTAATGAGCGATCGATCAGTCGTTGACGTCAGACGTACGATTTTTACGTTTCAAAACAATGATATTTTTGATCATTTGCAATCGAACGTTTTGCAAAGTTTGTTTCGATTCAAAAAATTGCTGCACTGTTCGATCATGTTTTCGATTAAATCGTCGTTTGTTTGAATCATTTGATACACTCATATTCGAAGTCAATACGATTGATTTGATTCAACAGTTGTTGATGATTTCGACGATGATTTCATTTTTTCAAATTTCAACGATTCACTTGACGACTTTCAGAACGTTGATGATTTGATGTGAATTTTTTTCGAATTTTGCATCGAATTTTTTCACGCAATATCGAAATCATTTGTTTCGATATCACAATTTTCATGACGCAATGATATTCTGATCGAGCGATTGACAAACGTTCGTGATGTTGATCGACAGAAACAAAATCTTAATATTTTGCATGAATTCGTTTTTTTTTCAATTCTCGTAAGTCAATATCGATTTCATGCGTCGAAAAGTCATTTATTAAAAGCACGCATTTTTTGTTGAATATTTTTTTTCGAAATCAGTTCAGATATTCGTCAAATATTTTATCAATCATTCAAGCAAATCGATTGTTTCGTCACATCATACGTAGATTTTCGACGTTTACATCATGAAATTCGAACGCTCGAAAATTCATGACAATTTCAATCAATCATGATTTGAGTTTATGCGAGTCAGAAACATTGATGCATAAAGTCGTCGTTATTTTGACTTTGTCTTTTTTGATATTTTCTGTTGATTCGCTCGAAAGAATATTATCAGACATTACTCGTCAGAATCATTTTGTTTCATTCATATTGTATACATCATGCAGCGAGAAGTCAAAATTCAATCAGATTTTGATTTCGTTGCGTAACTTTTCAAGATCTTGTTTCAATTGTTGTTTATTCATCTCGTTTGATTCGTCGTGTCGAACATGTTTTTTCGTATGATGACGAGTTTTGTATTCGTTTAATCAATCATTCGAAGTCTTGAACTTCTTGATCGTGTTTTTGATTTTTTGATATTCAGAAATCAGTTCGACAAGTTTATTTCAAATCTTCAAAACTCATTTTTTCAGTATATTTTCGTTTATAGACACTCGTTGTTTTTTCTTTTTCAATTGTCATTGAAACAACGCATTCTTCATTTCTTTTCATTTTTTTTGTTTATTACGACAATGAGAGTTCTGAATTTGAATGTCGTCAAGTCAAAATTCATGCGAATCGATGCAACGACGAATTACATCGTTTGAAAAATCGTCGTTTTCGTATTTTCGACGATATATCTGTCTAACGATTGCGTATGAAGAAAGTCTATTTTGTTTCAAACAGTAATCGAATCAAAATTTTCTAATGAATTTTCGCTGTTTCACGGTATAATTGTGACGTTTTCGTTTCGACGAAAAGTTTATAAATGTATTGAATGAGATAAGACTGCTTTGAATCAGCGACGAAACAAAAGCAGAAGAAGTTGAAATCTGAAAGAAAATCGAAAAAAAAATATTCATGACGAATTCAACGATGTTGAGAAAACGAAATTGACGAAGTTTGAAAGCACGAGTGCAAAAAATAAAACATCACGAAAATGTTCGATTTGTATAAGCGATTTTCAACGAATCAACGATTCAGATCGTGTTTCAGATCTATGCGAAGTTTGCATTTGGCTTATTTTTGGCCTAATTAACCTTTTTACTAATTTTCTTACTAATCTTCTTACAGAGAGTCTGGCCAATTGTATCGGAGTACTCCGTGTAGACCGAAATTCCGATGTTTACACCAAAAAATCAGGATTTCGGCGCCTGGCACTCTTTGTAAAGCGAAACTCCTTATAATCCGACTCCCTGTAACGAGGGTTTACTGTATCAGCTAATTCGAAACTTGTATCTCGCTCTCGTAACGTTGTCATCTGTGAAACCTCGACAAATTGCGAATATTCTTCATGCTTGTTGAAAAATATTCCGGTCTTATCCAGAGAGCCAAATGTGGCAGACGAAAATAAATTTGAAGATGGCGGAGGAGGCGAAAAAGCTTGAGAAGTATATGGCTCGGAAAGTAATGCGGATTGAAGAGAACGAGTGGGAGGATGTGAGCAATGAGCGTTAGAAGCTTTGGCTGAGCGCTGCAAGGCCGTTGCATAGCGACGAGGAAAGGTTCTGCTTAGTCATCCGACGGCCAAAATTGTTTTAGGGTACTCGTAGGCAGTAGCAGTTTTGAGTTTTGGTGCTTGAAGGTCGAGAGTGCATTTGCGTGCCTTTCCATTCAAGCCCGAAAATATCCATTCGGCAGTCTCGGTCATTCTGCTGAATTCTTTCGGACGTCATCATCATGAAGCCACACCTCGTTCAGTATCTCCACGCAGACTTTCCACCTCTTTTCCGTGTCCTCACTTTACCCACGAAACAACCCGAGCCAATTCCGATCGGGGACGGCTGGTACCAGATCCTGCGTAACCTCTGCCTCTCTCTTACCGGGATCATCACAGACCAGGGGCTTGACCCACAAGCCTACTACTTTACTCATATCAAGGAGAAATTCGGTCTTCTCCGCTTTGGTCTAACTGGTGACAGGGAGGCCACAGATGAGGTAAGGGGAAAGGCGGTCGAGGAATCCGAGCGTACATGCGAAACGTGCGGAGAGGAAGGTGAAATGCGGACGGAGGGATGGATGGCTGTGAGGTGTGATGGGTGTGAAAGGCGTTGGAGGGAGGAAAAAGCCAGAAGGCGTGCGGCGGGGATGGCGGGGATGAATGTGTTGGCGGGATTAAATGGTTGAAGGCCTGGATGAATTGGATGAGCCGAAGATATACTACCGGGCAGAATGGCTTGTAGTGGTCCAATTGATTGATTGCCGTCTTCAGTCCCAGTATTGCCGTGCAGAGCAACGCGTCTGACTGCAGAATATCTGCAGTACCAGATGGGGAAGGTTTATTTATTCCTGCTTTGTTTGAATGAGAATGGTTTCCGTGTTCTACAACGAAATACCCATTAGCATTGATACTGAATACGAGTTGCTCAGGAGCGCCTCGGTATTACGAGTTGAGACAAGCAGAACCTACGGTGAGAATTCCCCAAGTTTATGTCCCACCATATCTCCTGTGATGGTCACATCATGGTATATTTTCCCATTGTGTACTTGAAACTTCAGTCCAACGAAATTTGGGAGTATCGTTGCGGATCGTGCCATAGTCTTGATAGGTGGTGCTCGCTCGCCAGGTTTTGGGCGGACGATGGGAAGGCTGTAGGCGCTCAGCAATGAGCCAAGACAGACAATCCACACTCATGCTGTGTATCGTTCTGATGTGGAATCGTTCCGATAGGGGCGATAGACTTACGGTACGATATTTGGCCCTGCATTCTATAGATCAGTAGGCATCTTAGACACATTGAGGGGAACGTACCCTTCCACACCGAGCGTGCCATTAGCGCTCTCGTCTGATTCATGATGCTTGGTTATGGGCCCGATAATCTATCGAAGTACGGGGTACTACGAGTATGTGACGAAGTGCTGGAATTGTGCGTTAACACATAGATCTAAGTGTGCTGCACAAAATTATGCAGGATCTAGCTAGCGCGATCGAGTCACACCTCCTTTCACGTGCCTGCGTGACAAGGTTTTACCTAGACGATTGCAGAGCTGAGTTACTTCCAACCGTCTCGCGACACAGCGGTGTGTCACCAAAGCTTGTGATAATGGAGTGGATAATCTCAAGGTATTTAGACACGATGAATTCCTGTTGCAGGTTGTCAGCTAAGGAAGTGCTCGCAACAGGTGAAGGTCCCTCAGGACTGATTCAGCAATTATGCCTGCACTTACCGGTGAGCACAGCAATGCTTCGTCGATGACGATCAAGTCTGATCCAGCATCTGAGCCTAATACGTCTGGGCTTCTAGTAGCAGATACCATCCGCATCCTCGTTGCTACGGATAGCCATGTTGGCTACAACGAGAGAGACCCTATACGGGGTGACGATAGCTGGAAGAGTTTTCACGAAGTCATGTGTCTGGCAAAAGACCGGGATGTGGACATGATTCTTTTGGCAGGGGACTTGTTCCATGAGAACAAGCCTTCACGAAAGTCAATGTTCCAGGTGATGAGGTCGATGAGAATGAATTGCTACGGAGAAAAGCCTTGCGAATTAGAGATGCTCAGTGACGGAAGTGAGACTTTCCAAGGCGCCTTCAATCACGTCAACTATGAGGATCCCGACATCAACATCGCTATACCTATATTCTCGATCCATGGTAATCACGATGACCCTACTGGAGAAGGCCATCTTGCGGCGCTCGACCTGCTACAGACGGCCGGCTTGGTCAACTACTACGGACGAACACCAGAATCAGACAACATCGAGGTCAAGCCGGTGCTTCTACAAAAGGGTAATACAAAGCTGGCTCTTTATGGCATGAGCAATGTGCGAGACGAGCGATTGTTCAGGACTTTTCGCGACCAGAAAGTCAAGTTCTTCAGGCCTGGTGTACAGAAAGATGATTGGTTTAATCTCATGAGTGTCCACCAAAATCAGTGAGTACTAGGATATGGTCGAGCGTTCAATACAACTAATCCATCTTCAGTCATGCGTATACTGAAAAAGGATACCTTCCAGAAGAGTTTTTGCCCTCATTTCTGCATTTCGTTATCTGGGGCCATGAACATGAATGCAAGATCGACCCAACATACAATCCCGAAATGGATTTCCATGTCATGCAACCAGGCTCTTCGGTTGCCACATCACTTTCGCCTGGCGAGGCTGTTGCGAAACACGTTGCCATCCTCAGTATCACGGGAAAAGACTTTAAGTCAGAAAGTATCCGACTGAAGACTGTTCGTCCATTTGTAATGAAAGAGATCGTCTTGTCCGATGACAAGGAAGCCAAGAAACACATCAAATCACCCAACAACCGAACGCAGGTCACACAATATCTGATGAATATTGTCGAGAAATTAATTCAGCAGGCAAATGAGGAGTGGATGGAAGCTCAAGATGAGCCTGAAGATGACGATGAAGAAGTCAAGCCACCGTTGCCGCTGGTAAGACTCCGAGTTGAGTACGGCATGCCAAACGGTGGAAGCTATGACTGCGAGAATCCGCAACGCTTCTCTAATCGATTCATCGACAAAGTTGCTAATGTTAACGACGTGATCCAGTATCACCGAAAGAAAAAGGGGGCCACACGACAAACGAAGGGTGCGGACATGCCAGAGGGATCCATTTTGGCGGAGTTGTCCATGGATCCTGGCGTTAAAGTGGAGAAGATTGTTGAGGAATTCCTGGAGGCACAGTCTCTCACGATACTACCCCAGAACTCGTTCGGCGATGCCGTTGCTCAATTTGTCAAGAAGGACGATAAGCACTCGATGGAGAGTTTCGTCAGCGATAGTCTCGAGAAGCAGGTTGGCTTCCTCTTCAACGAAGAGTATGGCGACGATGACGATGTCGCAGAGAGAATGGCAGCGTGCAAAGCAAGGCTCGAAGAGATGTTTGCAAGCGGTCAAATAAAATTAAGGAGAACGAAGCTCAAGCCTCAGCCCGACGACTATGACGAAGAGTTACTCGGCCCGTGGGAAGATCAGGAGGCTGCCATTGACCATACGGGTGATGATGTTGATGAAGATGGAGACGATGCCGAGACAGTCACGAAGCCTACAAAAGGCCGCGGAAAGGCAGCAACGTCGAAGACCGCTGCAGCAACAAAGAAAGCCGTACCTGCCAAAACGACCGGTCGAGGGAAGAAGAAGGGCGTGGAAGAAGAAAGCGAGGAGGAGGATGACGATGTGCAGATGTTGGACGAGGACGACGACGATGAGAACGCGCTCTTTGTGAAGCAGGCAGCTGCCAAACCGGCTCGCAAAGCACCTGCGAGAAAAGTCGCTTCTCCGGCTAGGCGTACAGCTGCTCGACCGACGGCGAAGGCGGCGTCTAAACAATCCCAGTTGACCTTTTCACAGCCGGCTACGCAAAGCAACGGGAGGAAGAAGGTTCACGAGATCAGCGATGACATCTCCGACGACGACGACGCCTTTGAGCCGATTTCGACGGCAAAGTCCAGAGGCAGGAGATAGAAGCCACTTTAAGCCTTGACGAACTGACGATCTAGCAACGTACGTACAGGAAGCTGAGAGTGCTTGTACATGAAAGATACCCCCCAGAGTTGGTCGATATACATTGAGAGTGGTTACTATGGTGCTAGAGGTAATGTACTTACAACATTGAGGTATCAAGGCCTCATTGGTCTGTCTAATCACTTTCATTGTTAATGTCATGCTACTACCCTTGTGATGCTACTGATCTCAGACAATTACCTTATGTACATTATCTAGACCTGATCTGAGATACATCGGTATCTCGATCCGCAAACCGGGTCTGCAGCAGGTCGACTCCATCTCAGTCGCAGCTGTGGGCCATGACCCAGCAGCGTACTGAGGTGATCTTCAGCGACTCGGTTCCCTTGACCCCGACTGATGATGACATTCGTCAGGGGTCAATTCTTAGCGTGAGTATCTTTTAGTCTCCTGCCTTGCCGAGTTCAGTCCATTTTCTAGAAAAATTTCTGTCTGCATTTTTCAAAGATTTTGTAGATGTTCTTTTGGTGCGGTAGTAGATACGGGCATCGGGAAGCTGATGACAGTGCATCTGACGCATGCTTGGTTGAGCGATGCTGCATGTTATGTCAGGCAAGCAGGCTGGATCTCGATGCATGGGTGCCAAGTCAGGACGAGGTAGCGCTTCATCTGATGTTCTAGAACAGGAAGAATGGAAATAGGAAATAAGCGCAAAGCGGACGAACGCACCTCTCTTTTGCCGATGAGGGGTTGCCCTTCTTCCGTTTGCCCCTCGGCTCTCAATGGACAATGCCCCTCCATCCAATCCATACCGTTGCGTCAATCCACCCCGTGCGGAGAAGGCACCTCACTGTCAACAAGACTTGACGTTTTATTTTCTTTGACTACAATTCCATTCTCCATCTTTGTTACACTTCCTTCTACTGACCCTGCTACCACTCGTCTCTTCTCACAATACATCTATCATGTCTCTTTCTACAACTCTAGAAACACCCCAGACGGGGAAGTATGAACAACCTACTGGATTGTAAGTCCTCGACCTTTTCAACCAGCGCCTGCATCTGTCGTACTTCTTCACCCGGGTACTCGCTTTCGTGTATCCCACAACAATACCCCACCCCGCCTCGTCCTACTCTGTCCCACCTGCAATCCCATCTGCTTCCACTGACTGCCCAGGTTCATCAACAATGAATTCGTCAAAGGCGTCGATGGCAAAACCTTCGACACCATCAATCCCACCAACGAGAAGCCCATCACAGCCGTCCACGAAGCCACCGAGAAAGATGTCGACATCGCCGTATCCGCAGCGCGCAAAGCCTTCGAGGAAACCTGGCGACAAGTCACTCCAGAGCAGCGTGGCAAGTATCTTGTCAACCTGGCCGATCTTTTCGAAAAGAACAGCGATTTGCTCGCAGCCATCGAGTCTCTAGATAACGGCAAGGCCTTGAGCTTGGCCAAGGTCGATATTGGCATGTGTGCTGGAACCTTGAGATACTACGGGGGTTGGGCGGACAAGATCGTGGGAAAAGTCATTGAGGTTAATTCAGAGACGTTCAATTACACCAGACAGGAGCCTGTGGGTAGAATACAATTGCAATTGAATATGGTTACCATGCTGATGAGGCCCAGATCGGCGTCTGCGCCCAAATCATCCCATGGAATTTCCCATTGCTCATGTGGGCATGGAAGATTGGACCTGCCATCGCCTGTGGCAACACCGTCGTCCTCAAAACCGCAGAACAAACTCCCCTGAGCGGTTTATATGCGGCCAAATTGGTGAAAGAAGCCGGCTTTCCCCCAGGCGTCATCAATGTCATTTCTGGCTTTGGCAAGATCGCCGGCGCCGCTCTATCCGCGCACATGGACGTGGATAAGGTGGCTTTCACCGGCAGCACCGTCGTAGGCCGTCAGATCATGAAGGCTGCCGCCGGGTCGAATCTCAAGAAGGTTACCCTGGAGCTTGGTGGCAAGAGCCCGAACATCGTGTTCAAGGACGCGGATATCGATAACGCGATCTCGTGGGTCAATTTTGGAATCTTCTTCAATCAGGGACAATGCTGCTGCGCGGGATCGAGAATCTACGTCCAGGAAGACATCTATGATGAGTTCGTCGAGAGGTTCAAGCAAAGGGCGGAGAAGAACGTCATTGGCGATCCTTTCGGCAAGGATACCTTCCAAGGACCACAAGTTTCCCAGCTGCAGTATGACCGCATTATGGGGTGAGTCTTCCCTCTCTTTTTCGCTCCTAATTATCCAACCTATTCAACCACAAAAACAACAAAAAAACAAAAACAGTCTAACAATAGAAAACAGCTACATCGACAGCGGCAAAAAAGACGGCGCAAAACTCGAAGTGGGCGGCTCACGCCACGGCAAAGAAGGCTACTTCATCCAGCCCACCATCTTCAGCAACGTCTCCCCAGACATGAAAATAATGCAAGAAGAAATCTTCGGCCCGGTGTGCTCCATCGCCAAATTCAAAGACGAAGCCGACGCCATCCGCGTGGGCAACACCACCACCTACGGCCTCGCCGCCGCCGTCCACACGAGCAACCTCAACACCGCTATCCGTGTCAGTAATGCGTTGAGGGCCGGCACGGTTTGGGTTAATCAGTATAATATTTTGCATCACCAGTTGCCGTTTGGGGGCTTTAAGGAGAGTGGGATTGGGAGGGAGCTGGGGGAGGCGGCGTTGGCGAATTATTCGCAGACGAAGACGGTTTCGATTAGGCTTGGGGATGCGCTTTTTGGGTAGAGAGGCCCCTGTGTTCGAAAAGGAGGTGGTGGTGGCAGAATGATGGGTTTTTGATAGCGCGGGGAAGGAGGTTGTTTTTTGGTTGTATGTATGTAGTTTGCTGAGATTGACTTTCGTTTGCTTCAAGTACTAGGAAAATAACAAATGACGGTCAGCCATGTTGCATCCCATCTCCCAGAGTACGACATTCATCCAGTCACTTCGCAGATGGTCTCCAAAATCGAAAGCAACCCTCCATCACACACAGCCAAAGAACTTCCCTACAGAAACAGGACGAGAGCGGCAACGGTCTTTTTTTCGAGTTTCTTGTCTTCTTCTCCTTCACCGCTTCTTTCCCATTTCTGTATCTACTATTGCTTCTTTCTTCTTCTTTTTTCATCTCAATTTCGACTCGAGCTGATCTGACTACTATCTTCTGTCCTTTTCATTTTTTTTTTTTTTTTTTTTTGTCATTTTTCTTCTCCTCGTTCTCGTTCACCTCCCACTCAAACTCCCCTCCCCAGACTGACCTCCACTATCTCCTCTCCTCCCCATCTCCCCACCTCATTTCCCCTCCTCATTCCTCCTCCTCATCCCAGCTCCCCAGCTCCCCCTTCCCTCCCCCCCCAACCCCCAATCGCACATCCCATCCCCATCCCCCATCCCCCAGCCCCCACCTCCCATCCTCAAAATCCAGTATCTCAAGCAGTTACAATCGACACATCGACAGTACCAAACAAAAAAGAAAGAGGAGAAAAGAAAAGCGGGGGGGGGGGCAAAGAAACTGCCTCGATTCAAAAATTCGACTCTTTTCATTCCATGACTCGAGTCCTGTATTCATTCATGAGAGGGCAGGAATCAGAAAAGAGGGAAATTGGGGCGGGGCGGAATGAAATGATTCGCGTAAGGGTTGGTTGGTTGGGGGTTTGGTGAATGTGAGGTGAGGTGTATGCGAATTTGTGGAGGATGTGGCAACGATCTGCCTTGTCGATGGGAGGAAAGAGAAGAGCAGAGAAGAGAAGACGACAAGCTGCAGACTTCCGAGACTGTTGATGAAGTCGAGTAGAAAATTTAAAATCAAAGCCACATTTCATGTCCAACCACAACTTTGCACTGAATCGACACATCTGTCTACGGCCGGCTAGCGAGAGGAGTACACCGTCAGCCAGATAAGATGGACAAACCGATACTCTCTAAGGCCAGACCCTCAGCCTAGCTAGGGGTTCTGTTTTAGCTATTTGATTTCCTCTCTTCCATAAATGTCTTTTCTTGCCTTTTTTCTTGTTTTTGGTGGGAGAGCCTCGCTAACCCATTCTTAATTCCATCCATCCCCATTTTTCTCGGATTCCATGCTGCCAGCGACGTTATGGTTCCCACGACGTAGTATTTCCATTCCTCATCTTGCATCCAGATTTAATAGGATAGGATGGGTAAGCTGCACTTGTGTGTCATCAGCTAGAGGATACCGGAACTTGAGGCATCCGGGATAGTACGTTGCGATGATCACTACCTCGGTAAGACGGTTTGAAAAGTTGAGGATTGGATGCTATGGTTGGGGACTTGACAATATGACGATTTGAGATATCAAGCGATTTGAGGACTCGTCAGCGCAGCGGATCCTATGACATTCAAAACTCCAGGAAATCGTTGTATCAGATGGTTGCAGGATAAGCACAGCGACCATCTGGTATTCAAGGATATCCTTTCCAATGCCTTTGGGACAGGCGAGATTTTTGACTTTACGGTTGTGATTGAGTCGTTGATGCCACATATATATCTACGATACGAGCATGACTGTAACCCCAGATTCAATCATGCAGGACGCGTTCAGCCCCTATGGTTTTTTTCCCATTAAGTCGAAGCATAGAAACCGTTGCGACCATGCCCGTTAATCAATTGGCACGTCCGTCGCTAGGTAGGTATGTAAATGGAGCTTCTACCTGGTAGACATCTCTTGATAGGCGAATTTAGAGCCCTTCGTGGAAATTCCTGATCTAAAGCCATTCTACTAAGTCCAACTAAGCAGATGAGTGAGACCGAAGTTGATAAGGAGTTGTGCTCAGCAACGCCGTCCCCAGAGAAGACAGTCATAGTATGAGGTGGTGGCCATAATTCCAGGCCATCAAGCCATGAACTCTGCGGAGTTCTTTCTCCGTGGCATTTCCAGCCATCGATGAGAGTGGAAGCAGAATAGGCAGATAGTCTTGTGTGACAACCGCACAGTCTATGCAGTCCGATCCTCGCTAGTCGATTGCTGTTCGACGAAGTTCCGCAAGAGCACGTGGTTCGCCAGAAGAGCTTCAATCTGCTGACCCTCAGACGTACGCTCAAGAATCTTCCTGACAAGCTGTAGCGGCGTCTCTCCATGCTCATTCTCGATAGCTGCAGAAGCTCCGGCTTCTAGCAAGTTCTGCACGGTCCCTAGATTTTGGACCATAACTGCTAGATGAAGAGCTGTGTTACCATCAATACCGCTTTTGGCATCTATTTCCTCGGGTCTGGACCATTTTCTAAGTAGCTCGTACATGATATCTGCGTTGGTGTCCGTGTCAAATTCCTGTCTTGATACTAGTGCTCCACCATCAGTCCTTTTCATCACTTCTAGGTGAGCCATGGCGCATCTGTGGAGTGCACTGAGATTTCGCTTGGGCTCGACAATAAATGAAACGCTTGAATCTCCCGCGAGGTTGAGGAGGTAATTCAATCTAGCGTGGCAATAGCGCGCGTTTGAGACTATGACGTGGCCAAGCACAGTCAAAGGATTGACAACGTGGAATAAGCCTGAGGTGGTCGAGAGGCTATTAGCGCCGGCGCCTAGTGACAGAAGGGTGTCTGCAAGATTGAAAGCATTGTGACGAATGGCCACAGCGAACGGAGTTTCATTAATCTGGTTGGGTCCTTGCTTGCCGGCAATGGACAGAGTGCTAATATCAGGAGGCATGTTTTGAGCACTACCGGCTTCCGACGGCCCTTCCACTGGAAAGCCCATTTCGACGATTTGATGTACCAAGGAAAGGTCTCTGTCATGGCCTTCGTGGGCGTAGATGTGCAGCGCTGACCAATTGGATTCTGCAGGCGCGAAGGGGTTCGCTGCGAGGGCGTGGATGTCTGCTCCATGATCAACCAGGGTTTGAACAAGTGTCTCTCGATTCCATCGTATAGCCTCTAATATTGGTGTTCTCCTCGCCTCACCTATAGGTAAATCAATTGTCTCAACCAGCCAACTATTTGCAAACATATAATCCACACATTCATCATGGGCATTTGATACAGCTCTATAAAGCATACTGCCTTCCATCTGACCTTGGAAATTCGCGAATTCGGTTTTTTGTTGCAAAAGATCCAAAGTAGCATGCAAGCGATTCAGATAATCGGCCCCCCCACGCAGGATCATTGAAAATTTATCGGCTGCTTTTTCGGCTTCAATGACGAGTGGACCAAACAATACTGCGTGTCGTTTGTCGATTTGACCGTCTGAAGTGGTGCGAGTGACTTTAGATTCAAGAAACTCGATGATAGCTTTTAAGCATTCGTGGTGATGGTAATAAGCTGCCATCTCAGCAGTGCTGAGGGTCCTTCCACGTACGGTAGGATTTGGGTTTGCACCGTATCTGAGCAACATCTGAACGATGTGAGGTCTATTGTGGTGAACCGCCCAGCTAAGGGCAGTCCCTGGTAATTGAAAGTCTACATCAATGTGCCCAGGATATACAGAATGACTGACTCGTTCTTGCGTTGCGGCATCGATGTTGGCTCCTCTGGCAATCATGTCTTTAATGATTGGCTCGATCCACTCATCATCGAATTGTACCAGCCAGTGAAGGGGTGTTTCACCATTCATGGCCGCGAGAGAAGCGTTTGCATTGAACTTCTGTAGACATAAGATGATTATGCCACCGTGTCCAGCGCGACTGGCGCTTAGCAGAGGCGTCTCACCCTGGGGATTTTGGAGGTTAATATCCAGTTCGTAGTCCAAGATCAGGGCTTTGAACGGCTTCCACCGACCGCACATAGCCGCGAAATGAAGGACGCTGTCGCCCCGTTTGTTGACCACGAGTTGGTTAAGTGGCTTTAGAGGTATACATTCACGGACTTTGTCCATTAGCCAAGCATCGCCGATCCATTGACTTTGGGTATGACCGTCCAGCATCTCAGAATTTGAAAGCCAAGCAGCGCCAACACCACCGCTCGCATCGGTTATCCAGCGCCAGATCCGTTCAACCTCATCTGTGCGGAACGATTCCTGGATATCTGCAAGTGCTGGCCGTGATCCTGCCTTCGCATAGTCCTCAAGATACTGGAGGCCTGGATTTACTTCTGCAGGTCGGCACGCTCTCCATATCCGGTACATGAACGCTCGAGCAGGGTGATGTCCAAGCGCGACAGCCTGCTGCAAGAAGCGCAAAGCCTCATCTGTATCTTGCTTACACCCATATCCATTCATACGATAGGCACAGATCATGAAAAGCTCCGGACTTTTGGCTGTGTTGTCTGTACCTCTGAATGAGTCGAAAACGAAATTCTGCACGGATGGCTGGAGCTCCCTAGTCTTCTGCCAGGAGAACCAATGTTTCTGGAATTTTCATGGCTCAGCACTGCTCTTCATAATTGATGTGGTAATCAGCCTTACCTTGAATCCTCTTTCGGTCCAAAAGGCCGAAATCTGTGCACCATTCCCCGCTCGACTTTCGAATTTTGATGATGTTGATCGATCCCCGGTGTGAGAGCTAGCAGCACCTGGAGAGTTACTGACGAATTGGTCAACTTGAGTTTGCTGGGGGGTCACAATAAAATGTTGGGGTTCGCTGGAGTCATTAGTGATATTTGTCTGGTGTTTGATGAGCTGCTGTCCATTAGGATCGCTGTTCTCTTTCTGTGAAGATAAGCTGTCGGCGCTAGGGTAGAGGCTAGATTCAAGGACTGTTACTATGACATCCAGATCACGAGACTCCGAGTCCAGTGTCAGAGAAAAGTCGAAGATGTCGTCAAGGCTTCTCACAAGCCTTTTTTCCAGGGTTCGAGCAGAAAGTTCAGTGAAAAACCGATCGCGCACCATCGGCGAGAGGCCCATAATTTGGGCGCGTACAGTATCAGCCGTTTGTTGCTGGTTAAAGACGGTCGTAGCAGCTTGTTCAAAGCGTTTATGGAATCCAGGACCCTGTTGCGCTTTGAGATACCTGAGTAGCCAGGGCTTTCCTTTCGCCTCTGGGAGAAGCGCATCGCTCTGTTTGAGTAATTCCACGTCTTCATTTTTTAGTCCTCCGTCTGCAAGAAAGTCAAAAGGTTTTTGGCCGTTACAGGAAATCAGCCAGGCTAGCAATCCAAATGAGTAAATATCAGTCTTCACCGCATTATCAAGCTTAATGGGCCCATTTCTTATTTCAGGTGCCCTCCATGGATCTGTTCCTCCCATCCAGACCTCACTAGACTCTGTAGCTGCAATGATCGAGAAGCCGAAGTCTGATAATTTGGCCAGAAATTTGCGGTCGGAACCAGTGAATATCAGAACATTATCAGCTTTTATGTCACCATGGACAAGGCCAGCTTCGTGAAGCGCGGATAAACCGCGGGCAACATCCAGGCAAAGCAAATGCTTGATATCAAAGTCAAGATCCTTATGGGTTGCTAGAAGTTTGGAGAGCGTCCCATGATCTGCGTACTCAACAACAAGAGCAGGTAGCTTATGTAGCGACGAGAAAGGGTTAGATCCCCACGCTATCTCAAGGAAGTCGATTACATTGGGATGCTTGAATAGCGAAGGATTGATTAAGGAGTGAAATTCGGTGAGCACGCTCTGCATAGCCCTTTGGTATTGCGGTAAAGGTTCTCCGTTTTTACCAAAGGCAATTCTGGCTGTTTTATAGACGACATATGCTGGCCTCGGTGGGGCAAGTTTGACTGATGTTGTTGACCATCCGGGCAATTGCGTGGTGACCTCAATTGTTTTTGGGCCTATTGGGATCCGTTGCAAGCTTGCAGTAAAAGACGCACCATGACCGAGAAGGACCGAAGAGTCCACAGTTTCTGCTTCCAGGGAGATTGGAGGAATGTATTTGCTGGACAAATTGACAGCATCACGAGCCGGATATACGAGATCGAAGACATGAGGAACGTAAGTCGATCGGTTCAGAGTAGCTTTTCCACCTACAAGTCGGTTTGATACCCCTCGGCTTGAGTCGCTTGAGACGTCGATAGAGTACCCGATTGTGGACCGAGGAGGTGTACGAGGCCGGTAGGATGACATTGAGTTCGCTGGTCTACATGTACATGGATCAAGCTCTGTACATGAAATGGACTTGAGAGGCCGCGTATCTCTAGCACCAAAGTTTCTGAGGAGTCCGAGGTTGGGGAACCGGCTGTGTGATCTAGAAGGCTCGCCAAGACTTGCTGGGAGCTAAGAATAACCCATGCATCTCTCTCAACCCAATTGAGGGTCTGTCGTCGCACGAAGAACGACTGGACAGTCAACGAAAGATCAAATGTGAGTCTAGGCACAGATACCAGCAGAAGCGCTGAGTATCGGAATGGACCCGCTCTCCGTTGCTGGCCTAGGCTTGGGGGTGATTTCTCTGTCCTTCCAGCTGTTCGCTGGCTGTATCAAAGGTTTCATGCTGCTGTCAACAGCACAGAATCTAGGCAAAGATAGTACTACTCTGATATGCATGCTCAATTTACAGGAAGTTCAATTGACACAATGGGCCAGGCTTGCGGGTCTACTATCTGGAAGCAATGAGCTTGACAGGAGGCTTAATTCCACAGTCGTGGAAGCTGCCCTGAGAGAGCTGGAAAGTCTGTTGTCGGATACCGAAAAACTCAAGAAGCGCTACAAGCTTGGTTTGCAGATCGCCGATGATGATGTGAGCCCACAGCCTGCCGTCGGCGCTCTCAATGCTGCAATATCTGACGATGCGCGAAGAGATATCTTGCTCAGAGCCAGGCTCATCCAAGATAGAAACGCCTATCCTCAGCGGCTGAGGTGGGCCACTATTGATAAGTCGAAATTCGAAGACTATGTGAGCCAAATTCGAATTTTCGTGCAAGACTTGTGGCGTCTTCTGGATCCTCTAAGGCAGGATGAGATGGCTTCGGGACTTCAAATGGTCCTCTCGCATGTAATCAACATGAGCTACAAGGTTGAGGAACTTCATGCTCTTAAAGACGCACTTGAGCACTCATCCATGAGCTCGGGCTCAGCGAATTTCGGCAGCGAAAGTGCCTCTCTTGCCAGTGTGGCTACAATCAAGGCGATCGGCATGGGCATGGGTGCTACCCCTTCCCAGACGTATCCGGAAACTTCTTCTCTGTATACGCACCAGGAGCGGCAAGGGAAGGCTGCTGTCAAGCTGGTTGGTGGTAATATTCGCGATTTTGCCGCAGTCAAAGGCAATTCTGAGATGGGTATGGCCAGTTATGAAGGAGAAGCTGTCTTCGTCGAGTGGAAAGAGTTGCCAGTTTATTCCCGTAGTAAGATCATGGGACGGGTGCAGGATCTTGCAATTCTACTCGGAGCTCCCAAACACCCCAATTTTCGCTCTTTAAGGTGTAGAGGGATAGCTTCCGATGCCCATACATCCAGAATTGCTTGCATCTTTGAATGGCCCTTATCATCGGCTCTTCAGCCACCAAGGCCGCTGCGTACGGCATTTGGAGGTTCTCCGAGTTTGACGGAGAGGCTACAGCTTGCCCTCAGCATTACAGAAAGCGTCAGGTTCTTCCACATGGCAGGGTGGCTGCACAAGAATCTCCGGTCAGAGAACATCCTGCTGTTTCCATCAAAAGAAAAGAATAACTCTGCGGGGCCGTCATTAAATTTTCCGATGCTCGCGGGCTTTAGCTTCTCCAGGCTAAACTCACCGTCAGAGGTCTCAGAACAGCCCTCTGCTGATCCTCAACGAGACATCTATCGCCATCCTGAAGCTATGGGAGAACCCTCAGAATCTTTTTCGGCAGCGAAAGATGTTTATGCACTGGGTACGATCCTCCTTGAGATCGGCGAGTGGCGTTCCCTAAGAAGCTTGGTGGAGAGGGTCGTAGATGTTGGAAAAGGTGATGTGTCTCTGCTTCAGCTGGCAAAAATCCAACCTTTTCTGCTGGATGAAAGTGCCAAAGGGGGCCTCGCATCGCTACGGTTTCGCATGGGAAACACATACGCAGCCGTGACGAAGATGATGCTCAGTGGGGAGATATATGAGTCACCAGCGATGACTAAAGAGGAAGGGCAAATATTTGCACCGAACATCTTAGATGTTGCTGTACGGGAGCTCAGTCGATGTGTTATATAGTTTAGATGATCATCCGAATGTCAGGCAAGCGTTGGCGTGTGAACTGTCATTTGTAAAAACCCGTAAGCATCGGAAATGCGGGCTTCTCTTGTCGTAGAACAATCGAAATGTAGGATTGAAAACAATGGAAGTATTGATTCGAATGGAGCCTTGGAATGTTGGTCTCAACCTTCTTTGCGCCCCGGTTTCGTCTTGGAGCAGTGAGTGTATCGGGCTTGTACATACATTTGCCACTGTCACATCTGCAGGCTTAGGTACTTTACATACTGTGTATTAAGCTTGGCATCACGTGTCACGCGGCAAAGCGCGATGTTCTCGCGTCACCTAAGTATTTGTCCACAACTGCCTCTGCCAAGGAAGTCGACGAGAAGCTACAGTGATGGCAGCTCGCAAGGTCGTTCAAGACTCGGATGACGAGTCCAACGAAGCCGGCAGTCCACCGCCACCAGAAGATGAGCCACTTCAATTGAGCCTTGATACGATCATTGACCTTCCAAGCTCGTCCCCTCCCAAGATCATGCAACAATCAGAGCAGCCAAGTACAAGCTCGACGGGTCCGTCTCGATCTCGAAACCATGACGCTGAAGCTGACATCGGCATTTAGATCGTCTTAGTCGCGAATTGAGAGAAGCGCACAAAAACCTGCTTGAGCCGACACCAGAGTCGAACCCTTCAACGACAAGGTCTCGGCATTCATCCGAACAGCCATCACTTTCACCCCAGTGGACAAAAAGTCAGGGTCGAAGGGCTACGGTATCGAGTCTACGAGGCAAGGAGAAGAAGCAGCAGAAGAAATATGGCAAGAGCACTCGGGATCGAGATAATATCTATGAACACAGTGAAGATGAGCTTGGCAGATCGTCGCTATCCTATGAGTCAGGCAAGCATGACCACGTAGACGGAGAGGCACAAGATGAACAGAGCCCCTTGGAAGACAGCGCTGCTGCCAGCAGGGTGAACGCTATGCTCGACAGCTATGGAGCAGCGGAGACCCCAGTTCTTGATACTGGCGGTTTCGGAGGCCACTTCAGGGTTGAAACGTCCATACAAAAAGTTTCTACTCCAGCAGTCGTCATCGGTGCACGGAGTCAACAGTCTAATCCAAGTACTTGGCCCACTATACCAAATACAACACCCACTAAACCTACATCAACCGACCTGTCAGGTGGAAACAGCTTCGGCACAAACGACTTCCTCAACTACACGAATGAGGAATCTGTGGTGGCGGATCATCAGGTCTCTCCCCAAAACCAGTGCAGCAATGATCTGGATGATAAGCCGACGTCGTCCACAAAGGATGATTCGGGTCAAGTCGACGCTCAGAACGAACTTTCCTTCCCACCAGCCGGTTCTTCAAAGACAGATCCCCAACGGAGCTTACAGAAGCAGCAAGCACGCGTTTTGCCAGCCGTCGACGAACTAAGTTCAGATGGCCCAGCGATCGACTTACCGGAAGACCAATACCAGCCGAGGCCGAGTCGATCAAGGGGTACCCATAACGAGAAAGATCTGCTCATCCCCGAAAACTTCTCCAAAAGACCCGAAGACCTAGTCAAAGGGAAGCGAAAGGCCAGGAACAGACGCAAAACAACCGCGCTTGAGAAACCCACGCCCAAGGTCGAGCTAGATGAAGAAGACGAGGAAGAAGCAAAGATGCCAACCACTGCTATCCCGAAGCTATGGCCCAGATTAAAGGGCCAGAAGAAAAATCCCGGTCAAGCAGCCGCTGTAGATCAGCAATGGGAGCAGTACTGGGCCAAAGAGGAGGAGATGAAGGCCAAGCAAGCACAAGCAGACCCCTCTCCCAAGAAACGAGGCAGAGGCAGACCAAAGAAGCAAGATACCCAGCCTGTGGAAACCATAGATGACCAAGAGCGCGACAAAGTCCTTGAAGTTATTCAGGATGCCGCGAAAATACCATCAGTGCAAGAAGATGGCAACAAGCGTGATTTGCCAACCGACGAAGCTCCCGCCGAACAAGACCTCGATGAGAACTCAGCGGACGACGAGGAGCCTACAAAGCGCTCGAGAAAGCGGAAAGCGAATACAATGCCAGCTCCGTCCGACGACGAGGACGACGAGCACACAGAAGCGCCAGCACCTGAAGAAGCAACACCAACAGTCCCCAAACCCCGAGGCCGCAAAAAGCGCAAAACAGACGAAGCAACCGCTCCAGCCGACAGCGATCACGAGACTACAGTGACCGACGCGCCTCAATCGACCAAAGCCCCGCCCAAGAAACGAGGCCGCAAGAAGAAATCCGAATTAGCTCCCGTCATCCTCCCAGACGAGAACGACGAAAACCCTCTCCAACCCGGCAACGACGCAGAACCCACGGATCCGCCTCCAAAAATCCTGTCCCAAAGCAAAGGCAGCAATACCAATGTCCCTCCCCCTCCTGTCTCACCAGCAAAGCTCACAACACCCCCTACCACGCCGCCCAAGACGGCGAAACCGGTGCATAGTCCGCTCAACAGCTCGCAGGTCAAGTTTAGGGTGGGGCTCAGCAAAAGGGCGAGGATTGCGCCGTTGCTGAAGATCGTGAGGAAATGAACTCATGGCTTCCTTACAAGGAGTGGAAAAGGGTTACAGAGGGCGGGACGAGAAAGGGCGTTTTGGGAGGAGCGGGACGAGGCGATGATATACCCCATTTGGCATGGCATGCTGCTTTTCATCGTTGTCTGTAGTTTGCTTCGGGGGTTGTTTCAGCTGTGCAGATGTTGACGCGATAGTGCTAGGAGATTAGAGGTTGGCTCTATGTCCGTACAGTGCTTGGAGCTATATCAAAACCACCAACGAGTGTTCCCTTCGTAGTTAATTCGTGCCATTCGTCGAGAGTACTCTTGCTTCAACATGGGCTTGGACTCGCTGGCTTCAATCCCTGCTTGCTTCAATGTTGCCTCCATTTACTGCAATCTCCATTTGCCAGCTACCGAACCGTACTTGCAGCAACAGCATGGTTTGTAGCTGTCTTCCAGGTCGTTTGCTAGGTGCATAGTGAGCCCCCGGCCACGAATCAGTTTAAAGAAATCACTCACCGCACCGCCCAGGCCCCAAGCTCCAACATCCAGTAATTCATGACCCCAAAAGTCTCTCACCTCAATGCCAGCAAGCCATCCCCACCCCCACCGCCCGCCGACGCAGGATCCTCCCGCCGCACTCCTACGACGTAGTCAGCCACCCCTCTCATTCCCCTGAAATTAGGGAAGACTTATAAAAAAGCCCCCCGCACCGCCGTCTCACCGAAGCAAGAAACGACGGCGCCCGCCTCCTCGGCCTATCCCCCACTACTTCCCCGCCCCCGAACCCCATCCCCTACCACAGCACCCCCTTCCCCCTCCCCTCCCCGCCACCACACCCACAATCTCCCAAAACCCCAGCGTCCTCCCAGCGAGCCCCCTTCCTCCTCACCGCCTCGCCCTTCCCAATCCCCGTCACTCCCCACCGAACTCCCATCCCAATGCATCCCAAGCACCAACAGTAGCAGAGGCCATTCCAGTGGGGCCGAGAGAGAGAGGGGGATTTGCACAGCGGCAGATACAGGGAGGCAGACAAGCGCTAAGCTTTGATCCTCACTCTGGAGAGGCCCTGCTCCTTGCGTCTGGGGATCCGGTGCAAAACTCTCCAAGGTGTGTGGGAAGCGTGCTGTGGGGGCTTGGGGTGGGATGGGGGTGGGGGGAGTGGTGGTGGGGTGGGAAAGTTTTGGGAGAGGTGGTTAGAGAGGGTGGGAAGGTGGGTGTGCTGCGGTAGCTCTGGAGGGTTGCTAGAATTGTTGAGAGGATAGTGGGGGTGGATGGGGGTGGAAGAGGTGGAAAGGAGGTGTGAGGGTGGAGACTGGTGATCTTTGTTGTTGATGGCTGCAGCTGCTGTGCTTCGAGTGTGTCGCTCTTCTTTCAGTCGTGGAGGGTACTTGGATAGGGGATACTAACCGTCATTCCACCAACCAAGCCCGCCTCACCGGTCGTATCCCTCCCAACCATTCTCCCAAAAGCCTCAGCGCGCAAGATCTCCAGGTCGCCCTCTCCAAAACTCCCTACAAGGGAAATGAAAACCTCTCAGTGTGTAATGCAGTACCCTCAGAGACAAGTCTTTGTTTCCTCTCCCACCTCTTCCCCCATCGAAAAAAAGACAGAGGTCAAGGCAGGAGGGCATGAAAGCGAACAAACAACATCTTTAAAAATCGTACTTCTTCTCCTCGGCGGGAGGTATAGTGATCCCACACGCCACGGCCCCAACCCCGAAAGGAAGGAGAGCAGGATGCAGGATCAGGGTATCGGCGCTCGTCGATCGACCCTTACGCTCAGACGTAAGAGGAGACAATTGACGCGTCTGGTCGGGATAAGCGGGGAGCTTCGGCATCGGTGGCTGGTGCCGTGATGCGGGCTTTGTGAGCGAGATAGGGGTATGGGGGAGTGGACAGGAGGTCCCTGCTTCCGACTGGGGAGGCTGGGAGGAGGGGATGTGTACGGGACGTCTTCGCTGCTTTGAATGTACTTTACTCGATGCAAGATCAGGTACCCTTGCTTAACCCGAAAATGCTTTCTTCAGACGAGGAGGGTGTATGTCAGCGTTGACGCTTTCCGTTGTCTGCGTGACTTGTTTCGGATTCTCCGGTCGACAAAATGCTTTCTGGCTGACTCAAAGCTTGCCGGAGCGGCTGTTGTGCCATAAGCTCAACGAGGCGGTTACTGATACAGCAACGACCTCGCGAGCGGTTGCAAAGGATGTACACTCCTGTTGTGAGCTAGGAGACCTCGTTGTGTAATCTTGCAAACAGCATTGGCTGGCGATCAAGATATACAGGTGCTGACGAGATGATCTCTGCTTCAAAGGGCACAAGACCCTGGTGAAGTGTACATCGATTTACAGCCCGAGTGTAGACACCAACATGCTCATAGCTTTTCATACATTCAGATTGCAATTCGGAAAGAGAAAATCCTAGCATCCTCTCGCAGACAGTGGTGGAAAGTGACTAGCGAAGACTCTCAACGACAGAAGCATGATCTTAGATGGCTTTGCAAAGAAAGGCTGAGCCAACACCAAACGAAGGACTTCGACAGTAAATGAAGAACCCAGAGACGACCTTAGCAAAAGGGCCTGACACACCCCACCTACTGTCTTCCGAACCGACACTCCACAAGAATCAACAAAACATCCCATAAAATTACCAGAGCATGATGTCCAGCAGAAGAGACTGACGCGCGCCTCCAAACTGGAGGTCTGACCAATTCCGGCGCATAGAACCTTCACATCACTGCCTACAAGAGACACTGGACGTCAGAATCCCGTTTCGAAACTCGCCATCCCCATCAAGCCGGCCGAAACCAGCAAGACAAGAACGACAAGAAACTAATAAGAGAATTGACAGCTATGACCGCGAAACTAAAACCGACGATAACTTAGGGTTAAGTTCCGAAAACCCATCCTCGTCGCACTACCCTTTACAATCTTGCGATCGCAGCGAAACCAGGTCCAGAGCTGTCAAAATCCCATGTGAGACCATGCTGTGAGGCTCGAGAAGTGACGTCCAGGCTGAAGCCGCAGGTGCGTACGAGAGGTCGTGAAACATTCCTGCGCGAGGCAAGAAGATGAGCTTCGGGAGACTGTAGGGAAGGTGCGCTGCGTTGTTTTGTGTTGCTCTAGAAGAGCGAGAGATCGGGAGGAGAGGGAAACGGAGAGGAGATCAAGCGCGTTTGGCAGATGGTTGAGCGACTGGCGGATACGGTGGAGGATGGGCGGAATAGGTATGGCTGGTGGTCAAGTAGCAATCCTATGTCAAGAATCGTTCCATGACGGAAGAAGAGGACGTTATTGAAGGAAGCATGCTGCAGCATAAGGGAAGAGAAAGAGAAAGCAATTAAAAGCGTGGCTGGCGGTTTTCAACAGCGGCTTCGCTAGCGTGATTTTCGCGTGGGCGCGTCTGCACGTGGCGTCAAATCTGGAGCATTTCCAGGTGCCTACCCCTTAACCCAGAAGATTTTTTCCCATTCTATCCTTTCGTTGAAAATGTCGTATTGGGAACGTTTCGACTTCAATACAGCATCACTTTTGAAAATTTGACATTCAGACATTTAGACCAATCGATGGTCCAAATGTCTCAATATTCCATGGTCTGCTGTGATGCTGTCCTGCCCTTGATGCATCGTCATCAACACATTCATTATGACAAAACGCTTATTCGTCTCTGACACAAAGCACATGAAGGTCACATGAATCTAAACATCATTTTCTAAGTTCGTCCAAGGTCGGGTAATGGCAGATCTGTCGGTGCATCATAAAATTTAGCACCACTTATGGCCAGACCATGGGATACCTAACCTCAATGATGGTTCAAATCACAGTTCGACGTTTTACTAACAGATCATGTTCCAAACTCTGAACTCTCCGTCGAACTCCGCTTTGGTCCCAACAAAAACCTATGACTCAACAATGGCATCATGTGGATGTTTAAGCCAGCTAATTCTGATATGGTACACAGTATGTTTATGATATACAGTGGGCTTAAAATGACCGATCACAGGATTATAGAATGTGGCAAATTGTCATGAAATGCCTTCGATGGAACCAGCTACCGATGCATGCGGCTCAGGAAGGAGCAGGTCGTGGGCCTAGTAAGACAGGTAATTTGAATATGGGATTTCCATCATTGAGTAAAGGCGAAGGAGAAGAGACCGATGTCCAGAACCCGTACGGGCTGCATCGAAAGCTGAACAAGGGCCAATCCATCTCGGTCATCACAGACATGGCGATGAGCTATCTACACAGCCTCCCCGGAAGCCCCAACGCCGCGGACAACAAGAGATGTCACGACGACGCTACGAAACTTGTACAAGGAGAGAAAGCTAAAATCGGAACCTACCATCTCCACATGTTACAAGCAGCGCTCCGTTATCGGTTGGCCGTCATGAAGCTAGCGTCCGAGTACAAGGATTTGCTGGGATTGTCGTATCCAGATTGCGACGCTTTCGACGTAGAGTCATGGCGGGACGTCACGAGTACAGAAGATCGAACTTCTTCTCCCCGGCAGTCCAATACGATGTGGAAGAAGTTCAATCAATACCTGACCTTAATCGTCGAAGCCACTATCTTCGATACGCCTGCGTCAAGGGCCGGATGGTATTACCGGAAGCCGCAGGAATATCTGGCAATTGCTTTTGTGGAATCCGGCCTTGGGGTTGATGATGTCAAGAAGGCGATACAGAGGATACTCATTGGTAAGTGATCAAAAAACAACACTTATACGCACATCATGCTAATACTCTCAGTGAAAACCGCGCAAGTGGAGGCGTTGACGCTGAGGGTTGGGAAGGATTGGACTGTGCGGAGAGTGGGCTCCAAAGTCTTTACAACACAAGGCAAAAAGCTGCGATCCGAGTCGTCACTGCCATCCATCATTCAGTGAGGTGATTGCGCAGTAGCGGATTCTATTGTGAAGTAATGAGATAAATTGGTAGATAATAGACAGACTCTGAACAGAGCAGGCTATTGGGAAGTCGAAGTACAAAGTAGTATCTCATTAATCTTTTACCCAGAGGTATAGTAATAATAATGTCAAAAGGACTTCACGAAACCTTCCTTTCTTAGCCGATTTGGCAGAGCAGACTAGGCAGGAAGATCTTCGGAGTCATGGAGGTGTGGAGGAGAGATAGCCGATAGATTGGTATGAGGATTGAGAGTAGCTTCATCGAAAATGCATGTTATACCTGACCAAAGCTTTTGTCTCGTCATTTATCTTGAACGATAATAGCAGGTAACACCATTTTTAGATTGATTGAAATCTCACTACTGATGGAAAGATGTTCTGATTAAGATCGAACTTTGACAGGAAATGGAGGTCGGAAGATCTCCGGGGGCTTTTCCGCGGGGCCTTCCGGGCAGGCTACTAAGGTGGAGGCTCCCTGTAGAACAACCAAATATAATTCGACGTTGTGGTCCCGTTATACCTATAGAGACGAGCAGTCGTAGGCTGCCAGGAAGAATAGAAGGTGTACTGGATCTCATGGATCACTACGGTAAACCCAATTTACAGCCTACGTCGATGGGCGATCCATCGACTGAGTGGTGTTCCTGTTGAATTTGGTGGTGACAGTTGTAACCTGCTAGCATCTGTGCTGGTATATTCGCATGTGGACTGCCGTTCTTGTATATTCTACTCACAACAGATAATGCCCATGACTATCACCATAGGCACCGGAGAAAGATGCAAGTCGAGGTGCTCCTTGACCATGAAACATCTGTATGTACTCTCGATAGTATTTTTAGCAAGAAGCGCATGTTTCCAATCGCGCTTGAGTGGTGTCGCGCATATCTGGACTAATCTCCTAGATACGTATTTGCGACATGCTTTGACATGTGGCCGGTGCGCTTGGCTTGTGTTTTAGGGCTATTGTGTCATTTCCAGGAGTATTGACCCCCAGGCGACCAGAGGCGACCAGGAAAGTACGACAGACCAATGGACATCGTTGGGAAGAGCACGAGCCACGAGGTGGCAGATTATGAGTGAGACATCACCCCAGGTCCACGATGCGGAGATGCGTACTGGGTCCGAAGCTAGGACGTTGATAGAATATATATGAGCACCCTATGCATGCTTTGTGAACATCAAGGTTAGCATTGAGATATCACCTTCTAAAGCTCTTCCCAAGCGTTTCCTAAGACGCCTACATATTTACCGTCTCCAGTAACCACCACAGTATTGATATCCTTCCGACCAGACACACACTCCGACAAGATGCTTTCGCCGTATGTCTTATCGTCGCTGCTCCTCGTCTCCTCATCGATTCTGGCGTCCGCGACCCCGATGCCACTCAAACAGCTGGTGAAGCCCAAAGCTTCAGGTCGCTTCACGATGCTAGCAACAAGTGTTGAAGATCGCTTCTCTCACTCACCCGTCAATGCTCAGGGAGGTTACTTTTACGTTAATGGTACCACGGAGACTTCTTGCTCCAATGCGGCCGGCGTGCCGTGTCCAAGTCCGGCGAACACGACTGTCTTGGAGACCACCGCGAGTGGAACTTGTAATTTGGTATGTTTTTCACATTTCTGTTCCGCGGCATGCTATGAAGAGTCGTTACTTAATTACCATTCCAGGACGTTCTAGTTCCAGCCGGTCAACAGGTGTATGTCGCTGCTTCAGGCGCTCTTGCCTATACAGTTGCACACTCCAACGTCATCCCGAAAGGAGCACATCGGAAATCATTTGCGCTTGACAAAGTCTCAAATGGAAACCATGCCTCTCCTGTCTTCCACAGCTTCACTTACTCAGGCACGGGGAAAGCGAGCGGTTGGTTGGCATGTCCAGTCGATGCACCACCATCGAATGTGCTTCAGGCATTCGCCAATGTCGAGTTGGAGGAGAGCAATTTGCCACGAAAGAACATCAGCGAATGTATCGCGCTTGATTTTCTGACCACGAACTATACTTTGCCGGGGCCTGCGGCATGGCAGTACGACTGATCAAGCCAAGAATGAGAAAGATCGATCCTACAGACGAAGCGACGTACATGTCTTGCATAATCTTCGTGTAGAAAATCCGATGCTAACTCCCATGTGATTCATTAGCCCGCTGCGCAAGGCTTTTGTTCGAGTACATCTTTTAGACATTAGTCGCATCTACCTCCCAACTAGTTCTCATGTTGACGGTCTCGTTCCAAAACATTCTTGCTCTGTTGAGCTTCCTCTTCATCATACCTTGCGTTCTCCTCATCGATCATCCGAGCCACTGGATTGATGTCGCACCTCCCAAGTAGATAATCATACAAGGGCTCGGGTGGCATACCTGGGGTGCAGAGCGTTGAGAAACTGCCATTCTCATCCATATCGTACCGCAGCCACTCAAGGCTAAGCTGTTTGAGTCCTGGCATCCTTCGAATAGCCTTGAAGATAGGATCCCATGAGCCCTCGATAAGCCTAGCGTCGTATAAATGGAAGGTTTGCAAGCCAAGACACGACGTGATCAGGAATGCTTCAAAGTCGGCCTCGAACAGGGTAGCGCGTGAGATCCTCACCTCCTTAAGGTTTCCAATTTTACGTTCTCCAAAAACCTTAACGAATCGTGGTAGAAACAATGTTTCAGTTCCGACATCAGGCATTTCGATCCAGAGACGCTCAAGACGGTGAGCTGCCTGTGCAATTGTACAAGTTGAGAGTTCTTGCAGTGGTAGCTTGTCGGATGCCATGGGTGGTGAGTCTGGTAGCGCTAGAGAGAGTTCTTTTACATTGGAAAAGACGCATTTGGCCGATGACCTCAAGGTTTTAGACAATGGGGACAGTATGTTTTCGCCACCTGTGCCATAGGAGAATAAGGTGATACCAAAGATCTCGAGTCGCCGATTTGAATCTGCCAAGGCCTGTATAAGTGTTCTCAATTGACGGCCGCCTCTTGGAAGCAGAGCCGCAAAATAAGGAAGTAGGAGCATATCTTCGCGAAGGAACCTCAATTTCTTGAACAGTGCTCGAGGGGAGTAACCACTACCAGACCAGCACCGATCTTCACTTGGGTCAATGACACCCACAGTAGTCAAGGCTGTCAAGGATGAGAAAGCCAGTATTAGGGACTTCAGGGCGACGTTGTCTGAGTACAGACGCTTCTGTTTCTTGTAGCAGTCCCGATACTCAGACCATGCAGCTTTCTGCTGATTTTGCTCTTCCTTGGGAAGATCTCGGAGCTCGCCTGCAGCTGGGTTCTCATGCTGAAGCCTATCATACAAACGATGACGCTTATATAGTACGAGCCATCTAAAATTTTGGAGATTCATGTTAAAAAAATTTTCAGTCCCACAGGAGACATGCTTGACATGCTTGGCGAGATAGGGCGTTTTTGCGATATCAAGAAGCTTCTGTAAACTACCCTCCTCCAACCAAAACTCGACACGTCGGAACAGATAAGGGATTGGACGGAGCGAAAGTGCTCGGCATGTCAGACGTATACTGCGGAGTGACTGAGGATCTGAATTGGCCAACACAAGCTCGATCAACTCTGGCGGCAGAGTTGGTGTGGAGCTCATCATGGCCGGAAATGGAATTGGGGATTCGGTTGTCCAGATGCGGTCGTCTCAATTGGTGGAGGAGCAGGCGTCGAGGTCCACAATGAGATCTTACTAGATATCCACGGGGAGATGGTGAGATAAATCCCGCAGAGGAAGGCGAATTTGACGCGTCGAGGTGCGTTTTGTTGCTGCGGGTTTATCTCCAGACGTCTTGTGCATTGAGCTCGGTCCTGAAACTTTTTGTTACGGCGGCGTACGCAGCAATATCGAGGTCTACAAGGCGATAGGGACCGTAGACTCCGTAGTCAATAAGATCTGTACCAGGGGAAGATTCGAAGAAACGCGAAAATCCAAAAAGAGTATCAGAGATTGCTTATGTAATCAGCCTCCTGACTTGGCAACAGACCTTTATCATTTCTGCAGACGAGATTCTGCACTCATAGCGAATTACAAATAAGACCCTCGTACCACAATTGCATCATATCTATTCTGTAGGCCGTTTAGGTCTCGATATTGTGCTCATGCCTATGGCTTTGATTTCCCATTTCCTCTACTAGTAGCTGATACCTTTGGTTGATTACATAAGCATTAATTATCTCATTGATTCGCAGAGATTTTCCCGTGTTTCTCCCATCCAGCGTCTCCACATCGCGCATGATCGCATCTACATATAGATCGTACGATTTGCGGTATACCATCAAGGCTGGAAAAGGAACACAGACGATCTTGTGCCATCGAACAGTGTGAAAACTGCTGTCATCGTTACCCAGTGCTTCAGCTATTGTTCAATCTCGACATAATATGCTTAGAGATTAAGGTTCCAGTTAAATAATCTGCCAGCTCTCTATCAAATAGCACATACTCGTACGTAAAGTATGAAAAAGTTCACAATAGGGGTATATTTCCGCTTTTCGACATGATAGGAAACCACTTCAAAATCCTTACGCCACATGTTCTGCATAATCCTCCCAAAAGCAACTTTATACATCACGTCGTTTTACCCTTTTAATCTCAGAATTCTAAGCCCTACTGCCGTTGACCAGCGCCGTTCCTCCCTTCTTAGCTTCAGCCTCTACGTCTAACGTCTCAAGGAAGCTCCCCGCCTCCTCGAGCGCCTGATCGAGATCCCAGCTACTGTCTGGCCCAATTCCGACGTCATGCTGCTGTTGTCCGTCTTGTTGGTAGACCTCGGTAAGAGTACCGTTGGGTGCAATTGAAAATATCGTCGATGTTGAAGTTGACACTGGTTTGGAAATCCCAGTAGAAGCTTTGGACAATAGGGGTGGCGGTCTACTCGCCGGCGTTCGCTTCGGCGATCTGCGCGAAGGACTTGGAGAGGGGCTTCTAGATGAAGTAGACATTGACAAAGATCGACGAGGTGCGCCGTATGCTTCAGATGGAGAGGGCAGCGGTGAATGCGCGAATGAAGCTTTCTTTGAAAGCTGTGCTGATTTAATATGGGATGACAGTTGCTTCTTCACGGTCGTCAGGGCGAACGGCGATATAGCATCTATCATAGCTTGCGTATTTAACGCCTCTTTGAGAGTCACAAGCTGGTCGTTGTCGGTAAGTTCTTCGGTCAGCATTTTCGGTAGGCCTCGCAGATTAACGTTCGGCGTTTTGTAGGCTGTTGGGCTCGGTTGAGAAGTGTTGGGGTGGATCGCACTTTTCGGTGAGTCTTTGACCGGTGAGATTATATTGTCTTTAAAGCTTTGCTGCGCTTTTGCTAATGCAGCCTGTGTTGATAGATTCATATAAGAGTCTCCCTCGCCTTCTTCGGTGCTAGGAAACAGGAGAGACTGCTTGTCGGTCTCTAGGACGTTGGTCGATGGGCCGGAAGGTACAGGAAGTGGTTGAATTTGAGCTTCAGGTCCCTCCGGTAGAACATTAGACGGCGGATTGCGGTCTTCACCATTCGACCGCGAGTCTGAAGCGCTGGTTGCTAATCCAGATTTCCGGCGGCCGTCTTCCTGAGAGAAAGTTGGGTCTCGGTTGGCTCTTGATCGAGCCGTTTCCACTGAGGAAGCACGGGAAGTCGAGCGAGAACCGAAGCTCCTTATGCCGCCAGACGCGGTGAAGCTCAGGTGCTTGATTGTTTTGGCCTCTGCATTGGCCTTAGCCGCTTGAAGCGCTTGAGCGAATGGGCTCTGCTTTGCTGTAGTCTCCAGTCTTTGAGCCTCCTTTCGTGCCTTTCTGTATTGGAACTCAGACAAGTTGGACGATGGCGGGACTGCTCGAGGAGTGTCCTTGGAAAGCTTGAGCTTGAGCCGTTCGGCTACACCGTTTGCGTCCCTCGACAAAACGGCCTTTTGCATCGATGATGGTGGCTTCGAATCAGCACCCGAAAATTGTTTAGGACCTTGCTCTACCGGCTCAGGTGCAATTGCTGATTGAGAAGCAAGGAAGGCCGCTTCTTGGGATAATCGTCGAGCCTCTTCATGTGCTTCCTCATCCAGTGTTTTTCGTACTGCTTCCTGAGAAAGGGTCTTGGCACCGTAGAAGCCAAGCCTAGTTGTCTCATCGACTTGGTCGAGAACAGTTTCGATATACCCAACCCGGCCACGATTTGGAGGTTTTGGAGGCTTCATTGTGTTTTGACGCACCCATGCTTCCGTTCGAAGCTGAGGGCTAGGTACAATGTCCGCGTCCGGCTCAATATCATGACTTTTCGCTGTTGGAGGTCTTGCAGGGTTGGTAGGTGTAGTACTTTCTGGTGATATTTCGGAGCGCTGCCCAAGAAGTATCGGCGGCCTCTGAGCCTCTTGAGATCCCGGCGTCCTAGGCGCTATCTCATCAATAGGACTTCTAGGCCCTTTTGGTTGCCTTGCCCCGGGGGTAGGTGTTGGTGAATTCGAAGTCGGCTTTCGGCCACCGATGAGGTATTTGGTATCAGATTTAATCCATTCCTCAGCCCGGGGCAGCACTTGTTTTGCTTTTGATTGTATGCCTCCTCTTAAAATGGGCTTCCCTCCATCCTCGGTACTTCTGGCTCTCCGCTCAACTGTCTCAAAAGCCCGGGTGACCCGAGGCCCCAAATCAGATATCACACTTGCTCGATTACCCCGACTTGTGAGGTTCGCAGCGCTCGGTCTGATATCAAGCGCCGGCGGCACATGTTGCATTTGGGATTCTGTAAGATCCACAATATCTTTGTGGTGTGGTATTCTGAGAATGCCACCCTTTGTTTGGCGTGGCTTTCGCTTCCAAGGATTGATCCATCCTGTGTCCAAAGGGCCCCGTAAACTAGCAGACTGTATAAATAGTGGTTTCCCTTCCAAGTATTTCTGCCCATGAGCCTCTATCCGCCGTCGTTTGTTCCTGTGAAATTCCGCTGAAAGTTCATCATCTGAGCCTGGGAGCAAGACATCTTCCGGAGCAGCCCTTAACGGTTCAGCTTCAAGAGGTGACGTGGGCCTCTTGACAAAGGGTGTCGGCATATTAGGCTGTTCGCCGGAAAACAGCATCTGGGCTCCCAGTGAAGGCTAACATCCAATGTGAGAATGCGAGCTCTGCAGCCTGCTCCCGTAAATATCAGCATCTGAACTGTTGAGGAGCGGCTTCTCGAGTCGAAAATGTGAGTCATGATGGACTGAAAATTGGCATGGTGACAGCTTCATCCTTAGGTAAAGCTTTGACAGGCAGTTGCCCGTCACGACCGTGAAAACCAAAATCCACTTTACGCGCTTGCGGTTCAATTCCGCACTGCCTTACTTACCTAAGCGTTCCGTATGCTCATTCACCTTTGCCTCCACTTCGATTATCTCACTTCAGGAAGACAGCTACCAAAACATGTATCCTGCTCATGCGTGACTCTACGTGCACGTCATCTGCGAGTAAAGGGATTCTCAGTTGCTAGATACAGTCACTTGTCGACACGCGACGCGATCAAGCAATCCGCCTCTTGATGTACTCTATTGAATTTCAGCTTCTTTCCATCTGTGGATTCTCGCCCTTCCATAACCATGGCAACCCCGACGCAGGCTTGTGGTCTGACCTTTCTACCATCTGAACTTCTCAAAATGATCTTCAGTCACCTCGAGCAAAGGTCACTACTACAAGTCAGACTTTCATGCAAATTTCTAAGCTCCCATGCCACTCCAGGGGCTTTCAGACGTATCACGCTCTGGTTAGAAGAAGGGCGTCTTTCAGATATTGTCAAGATTGCAGGGCAGCCTCATCTTGCTCCTTATGTCAGGCAGATCGCATGCGGGATGGAGGAATTCCGCGATCTATCTTCCGATAATTTCAAGATGCAACTCTACCTCCATGGGCTGAGAAAAGGGTCAACGGATGCCACAGTGAAAGTCTTGGAAGCTAGTTGGCAGGTTTATCACTCCTACACTATAAAGCAGCGACGCCTAGACAGTTCCGGTCAAGGGCATACCATGCTTTGCGAGTGCTTCAAAGCCTTTTCGAATCTGAATTCCGTAGAACTTGACGGCGGTGGTTTCGACAGGCATGATCCTGAGCATGGGTTGAGGCTTTTGCGACAGGAGCCTAGGCTAGAGCATAATATGTTGTTATTCTATCAGCCTTCATTGGGTGTGCCTCGAGGTAATAGGCAATTGAGTACAATGGTAAAAGCCTTGGCTCATGTACCTGAACCCATTGAGCATCTTTGCTTGCATCCATTTAATTTTGAGACGAACGGCCGCGGCCTTTTGGCACCTTTGAACCCGTATGAACAAGGACTTGCTCTGGCGGCTTTCGCAGGGTTGAGAAGCCTCAACTTGGACTTGTATCACGTTGACGATGGGCGTTTCTCGACATCAAAACCCACATCCTCTGCTCTGTCAATCATCTTCCAAGCAGCTGTAGATCTAAAGAGCTTACGGGTAAAGAACCAAAGTCTAAGCCTGCTTTCAAAGTGGACTGGGCTTTTTCAGAGTATCACTGGGCTTGGAGGTCCTCGCCATCTCGAGACCTTGGTGATCGAAGGGGCCACCCTAGATCAAAAGCACTTCGTCGAGTTTATGCGCCAGTCAGGCCAGAATCTACACTCGCTCAACACTGATAGGGTGTATGTATCACATGATTCTTCGACAGCAATATTTGATGCTATTCACAGCCTTCCAAAACTGAAAAGAGTCAAGATTTCCTTACTGTGCTCCGTATTTCAAGATGGACCTCCCATCATCATCAGGGGTCCAGTTATTGGAGAACGGATTAATGACGTTGATGCTCAGCCACTCTACGATTATCTCCTACGGAAGTCCAACGTCAATCCTTGGGGACGTATATGTGCTGGCGTTTAGAAGACGTCTTCAAGGGCTGGAGCGAGCCACCCAAGCATTTGATGCATAAGAAAACAACAAGGAGGAAAAGCTGAGATATCTGAGAATTCCCTATTACTCGGCACTTGGTAAGAATTGGTAACCTGTTACATCTTCTGACAACTAATGATTGTGGTCGTTGAAGCGAAAATGAGAGATCTCACTTCGATTGGGGATGCACCTATGGTATGCTTGATACTACACTTAGCTCTTCCAATCAATTTCCTGGCAGCTTCCTGGCATTGGCAACCACATCCTTCATACTGGCAAAGTGACAACCCGGTCGAAAACGTATTACTCGAATTCCAAGCATAAACGGGAGTAAACAGCAAATCCCAACTCTATACAATTGGGGGTTAAGAGCGCAATACTTTGATAGGGTGAAGGGTTCAGAGAGTGTTGGTGGAGATTCTGACCTACGATTACCTAAGAAATGTCCAAACGTTGGACCCAGATCTCACAATTGGCTATGCCGATATTCTGTCAAGCTCTGAGATAAACTGTATTGAGATCTCGGAGAAGGAGTCACATAGAGCAAAGCAGGACACTGTATCTCTAAACTAAAGATCTAATTGAACCATACCTATCCCCTTGCTGAAGAATGTCATCGCATTTATCCATTTCCCCCACACTCTTCAGTAAATTCACCCTCTACAGCTCCACTGCCAGCACACTGCTCTAAAGACCCATCAACTCCAACAACAACCCACTGATAAACCGACATAGGACCCACATAGCAATGTCAAGACTGCCATAAATCATTGGAAAATCTACCTCCATTTAACTCTCGGTCAGGATGACTCGTTCTCTCGTCCCCCATTCCCACTTCTCCCTAATTTCTCCAGATTGCAACCATTTCAAGGTAATTCGCTACATAATATAGTCTTGAATGCTAACTTCACGACTTTACGTAATCTTAATTCCCTAACCAAATGCATTGAAACCATGAGAAAAAACGCCTCAAGCCCCAACCCCCAAAACTTCAGGAATCGCTGCTCTTCTTTGATTCCAAGACATAGGTGAAATCTTATATCTTCCGTCCTTTTCTCGGAGCGAAAACCAAAGGTATAGACCTACTTCTCCACACCAAGAACCAGGTCCGGTAGGTCTACATCCAACGACTCAGGATAAACGAGATCGAGAAATGGAAATCCATCTTGCCAATTAAACAGACAAATTATATCCAACTATGATACCCACACCTTTCGCCAACCTCATTTGCTCTTTTTTCCCCTATATGGTAGATGTCTTTATCATACCTAGATTGGAACAACAACCTCTACTTCCAGTCTTACCACGCTAAACCCCCTTTCCAAAAAGAAAAAAATATATCTCAAACCCAAAAACACCTTAATCAACCATTTTCTTTTTTTCGTATGGTTTATTCGGGTGCGATAGCACGTCTTCTAGTTTTTTAACCCCTTTTTGCAATCTCGCTTTTTTTCCGGGTTTTCTGACTCTTGAGAATTGGATAGTTACTAGGGGAGAGGGAAGAAGAGGAGTATTTTGGGATGGTTTTGTTGGGGGTGGGGGAGATTTGTGCATTGAAGCGGGGGAATGTCTGATTATTCATTCTTTTGATTTTTGTTTAATTCGATCTATCTATATCTATCTCATCTAACCCTACTCTCTCCCTCATTCCCAAATCCCTAGACAATCCCCTCCTCTTCTCGATCATGCACCCCCCCCCCATCCCTCCCTCACAGCTTTACCAACCTCAATCTCAAAAACCTAACTCACCATCTAGGATTAATACAAAGCACAGAAAAAAGCCAGTAGCAAATGCCACACAAATCAAGAATCGGATTGGAATTCCGGAGAGAGAAGAGCTCTGAGTTGAAATTTCTTCAATGGATTCGTTTTGGATTGGAGTTGTTTATTTTTGTGAGAACTGTGATGTTATCAATGGATTGCTAGTAAATGGTAGTTCAGATGGATAAGAGGAGACGAGATCAAGATTACGAAGAAGAAGAAAAAGAAAGAACACCTCCCAACTCTAGCCCCGTCTATGAACATATAGACAATCCGGATATCGAAACCCACCCCTCTTTCTCATTTCCTGACTTTTCCTTCTCTACTTCCTTCGAAAGTAACTTGGAAGCATACTGCAACGGGATTGTATATTTATATGCGGTACCAAAGAAGCGAGGATTTTTTGAAAGAAAATCGAAAAAGGAATGTTGAAAGAAAAGCGAAAAAGGAATGAAAGGGTGATCCTCCCATAATTCTCCCATCGTAGTAATGAACCAACTAGACAACAGGGCTTTGCGTGGGGGCATTGTTCGGATTCGAAACAGACGACCGGTTTCTGAAATCCTATTTCGTCCGTAGAAACATGCTCAGTTTTCATGAACCCGTCAGAAGCCTGGTATGAAGGCTAGCTAATTTTCGACCTTTTCTGTCGGTCCTTCGTCTCCCTTGCAGGAAGAAGCTGGTAGTGTACGCCCACGCGCCCTCGCTCTAGAATTATCAAGCGAAGCAACAAAGGTCAGCAGACACCAATTCAATAATTTCTCATGTCACGTCATGGAAAAGGGAGAGAAAAAGGGGTAATAAATGGACATGATCGAGATACAAAAACCCTGGGTATCATCGCAGCTACAACAACAAGAAAAGCCATGAGAGGAAGAAAAGGGGCCCAGCACAATCCGAGCCCTTCACCCACTTTACTTTCTCGCTCTCCTTTTTCCAGGTCTCACTCCTCCACCGGCATCGGCACCTGCACTTCCAATCCACTGCCATCCGTCGCCCCGCTCTCCCCTCGCTTTCTCCCAGTCCCAGTCCCAGTCCCAGTCCCAGTCCCAGTCCCAGTCCCAGTCCCAGTCCCAGTTCCATTCCCAGTCCCAGTTCCATTCCTAGCCCCGCCCATCCGCTTCTTCTCCTCTTCCACAGCCGCAACGCGCAAATCATCCACATCCTCCGTCTTGACCTCCCCCTTCAGGGCATCACTCCCTCTCAGCAGCCCATCAATGCCAACCTCATGATCGCTCACGCTTCCCAGCGCATTGTAGACCCCACCAGCCGTTTCCTCCGCCAACAGCCTCTGCTCATTAAGTTTCAGCAGCGCCAGCGCGACCTGGAAGAGGAATGTGGAGCCGTCGTTGAAGCACAACACGACATCCCAGACGCGGAAGAGAGCTTCGGCGCTTAGACAGGCTGTGAATACGCTGAGGAACCATTGGAACGTGAGGGCTTCGAGCTCGATGCCTAGATTATCTAGGTGTGCGGAGAGCTTGGGGAGGAGGGTGGACACGTAATGTCGGAGCACGAGCTGATCCGCGCGGGAGGCGAGGAGGGTGTTAGAATAATAGCCTGTTGGGAGGATATTCTCGATGATGCTCGTAAGCAGCCAGAAGGCGTCTTCGGCAGTTGGCATGATCAGGAGTAAGGAGGCTGTGATGAGGTTCATACCCTGGCAATAGCCGACCTCTGGATTACGGCGTGAGTAGGCCAGGAGGACCTCATTCAGCTTGACGACGCCCGGTCCAGCGCGGAAGAAGACATTGTCGGTCATGGTTCTGTTGATGTCCATCTGGATCTGCGCCACTATCTCTGGGTCGTCGATGCCGTTCTTGACAAGGTCTTCGTAGTACCCGGGAACCCGTAGAGCAGAAGCACCCGTGCATTCGGCCCAGATCTTTGCGCGGTACGCAACAGGAATACCAGCCAAGACGAACTGTTTGAACTCTTTCCACTTCGCTCGGCCAACTTTGCCCTTGTTACCTAGGCCGGCGACGCCAATCATTTCACCATCGGTGAGGGCTACTTCTGGCATCGCTGTCGAGTTTGGAGCTGAAGAAGATAAGTTCTCGCCCTCCTTTCGACGCTCGGCGCGTACTTTCCGGAGGAACTCATTCCACTTCACAGTGCGTTCACGTTGGAGCGTGTCGTGCAACTCGGTGAGTTGGGCTAAGAGGAGCTTGACGGGCTCCGCTTCTGTGGGTGATGTGTCGGATAGTGATTCTGAAGCACTGGCAATAGGCTTTGAGATTTCGGCCTTGGAAGCTGTAATTGGGGAGGCGGCTGGTTCAGGGTTGAGGCTCGTTGATGGGAGAGAGCCACGCACATCGCCGAAAGTAAGTGAGCGCTTTAATGCGGTTGGGGATCCTGCGGTAATGACAGCCGTGTTCGGCTTTGCGGTGGGTGTATGGGAAAGAAGCTCGGTTGGAAAAGTAGCCTTCTTCAAATAGTCCTGCCAGCGTTTCGTAGGCTTTCCTTCGATCTTATCGTCAACCGAGCCCGGAGTGTCGGGGCGCTGTAATGAGTCTGTACGCGAGTGTGTACTCATTCGGTCGGTGTCTCTAATGCCGCTGATCGATTCCACACCACTGTTCCGCTTGCCTTTGTGATTCCCAGCTCTTAACAAGTCTGACTCTCGCTTCCTGCGACGCTGATCGTAGATGAAACCATAGCGGTCAGTGAGAACGTTGGCGGAGTTGTTGATGTAAGTCTGATCGGTTGGAGGTCTCGATTCAGGCGGAAGAATAGTATCCATTTCAACTGGACCTAGGTTTGCTGCAGAGCTTACTGACTTCGGACTGCTTGGAAGCTGAACAGCCGGTGCCTGTGGAACAGAGGTTTTCAAGGAGGCCGGGATTGGCGGTACAGGTGGAATGTTTTTCCTCGTTGCTCGATTATCTGGCGCCATACTGTTCACTCTCATCAGAGCTGCCTTTGCCGAGCTTGCTGCCTGCACGGAAGCATTAGAGGGAGCTCTTGAATTCTTTGTGGCCCCACTTCCAGTGGTTGCTGATCTCCCCCTCACAGTACTCGTATTACTGGCTTGTGGATTGCCTGCAAAAAGCTTCATGGTCCAAGACGCCACCGAAGAGGAAGACTTGCGTGATTGAGCGTCAGTGTCATCTACGCTCTGTGTCGTCTTTGAACGCTCTAAAGGGTTGAAGAGATCATCATCCAAAGCTTTTCGCCGTCCAATGTTACCGCTGGAGGCTCTAGATCTCAAGGCCGCTTCCGCCTCTTCGTTGTAATCACTGACCATGCTGCTTGCACGGCTGGTTTTTTTGCTCGTACCCTTTGCACTCCATAGATAGTCTTTCCATCCTCTGACAGTGCTTCCTGTCTTACCCTGTGACTCCACGCTTGACGTAATCGATGCTCTATCAAAATCGTTAGGGACGATGTCTGTTGCCTTAACAGTAGCATCCTTGTCTCTAATGTCCAGGGAGTCGAGGTATCCTTCATCGAGTTCCAGGGTAGCCCCAACATCATCTTTCATGGCTTCACCCATCATCTGGTCTATGCCGTTCGGAACGCTGAGTGCTCTCTCAGCTTTTCCATTATTCTTCCGGCTAATCTTGATAGTCAGGTCTTTCGGCCCTGTAGCTGCTTTATCGACCAAGTTACCAACACGATGGAGTCTAGTCTCGATGTCCAGGTTTGATACCTCCACTTCTCTGAGCATCTTTTTAAGCTCCCTCTCCCTCTCCTCCGCCCGACGTCTGAGAGCTGTCATCTCTGCATCGCGTTGTGCTAGATCATCTGCGAGCTGCCGAACCAATGTCACAGCTCCTGTCTTGGCAATCAAATGCTGAATGTGTTCATCGCTGGCATGATTAAGGGCACCAGGCGCCTCTGTCACGGCGTTTCTCGGCGAATCGTCAAACAGCGCGGTACGCCCTCGAGAAGATGCACTTCGCTGTATTAAGGTCTGTACTATCGAAGGAGCTTGCGAAGAGCCTCGACGGGGCGTGTGAGGGGCGGAACCGGTCTGAGCACCTGGGCTCATGAGAAAGGAACCATTGACAATAGGGCCGGGCGAGTTATCCGGCGACAAAGATGGGAAGGACACAAGTGATTTTGCAGAGTCTGGGGTGACTAATGATTGTTTTCTTGATCTTGAGCGGCCATTGCCCGGTCTGTGTTCTTTATTGGACATCTGTGAGGATTTCCGCTCGAGGCGGCCGTCGTTGCTGGTGTCCATGCCCAGACAAGCCGGCAGTGGAAAGTAGTCGGTAGAGTTGTAGAAGTAGAGACCGAAAGAACGGGTGCGAAGTGATCTGACGTGGCACCTCAGGCCAGTGTTGGCGGTCAATCAGGATCAAGAGCTTTCGTCATAATTTGCGGACCGGTCTCACCCTCTCGGACGCTCCCTGTAAGATGGCTTTTGCCGGGGCAGAGTTGATGCGGTTGAGTCTGATAGGTGCTAGATGGAAGGCCAAGAGAAGACATTTGCGATGACACGGTTCCATTCTATCAGCATTGCAGCATGTTTTGAAAGGATTCACAGTGGAGCGAGTCGGGCCATTTCTCCCGAGACACAAGAACGCGTTCGTCCACCCAATTACCGCTTAGGATATAATACATCACTCACGTAAAGGCAATATTAATGGGCGCACTTCTGTTTTGGAAAATGGCATATTATTCTTCTGCAGTAGTATGAGGCGATCAAAAATCACGCATCATGGAAACACTGTTGCCCCAGATGTTGCACGATAGCCACCTCAACCTCTTGCTTCTGGTATCATTCCACCCACAGAATTCCTGCCCATCCAGATACAAAACGCCATAGATGCTTGCAAACCCTGCGATATCCTACGACTGTATCAATCTGGCCGTTGCTGGTCGAAGCACATCAGCTCCGGCTGTCTTGGACACGATCCCTGACACTGCATTGTCGGCATCCGCTTGGTTCTCATGTGCAGAATTGTCGTCAACGACCTTGATGTCACTGTCGCTGTGGGTACTGTAATGGCCTGAGGCTCGGTCGCGACCAGTGCTCTCGCTGACGCCGCTCATCGATGTGCTTGACCGATTGTGCACCAAATCGGGCGTTGGCGGGATACTGGAATTCCTTACGCTGGGGTTGAGCAGACTGGAATCATTCTCGGAAGCTCCCATCTCACTGCCTTCATTTCGCCGAGAATGTTCTCGGTCCTCATCTGGCATTCCGAGTGACTTGTCATGATCCCTGTACTCATCGATGATGTCACCATCCTCGTCGGCATCGTGCGCAAGCTGGAGACCCTCCACGGCTGCGGCGCATTGTTCGGATATATTGCGAATAATGTCGGCTATGGCATCGGTCTTGTCTCGCAGATGTCTGTCGGCGACATCTCCCAAGCTGAGGCGGCTGCTCCGCTTGCTCGCCCCACCATGGAAAGATCCGTAGAGAGACGTCTCCATCTCCGGCGTGACTTTCTCGGCTTCGGTACCATCGATCGTACTAGCACGGCTGTGCGATCTCTGAGACTCCTCCGCCGGGGCCAAACCGTTCTTGGTGGCTTGATCGTCGCTACCATTGATTGCCAAACCATGGGTGTCGCCATCGGAAACGTCTTCGTAGCCTTCACCAACATAATTACTGAGTTCTTGGCCTTCGTTCAGAGAGCGCACGATATGCTCCATGTGATGTGTTTGACCGTTGATGAGACTTCGGAGATGGAGTACGACTCTCTGCGATTCATCGCGTTGACGTACAATCGTAGTGTTGGTGTGCTGCAAAGCCGCTAATTCCGTCGAAATGCGCTTCCTTTCTCGCTCCAATTCTTCGGCGACTTCTTGCTGCATTATAAGAGCCTCGAGGGCATCGTCGCGTTGCCGCTCGGTGCCCGAAAGACGCAACGTAAGACGTGCAGCATCGTCTTTCTGTTGGTCAAGGAGCGATGTGATGCGGCGGTTCTCGCGTTTATGCGATTCAATTTTAACTTTAAGATCTTGAGTCTCTTTTGTGAGTTGTTCAGCAAACGCTTGAAATTTGAGAAACTGTTTGCTGTCAGGACATATCACGCAATCCTTCCAGATCTGAATTACCTGTTGCTTCCAACTTTCCAGCTCCTCGACAAGGAAATTATTGCGTTTGGTAACCTTGGACAGATCCATGTCCATTCTACCCTTGAGATTTATGAAATCTTGCCAAGCTTCCATGGCATCTCGCGAGTATTGATTGCGTTCACGGACAATCTCATTCAGATGGCGCATGGATACTTTGGTCATCAACGGCTTTTTGACTGCGCCGCCAAAGACTGCTTTCATACCAGTGTTGCGACCCTTTGAACCGGTAAGCATCGGCTGAATATAGAAAATTGTGACGATCAACTTACAAGCTTCTCGCAAACGTGATCCATGACACCCATGACCATATCTTGGTTCCACCAGGTCGGATTCTGCACACTCTCAACTTCACCTCTCATGACAATAATTTGCCCAGCAGGAACCAATTTTCCTCCACCATATGCAGATCTCAGATGAGGAGGTACTCCAGAAGGCGCGACATCGCCATTCAAGGCATTAGTAAGCCGGCTGATCATCTTAGCCCGTTGGCCTGCTGTAAGCACAGTCGGTGGACTCGAGGTAAGAACGAAGTTGCGATCTAGATCAATGACAAGTGCGTCGCTGGGAGCTGTGAACAGAGATCTGCACTCGGACGTTATACCAAGCATATAAGGTCCGGGTTCCTGTACAAGTTCCTTGGCGTGGCGGGCGTGCACTACTGGTACGTACAAGCCACTCCATTCATACACTCGAACGCAGTAACGTATCGTTTCTGAAGCTACCGTGAGCATGGCTGGGTAGTGGCTGACGAAGATGATGCGTCTCGTCGATGAAACAGCGGCTTCAATGACCCCGACAATGTTTGGTATCGACAAACAGGTAAACAATGGCCACAGCGCAAAATTCTGGAACCCGGTAGGTGACGATGGGAATTGGTAGCACAATGCGTAGTCTTTCATGTCGATGCGTACCAAGTCATTGAGTCTAGGTGCTGGGAAGCTCAGAATACGGGAAACCTCTTCAGCATGGAACAAATTGGTAGCTTTGTTCCAATGGATCCACATTCCGCGTAAATAGTCTCCAAGCAGATCGTACAATGGATATCTTGATAAAAAGCTCAGGCAATAGGGAATCCAGTAGGTATCGTCTGGTGAGTCATAGTAGTCTGACTCTGTCCGCTTTCGTAGGTCTCGAATTGTCTCGGCCCGCTTCTCGTCAGCTCGAGACCAGACGCGTAGAGCGATGCCGTAGAGTGTGTGAGATGAGTCTTGTTGGAGGACAAATGAGTGGTGCACACAGTGTGGCTGGCTACGGCCGATACACACTTCCACGTCATGAGGAAAGCAAGTCTAAGAACAAGGGATATTAGTAATATACCTATGGTCAATCTGTGGAGTGAGCTTACTCGCATTGCTGCGTGCAGCGACCGTGCAATCTCGTTGTCCTGGTCGAGCCTGGGGCTGCTACCAAGTATCTCTGGCAGCCAGTATTGTCCAATGGCACCCTTCATGTGCGCGATCTTTCCCTGAAGGGGCGCGGGTGCTCGTACCCATTGTGACGGCTCCCGTCCAACACCACATACCATGTAGGCATGTGTGAGTGTCTTGGGCGTTCTCTGGCTTGGTTTGATACTCAAAGTAGACGGGATGGGCTGAGTGATACGTGAGTGAAGAGACGAGGTTCGGCTTGGTATAATAAGGGAGTGGTCGCCATGATCTCTCGTAGATGTTGAAGGGCGATCTTGCGGCGTGGATGTAGGTCTATCGCGGGTCGTAGGCCGGAAGGCACGATCACGGAGGGAAGGTGCCATGACCGTCCTCGTAGCTGATGTTTCAATTCGTCTATACCGCTCGTTAGTATCAGGATACAGGAGAAATGTGAGGAAAAGGACAGGGGGTCTTTGAGAGATGAAATAAAAATTGCTCAAGCAGGTTTGCGGTACAGTAGCCACGGAGGTCTCTGCGCTACTATCTTGATGTAGTGCAACAATGCAACACAAGTAGGTCACAAATGAGGCAGCTCACAGGATGAGGCAACTCACACGTGGGATGTTCCTCTCCACACGACGACGGCGCAGGACGGTTACACCGCTCGAACAAGGCGAACAACAATTGATAGTGCTGACAGACGAGGAGGAGAAAGAGGAGGTATCAGGAGGGGTGAGAGGGTTATTCTCGAGAGCAGAGGCCGAGACTTGCAGTGAGCGAGGAAGAGTGACTTCGCACGAGAATAACGTGGTGAGGTTTGCAAGGTCATGAATGGGGGTATGGACCAATAGCTGGTTAGCGTGTGACGGGAAGCACGATCCCCAAAGTGCCTGCTAACCAGTCTCAGTGATGTGATACCGCGCGAGCAGGCTCGGCAGGGTATCCTGAGCCGGCGCATTGGCTTCGTCGGGAAACGGGATGCTTGCAGGTCGTTGGTGAATGGTGACAAGGTGCCCTCGTGCTGGGCGAAGAGCAAAATGCATTACCTTAGTACGGGAGGTTGATCGTAAGCCAAAGACGACGATCACCAAATGCTCCTGGCGTCCGAGGAGCTGACGACTGTCGTCTTGTTTCGATGACCGAACCGTGCAAAGACCAAGCTCCTACGGTAGGAGTACCGCCATTTGCACATGCGAGGTGTGGCACCCAGGTGTAGGACGTATTTGCAGCTATGAAGAGGTCTATGAGTTCCGAGTGGTATCAGGTATTAGGTTTAAGAGCAATCGAAAGAGCAAAGGTGCATTGTTTCGGAAGGAAATAAGGGTGAAAGACTTGTGCGTGTTGATCGTGAAGTCAAAAGCTCGGGTTATGCACCAATCAAGGCGGCCTTTCCAGATTAACTTCGCCGAAGAGTTGGGCCGGGAAACTTTTGGCAATTCAAGCAGTTGAAAGGGGACTCAAGATAATCATCTCACGAGAACTCAATGCCGAGATCTCAACTATCTTTGGCATAGTCTTTGGAGGCATCTCAGTCATTGGGTGACCATTGTCCACGTCCTTCTGCCTTACGATATCGTCAACTGTGAGTGTACTGTTCTAATTCTCAAGTTCACATGATTTCAGGGCTTGATGGATGAGACAATAATCGCTAGCTTTTCTACAATATACTCTAGTATGATGCATTCTTGCCTACCTTAAGCACCAAGTACCCTCCAGGACCAGATGGAGGTGCCCCTCAATGAGCCCCTCTCCGCCACAAGCACGCTAATGTTTCACCCCATCAAGTAGCTCCCCGGCGGAGATTGCGCCGTCGCCGCCCGGCCGCCCCCTACTGGTGCTGCTAATGGGCGGGCTGTAGCTCCCGGACCCTGCCAACCCTCGACCCCGCTCATCGCTGATGTTGGACCTACTCAGGGGCGTTTTTCGGGAGTACTCAAGCTTTGCCTATATGAGCCTAGTTTTGAGTACTCCCGAAAAACGCCCCTGAGTAAGACCTGGATCTTGAGATCGTAGACCCTCACACGTCTTTGGATACCAAAAACATGTAGACAGGAGAGCTTTGTGACAGCAAATCGTAGTGGCCATGTTCTCCACAGACAGCATACAATCTTGCAAGAAATTGCCAATGCAACGAGAGCTCTTATCAAGCGTTCGCCCATGCTTAGGCTTTAACAGTTCTACAGTCTGGTGTTCGTAGGCCTTTGATAACCTGACCTCCTTTGTCGTCAGGTTTCCCACTCCCACAGAATTGTATTTGTTTTTGCGCAGGCGCTTCCTCACCGTTCATGAAGGTGCACTCTGTGCCTTGTGGTGTAGTAAAGGCAGTGTACCTCGCGGTCTCTGCAACGTCGGTCCAGAAATGATTTCCTCGAATTTCAGACCTCGATGGACTATGGCTAAGGAGTGGTGTCTGACAAACACCAAGAAACCCTGTGAAGTCACCTGGCAAAGTAGATTGCGACTTGTCGTAATCCATTCGTCAGGAAGGAAGAAGTGACGACTGATCCTGCCCTTCTGCTCCACTAGGTTCAGCGAACAAACCCAGAGTTGATGATCCAGGAACAGGACCTTCGATCCGACCCCTCCAATGATGTGCTTAACTTTTCCAGAGGCGTCTTGGAAGTCCCCCAATGGCATGACCTTCTCAGGATCGAATTGAAGCTGGGATGGGTCGAACACAAGGAACTCCTTGTTGGATTGATGGCGAGCTTGAGACTCGAAGTTGATAGACACATATCTGCCCTTAACAAAGACACTGACGCTTGATAGACCTCCTTCCCTGATTGCGTCGCAACTGATATTTGCCTCGAAGCCACGAGAGACCGGCTCAAGTTGTTGCCATTTAAATATAGAGACCGCTTTGGAGTCTACCAATAGCAGGGAGTCTGCTTGCATAGGATGGTTAACCCATCTCCACACCCGTCTTCCAAGAAAGGTACGAGTACTAGATGTTAGAGATTTGAGGTCCCAAAGTGTATCCAACTCGGCGGTCGAGGCAAGTAAATATTTATTGTCCGGGTCAAGGATTAATTGACGAACTGAATTGTCAACTCGAGCGTCTAAAACCAAGTCCTGGACTTGCCATAATTTGGAGGTTTGGTTCAGCGTTCTCACGATGATGCTGCTGGATGCATCAACAGAAGCTAAGATCTGCTGTTTTTCTCCCCAGACCATGTTGAGCACAGGCATCTCTCCGACATGCTGGTACAAAATCTGGACTTGCTGGCCTGTAACTGTATCGTAGACTGCGATCGTTCCATCTTCTTTGCCACAAAAGATGTCCTTCCCATTTGCATGACATACAAGGGTCGTGATCTCCACTAAACTATCAAGCTCACTAGTCTCGACAGTTTTGGGGACTGGTAGAGTAGTATCAGAGACGCTCTCGGTCTCTGATGCTTCGCTTCGAACGAGGACCGAAGGCTCCCAAACGCTAGCTTGTGGGCCGCGGACATCGGTAAAACGAAGACTGTCGCTGCTAAAAGCAATAGCTCGTATGGCGTAATCATCGGCTTGAATGCGATAGAGTAATCGTAGGGTTTCGAATTCATATAGTTGAATTACCCCATCTGAACTCCCGGTGGCTAATGTACGTCCGTTCGGGCTGCATGAGAGTATTGTCGCATCAGCTTGAACAACAATGAGCAAACTCAACTCGCAAGGCTCGAACAAGGCCAGATCTCCATCGATGTAGGTAGCTGCGAGAAGACTGATATCAGGATTTGAGTTAAAGACAAGGTCCAACACAGGGGTGACACCGGCTTCTTCGAGATTACTGCTTTCTTGATCCGTGACTGCGTCTCTGCTGCAATAGCCGAAGAAAATATCATAGTCGAGATCAAAGAGACAGATAGGCCGACCACGATACACGACAGCCGACATATTCAAGTCTGGTGAGCAAGTGGCAGCAGTCAGTGGGCGCCGGAAATTGTCTGTCTCTTCCTCGAATGGATTTTGTCCGATTCGTAGAGCTTGGGCAAGTTTACTTGGTAGGTCCCAAGAATAGATGGTGTTGTCTCGAGTCAATGCCTTGACGACGGTCTCTTGCTCCACAAAGAGAAGTGACAACGGTTCATGAGTTACGTCAAAGATAGTACTCTGTTCTTCGCATGCCAGATCCCAGATTTGGACGCGCTTCCGCCCGCTGCAAGCGAGAAGTCTGCCAGACGTACTGAACGCAAGGACCTTGATCGGTTCAACGTGTAAGAACGATTTGGATTCCTGGAATGTCAAAGCATAATATAGAGTCACGGTTTTGTCGGACAGTGCCACCGCAAAATGTTTGTCAGCATACGCTATGGCCACTGCTTGTTTGTTACCATATGAGAAACAGCATAATCGATCATCCCAGTCTGATCTAGGCAGCCCTACCAAGGCCATGCCTCTTGAGGGCCCGCCATATTGGGTTGCGATAGCGCTTTCTGGTGGGCAAAAAGGTGGTATTAGATAGTAGATAGCAGAAGGTATGCTCACGAGCTTTTCACCAAATTTAGCGACTATACGAATAAGGTCATTACTCCACATATCGACCCTCTGGACGGGTAACCCGATAGGCGACTTGTACTTTGCTCGCGCGTTAAGAAAGGCTTTTAGATCTTTTGCTGTTCTGGTAATCTGAGAGAGGTTTCCGGACATCGCAATCACCTCGACCCAGCAGAGAACATTTGTGGTGAGAAAGCTGTCAAGTAAACCCAACAAAGCGTCGTCGCTAGAGTGAGCCCTTCGAATATGGCAATTGAAGGAGTTACTTGCGTACTCTAAGAAGGTCGATCGCTTCGTGAGCCGTGAGGCGATTTTGATAAGTAGATGGTTTCTGGGAGGTCGCAATTCCTCGCTGATAAGATATTTGAGGCAGGTAGTCGCTATGAACGCGTGACCCAGCGGGCCTTGAATACCGAATTCGGACTCGTGGTTTTTGCTTAACAAGTACTCTCGTATTGTTTGGTGGACCATCTGTACCTTATTCGACTTGTCAATGAACACTAGCTGGCCGCATTCCATGCGGATGGAGCTTTCCAATGCTTGAGGCAACACTGATATATTAGGAGACATATTCAGGGCACTAGCCAATTCGGTAACAGACAGTGGGCGTGTTGCACACATGACCCACACTATGATCGCTTTGATAAGTGTTTTACTTCTTACGTTCTCAGACATAGCTCTTAGGCTGCGACGATATAATGATTCCATGCCAGGAGGAACCTCTTCCAGGACTTGTAAAATATCAGACTGAGTGTAGACTTTTTGCAGTTCTTCTAGTACCAGCACTACCCATAGGAAGCAGCCCGAGGACTTGTTTACAATAGTGTCGACGATATCGAGGCGCTCCTGATCTAACGGGAGATGTTCAATTTTGGCTTGCACATAGTGTCGAATGTCCTGAAGCGTATCTTCCACACAGATCTGGTCAGCAATGACCGTGTCACCCAGTATCGTGAAGTGTTTATCGAATTCATTCGAGGATCGACTGGTGATGAAAACCTTGAGTGGAAACGAGCTTTCGGCTTTTGCTAGGAATGAGAACAAATTTCCGTGACTCTTGCACTCGTCCAAGGCATCAATTACCCAGTAATGTGGCCGATCGGATATTTCAGCCTGAAAGATGCCATTCATGAAAACTTTACGCCATATGACGCGCTCATCATGCGGCTCAAAATGAATATCATCGGCGATCATCTCTAAGAGCCTTTGGCGGACTCTGAAATTACTTAGAGCCATTTGAAAGGCTAAAGATTTCAAGCAGCCGCTGAGCGTGGACTTTGCTATATCATTGTGGTGAAAGAAGTAGTAGCTGCAGTCCAAATTGAGGTCCTCCAAGATATCAATAACAGCGCCGGCAAGAACCGACTTCCCAGTAGCTGGCTTTGCGCTTAGCCAGTAGTGCCTCGTATGGATCTGTATTGTATCGATCCAATCCTGGAACGACTGCTTAGATGTGAACCACTGGCATGAGTTTGTTACACGTGCATCCTCAAGTGAGATCAAATCATCTTCTGGTTTTTCTTGCACGCCTAGGTACGCTTGTAGAGACCGCATCTGGTTTTGGTAGTATTCCCGCTTTCGAACAAATGCTGTATTTGATTCTTATCAGTTTCGTGCAGCCAGGTCATCACCTGGCAACTTACTATTCTTCGTCATATCATCAATACAGGAGACCAGCGAGTTTCTGAGGGTGATGAAGTTCGGATCCGATGGGGCGTCAAATTTGCAGATGCTACGGTGCGATGCGTTCAACAATGCACTTTTCTCATTTGGGTAGCCTAAAGTGGCAGACTGTTTGTCAACTATGAGTGTCGAGCTCATGCCTATCTGAGTTTTCAGTGTCTCGTAGAATGATCGAAGTTGCAGATCATTCGAATAATGACGGAAGTCCTCATTGATGGATTGTAATGCCCAGGATCCAGGTTCCAAGTCGCTCACGTACGCTTTGCTCCCGTGAGACATGGATGCTTTTAAAATATTTGTAAGCTGCTGTGCAGAGTCAGAGCCACGATGAGGCGTCGCAAGGAACACCACTGCTTGGACGCGTTTGGCGAAAATTTCGTATGCTGCATCTTGACGGGCCAGTACATACATCTATCACAACCTTTTTTCAGCTACCAATCAAGGACTATGGTACAAAACATACCTTTTTGATTACCAGACCACCCATACTATGTCCAACAAGGATTATTGGAGTCTACATATTCTCAGCAACAGCATTTCGTGATAGAGACACTACGGCATCAGGCGCATACATCGTTGTTGCTCCTTAACAACGGCGAATCATAAAGAGCACCCAACAGAGACTTTCCAAAGTCATTGACGTTGAGAAAGCTCTGCCGAGTTTCCGCCCAGTCCGAGTTGTAGCCGTAGCTATGGATCCGCACATATTTGAAATCCGGGTCCCGGGGAAGCCATTCCTTGGGCCAAAAATGGTAGGGCTCATCGGTCTTGCTCCAGGTCTTACGTGAGCCTCCGCGAAGGCCGTGGACGAAAATAAGGTCTACCAACGGCTCGGAAGGCTCATAAAGCAGACATAATCCTAGGGACCCTTTCACATCAAGCTCCTTCTCGGTCCCTGTACCTTGAACAACGACCGCGCGCAAAGACTTATCTAAAAGAGAAAGACGCGAGGAGGCGCTCGCCTTGCTTCTTCGGCGAACGAACTAATCATCGTAATTAGGACCGACTCAACGAGAGATAGAGCTGAGCGAATACCATGGGAAGCTATTCCATTGGATCCGCCGTTGCAGCTTCGAACCAGAACCTTAGGCATGATCAAACGTCACGATGGCACTCGGGAAATGTTCATTGCCTTGTAAAGAGTCCATTGACAGCGATCTGGAATAACCCATGGAGGTTTATAGCGTGTCAAATCTCTCGAGGAAACGCTGGCTCAATAATATGCAGAGTTCGCGGCTGCTGAACCCAAGCGTTTACCCCACCTCGGATCTCGTCGACTGAAGGCTGAGATGACTGGACAGCCTTGCTGCACAAACCCGGCCCTACCAGCAACAACCTATCGCTAAGCTTAAGGTCTCAGCTAGTCTCAACCGCCATTTGTGCAATTCAAGAGGAAACGAAAATATCTCCTCTAGGCGCATCAACTACATTGGGTGATTTGATTGATTGCCAACCTGTGTTGATGACTTCTTCCGTCTTGTCTTACTGCATACGAATGAGATCGAGTAGCCATGACTGATGGCTGTCACCCAGGCTCGGCGTCTAGACTCTTAGACGATGACTGTGCGGGCCCGGCAAGTGCATCCGTCACTCTTTTACCGTTCTCGTTGTCGTAGTCTCGTACACTTGAGTCCAGAGGCCACTCATGTTCAGAGTTGCCCCTACATAGACATAGTCTAGTCGGCTATTCGCCGGCTTCAAGCAATCAAAGCGCGTAGCCGTGTCCTTGATGCTGCTTTTGGCGTGCAGTAGAATACATAATCATGCACCTGTCGTGGTCCTATCGGACTGCTCAATGGATCCTCTTGTGCACGCCAAACGAGCGATCTATTTCTGTTCAAATTTATCGAGCCTCTTAGTTGCATACACAATGCCGCAGTTGAGGGTGTTCAAATACTCCGTATGTCCCCCCTGGCTTCTTTTCAAGTAGCAGTGCCCACAGTAGCTGAGAGATGACTGACTTGTTTGAAGCTACGCCGACGCCTCAATCAGGCTTTACAAACATCGAAGTTGATCCTAATGTCATAGCTTGTCAGTCAATGGCGCTACAATACTATTTGCAGGCACTGACAGATTCGAACGAAGGCTTTCCTGCCGGCACACGGGTCATATCTGCTTCCGGACATGGCGCCAGCTCGTGGACGAGAACAGCGCGAGTGGTGACTGAACTGCCTGATGGCACGGCGAAAGATTATTTCTTGAAGGTCTTGGCCACAATGTTCTCTTCATAGGCTACCAAAGCTGAGAAGGTTCCAGGTTGCTGAAGGAGACCGTGGTCGTGGTATGATGTTAGGAGAGTATGAGTCTATGCAGTCAATATATGCCATCAGTCCGACCTTTGTACCAAGGCCTATCGCCTGGGGTACTTTTCAAACGAATGAAGACCTGCATTTTTTCCTTTGCGACTTCCACGAAATGGACCTCGAATTACCCGACGTAGATAGATTTACAGCCAGGCTTGCTGAGCTGCATCGTAATTCCACGTCCCCGAATGGAAAAGTCGGGTACCATTTGACAACCTACAATGGCATCTTGCCGCAGGACAACAGATGGACAGACTCCTGGGAAGAGTATTTCTCCAACAACTTTCGAAGGATGATCGAGCTCGAGCAGGAAGCGCAAGGACCGCCTACGGAGGAACAAATTTCATTGACCTCCTCGATGCTTGAGATGGTTATCCCTCGCCTTCTTAGACCCCTCGAGACGGAAGGACGCAAAGTCAAGCCATGTCTGATTCAGTACAGTATGCTCAATCCCGATACGAAACGAGGCGCTGATCCAGCGAAGCGGTGACATGTGGTACGGAAACGCTGCTACGGATATTGCTACAGAGGAGCCAATAGTCTTTGACGCCTCGGCTTTCTATGGCCACAATGAATGTAAGCTGTATACTGTACATCGTAAGTTTTCCCTACACAACTGAATACTAAGGCTATAAACCATAGATGAAGTCAGGACGATGCGACCAGATGTCCGTTTCAAATTTGGACGCGCTTATCTCAAAGCGTATCATAGGAACTATCCAATAGCCCTACCATTAGAGGATCATGCGGATAGGAACTCGCTTTACTCTATGTCCGTATAACTAGCATGGTAGTCAAGACACGGCTAACCGCGACCAGTCGCTCGAGGTTGCACGACTCATGTTTGTTCCGTGCAAACCCGCGCTTCCGCCAGATGTAAGTGAATGGGTGAATTTTCGAGGTCATCATGACTTTGTTTGGATATCCCTGAGTAATCTGACAAGCTCCGACTTGAAATTGACTCGCTTCCATGCGGGTTATTGCGTTCACTGCAATGCTGACTTTGCTAGATTGATTGATGAGATGAGGAAATTAGTTGAGCGGTTTCCTAATGGGTATGAAGCACCCTGCAGACCGGGCATAAATCTGGAGGAGACGCCGCGAGAATCGACTTTCTCAAATACCCACTTGAACAAGGTACCTGAATGTGTCATGTAAAGTTGCTTTGATTGTTGAAAAGCATAAATGAGTCGTACGGCCTGTATCGCTGAACTTTCCTTTGCCTTATAAATATGTCACAGAGTTAACATTGAAGAATCCAAGCACTTATTTCGGTGCAAATTTGATGGAATGGAAGCAAGTTGAAGTTGGTTGGTTGCGATAGAAGTAGAAATTATTTGTATTGTGGTTTTCAGCGACGTTTGACTCCCACTCGCTGATGACCAGGTAAAAGGTAAGCTGCGGGTCTGTGTCCACTGTCATCGCGGTGGCGTGGAATTCTTTGACCTAATCCAGTACCCAGTACCAGAGAGCCAGCGTTTCCTGGGCTCCAGGCGGCTGATTTCTGCGCGTCGCGTGTCATCTCGACGTCAGTAGCCAGGCAAGATCGGTTTGTCGTTCTATTCGAGTACTACCACTGAAGTCGACATGTAATGTGTCCAGATTACGGATCTGCAGCATCTCTTGGGCTCATTCGTCTTCCAAGCAATCTTCTGCACGTCGTGGCTCGAACAATACTACCGCTGACATTTGTATGAAAGCTGGTACGCCAAATATTTGGCGCTCGAGTTTGGTCAACTCGGTATGCAGTGTCTTGATACTGAGTTGACAGTGAACAAATTTACACTTTTTCGACCATTGAACAGTACTCATTGAGTAACCTTCGAGTTGACTTTGACGGACCTGTAGCGATGCTACATTTTAGGAGCCTGCGATGGCGCGTCACCGAAGAAAGCTAGCATCTCTCTTGGAGCGCAATCGAAGTGTATTTGCTGTTTGTAGAAAACCTCCATTCCTTCTTTGCACACGAGGTTATTGGTTCGTAAGATGCCTAGGTGGACTATTTTGGCTGTATCCTGAACAATCGGCAGACCTGCTCGCTGATGGTCTCTGTATGTGACCTGGCTTAAGGAATGGCTGGTGGTGTCAGATGCTATTTCTGAGTAATATCTCGTCCGTCCGACACTGTTGCAGATTCTATTATTGGAGAGCGTTGATCTTGCCGAGATTGTCTGGATGCGCCCAACAGACTCGTGAACGTTGCCTTCTCCTACTTGTAGCCATTCACCGCTGGGTCGCAGCAGCTCTTCGTATATCATACAGCGGACCTCGGCTGGCAGATTATGAAGGGAAATGATCGCGCTGGTAAGCATCACTCAGCTCTGTTCAATGAACCAATGAACTAACCTGTAGCCAACCAAGGCTGGAAGACTTATTGTTTATCCCATTGCCATGAACATGCGTTGATTGCGCATTTGCATCAAGAATGAAAATGTCGAGCAGAACCGAGTAGGAGACGTGGAGGAGGTTCACATATCTATGGGTGAGGAACGTCAATGGCCGGTAGAAAAGGACAGCCTTACTAAGTGAGTTCGTCCTTGCCATGGAAGGAATATCTGATGCTTCAGATTACGACTTGAGCAATCTTCCGAGTACACGAGCTAATGCTTCGTACTTTTTCATTGCTATGTACAAAAACCTTGGTGTTTTGGGTCTGGCCGATTTGTAGACCTTCTGCATGAGCGAAACAGCTCAGCAAAGCAACTTTCAGAGTTTGACTACTTTCTCTGTCTTTGCGACTGAATTAAGAAACGAAAGCAAAAAAATTTCGAATAAAAATGACAAACAAAGTTTCATAAAAAAATGAAAACGTCGAAAAAAATCAAAAAATGAATGAGCGAAACAAAAGAAAAAAAAAATGAAAAATGAAAAAAATAAAACATTGATTTTTTATTTAATTAGAAAATCAATTTTTTCAAATTTTTTCATTTCGTCATTTTTGCATTAACATTCACGTTTAATTTAAACGAATTAATGTTTCGTATTTTTTTCATTGTTATGTACAAAAATTTTGATGTTTTGAATTTGATCGATTTGTAAATTTTTTGCATGAACGAAACAATTCAACAAAACAATTTTCAAAATTTGATTACTTTTTACAATTTCAAAACACGTCGAAAAACGACGTCGTCGTTTAAACAAAACGAAAAAAAAACAATTCAATCGTTTTGATGATAACGCGATGTTCGAAAAACGTATTTTTTGTTGATTTCGATATACAACAAAAACGTTTCGAATTTTTATTTTTTTAAAAATTGAATCAAATCGTTCGAAACGTTTGCATTGCGAATTTCGATTGTCGCATCACGTCGAAAAAAATGTTTCGAATAATTGTTATCGTGTTTTAAATTTTCGATCGTTTTGCATAATATTTTGATGACGAATTGAACATTGAAAATTTTTGATTTTTCGATTTGAAACAAAAAAACGTATTTCGAAATCGAAAAATACAAAAACAAATGACGAAATGAAATTATCGCACAGACAGTATCGTTCGTGATTGCAATGAATATCGAAATTTTTTTGCGAAATGAATCGATTTTCGAAACAAAAAACGTTAAAACGAAATGATCGTCAAAAAAAATCATCGAAAAACGAATAACGAATCAATTGTCGAAATTGAATGTGCGATCAACATCAAATCATGTAAATTCATTAATACGCAAAAAATTTGCAAAGATTAAACAAAATGCGACGTGCAATGTAACATTTTTTTTGATGCGAATATCGAAAAATTGCAAAATTTTTAACAAAATATCACGAATAATCGTTTTGCATTCACGTTTTTCGTTTTCGTCATACATACGTTTAATGTCGTTAATTTCGCGTTGTAACAAAAATTCATTGAAAACGTTGAAATCAAAATATTTTCGATCGACGCAAACGAAACGTAAATCAATGATATATGTTTTGATAATTTTCGATTTGAATTTTCGAGATTTCAAATTGTTTATTCATTCGACAATGCAAAATCATGTGAATGAAAACGTTTAAAACTTGTCAAAAGCGCAAAATTTCACGTATAAATTGACGACAAAATCGTGAATTTTTCGAATGTTCGAAGTCAAATTTCATCACAAAAAACGAACGATCGTTTTATTCAATGAGATTTGAACATATCAATAATTCGATGCGTCGACGATGAACGAAAAATCGAATTTTAAAATTGATCATGATGAATTTGCAATTGAAAATATTCGTCAACAATTGTATCGTATTCATCACGTGAAAACAAATCAACGAAATGATTAAATTTCGAATTTAATCACATCATTTCAATCAAAATATCATAAAAAGCGAACAGCATGATCACGTCACGAAAAAATGTCATTGTTGAATCACGCATCGTGTTTTTGTCGAATTTCGTACAAACGATTTGATTGTCACAATGAATGACGATTTTGTTATTTTCGAAATGAAATAATCATTGACGTAACGCGTGCAACATCGTTCGTATTTTTTTAATTTGAATATTCAATTGTCGATTGCGAAAACGCGTTGAATAACGTCAATTGAAATTTTCGAATAATTCATCGTTAAAAACACGAAGTCAAAAATCGTTTATGTTTCAATTATTCGAAACGTTTGTTCAAATATGATTTGACGATCGTAAAAATACTTTTCGCAACATTTTGATATCGTTTCATCGTGATAAAAACGTTTGTCATCAACGTAAATTTGTTCGCATGATTTCGTTAAATTTGCATGATTTATTGACGTTTCGAATGTGATCGCGAATTCGATACAAAAAAATAAAATAAAAATCGTTCAAAAATCACGATTTTTGCATAAAAAAATAGAAAATTCACGAGAAAATCGATTTGACGATGTGTGAAAAAATTTTCGATGAAAATTTCGTTGACGAATTTCATTGTTTTCGTTAATTTAATTGAAAAAAATCGAATTTTCATGATTTCGCTATCGAATTCGATGTTCAAAAATTCGAATTTTGTGTCAAACTTTTTTTTTTTCGCGTTTGTTTCGAAATCGAATTTGTTGCAAATATCTCATCAAATGATTTTATATGATTCAAAATCGATGTGAAATTTCATGATAATAAGAAAATCGTTTAAATAATAAAAAACGATACGAAAATGATTTATTTTAACGAAAATTCAATGCAACGTTTTAACAAATAAATAAAAAAAAAATGAAACGATTCGAAAATCGAAAAATAAAAATAATTTCATGTAAAATTCGTCGTTTCAACAAAAGTCGAATAATCAACGATTCAATATTATCACAAAAATGTGTTTGAACGCGTTTGCGAAATTTTTCTTGAACATTACAACATTTCGTTTTTAAAATATGAATATTGCAATAATTTCATCGAACGTGACGTATTTCAAAATTTTTGCGTCGAATATAATGTTTTTATTGATTGAATCGTTTTTAAAATATGATAAATCATGAATACGTTTTCAGTCGTCGTCGTGTTTCGAAATCAAATTCAACGACGAGCAAACGTAATGAATAAAAAAAACGTCACGCAATTTAAACAATCGATGAACATTCATTTGTTTGACGAAATCGACAATGAATATATCGAAAGTTTCGTTGATCGAGTTGTGATTGTTGAAAATGCGAAATTTTTTATTTTCGATATATTCGATGTTCGCGTTTCGTTTAATAATGTCAAGCAATTTGTTAACGAAATTTCGATCAAAATCATTTTTTAATCGAAAATTTCATTTCGTTGCTTTCAATGACATTTTGATATCGAAATTAAAAACGTTTTCGAAAACGACGTCATACAAAAAGTTTTTCGACGATCATTCGATCGAGATCGACATGATCATACGAGATGAATAATTCGAGAAAAAAAATGAAAAAAAAATGAACGAAAAAAAAAAACGATTAATCATTTTGTGATTTTGTTGATGCATTCGAATTTGTCGTGATTTTTTTGTTGACATTTTGTACAAATATGTTTGAATTTGCAATTTTTTTCGCATCGAATATTGTTGTTGAACGCAACACAAACGTCGATGCGAATTGTAATACGTTTATTTTTGAATTCACGAAAAATGAAAATTGATTGATATTCAAACGTTTTTTTGTTTGATTCAACAACGATTATATTTTTGAATTTTCATTCGATAAAATCGATTTTGATCAATCAATTAACGAAAACGTTTTGATCGATACGAATGATTCGAATCAAATTTTTTTCGTGTCATGTCACGATCGACGATCACGTTTTGTAAAAATACGTTTTCATAATGCGAATGCGATATGCGTTCATGACGAAATTCAATTGATGTGAAATATTCGAATGTATCATGAGCCGTGCTTGAATAGACGTATTATTGGCTAGCTAGACGAAGACAATAAGTCTGCAGAAACAAGTATGTACAGAATGATGAAATTGTAAACAGTGTGCGGACGTCAAGCCCCAAACCACGCTAGTTTCGTCAGGAAATTAGAACATAATCCGATTCAGGCATATCTGCCTAATCACCTATCATACCAACTACCTACCTGCCAGATCTACCTGCCAGACATGCTCGTAACAGAATGAATGAATTCGAAAACAACGTTGCAATACATTTTCATCGTCATTAACAAAAAAAAAATATTTTTGAAAAATTCTGAACGCGTATCGACAACGATTTCGAATACAATTCAAAAAAAAAATGAATTTGAAAAAATTTTGACATTCAAACGACAATAATAAACGTTTTGCAAAAATCGAAACGACACGTTGACAAATGTTCGTTTCATTTTGAAATATTTCGAATCATGAATCATGTGTAAAAAATTCGTACGAGTTTCGATCGTTTGAACAACGAACGAAACGACGAAATACGAATTTGAAAAATATGAAAAAAAAAACAACGAAAATAACGTACGTTGAATGAAAATGAATTCATTCAATTTTTTTTGATATTTTTTTATTTTTTTTTGAAAAATTATTTTTCGACGAAAATTCTTTTTTTTTTTTTGAACGAAATTTTCGTTATTTGAAAATTTTTCGCGTGCGCGTGATCGTCGAGTTTGAAATTCGTCGTCGTCGAATGCGTCGTCGTCGTCGTCGTCGAAATCGATGATCATGACGTTGAAATCGTTTTCGTTTTCGTTTTCGATTTGATTTTCGAAATGATCAAACGAAAAAAAAAAAATTCGAAAACGAACGTTACGAAAAATATTTCGAAATGAACGCGTTGAAATGAAACGAAAACGTGAAACAAATTTTTCAATTCGATTACGATTTTTTACGTCGAAAATGACACGTTTGAAAATTGTAAACGATTTGAATTTGAATTTGAATGTTTCGTTGTCATTTTTTTTTTGACGACGACATCATGATTTTTGTCAAAAATGAAAATGAATTTGATGTCGACGAACATTATTGCGACGACGAAAAATTCAACGAAATCGAATTTTAATTAAGTCGAACGAAATATTACAGCAAAAAATGTGCGAAAATCGAAAAATTGAAATATGCAACATCAAAAATTGATGTAAAAATTTTTACAATTGACTTTTGCAAATAATTTGCAAAAAAAAAAAAAAAAATGAAAAATGAAAAAAATGAAACATTGATTTTCTATTTAACTAAAAGATCAATTTTTTCAAGTTTTTTTCATTTCGTCATTTTTGCATTAACATTCACGTTTAGTCTGAACGAATTTTCAAATGCGTATGCATGAAATCATGTTTGATAATCTTTCATTTTGAGTTACTTCATGAGTGATATGTGCAATGACTCTTGATCAGAATGATTTTATCGTTTTGTTTAAAGTCGCAATAGGAGATCATTTCGAAAACTATTAGTCATTTTCTTTCTCAAGCAATATATCGTGAAAACGTAACGAGTCTCCCGAGGAGATACCATTACACGTGATCATGAATGAGAACATGAATGTTTCTATTTTGAATTTTGGCTCTGCAGTGCTGTTCCCGCTCTTGTTCTGGACCGTCCGGATTAGAAAGATATATGTTAGTCCGATCTTGCAGATCGAGAATCAGAGTCGATCTTCTGAAAGCTAAATGGCTTGCCGTGTGTGGTTCTATCAACGCAGCTCGCATTTGGCTTACCCGTGCTCGACTTCAATAACTAATCCAACAGTATGTGAGACGATGCATAAAGGAGCCGAAAGTGTGACAGCATAGACGGCGGGCCCCATATAACCTTATGTCAAAAGTTGGGGGAGATCTATGATGAGTGACCACTTTCTTTCTCGAGATCATTGTAATGCGTAGAATAATCAGATCGTCCCAGCAAACCCCTAAGTGATATATCATGTAAAGCCGGATAGAAAATACTGTGGAGTGACTCCTGAATATTTTTTAATAAGCAGGGCGCTCAGAGTAGATGACCCCGAATGTCGCTGGTAAGGTACCTCCTTAGCAAAAAGACAGACACGTGACACAGCACGTGAGCTGCAGACTAGCGTATCTCGACCAATGGCAAGTTTTTGCATCTCTTCGACTTTTTGCACATCGACAATCGCTCACTGCATGACATATACAGCTGCACCATGTCTTCCTTGAAATTAAGACCGTTTCAAGTCGCTACGAAAGAATCGCTTACTCTTTTCCCTGACAAATATTTAGATGTGAGAGAACGTCTGCGGCTGGGAAACACAAGACTAAGCCAAAGCCCTCTCATTTTCCATAACTCGAGATATCTATTATTGGGCATGTGTGGCATGCCAGAACAGTACAATGTGTTCCGTGCAGAGAGCACTCCCTAAATACACATGACCTCATGAGGTTCTTCGTAGCGAGTCAATGGAGACTAGGAGCTAAAGAGGCAAAACATCTTGAACTTCTCTCCCATTCAGCTGGCAGTCAATCTTGAAAACGATGATCAGGTTTTCGCCAGATCTATATGATTTAGTTCGTAAAGATTTGTGCCATCCTTCCGGGGTATTTCAACGGACAACATCATCTGACCGCCTGCTTTGCCTGAGAGGTTAACACTTGAATCATCTGAGTATGGCTTTGGAGGATGTGCCTGCGACAAGCAGGTCTCGCGCTAAAGACGTACCTACCGTGGCCGGTCGATGTAAGCCTATGAGGATTGAAAAACGAAAAACGAATCGCGTACACAAAGTCAAACAAGGTAGACCTCCTACATTATCGGCTTCACAGAAACGAAAACTCGTCAGACTCTACTTATACACCAACCTGCCATGGAAAGCGATTTCGAAATTGGTCCTACATTTCGGATTGAAGGATATGAAGTAGGGAATCTCACGCTTATCTTATAGCTACGTTGATGTTGACTGCAAACAGGATTCGGGCTCTTCAATAAATCCTAGAAAGACTCGTCAGCGCTCAATACAAGGAATTGCGGCCGAAAAACAAGAATTTGATGAAAACACGTATATCTCAAGTGCAATTGTGGCGACGATCTCAACGAGCTGGAAACTACATGCATGAGAAATCTGAAACGCTGGCTCAGCCAGTAGTAGAGCAATTGTCCCAAGCCACCAAGCGAAAGGTCGATAACGTGTCCAGACCGTCAATTGATCCTACCATAGGGTCCGTCGAGCCCGAACCGGCAGCAGTGCCCGCGGATGATCAGACGTATCTGCAGTTTTTTGACACATTCATGAACACTTCCCAAAGTGACGAGATCGGAATCAGTATTCCAGATGGAAGATCTTTGCTGTTCTCACACAGCAATCCAACGGGCTTCCACGAAAGGAACACAAGCATATCCACATCAACATTCGATTCATTGGCCCGAATTGATGACGCTTCTGTGTCATTTTCAAACATGTCGAGTCCAACTAGCGTAACTGATAGCGACGACCCGCTTCAATCTCTATCATCAGCTGCGTTTCACCCATCCTTTTGCAGCCCTTACCATCATGCAGCATCGACAGAACCTTTTACTCTCAATGATATGGGAAGAGATTCGCCGCTCGTCAAGCCTATTGACCTGGAAGCCATTCCGCACGAAGCTCGCTGTAGCACTGGTGACCTCCGCCGGAATAAGTCAGGATCAATGGCGGTATCGAAAACACGACATCCAGTGCCTAATGGCCGTTCTGGAAATCGCACCGACCTCAACACCCCGACTGCTCCGTCGACGCGTGATCGAGACCTTTGGCTTTCTAATACCCGTCCAGAGAGCGATCTGGGGGACCTGGTTGACCGCCTCGGCGATTGCGACCTTGGGGAGAAAAAGCTTATCGAAGACATACTAATGATGTCATCTAGATCTAGTTCGTCGGAACACAGCAGGTCAAAGTCTTCAACCGCTAGTTCAAGGGGGTTTCCCCATGAAACCCTCTTAATGGCACGCATTAGATCTGGTCCTTCCGATGACGAAGATATCGCATCACTTATCAACGATGACCTCAGCATCGACACACAAAATGAGAAAGGTGAAACAGCCCTTCATTTGGCGGTTAAACTAGGTAAACTCAGTGCTACGAAGGCTCTATTAGAGCGAGGTGCAAAGTTGAACAAGAGGGATAAGAGTGGAAGAGGTGTGCTTATAGCAGCCGAGAGAGTCCAACGTCGTGAGAAAGAGAACGAAGGCCTCTACGGAAGAATCGCTGCATGTATAGCACTGGCTATAGATGCGGGGGCTGTTGCAGCGTCGTTGGCAATCCATCATGATTCCGCGCCATTGAGAGACGCTGTTCGATCCAAGTATTATAATGGAGGATATCATCCTTGACCTAATCTATTAGTACATCCATAAATGACTGAGTAAGGACAATGGTGTCTATTTCTACCGTAGCACCTGGATGTATTCGTATTCACGATGCTACATCTTTCATAATTCTCAGGCATGATTTTGTCACGGTGCTCCTCGTGATACAAGTCGAGTTGTGTTTCCACTGGAGAAGGAGTATAGCCAAAAGGGGGCAGTGCAGACTTTTAACCCTACAAGTGAGTGTATTGACTTGCTTACTTACTACCGTGTACGCCTGTGCTACGGCCGTGATTGGCCGCCTCAACCTCCGCAACCGAAAAGGACTCCACGGAAGACCCGATTCCGCTGTGGTTGAGCGTTTGTGCAGCATGTTTGACGATGCCAGTAGAAAAGCCGAAAAGTGTGGCGATGAGGAAGGCCTCAAAGGCCACTGTGCTGTCCATACTAATCTTGAGGTGGAGGACGTTGAAGATGAAGACCGAAGGACTCGCTAATGACTTTTCAAACAACGGGGAACAATTAAACCTAAATACCTCCGTCGTAAGCCTATGAGCCTGTATTGGCCAAGGGGCAACATGCAAGGTGGTTAAGTACGATATGGGGCATATCCTAACAAACTCGACTTATCGATAAGCCGAAGTTATCTTCATGATTTCTCGAAAAAATTCCTCGGAAACCAGTGCGACTGCTCTTGCCGGAATCGCAAGGTGAAATGCCCGATCCACTGCTGAGTGAGCTTTGTTCCATATGGTTAGGAGCTTAACCTCATCATACTTCCTCATGGCTGATTGGTCTAAGTCATGTTCACCCACACAAATATCGCTGTCCACGGTGCTTTATCCGCACCTGCTCACTCCCTTGTTCCAAACGACACAAGCAGTGGTCGCAATGTAATGGGGTTCGAGATCCGACCGTATACGTGAAGCGAGATGACCTCGCTACGCCGAGTGGAATTGATCACGACTACAATTACCTCACAAGCCTCGAACGTCAGTTAGACAATGCTGAGCGAGATGCTGCACAACGAGGCTTTCTATTAGGGGGTCGGGATGACGGGACACCGGGATGGAGACAAAGGGGTCTTGATGGACCGAAGAAAGGCGAAATGCCAATGAAGGCGGCAATTGAAAGATGTGGAGTCATTGTCGAACGTGCGCCAGAGGGTATGGCCAGGCGGAAACAGAATGTCACTCAATGGGATCGAAAGTGCGTCTCTGCATGCTTCAAAAGTCGTCAAGTTACTGACAGTGACTAGGAGGCATCGATTGATATGGACAGTTGAATGGATTCATGGCGACCGCCGCAGAGAGATCGGAATTTGCCCTGAATCCGATACCTTGTCAGCCGCTTATTCCGCACACCTTCGAACAACAACCCTGAAGGACGATCCCGATCAAGGAGAAAACATACCGCGTAAGAAAAAAAGGAAGCATGGAGTACGAGGCACTGCTGGCATCCTCGCTACTAGTCCAAGTGCGACGGAGGATGCTCCGATACAAGACATTGCTGTTTCAGGAGCCGACGCTATCGCTTCTCCCAAATCTTACAATGGTGCTTCAAGAGACATACCCAAAACCTCGCTTTATGACAGACATTCTGACATGCAGGATGCTGCTCCGTTAAATCAACCTGCGACTTTGCCTAAGGATATAGATCCTACAGATGGAGCTACTGATAGCCTTTCATCATCTCGGAGGGATAATTTTCAGCAGCAACAGAATCCTTTTTCAGAGCAGTCCAGTGACAAAGCATTCGAGGCGGTGGCCGACCAGCTACTTACACAATCACTGCATTTCTATCTCCACGCCCCACGCCTACCGTCTCCACAACCTGTACTGATTCCCCTTCGGCATGACTCCACTCTATCCGCAAACCTTCGCAACCATCTTGTACTTGAATTTCCTACCATCTATGTCCTGGAGTCGCCTCCATCAGAACTGCCGGATGACTATATCACAGAAGAAGCCTTCGATAAGCAAATGCAGCAAGAAAGCTTCAGGGATAGTGTCATGGCCAAGCTTACTGGCAACGAAGAAGGAGAAATTGAACAGGGCGCTGATCAAGAAGACAATGTAGACGCAAAGAAACTCGAAGAAGTTCTCAAGCGCGATTTAAGATGCATATAATCGCGAAAGCCCTACTCCGGGTATAATTATATTCAGAGACTTTGGGTCGTGAGCACAAGTAAGGCAGGAACAGGTACTGAAAATGTGCACAATGGAGCATGCAGTTCATTAACTTGAGATTTCAAGTCATTGCGGACCATAGATGTGCCGGTAGGTAAAATCCTCAAGTCATTCCATTTATGTCCCTTCTGAATTGGTCTTATGTCAATCCCTCCAATCGCCATGCTTTAGCCATGCCACTCAACCCATGCTTCCAAGGACACCTGTATCAATATCATCCAAGCAGAAAACCATGTACAATTACACCTTGGAAGGATCGGATGACACAGCCTTCTGTACCAGCTTCGCACCAGTCTTCTTCCTCGACTCCATCAACTTTCCCATGAAGCCATCTTCTTCAGTCTTATTACCCTGATGATCCCATTCCTCATCATGCCCCTCAATAAGTCCGTCAGCGTTCAACGTGAAGGTGACTTTGGAGTTGACCGTCTTCTCTGCGCCCTTGGACTTGAATGGTATAGGCGATTTGAAAACATAGTGCTGGGTCAGATTGATGGCGATGGTATTAGGTGCCGACTCTGCAAGGACGTCACACTTCTGAGTAGTGGACTCGGCGAAGAGCTTTGGCATGCCGTTGAATTGCGACTTTATGCTGTCAAGGCCTTCAGCAATGGAGACAGGGTCATGGAAGACTGCGTTGGGGGCGTAGTGGCGGTATGCTTGCTCGGAAGGGTTGAGCTGGTAGAGCAGTAAGATATCGTCGATGAGCTGCTTCTCCTCATTATTTGGTGTACGCGAAGCGTGTGTACCAACTGAGGATGTAGTCGCCATAGTGTTCAGAGTACGGAAAGGAGGTGTACTATCTTCGATACTGCGTCTTGAGATGGGTTCTTTTTCGTGAACGTCAATGAAAGAACGAAGCTCGTGAGATGAGGCAGTAAACATTTATATGACTTCACTACCCAAATTATGATACACTCGTCATACCAGAATGATGACGACCTTCCAGGCTCTCACAAGCGCACCATTTACCGAGGAAGGACCGAATCTAACCCTAAACTTGCATGCCTCGGTGGAAATGCCAAGCCCGCCTCCGCAAACAACCCCCTTCCTCGCCTTCGTGACCTACTCTCTTCTCCGACTAGGTAAATAGAGATCCAGCTCAATGCTCAAAGCTCAGCATGACCTCAGGCCCGAAAAGACGTCTTCAGGCGCTCAGCGAGCAGCTCGTCGTTCCCCCTGCCGACCCTGGCACATTTGAAAACGTCCCCCGCATTCGAAGAATAGCTCCTGATTCCGCGGGACCGTAAGTCTGTCTTCCTATGGAAACTCCATGTCGACTGCCACATAATTGCAGCAGCTGACTCCCTAATGCTATAGGAGATTGAAGGATAAAGTATGCATCATCACAGGTCCGCCTTTCACTGTTCTCACTATCTTCCCGAGAATGTTGCTTCCTTCCATTTCTGTAGCTAACTTTGTAATCAGGGACCAACTCACCGCTCGGCATTGGTCGAGCAACAGCCCACCAATTCGCCCAGAATGGCGCTCGAGCCATTTATATATGCGATTTCAGCGACCAGTACCTTCCTGTCCATGAACGGGAGCTGCGATCATTATATCCCGAGGTTGACATCCACGCACGCAAGTTCGATGCGGCAGATGAAGAAGCTATGAAGGCCGTGATCGCCGAGGCAATCGAGAAGTATGGGCGTCTAGACGTGATGTTCGCGAACGCAGGGATAGTAGGGACGAACAAGCCGTTCGGAGAGGTGGATGCGGACGAGTTCATGAAGGTAATGAGAACGAATGTCCTAAGGTACGTAATCATCCATCATCTTTCAATCTCTACATTCACCCCGTAAAAAGCCGATGCTTAATAAGATTGGAACACGCCGGCTAATCCAACTTCCTCCCCAGCGTCTTCATAGCAACCAAGCACGCCTCCGCAGCCATGCTCCACACCACCCCCTCAAAACCCTACCCCTCAGGCTCCATCCTCGCGACCGCCTCCGTCGCGGGCCTGCGCTCCAACGCCGGCAGCACAGACTACTCCGCCTCCAAAGCAGCCGTCATCTCGGTGATGCAAACGACCTGCTACCAGCTCTCGGGCACCGGCATCCGCTGCAACGCCATCTGCCCCGGCCTCATCGAGACCGGCATGACGGCGCCGATGTACGAGGCCGCGCGCGCGAGGAACAGTGAAGGCAAGATTGGGCAGTTGAATCCGCTGAGGAGAGGTGCCGTGGCGGATGAGGTTGCGCGCGTGGCGCTCTTTTTGGCGAGTGAGGAGGCGAGCTATGTTAATGGGCAGGCGTGGGCGGTGGATGGGGGTTTGAGCGCGGGTCATCCTGCTGTGCCGGGGAAGTTGGCTTAGAGAGAAAAAAGGAGGGCGAGTACAGTTGTACAGTTGGCAGCCGCACGGAACGGGGAAGAGGCTCTGGCTGTCCCGGCGGAATACGATAGTATAGGCCCACCAATATGCCTTTTTTTTTTTTTTTTTATATATATATTCGAAATGGCAGAAGTCAATATTATCTCACTCTTTTCTTATGGTCTTTTATGCCCCACGTTTTGCGCCTAAAGGGTCATGAGATACCATTCAGCATTTCCTTCGGCTTTCCCCGTTTCCTGCGTGGCTTCACTTCCCAGTCATCCATACCATCGAAACCTCGGCCTCACCACAGGGACATGAAGATAAGCTGCTTGAAGTCTTCACGAGATCCGGTTTGCTGCCCTTCTCGGAGGTGGGATGAGAAGGACTCGATGAAAATGTTGGAAAAATACAGCAGTTAGGGAAATATAAGAGCGCAATGGATTGCACGGGGAGGTTCCTCAAACAAATTCCAGAATACTATTCACAAGATTGGCTAATAGACGAATGCTCAAGGTGAAGCCAGATCACAAGGGTCGAAATCAAATACCTACAGAGTATGCACCAGATGAAGGCACTCATTGAATTGAATTGAAGTATATACAAGCTCCCAGCAAACTGCAAAAGAACCATCATCACCACCAAACACAAAAACATCAAACCGAAAATCCAGCAGGGAAAAGGTGGTCACACAGCGACCACATTCCCATTATAATCATGAAACTGCCCACTAACCGGCACCCCCATCTTATTAACCCTGAACCCATCATCCCCCTTCCTCGTCGCCGTCAGCGTCTGGTTCCCCAAACTCCAAAGTATGGCCTTCTTGCCGACCCCAGGCCCAGCAACATAGCTGACCGGCGCGTTGAGCCCGGAATCCAGCGTGACGGTAGCGGAGGCGTTGAGAAACGAGACGACGAAAACAGCATCATGCATCGAGTCCGCGTAATCGGGCAGGGGCAGCGTTTTATCCACGCCGTTCGTGAGCGCCGGCTGCGTGCGATAGAACATGAATACATCCTCCTCCCCCTTCTGCACCTGCACCGCCGTTTGCCGCGCCTTAAACGCGCGCGCGAAGACCTTTGTCATTTTCAGGAACGCGCTGTGGTCATAGTAGCTCCAATAGCAGCCCATATTATCCTTCGCGTCCGCGCCCGCCGGGTTCGAGGGGCCGATGTAGGAAGCCTCGCCCCAGTCGTTCCAGGTCACGATCTCGATGAAGTCCGGCTGCAGCTGGAGCAGGTGCAGCCATTTATGGATCCAGATGCCGTCGTCTTGCTTGTTGGCCCAGTTCATGTCTGCGCTGAAGCGCTTGAAGAACCAGGGCGCGACCGGCGCGATCCATTTCTTGCCTGTTGCTGTGCGGTTCCCGGCGAATGCGGCGTCCGTGGCGTGTTCTTGGGTGGTGGTGAGCGAGGTGTGCAGCCAGGGGAAGACGCCGTCGGCGTAGGCGCTGGAGTGGTTGTATGCCCAGGCCGCGTCGGCGGATAGTGTGCCTGGTATGAATAGGGGCTTTGGGTCGAGGTGGGCGAGGACGTCGGATTGCCAGTTCCAGGCTGGGTCGGTGGTTTGGAAGGTGCTGAGCATGGGTTTCCCGTCCACGAGGAGCTGGGCGGAGTGTTTGGAGTAGGTGTTGTAGAGGTCGACGAGCATCGAGCTCGAGGTTACGGAGGTGAGGTCGAAGCTGAGGAAGACTTTGAAGTCGAGGGTTGCGGCTTGAGTGTAGAATTTGGAGAGGTAGCTTGATTGCTGATCGAAATTGGCGTTCCAGCCGCCGTAGTTGATTGCAAATGCGTCGATGCCAGCACCTTTGGCGAGGGTGATGTCGTTTGTGTAGTTGCCATTGAGCGGTTGTTCAATAAGCATGTAGTGGGCGAACACAAGAGGGCCGGACGAGCTACGCTGGGCTATAGCTTGGGAGAATTGAGGCAGGCATGCTACCGTGTTGAGGAGAAGAAGTAGAAGAAATGCATAGCACTTCGCAAAGAATGAAACCACCATTTCACGTAGGTCTAGTGCGCACTGATTCGATATCAAATCGAGGAGAAAAAGAAGGTATGTTTAGCTGCTAAGCGCTCATAGAATGGTAGGCAAAAGAATGGAAGTAAAAGAGTGTAATCTGCGAACAAAGTCGCAAGTCGCCCTGTGGTACGAACAAAGCGGATGAAAAGCTGACAAGGACATGGTCGCCTAATTATGCCGACAAGAGACAAAGAGAGGAGATTACCCCCAAGAAGTCAGGCCCATGGGGCGGGACATGTGGGAATGAAGTAGACTGGGCGGGGGATGTTGATGAAACAGCGAGTTCCAGCGACGGCTTCCTTCGGAAACATCCGTGAGGTTCTGGACCGAGGATGCTTCGCCTCACTAGCGCGCGGGTAGCTGCAACGAAGGCTCGGGACCTGCAGCAATCAAATTTCTCCGACAGCCGGAGAGACTCGGCCCGCCGCGGTGTTGCATTGAAGTTTTTGGGAACGCCATCATCGTCGTAGCAATGTCTGCATCTCCGAAGACAATTGTCTTCTTCCACCCTGACCTTGGCATAGGCGGTGCCGAGCGTCTTGTAATTGATGCGGCTGTCGGTTTGCAGCGTCTTGGGCATAGAGTGATCATCTTCACATCGCATTGCGATCCGAGCCACTGCTTCGACGAAGCCCGTGATGGTATATATCACTTTGTGTCTCCCTCTGCCTTGTAACGTAATGCTGATATGGGCGAATATCTTAGGTACACTGGATGTAAGAGTCCGCGGTAATTGGCTCATCCCACCTACAATCATCCGTCGTCTCAAAATTCTATGTGCCATTCTTCGTCAAGTACACCTTCTCTTCGCCGTATCGGTAAGCGGTGAGCTACGCCGACTGCAACCAAATGCCTTCTTTATGGATCAACTGTCAGCTGGCGTACCAATCTTAAGATGGCGATGGGAGGATACTCGAATACTCTTCTACTGCCATTTTCCCGATCTGCTGCTTGTACAGGGGCGGCAAAGGTTGTCCAAAAGATTATGGCGCTTCGGATTTGACTGGCTTGAAGGTTGGGGTATCAGAGGAGCAGATAGGGTGGTGGTGAACAGTCAATTTACCAAGGGTGTAGTTGAACGTGTTTGGAAGGGCATAGGGGGCAACAGAGGCGTAGGGATCGTGTATCCCTGCGTGCATGTCCAGAATAGGGAAGAAAAGGAGAAAGTAACGGAAAAAGACCGGAGAAACGAGTCATTTCGGCAATCTGATGAGCTTTGGAAGGGAAAGAAAGTTTTATTGAGCATCAATCGCTTTGAAAGGAAGAAAGACGTTGGTCTAGCCATCAAGGCTTTTGCTGGGCTGCAGAACCGAAAAGACGTAAGACTAGTTCTAGCAGGTAAACCGGAGATGTTGTTCTAGTGATGAAGCTTGAGACTAACACCACCCAGGCGGCTATGATTTGCTGGTTGAAGAAAATGTGTCGTATCACAGGGAACTGATGTCTCTTGCGGAATCCCTTGAACTTAAAAATGCAACAGCGAGAAATATTGTCAGTGCACTAAGTGTTCCTGACGACATTGAAGTTCTCTTTCTGCTCTCTGTACCCGCTCAATTGAAGAATATGCTTCTCAACGCCGCTACTATGCTATTGTACACTCCTTCTAACGAGCATTTCGGTATCGTTCCGCTAGAGGCAATGCTGGTCGGTGTCCCAGTCTTAGCAGCCAACAGTGGAGGTCCCCTAGAAACAATACTCGATGAGGAGACTGGCTGGCTGAGATCAGTAGACGAGCCTGCGGCATGGACTCAGGTCATGCGAGAAGCCTTACATGACAGGTCAAAGAAAAAACTACATCGAATGGGACAGCAAGGCCAGCAGCGGGTTCTGAAAGAGTTCTCGGATACGAAGATGGCTAACAAGCTGGACGAGGAGATAGAAAACATGATAAAATCACCAAGGTCGATTGTGACCGAGCTCCCGGACATACTACTTGGCCTCGGAATCCTGGGAGTTGTCGCGACCGTGATGTATGCAGTAGCATTTCGGATATATCAAAAGACAAGATCAGTACATCCCTAAGTACTCGATATTCTGATCGGAGGACGAGATCACACAACAATGCTGAACCCATCTTATCTCGTAATTTGAGGATTAGCCTTCTCTCCTTCCGGGTGTGAGACTAAAGCGTAGTATCATATGGCAAAGCAAAAACCAGCACAAAACTCACTCACAGCTAATGGCGCTTATCTTGAACTGTTTGTCCTTGTTCATCGTGGCCGGATGTACAGTCACGCTACACCCCATATTAACAAAGAATAGCTACACTCTGCACCAACAAAGAATAGCTACATTCGCCAACAAAACGCTCGACCATCCACCGTTTAACAACGAGTACTCCACTCAAATCAGTGTCGGCTACTAAGTTCTGATGTGATTTCAAACAATTCGGCCCCATGATTAATCATAGCCGTTAGTTGTGTTCCAATATCTTTGGCACTTTGATGCTACAGTCCTTGAAGCAGACGAAGGGATGGCGAACTTTGGTGATCTTCCGATTGAGCTCATTCTTATGATCCTGAATCGCTTGTCGCCTCTGGACGTCGATGCATTCTGTCAACTAACAAAGCGCGTTCGCGAAGCTTCCCAATCTTTTCTCGAGAAACACATGGCCCTAAAAAGTAAATACACCACCTACAGAAATTTTCGAGACGATGGTTCGGAGAATAATGGTCTGCTAGCTGATCTGGTGAAAGACATACTTGAAGACCCTCGACGAGCACTGTACTGTACAAGATTATACATCTACGGGCACATGGGCAACTTTGAAGATGAGGCCGTAGCAGACGACCTTCACACAATAAGACACACGAGTTATACAGAAAAGACAATCAAGCTTTTCAGGGATGCCATTTCAAGTTGTACAATGCTTCCAGACAATGTAAAAGGGGCCATGATCAACGCTATGGAGGTCGGAGATGAGGATCCGCTCATCGCACTGTTGCTTCTACTACTCCCAAATCTAAAGGGACTACGACTAGTCGGCTGTGACGCGCATTTCACAACCAAACTTTTGGAGAGGATAACTGAAAAAGAGGAACCAGAAATACTCACCCAGCTCCTTGCCGTCGAAATTAATGGTTGCAATCCCTACGTGGGTACAGACTATCAAGGTAAAGATATTGGTATTTTGAATTACTTTGCAGTCCTCCCATCTGTCAACCGGATTATAGCGTTTGATGCTTACGGGAGTTCGGAGAACGAGCATCCAGAACTCCAGATTAAGCCTCGCAACCGTAAAAGCTCTGTTACTCACGTCGCCTTCGCCAGGTGTTCCCTCCGTTTCGCTGTACTCTCTGAAGTCCTAGGTAATGCGGAAACTCTCGAATCCTTCAGCTACTACGCTGGTAGCCCTAATTTGAGTGGCGAAGAGTTCCAACCCATGTGGTTCCGTGCGGCTTTACTAGCCCACGTCTCGGATACCCTTGAACAGCTTACGATTCTGTGGTGCGGTGAACCCAAAACGTCGATGGGTAGTCTCAAAAATTTCAAGGCTCTAAGAAATCTCACGACGGACTTCGAATTGTTGGCGGACCAATCGTCTCAGAAAGTGTTTCAGCTCGTGCCCTTGCTACCACCGACCATCAGATCGGTCGTTTTGTACGAGCACTGTGTTTCGGAGCCATGGCACCGCTTACACATACTTGGAGAACTAATGGCATATGAAGTCGAGAAAGTGCCTGAATTCTGTAGCATTGCATATAATTTCTACGGCGACGGCGGCACATGCGATCTTTTTCATAGCGGCGCTTATCTGAAGGGCGACATGAGCGGAGACCTTGCCACGATCGGGATACAATTCAGCTTTACATGCAATCGCCAGCCTTATTGGTTAAAGATGTTCGATGATGAAGATGAAGATGAAGAAGATGATGAAAATGAAAATCAAGATTAAATTGAAGCCTTTGGGTCGGGCTAGGTCCACACACTTGGGGGCACCCAATGGCGGGTACCAGCCTCGATGCAAAAGCTTACATCGACTGCTCTGTCAAGGCCTACGCGTATCAACTCCTGGTGCCGATCGGAGACATTTGAGTAGTCCCATCCTGAGAAATGCATGACCAAAGCAGTCGACCCTTTAGACTGGTGCATTTTTTCTTTCCTAAGTGTATTGATTTGTAGTTTTCCTCCCTGGTTGTAGGCATGCTCAGCTAAATGTTCTCGGAGATTTTCAACTCGATCTAAAAATTGTTTCCCGAAATCATAAAACGTCCCTAGTTCACTTGAGGCCTATGAATCTCACACCTCACTGATAGCACTGACACCGAACACCTTGATATGTATAGCTTTGCCGTATCTTGCTGATCCTTTGGTCAAACAATTTCTATCAAACGTTCGGGCAAAGCACATCCAGGTAATTCAGTGATGACTGATCACTTCAAAATTATCTGGGAGAAAACGGGTTTTCTCGATGTTCTCCTCAAGCGGTATGAGGTGAAAGTGATAGATTACATAAACTGTCACCACCCGCAAAGTCTATTATATCAATTCACACACCCTCTTCTAAGTGCCACCTGCAATCCTCCTGAACCGCTGCAGCTTATCGAAAGATTATCGATAAGACGGGAGTGATCTAGGGTTAACCTCAGAAATAGTAGAAGTTGCTTTGCATCACATCACACCCAGCTCCACCGTCAAACCTTCATCAACACGGATTGTTCAATCGCTTACCTCCTACGTCGCATTCTCGATATTTCAAGCGTCTCTCACTTCGTACGTTCAGTAGCAATCTTTATTCGACTCAGAACGATTTAGACCGACTCGAAAACAATTGAATCATAGAGATCTGAATTTCGATTCACTACCGCGAACGTCGTCGGCTAATAATCTCTATCCCGACTTCATCAGCTTATCTCCACGATGGCCCGGTTCTCCGACCTCCCAGCTGAGCTCCTGCTCCTAATTCTGGAATATCTGCAGCCAGCGGGTGCAGACGCGTTTTGCATGCTATCAAAACATGTTCGTGCAGTCGCGGCACCGTTTCTTGAAAAACACATGGAACTGAAGCGAGCATACACCAATTGCGTGCACTGCAGCAAGGCTTACTTCGATCTCGGAGACCGTAAACCTGCGAATTTACTAAGAGAAATTCTACGGAAAAGCGAGATAATGCCATATGTGCAGCGGCTGCTTATTAAGGACTACGCACACCGTGTAGACGACTTGATGGACGACTTCTACTACGCAGGATCCGAGACCCCCAATCATAGTTTGGAAATTCTGAGTCAGGCCATCGAAAAATGTGACTTGATCGGCTGCCAAAGCTTGAAGACTGAGTGGATCAAGTATCTTCGCGAAGGAGGTGAAAATGCAACCAATGTCCTACTGTTATCAATGCTTCCCAATCTTGTCGCATTGCGTCTAGACAACGGTGGCGACAAATACTCCATCGATTATGTCATGAATAAAATCAGCCAAAAGATAGGTACTGCAACGCTGGCGCAAGTCAGCGTAATCGAGCTGAGCGAAGAAGATCCTTTGGTTCGGCATTACAATAGAGCATTGGTCTTTTTCTCTTTGCTTCCATCCTTGAAGAGACTTTCCGCGTTGAAGCTGAGTACTGAAGGCTCTGATGATCGAGACAGCTATCGAACTCATTCTCCTTCAATCCACACGAGCTCTAATCCTCCCTCTCGTTTGACTCATTTGAGTTTCGCCAATTGCAGGATCCACCCTTCGACATGGTCTGCTCTGCTAAGCAATACGACAAGTCTCATATCTTTTAAGTACTGCAGCAATGCGGAAACTCCTATTATCGGCGAGGGTGAGGCTGAATGGCTCTGTAAAGCTCTACTAGCTTTTGCAAAACATACGCTGAGACAATTGACTCTATATACATGGGATGACTCTCCTATGGGTAGTCTACGAGAATTCAAAGCTCTAGACAGCTTATCAACGAGACTTCAACTCCTGCACCGTTCGAAAGTAGGCCTATCTAGTATGACCAAGTCGCTACCTCGTACCCTTGAGCAGCTCAAAGTTCGCAAATACTATCGGTGGGACGCACTGGACTATTACAACTTCATGGATAGATTGCTACGAATCAAAGATCAAGAAGTCCCCAAGCTCAAGATGGTTCAATACATGTTCGACGGGGTGCATTATTCTTCGAGCGATCGGAGGATGATAGAAGGCTATATTAATGAAAAGCATTTTGCCAATGCAGGTGTGCAAATCAAGCTGAATTGGGTATCTCACCAGAAATTGGAGGAAGACCTCGAGGTCCTGGAAGGTTCGACTTTAGTCGATAATATTGAGATGTATTGAGACAAAGCGCACTAGGTTCAATGGACAGGAATTTCGGGGTAAAGGCTGTCCTCTACCAACTCACCGGTGGGGAATCTACCGATACAAAACGATACATCAAGATACTGAAATCAGTCATCGAGGCTCGGGCCAAGATTTTCTAACTTGACAATAGCGCTGACCTGATGGGTGTCGCCAAATGTATTCATTCATTACTTTTGCTATGGAGCGAGCCGTATCCCAATTCGGAAGCGCAGGAGACGTTCGTGGCCTCCATTGCTTTTGCTTTACTGGCTTATTGGCATCTAGCCTTACAATGCACATACCTTACAAAAACAGAAATACAGCCCGTGCATACAAAAGAATTGTGTTCCGAAGTCCCAACATTGACCACCATCTTTTCACTCTCACTGCTGTCAACCCGTCTCTTTCTTCGTTCAGGTTCTCTGAAGAATCCCGTGCCCTTCTCGTCATTTACGCCATGACCGGTTCTTACTCATAGGTTGTGTGATTCAATGATGCTATTTTTCTCGTCTTTGCCGAGAGTAGATTTATATTAGCCTATGTGTTATCGTATCTCTTAGATAGATCGTCCGTCTGGCAGCACCCTGGGATTGCACCATAATTTCGTTTATACTGCGGGGTAGATATAACCAAAATTTTGGGGTGCTGCCAGACGGACGATCCAAGGGATATTTCGTCATGAACCACCCAGCCCTCCTTACCTCCCCAGAACCCAAACTCAAGCCTCCAATCGTCATAGTTTACCCAGCTCACCATGAAATGCCAAAAGCCGAGTCAAACCCCCAGCCCCATTTCCCTCCAACTACCACCTCAATGCATCACCAAGCGCGAATAAGTCCACCGACTCGAATACCAATACCGGCTAGAACATGCCTCCTCTACGCTATTCCACAAGCTGTCTTCAGCCACACATCTCAAATCCTCCTAGCCAGTCTAACATATATCTCTAACTCCACGGCCTCTTCGGCTCCAGAACCCTCATCCTTCAGTAGCACACAATACACACCCCACACGCGTAGGCTGACTCCCTCTTCGCTCTGACCCTGCAACCCACTGATACCACTCTTATCCTTAAATCTTGACCGTATACCACCAAAGATCGCACTGTATATAATTTCTACTAATCTCCCTCCCGCTCTCTTTACAAAGCTCCGATCACCGCAATCCAGAGACTAAAAAGCATCTCAAGGGATGATCGTTCTTGTAGGGGTTCGTATTCGGCCGAAGGAAATTAGAAACGGGACTGGACGGATAAAGGAAAGAGTATAGGCATTGATGCTGTGGTTGGGTTTTGTGTTACGTGGATTGATTTGGGTACGAGTACTGAGTTGCGATTGGGATTTGGATTATTTTGGGGGGTTGGAAGGGGGCTGAGAAGTTGGATGTTCAGGAAGAGGTGAGAATCTTGGATGGGAGGATGAGGTGGTACTTAGATAGCATAGCTGAGCGATCCTAACCAAACAACCCAATCCATCTAGATCTCACTACGTGGAAATATACCATGTTTTCTACCAACAGCGGAGTTCACATGGCTACAGACTAGACTGTATTGTACCGTCTTGATAATCCCACCACAAACAACCCAACACCAAAAAGCATAGAAAACCAGCGATGATAGTCCCTTGCTCTATTACCAGGTCAAATGGTCTTAGTATGCTTTTTTGGTACGAAAAATGTTCTTTTGGCCTTTACAAACCTAGGGTTTTGATCTGCTCAATACGTTAGGGGATGAAGATGAGTTTTGTGCATGATTATATTATGTTTAAAAGCCAATAGATACAAACAAAAGAGGTTTTTACAGCCAGTGAATATGCTTGCTCCTGGACGATGATTATGGTGTTGTTTTGGTAAATTTTAAAGTATCAGGATTGATGTAATATGGAGGGATATCGAGATCTATTTCAAAGAGTGGAGGTGGTATATCTCACTGGGAGCATACTGACATCCTCTACTTCTGTGCTTTCTGTATCCTAAACGTAAATTGCTTTCGCCTAGGAGCTTAGGTTCAAAAGCACGGCAATCACTATGCTAACCTGCGATGACGAATAAAGGGAAGTAATATTAGGAGAACACCACTTATTCAGAGACCAGGATGCGACAATCGACTAGGCATCGCTAGTCTTGGAGGCAATATGTGCCTAGCCAATTCTTCGACATTCCATCGCAGCACGCCCTCTCGTTCTAGTCTAGATAGTTAAGCCCCCTCGACCCAATCCACACCACTATCATATCAGACGAAAAACATCGAGATACTCCCACTCCCCCTCTCATACTATCACCGTAAATTCCCAACCTAAACAATCTCAATCCTCCTCTCCAAACCCTTCCCGTTCATATACCGAAACCCCTCTCCCTGCATAATACCATGCACATACGCATCACCGACCAACTGATACCCCTCCTTGTCTCTACATCTTAACACCATCGGCATCCTCCCACCCGGCAAAATGAAAACCTCATCACCTTTGCGTACAGTCAAGGGAGCTATACCCATAAACCCCTTATCAGTCGTCACAAGCCTTCGAGACTGGAAGTTCGATTCCAGCAGGCGCACGTAGGGAAGGGCTTTCGCTTCATCTGCAAGGACGATTTGAAGAAGCGATTGCTGAGCGGGTGAGAGGTCTCGGTTGGTTGATTGGGCAACACTATTTGCGTCTCTTATACTGGTGTAGTCCTCTTTCCGTCGGATGGTCTCTTCAAGTGATGGTATCAGTTTAGTAGCCTCGGTACTTGCCTTTGAGAGAGCATCCAGTGGCTCATGGAGATGGAGATCTCCATCACTGTTGCCAGCTTGCTCTGCATTGAAGATGGCCATGGAGTTCTGCATAAGGAGATGATATCGAAAAGCTTCTGCAAGCGACGCTGGGGCGGGACATTGTCCCATGGCTTGGTCCGCAATGAGTGTGCGCCACAGGAATTCAACGCGGTCCTGGCCTGTATGGTAGACCAATGGTAGGCCAAGGACTATCTTCGCGCTTTCATACAGGGGACGCATACCGCGTCCGAGTTCGAAGTCGCTATCCCCCACAGCTGTGATCTCGTCGAAGTGATAACCTTCGAGAATCAGAGCTCGCGGGTTGGGCGATGGCAGAAGTCGAATCGAATGACCCTTTGAGGCATGGTAATGATCTCCGCTGCCGTTTCGGGGTAGTGCGCTGCCCCATTCCTTGCTGAAATCTGGGACCCATGAAGGGAGCTTCATAGGATTTGCATCATCATGATCTGGCCTGTGCTCTATGCTCGATAGGAGTAGAAGGGTTCGCGAGCGCTCGATTATAGCCCTGGAGGTCTCAACATAGACTTCAGCCGGCGACTTGCTGTAATCTGGCTCGTCTAGAGGGTTCGGAATGCCCATCTGAGTACTAATTCTGGACATGATACCGTAAACCGCGAAGATGTGATCTCGGCGATCGGTCGCTTGGCGGCATCTCATCGTCGATAACAGCGCATCATGGAAGGCCATCAGCAGAGATACGGGCTCATCGCTATCAGCAACTCTAGTGAGTAACTCTCGCTGCCCCGGTTCCAAGGGGCCACCTGCAGCAATGATCCGCCGATGCATCATTGTCAAGTAAATGAGTCTACCCGGATCGGCAGCGATTGTCGTCGATTTCGAGAGTTGAGGGACTCGCATGTCCCAGTCCGAAACCTCCAAGAAGTCGAGTAGCTCCATGAATTGCCCGTATTCGACTCTTCTTTCCCCACAATATATGACCAACTCCTTCGCCAACACGACTTCCTGAAATGTCCAAGCACGCTTGAACCACGCCCGTTCTAAAAATACGGCCAAACCCTCGAACATCTCATCCGGAATTCTTGGCTCACCTAAACGATCCCAAAGCGATGGGTCACTAACACTGTATGATAGATAACGGTCTCGACCTTCGCGTATCTGCAACTCCCGCAGTTTAGGATTGAACTGCTCTATGAATACCATGGCAACTTTTGAGTTCCAGTCTTCGTCACCAAGCCATATCAGCACGTTCGCTGCGTTGCCGTAGATGTCGCCCATCATCGCGACCTGCGTGTTCTTTTCTTGAAGGTCGGATTGGTTGATGCAGATTGCGTCGATCCAGTAATAACCGTATAGTCTGAGTGACTGGAGACTGGAGATGGCGGAAAACAGATTCTGGCCAATGGAGAGGGTTTGGCCGTTTGTCAAGATCAGGCATGATTCATGGTTGGGCCACCGGACGCTCCGTTGTTCTTGTGGAGAGAAGGGGCAACCCCATGTGTAGGAGAGAGCTGTGTAGATAGGAGTCTCATCTAAAGATACCTTGACGAGGTTGTAGCCACTGGTCGCCTCTGCACTGCTGATATCGAAGATGTGTAAAAGACGAATTGAACGAGAATTTAGAGCTTGGTAAGCGCGATGTTCGAACGAGGACATGGATAAACGGCCGTCTTTAGTTCAAATCCTGATATTCTGAATGGGTACAGTAGTTAGCTAAGCCGAGGGACAGGAAAGGGAGTGACCGAAAATTAAGAGTAGGGAATGGTGGTTCTAAATGCATTGCTGATCTTCTATGCACAGCCTCCTAGATCGTCATCTGTTGCGTTAGGTTTACTCAAAATCTACTCACTCCCAATACTAAGGGCAAAATACGTATGGTAAACAACGCTTAATAACCATCTGACTTTGTACGCCTCATCAGACCATAGGGTACCATAGAGCAAGCCGCTGACTGTGTTTGATCCATCTACACCTCACACTTGCTCTTGTCTTTCCAATATTGACCCTGAGATGACTGTTTTAGATCTTCCCTGATCTCAGATGCTCCAGTCACTCATCGTTGCACTGCAACGTTCGACTCTGTCATGTTCATGCTCTTCGTTGGCTCGTCCGTCGCTTCAAATAGGCTTGTCCCCTTCCAAAGCCTGAAGATGTTCCTGACTGTTCCGGCTTTGCTTTTCAACCAAGGGGCGTCCGTCCTAACAACTCTTACTTGTACAATCTCTTTCGCACCTGGGTATGCCAAACCCAAATTTTTCCTCTTCACAAGACACTGCTCGACAATGATCTCTCCCGCGACAGCCATGCCTCTGAAAGAAAAAGTATCATTTGCATTCAAATTTCCCCAAGGAGCGACATCGACATGGAAGGCACATGTACTTGGTCCACGGCCTTGTAGCCAGTAGTCTTTGGGGAGCTTCATAGTCTCTGGTGTGTCTTCAACGATTCGAGACCAAAGCTTCGGTGTATTGAAAGGGGAACTAGAGAAAGAGCCTCGATGGAATCGATGAGTTCGTGGCAGTCCTTCGGGATAGGTAGGACGCCGTGGGGTCTGGTGCAAATGTATGCACGGGCCAGAGGCGGAAAAGGGAGGAAAACCAGTGTGATAATGATAAATCTTAATGACAGCATAGTCGAATAAGGGTTGACCAGATATGAAATCACGTTTCAAGGAACATTCTGGACCAGGACACTCGGTCTAAATGTGGGCAGACTTCTAGAAAGGTATCGGCGGATGCAGATATCCCGCGTGGAGGCGGAAAAGTACTTGCGCTGGCTTTTCGCGCAACGAGCTGCTCGGAAGAAGCGCGACCTCGCGAGCGCGGAGATAGCAGCGCAAACGAGGATTGCTTTTTACACGCTTGGCTGTCACTTTCCTCGCAATTATAGTGCACTTAGGACTCGTAATATAGCTCCAAACTAAGGAATAAAGTCGGGTTCATCCAAGTTCACTGCTCGAAAGGCAGAATCCAAAGACGAAGAAGTGCGTTCTCTCGAAAAGTAGCGTGCTCCGAGACGTGGAACTGTATGCTGTTGTTCCCCGTGGCTTGACTTTATCTAAGGTCGAATGCTGCCAAGGACGCAAAGAACTGTAGATGCTATCTCAGTCTCGCATGAACCGATTCCTCAATTTACGACCTTTCGTACCAATGGCGAAAGTTTGATGATTTGGCTATCCATGAGCATGACGCCTTTTGAAAGGATAGATCATACACTCTATTAATAAAACCTTATAAAGTGTAGGCTTCGGTCATAACGCAGGTAGCTTCCCGCTTCCCGTGGTCAATGCTTTACTGATGGTGTGTCAGGCCTCCACCTATGCTATCAGCGGGACTTTCTCCCTCGCTAAAACGTTTGTGCACCATTAATTCTTGAGTAGATTAGCATATGACTAAGCTGAGGATACTAAGTCTGCGAAAGGAATGTACGCTAGTTCATCTTCTTTTCTGGCTTTCTCGGATACATTGCGATACCATTGGGAGTGTCCGAATTTGTGGAGCTTGAACAAAAGCTTCAGCTCCTCTTACAAGTCCAGCGATTAGCTCGTCTAGAGCATAGCTAGCTGCAGGCCTTTGTAATATCTAGTAAATTCCAGAGGTGGCTGAGGACTTGCCGCTTGCTCCTGCTCTATATCTCCCAGCTTTCATCATACTTTCTGACTGTTAGGAGTATCATCAAACCCATTTACGATATCTCGAACAATAGTACAATTTTATGTTGCTCATGTCATGCTCACTATTGACATGGAAAGTGGGGAGCCGACCTATCCAGAGCACATAAATTGCGAGATGGGGATACAAAGATGACTGCCGTCGGAAACTTGTCACTGGTGTCCGAAAGCTTGAAGGATTCTGACACTCGGCTCGACATCGTCACGACTTGGAGACTTGGCAACTCTTTTGGTCTCATGGTAATTTCGCTTTGAGAACCGTCCTTGAAACCTTTGACAAACCCCTGAGTAGAAAATTCAATGGTTTCCATACCAACCAGCGACGTGAGGACGATGATGCGAGGCCTCGTGTGAGTTGTACTCGAGCTTTGATAGAAGCATCAGGCCATCTGATGCGAGCAACTCGTATTCTTCGCTTGGCTGCCTCCGCAAGGTGGCGATCTAACCTCACAGCGAAGACATCCCAGTTTTCGAGCGCTTCTATAAGCTCTGATGGGTTGGAAAGCTCGTTCTCCTTGCCTTCCGAGTTGCGTTCAACAAGCGAGTGAGAGCAATGTTTCGCTCGAAGCCGAGGTTTAATCTGTTCTCAACATGCGCAAGCTCTTTCTTGAGGTGCCTCAATTTGTTTCTTGCTACCTCAGCCTGAACCCCGGAAATCTTACAAACTTGTGCTTCTTGATTAGAAATCTTTATACGAAGGATATCTGCATAGGCCTCCTGTTCAGGAGAATTAAGTTTCCAAAGCTTATCCATAGCACGATCGAAGTCTTCGTAGCTCATTTCTGCACTGTCTTGATAGATAGGCGCCAAATGGTGTAGGTTTCGCGACAGTAAGAAGTTATGGCTCCTGAGTGCCTTTGCCAAAAAGTTGAGTGTTTTGAATGATTTATGAACTGCTGACGAACAATTGACGCACTTCTTGGTGCTGGGAATATCAAGATCCGTGGCCTAGTCAGGAATTACAGTAATCTGATGTATTGTGGCAGTGTTGTGAGAAGCTCCAGATTGGCGATCATCCGCCACTTAGATAAATGAGTGCCGGTATTTCACGAGTTGAGATTACCAGCGATTGATTTGCCCCGTTTGCACATGATAAGTTACGAGAGGAGCGGCTTTGGAAGTGTTCAAGTGATGTTGTTTCTCTGTTCATTCGGAAATAGCCACTGCTTCGGATGATCGACCGGGCCGCTCCTTGGTTGGACGGAAAGAAGCGATTACGTAGTGCCCGAATGCAGCTCGCTTAAAATATTACTATCGATAAGCTTTTCAGTTGAGTCATGCACTCAGTATAAATCCTCGAGCCACATTACCCATTCCTATTGACCGATGATCAGAGGTTCTGAACTGATATATAGACACCGTAAAGCAGGTACACTCGGTTCGCATGGTAGAGAGATGGCCCGGAGCAGATAGCCGATCTCAAAAACTAGTGCTTTTCTATATCGATTTTTACAACATCCTGCTATGTGATATAGTAGCTCGGCTGTAAGTACTCTTCACATCACTCAGTGTACCTCTAAACCTATCTCAAAGAGAAAAGTCCCAACCTTGTTTCTAAGTGCTTGGCTTTCCACTAGAACCTGTACACTCGATTATGTTCGGATCTTTCTCAATTAGGTCTGACTGTACTATAGAAATATTCGAAGATGACACCACGCGATGAGGTGGACGGCTCGAAGGTCCGCGACGAACGCGAAGACGACTTGTTCACCGCTATCGGGAAGCGCGTCCAGGATCTGGAAATTGACGATACCACCCGTCTAAATCGCTTGGACGAAGACAATGAGGATGGGGACGAACGAGCCGAGGCAAGAGTCGTCGATAAGATCGAGAGTCTTTGCATGAATTGCCAGGACAATGTCAGTGTGCCATTCGCTGGACCGGATGCATCCTTACATGAACTGACTATTCCATGCAGGGCGAAACTCGACTTCTCCTAACGAGAATCCCGAAATTCCGAGAAGTGATTTTGTCATCCTTTTCATGCGATCACTGCGGGTACAAAAATACCGAAGTTTCAAATGCCGGGGAAATCCAACAGAAAGGCTGCAAGTATAGCTTCATTCTTCACCATCCAATCGATATGGAGCGCGAAATAATAAAAACTGAAACTGCGATCTTTCGGATAGAGGACTTAGATTTCGAGATACCTTCAGGTCAAGGCAAAATCAGCAACTTAGAGGGAGTCCTATCAGAGATATTGAACAACCTCGAAGCCGGCCAGAAGGCAAGAAAGAACGAGAATCCTGAGGTATACGAGAAGATCGCACGAATATGTAGCAAGCTACTAGACATGATGATTGGTCGTGGCATGCCGTTTACGGTCTCGATCGATGACCCAGCTGGAAACTCTTGGATCGAACCTTCAACGAGGGACGATGAAAAAGGGAAATACATTCGTCAAGAGTACCCGAGAAGCCGGGAACAAAACGCAGCGCTTGGGTTGGGCGAGGCTAACGAGGCTACTTCAAACGGTCCCACCGCTCATCTCGTGCCACAGATACCGTCTAATGGTGGTGATCCTATGGCTGATGTAGACATTCTTGATGGAGCAGTCTACGAACTTGATTCTGCGTGTCCGGGATGCTCTAAGCCTGCTAAACTCAACGTCCAGCTAGTCGACATCCCGTTCTTCAAACAAGTCGTAGTTTCCGCTATGAACTGCGAGCATTGTGGATACAAGACCAGTGACGTGAAAACTGGTGGTGAAGTTCCAGAGAAAGGCAAGCGTCTAACCTTGGAAGTCACTGCGCCAGAAGATCTCAGTCGAGACGTCCTCAAGTCTGAATCGGCAACCATGCATATTCCAGAGTGTGACATTGAGATGGAGGCAGGGACTATGGGTGGACGCTTTACAACCATCGAAGGTGTTCTGACACAAGTTCGTAATGACCTTCGAAAGGTAGTCTACGGCGATGACGATGACGAGCAAGTCACCAGCGATGGGATGCAGTGGAAGAAGCAGGAAGAGTGGTCACAGTTCTTCGAACGACTGGACAAAACTATCGCATGCAAGATCCCTTTTACATGCATTATGCAAGATCCTCTTGGAAATAGCTACATCCAGAGTCTGACAGCTCCAGAGCCAGACCCGAAGCTGAAGGAGGAGGATTACATCAGGACGGCCGACGAAATGGAGACACTAGGTCTGGCTGATATGAAGACCAAATTCGTTAAGGAAGGGGAGTATGAATCGGAGACCGCTGCCGAGTCTGCCAAAGACCCTGGAACGCTGGAAAAGTTCGAGAAGCCAATGATACAGGAGGACGGAGCAAAGAAGCCCTAGTTCCAAGTGTTTCCACCATCGCAGAATTTTCCGAAAACACAGGCAGCAACTGCTTGAATTTATAGACCAAGTTACATTTAAGGGGGTCGCTTATCATTCAATACGAAAATGGGCATACCCGGATGGTGGCGTTAAGGAGGCATTGTAAAAAAGAATCTGCGTCGTAGATATTGGCGGTATGGGATACATGTCGACGATAGCCAGTATATATCAATACCGGCAAGATCTCAATCAGCGAGTATGGCCTTCTGCAGAATATATCTTCACAAAGCTTATGCTGGCATGCTCTTACTCCTAGATCGAGTAGGCATAAGCGTTGACGGTCAAGGTGATCGTTGGTAAAACGCGACTCGTTATAGTCAGCATAATTAGGAAAATCATCCATGTAAGTCGAAAAGCTTGAGTGGTCCCACAGTGAACCAAGTGTGTCGTTCTCTCAAGTCTATCTACCCGTAAATCTGTGAATGCCGTATGAGTACTTTAGTCTTCGTCTTGCGCTGCACGAGCACCACCATTTACCCAGCGATAGGGTTTGCATGTACTGTTACCCTCTCAATAACTATTTTCTCCTTCATCCTTCCTTTCTTGTCGACTTCCATACCCTCCATCACATCCAGTACATCCAGCCCACCGATGACCCGTCCGAAAACTGTATTCTTTCCATCCAAATGCGGCGCCGCGGCGTAACAGATGAAGAACTGGCTGCCATTGGTGCTAGGACCTTTGTTAGCCATTGAGACTATGCCGCGCGCGTTATGACGCAGCGATGGCCGGATTTCATCTTCGAAGTCTGAGCCCCAGATGGAGGTGCTGGTCTTGGGGTTGCCGGATGCCGGTGAACCTGTCTGGATCATGAAGGATGGGAGAGAACGGTGGAAGGGGGAGGCATCGTAGGCGGCCGAGGCGCAAAGGGCGAGGAAGTTCTGCCGGAGAATCAATTAGCATTTGGCTCCTGGCGCGAGAGTAAGGAGTAGGGAGGGCTTGAAAGAAGGACTCACTTCCGCGGTCTTCGGGACGCTTTCGCAGAATAGCTCGATCTTGATGTCACCGACTGACGTATGAAGTGTGACAGACATATCGCTGAATGGTTCGCCTCATGATCCAATGCAGGCAATGCATTCCTACATCGCCTTGTCGTGAAACCAATGCATTGTTAGGAGTAGCTGTACCTTAGATCAGCCCTGTGCGGAGTGCAAGTGTCAAGGGTGGGGTTGGCCCAAGCGCCGCCTAATCTAGACATTCGCGGCCTGATTAATGGCCTTCATCATCACCAGTGACTTGTTTGCCAAAGGCACCCCAACTCCTAACCACCCGATGATTGAGTTCCGACCTTATAGACAGCCCATCCGCTGACTCTCGCTGTTGCTTTCTTTGCTACCCAAATCTGTTCACTCTGCGAAACAAAAAGAGTACCCCAAATTCATCGGGAGTCGCTGGCCGAATCGCAAATCGAAAAACACTGCAAATCTGCTTCCGTGGATGCGCTAGCATCGCGAGCTGTTGAAGAATGTGGTGGGGTGGCTAAGTCCAGCTGCGAGCCTCAATGACCGCCTTTGTCCGCGTCTGTGGCCCTCCAAATGGTGCCTTTCTGGTGGGCTATCCAGGCATATCGGCCACCCTGGTAAGCGTCGAACTCTCGTCCGGAATATGAGGCTTCCGGAGGAGTTATTCCTGTCTATAGGCTCTTGCTAACCCCACGTGTTCGTACAGCCTCGAATAGAAGGCAAAGTCGAAATCAGGCCCAATGCTGGAATATCGGCTCCAGTGTCCGTATCCTTGGTAACAATAAGCCTGCAGCGGCGCGAAACCATACATCCTTCCGCAGACTCGGTAACGAAGAAGCATCTCGCCGCTCCAAGGAAAGAGCTTACGGATATAGTGGGCAAGGAAATGCTGCTGTTTCGATGCCCTGCAGGAAAAGAATCCGAGCAGGTTTACACCATGGATCTGCCTTTTGTTATATTCATCCCATTCGGAAGAGGAGGCGACGAGACTGCAAGGAGGGTGCCTCCAGCAAGCTTGCAGCTAGCGAGCAGAACAGCCGAGACATATTACGAGATGGTGGTTATGGTCCAGCAGGGTCAATCAGAGCAGAAAAAATATCCTTTCCCAGTACCTATATCGAGATATGACACACTATCAACGTTCGGAATGTACAACCGTCCAGAGTCAGCAGAGCAAATATCAGATCACCTGGTCACATTGGGCATATCGTTACCAAGGTGGTCATACGGTCCATTGGATCCTGTCAGCGTCTACATCAAACTATCCCCAAATCCAGATTGGTTGAACAAGGCAAAGAGGGTTACAATACAAAAGATTACGATAGGCATCGATGAGGAGATAACTTACAACCACGAAGGCGACGAACCACAAAAGAAGGTCAAAACATTAACGAAGCAAACGCAAACTGTAGGCGTAAGGATGCCGGAGGCCGGATATTTCACGAATCTTGGATTGGTCTTTCCGGCAAAGGATGTACGAGATAGCGATGGCATTATACCCCGGGGAAAGCAGGCTTTTCCCATGTACTCTGTGAGTGGCTTCACGACTACGGGCAGCTTGTACAAAATTGAATATTTCTTGACTGTAAAGGTACGTCTCATGGCCTATCTCAAATCTGTACTCAGAAGACTGAGTTTCCTCGTCAGGCCCACATGACTTCAGCGAAGGATATCCTCTTGCGGCAGCCCATCGTCGTCTGTCCGCTGGACCACGCTGGCTGCAAAGAGGAAATGGAAGCCATCGAGCAAGCAGCCAAAGACGCTGCCAGTGTTCGACCCGACAATCCAATGTTGCCAGCACCAACAATTGTGAAGCTCAATGACTACAACGCCTTACATACGTTAGGGATGACTATGGTAGGAACGACGAGAAAGCCACTCATAGAATAGGCTGTTTCTAACCATATCCAACCTTGTCTTATGAGGGCTTTCGGGTCAGCTGGAGTGGTCCGTTAGCCGGTATTGGAATCCGCTGAGATCCACTGAAACCCTGCATCCACTGGGCATCAAAGAGGAAAGAGGTAACGGAACGGAACGGGACGGAGGGAGTTTTGTACAGGCATTTTATCTCTAGTGGATTTTGAGAGCAAACGGCGTTACTATACCACGAAGTTCATGCCGGGACACTGGAGCTTGCGGCGTTAGCTGAGTGGGCGATCCAGGAGGGACGGATTCGCATCGGTCACTTTGCTTCACGGTGTGATCAGGATTTTGCACATACGCAACGAATGAAGATCTTCCTCATACTTATCACAGAGTCCATCCGATGAGGTGCTTGCACATAAGCAATGCATGAAGATCTGGGTAGATTTCCTTGCATTATCGCTTTTCTATATCGAGATTCAACCCTTCTAGTGCTTGCTGGAGCTCGTCTACAACATCGGAGGTAGGATCACTGTGCATCAAGTCCGAAAGATAGCTCTCGGCTATCTCCTTAGAAGCTTGATACTGAACGCTGCCTTCACCCCATACCGCCTTCGTGTTTCGTAGGTTCGAGAGGATCTATCAGATGTCAACAGCTGCACTCTACTGGCATACCTGACAAAGGACTAACGGAATTGTAGGCTTCTTTGGAGAATAGGGGTTTTGTTGCCATTTGATCGCGCTTCAACGTAGGCCGCACAACCACTCGCCCCGGAGAAGATCGAGTACTGAAGGCAAGTGAAGCACGATGATAAGGTGATAGCCTGCTTCGGGACAATAGTAAATGAATGTAACGATACGGTATGAAAGATCTTTGAGACTGAATTCCTTGCCAAAGACGGGCTATCACGTGTTCATGTCATCTCAGTGCTCGGTTTGCCCAGGTCGAATCAGCGTAGTGTGAATTCTACCCATCCGAGTAGAGCTATTTGAGCGTCAATGGTGATACAAATATTCGGGTGATATCATGACTGTGTTTTCTCGGCCCTAGCACGAGGATCCTGATGCACTGTGTTATTCAAGTATAGGTGCTTCTCGATAGGTCTACGCTGCGAAACTCGATCTAGACTTAGTCTGACTCTAAGAGCAGGTTTTATGTGGATCTACTGTGTTGATGATGTCGAAAAGTGTTGAACAAGTACTCCGTATATTTCCACACTTGACATATTTTGATAGGGCTTGAGTAGCGTGCCTGGCCAGCAATTCTCGATTTCGAAACGCTTGCGACTCCTTGGCAATTTTTTTTTACCACATTACCCCGCTTCTCACCAAGATTATTTCACAAACCTAACCCTGATTGTACAATTCGCCGAGTTCAACGAGCTCAATTTTATCATTTCGATCAAAAATTGATTTTGAAATACAAATTTACATCATTGTGATCGTATACATGTCACAAAACAATTGTTGTTGTTTTTGAACGATTTGAACACGTTGTTGTTGAGTTTTATTGAGTTGAAAATTGAACGTTGAAAGAAATGCGGGTAATGTGGTAAAAAAAAATTGCCAAGGAGTCGCAAGCGTTTCGAAATCGAGAAAACCCTATCAAAAGGACCCCCCCAAACATTTTCTCCCTCATCCCATCTCCAATCTCAATCATATCAAGTCCCGAAAATACCACGAGTAGATCCCAAGCTGCCCTTCCTCTCAATGCCCAAAAATGTCCACCCGCACCGCTCCCTCCACCAACTACCCACCCAAAGCCACCCCCTCATTCGAACAACAACGCGCCGCGCTGCTAGTTGAGATCGCAGCTGTATGCCCTTTCCCTCCCACCTCTCCACCCGCCCCAGCACACGAGAATGAACGGGCACCTAACGTATTTAGAGTATGGAATCTGTGCTCCAAAACATCAATAAACTGAATCGTAGTTTGGAGGGGGTTATCGCTGTAGGTTCTCCCGTCGAATGATGAGTGGAGGGGGAAGGGGGAGTTTGCTGAGGGGGAAAATAGGTCGGGAATGAATTCGGTGCTGTCGAGGCGCTGTGGAGTCAGTTTGAGAATGTGATGGCCAAGGATGAGGGGGAGGGAAACCAAAAGAGTGGGGAGGGGGTTGAAGGGGAAGAAGATGAGGGAGAAGGCGATGGGCAGGACGAAGAGCAAGAGGAGACCGTCATTGGAGAAAAGAGATGATGAAGATGATTCGCCTCGACGCTGGCGTTGGGCGCATTGGACTGGATTATACCCTGATAGCGAGGCTTGGGAAGAGTGTTGAACGGTTTGGTCAAGAAGTAAATATCAAACGTCTGCCGTCAAGCGGATATGCACACTCTCCGCGCAACATGCGCCAAAATATACTCCACGGAACAGATAACAGGAATGGACGTCTCCAACAGCAGAGGAAAGCCCGCAAGAAGCGCTATGCAAAGAACTCATATCCGGCCGTTGAACACCATTTACATGCAACCACCAGCCAATGCCAGCAACGAACCCCCTTAAAGGATAACGCAATCCTTCCTCTTCGACTTCTTCGCCTTTCCGCCGAACCCCATTGGGCTTGCGGCTGTCATTCGCTGCTGCTGCGCGTCGCGCTCCCTCTTCCGCTCTATCTCCTGCCCTACAGCGGTGTTGACAGCGAGCTCGAAGACTTCATCGACGCCTTGGGTCTCTTTACTACTACATTCGACGTACATAGCACCCATTCGTTTTGCGACGGCTTGACCTTGTTCCGGTGTGACGGGTGTCAGGCCTTGAGTTTTGAGGAGCTCTATGCAAGCGCGCTTGGTGCGAAGGTCCGATTTGAGACCGACGAGGATCAGAGGGGTTGTTGGACAGAAGTGTAGGACTTCGGGATACCACTGAGGATAGTTAATGGATTACCCTAGGCAAGATGCGGAGGAATGCGGCTTACTTTGTCCATGACGTTTTCTAGGGAGTTGGGACAGTCAATTGCGAAGCAGACGAAGAGCAGGTCGGTTTCAGGGTATGAAAGAGGACGAAGACGATCGTATTCCTCTTGACCGGCTGTGTCCCATAGTGCTAGCTCGACGGTTTTGCCGGTGGGTTGGTGGGTAGTATGGGATATGTAGTTCTCGAAGACGGTAGGTACGTATTTCTGCTCATCGTCAGAATGATCATTCTAAGTCCTAAGATGGGCTGGCATACCTCTGGAAAGTAACCCTGGCTATAGCTTATCAAAAGGCAAGTCTTCCCACATCCACCATCCCCCACGACAACAAACTTCTTCGAAAACGAAGGTGGCTGTGTTATATTTGTAGCCGCAGACATTGCTGAGTTGCTCGTTGCGGTACTGAGTGTACCATGACTGCTTCGATGGCTCTGATGCCTGAGAGGTCTTCGTCGTGGAGATATTGAGCCAGGCGATGGTCCCAAGTCATTCTTCACTGAGCGCCCCCGGCGGAGGAAATCGTAGTTCTCCGTGTTTGGTTGAGACATTGTGAGTTGATGCCAGATAGTATATGCGATCGGGTGCTGGTCTTAATCCAACAAAGACACTTCCTGAGCGACTTCAAAAATATGCACACACGAATGAAGCTGTGGGTTGGTGGAAGGGATCTGCCAGAATTGATGAGTTCGGTTATTGACTTTGAACGTTGGCATGGTGATTATCTTAGCTTTATCGCAGGATGACATATCTTGGCATTTGACCGTCATAACGATGGAGGATGCCTCGGATGACGCGATGTCGACGATACAGACACCTCGACCCAATGTTCGCGTGTCCGGTTATTGATGGGCTCTTCATTTCATGGATCCAGTAATGGTGCAACGAAAGAAGGCAAGAAACGCGAGTCGCCATGCCCAACCCCATTAACCCTCCGCATCGAAAAGCTTGACGCTGGACTGAGAAGCTTAGACCATTGTGAGCTGTCCTGCGTTCCGCATGAAATGACACTGACATGTAAAAGACAAGAACAAGCTGCCAAGATGGAGATATATCCCTCGACAAAAGCTCATTCCCCTAGTTCGCTGGGAGACGCCGTATCTTGCTGCGCTGCAAAATCTCATGCGCTCGCCAGCTCTGGATTCCTACTTCTCGATTACAGCTAATTTAGGCACCCATACGTTCTTCATGATCGTTCTGCCCATCCTTTTCTGGTGTGGGTATACAAGCTTAGGTAGAGGGTAGGGTTCCCGCTTCAATCATATCGAGCAGGCGTTGAAGGCATTTTAGCATGGTACATATCCTGGCATCTGGTGTTTTCTTCAGCGGCTTTCTGAAGGACTTGCTGTGCATCCCTCGCCCGCTCTCTCCACCTTTGAACCGTATCACTCTTTCCAAGAGTGCAAGTCTCGAGTACGGCTTTCCTTCAACTCACTCCACGAATGCTGCATCCGTCGCAGTATACGCTCTATTTTTCCTCAATTCGCCGGAAAGCAACATCGATCCTAAGCTGTCAATTACTTTAAAGGTTGCGTCATATGCGTACATGACATCCATCGTTCTAGGAAGAATTTACTGTGGCATGCATGGTTTTCTGGACGTTTCCGTGGGCACAGCTCTCGGGGCTCTGCTTTCAGCCATACAGTGTCTCTACGGTGACAACTTCGACGATTTCATTCATGCCAGCTCATTCAAACCACTTCTCATCGTGGTTCTGATAACATTGGTCCTCGTCCGTATTCATCCTGAACCTGCTGGTATGTGAACTCCGGTACCAATTCTTTTCCTGCCCATGTGCATGTGCATTTGCTAAACACTCTAATTGGGAAAGAGCGAGCCAACATGATATTTCATGACTCGATGTTTAATTTTGTAGACTGGAAGTGGACGAGCTAACTCTGAATCGATTCCAGATGATTGCCCTTGCTTTGACGATAGCGTCGCATTCGCAGGCGTCACGATTGGCGTCGAGCTTGGGAATTGGCATCATGCCAGGAGCGGGTACTCATGGGATTACCCTGTGCCAGCAACTGCGCCCTTTTCGCTAGAAGAAATAGGTTGGCCAAAAGCTACCTTGAGAATTGTGGTTGGAGTTGTGGTGATCTTCGCCTGGAGAGAGTTCATGAAGCCTACTTTGCTGAAAGTGCTACCACCCGTCTTCCGCGTTGTGGAAAGCCTTGGGTTGAATCTACCCAGAAGGTTTTTCAAACAGGCTTCGTAAGTCTACAATGGGATATGTAATCTCCCGAGTCGGCTCCAGCATTTTCGGTTGTGGCACAGCTGACATTTTAATCATCAGTGAGTACAAAGAAGTACCTACGGATCTCAAAGACGATAACGTCATTCCATACGTCTCCGAAATCCCCTCTCTATGGACGTCAATGCGCCACCCTAGGAAGAGCCGATCTGTATCCATGGGACCGCAGTCACAGGCTGATGCTTACGAAACTCTCGCATACCGGGAGAAGCGCCGAAGAGAGAGCCTATCAGAAGTCGCGCTGGTAAGGCCTAAATTGGTGGAGGAACGCGATAATCAAGGTAAGCGTTACCACTTTATGTCTTGAAAAAAATCAACTGGTCAGCGAGTCCCCGATCCAGCGGAAAGGGGATCCAGCAAGCTGGTATTTTTGTCCATGCTTCAAGTCTTTTCCATGGCTGGTGTCACCTTCTCCATACGTGGACATTGAACTCATCATTTGATCTTAACTTAAGAAGGGATCAAGCTGAATTTTTCATTCAAAAGGGAATCCATCCGGCTATTTTACTCCCGAAACAGCAATATCAGCCACAATGTCGCGAATACCCATGTCTGGTCAACTCCCCACCCCAGCCATGTCAGACGTGGACTTGTACAAGCAAATGATGGGAGCTGAGACTGCTGTGTGTACTCCTTTCACACCAATCACCCTTAGTAGTACACCATCTCGTCGACCTAGTGAAGACCGGAGAGAGTATGACAGAGAGGACCGCGAAATGTTCTCGAAGCTGGAAAAGCCTAGGGTACGGTACGACGTTGAAGTCATCACAAAGTTGATCGTCTATACTGGTACGATCTTGATGTTCAGTTCGTAACAACGCTTACACAGAAATAGGTATTGCTTGGATAGCTGTTGAGGGCAATCCCATACTCTTTGAATTGATTGGGCTGGGAATGGGCGTCCAAAATGGTTGAGTGTGCTTTTCATCAACGATTCATAATCAGTGAATACCAAGAGGCATAGAGCTGCCACATACCGCGTCGTGGCAAATCTAGGAGCGGCGTCAGTGCGTTAGCTTCCTGTTGGACGCGTAATTCCAGTCTACCCACCTTTGCAATGGCTCAAGTCCAGTCGCACGCAAAGCGCTCCTTACTTCCATGAGCTTCAGGTTATATTGGTTGATCACGCAATGGCACTCAACAACCCACACTCTGGTCAGACCGAGGAGCCTACTTTGTGGGACAGACTACTCGAGGGCACAGCACTTCAAGCGATTGTGTGCGGGCAGCGATGTTTATCACCTGGAGGCAATTACTAGGCTTGTCCGATGCCAGATCACTGGCTATCTCCACCAGCAGCAACTCCCCGAGCCGTGAATGGCCTTCGTCTCGCTTGCAACCCATATCCGGAAAGACCCTTCACTAGAGTCCTCAAGTCGAGCTGGCGAGCAGTTTCCTGAGGTCGATAAGCCTACGCTCGGCATAGCTTTGGTACAGGGGATCCAATGAAGACGGGAGAACGTTCCATAACAGCTCTAAAACTCTTCGGAAGGAATTATTGATATAGACAGATTCAATGATAACAGTGGCAGTCATCCTACAGTTCTGATCCCCTACCTCCAAGAGATCTTCCCAGGCAGTCTCTAAGAAGTCAGCCGCAAAATGCTGCCATCAGATCGCCCAGTAAGCAAATCTTCAGAATGATGGGAACACATGGTCGGACACAGAACCATGCTTTCGAAAATGTCTCTCCTTGCGTATCTGCATTGCCAAAGCAGACTGAAAAATATCAGGGTCGCCCATGGAGTGGTGTTCGAGGCAAACCGCACCTACCATTTCCTGGGGCCTCCCTAGGCCGAGAATAGCTTACTAGCATAGCAGACAGCCAAACTACCATGGTTAGCGAAACCAGCTTCTAGACCAGCACCTACCTCCTCACTCATTTCTATTTCTTCAGTATGGTGCACGCAAGTCCTTCGCCGTGTAGACAATACTCGGAAATACACACAAAAAGCAGCGAATAATTGCTGCGTACTTCGAATCATTTGTCGTCTCTAACTTAACGTATGTCAAAAGGCAAGCGGTTCACTACTTATTCTGGCCATGAGTAATCACATTGTAGGGAAGATATAGACACCGAACATTTTGCATTTTCAAAAGTCTCATCGTGTGGTCATCAAATCCCCTGGAATCCGCCGCGCCGGATTAATCAAAGTCTCGCGAGGCGGTTGCTGCGCAATGATCATAGGGCGACACTTGACCTCCGCACGTTCGATACAAGTCTCAAATTCATAGCGCTCTCCATCCGAATTACCACGCTTGAATAAAGCAGGAGTAACAACGATTTCCACGGTCTTCCGGTATGGTGTCCTAGCGTTAGAGTTTTCATCCTCTTCCTCCTCTCCCTGCTTATCAGTCATGGTGGCCTCGTCAAAGACAAGAGTCCCATGGTCGCTAGTCAATTCAGCATTGCGGATGGACCAACTGGCTCTTTGACATCGAAGCATCTGCGAGAGCTTCACTGCTTGGAAAATAATGGACTGGAGACCCTCGCGCAAGCCTTCGTGCTTCTCCTCTGACGCCCACCGCCCAACAACTGCGAGAATCTGGAGGCCGCAATTTGTCACGTGGGACTCCATACCTTTTCCAGTTCTACTGGAACCAGACTGCTTTGAGATCAACGTCGCAGTGAGTGCTCTCCAGTCGTGGAATTGATGGTCGGATATTGCGTCTATACTAGATTTTAAGTATGGTTCGACGTTCGTGGATTTAGATGTGCAACTCGGAAAGACCCACTTACTCGTGTCAAACAGATTGTTTTCGATCTGCGAGAAATGGTCTGCTAAAGCGCTGTCCATCCAGATGTCTTTCCCATACGTATTTCGTTGAGGCTTGTACAGGAGCACACGAAAGATACAACTCTGTAACATCAATCCCACGTACCCACGCACAATCAGCCTCAGATCTTTCCGAGTCTGCAGGAAGCCTAAACCAGCAGGTGCCACCGCGTGAACCTCTTGAGCAACATCGGAGGGGAGGTTATGGCAGTCAACAGGTGGCCCGTGAGCAAACGATGCTGACCAGGTTTTGATCTGGTTCATCAGCGCCAGGTATTCGCCGAAGATAAAATCATCACTATTTGGCCGTCCAACGAAAAGCTCCTTGTTTTCCAGGGCATAAGCCATCTTGTTTGCTGAAATTTTAACCTCTTTGGTGTTCTGCGTTTCCGCCTCGAGGTCTGATTGAAGCTCCTGGATTGTTTGCTTATATCCAGTGATTTGCGACTCGAGTATACGGACATGCCCTTCCAGATCTGCAAGGTAATGGTCTTCCTGTGCCTCCCGTCTCTCTTCTTCGTGATAAGAGTGGTATGGTTCTCCAATTACAGCATCGCGGACATTCCGTATCAAAGGTGACTGCAAGAATCAATACTGGTCATCCTCGGCTGGTGAGGTGCGATAATTTAAGGTATCTACCTTGTACCAGCGCTCGCTTTTTTTGGAGGACATCACATCTGCTCACGGCTATCAGTGTGGACCCCATGCACTTCAAGGACGAGTTTACCGACCTCGTTCTGATTTCTGCCTCGTATCGGTACGACGTCCCCCCGATCTACCATTGCGACTTACCGCTTCCGCTGGCCGTGACGCGCCTTGGTCTCGATAGTCTAGGTCGGAGACATGTCCGCAGTCATTGTCAAGGCGCCTGGGAAGGGAAGGTTTGGACGTCCGAAATGATTCCAGGCCATGAGAGTTGCTTCTCTTGACTGAAGATGGTTGAAAGTCGATATCTGGGCCAACACCCACAGCTGCTGGGCTTGGAGCGGCTCTAGAATTCTTCTTAAGCTTATCAACAGATCGTTCGTCGGGATGATCCATAGACCCTTGGGCGCGAGACTCATTGTTGTAGCCTGAGGTTGCGTCTCCACGGTGCGAACTCTGGCCCTTTCTAGTCATGCCATCATTCATGGTTGACGACATTCTGGAAGCTGAAAGTGCTAATTCACAAGTTTCGTCGTTTGGATGAAAACCAAAATATTTGTCTGGGGCTCGTAAGATGAGACTCGATCACTCGATAGCTGGTACGATCAGTGGGCACAATGGCTCAGACCTCCACTAGCTAAAGCAGCGATACTTTGCTTTTCTGGGGCGCCGAATTGGACTACCGATCTGACTCGGGCGGAGTCTTGTACAACCACACCAATTTCATCCACCAATTGGTGGCTCGAGGTGGCGTGAACCCCTCTTCTAAACGCCCCTATAGATTCCGAGATCGTTCAGCACATGATTATTGGAGGTTTGGGAATGAGTACATGCAGGATTCAACGCAATCACAAGCTCGAGATACCAATGCCTATCGAGAGTATGTAATCTTGGCCTATATTTGTGCCACCTCCTCCGAGGCTCCCGGTCTCCGGGGCTATTAGAAATTGTCGAAAAACTGCGAAATGGACTCGGTTAGACCTGAACCGGAAAGCCATGAGGTTAGCAAAGACGTCGAACCTGGCGGTATACCAACAAACATCTCGACAATGCCAAGCAACATGGGCAACAACGGGATCGATTTCCAGAGACCACTTCGCTTCTTTTTCTCCTGCTTTTGCTCGATCTCTGCACGCACCTGGGCAGCTATGTTGATTTTTAAACGCTCTTGGTCTTCCTGCGCAGTCTGAAGTATTTGCTGCTCCCGTTGCCAGTCCAGTTGAACTTGGCGTTTCATAGCTCGATCATTATCTCGAAGCGTCTGTCGTAATTGCTCAATTTCCTTCAACTCTGCCTCGTGCTGCGCTTTCAGTTCGGTCAAGTCATCGTTGACGAATGACCCCGCCGCTGTCTGTTTCAAAGTCTTACCCTCTTCAACGAGTTCTCGCTGAAGCTCCAGAATTATGCTCCTTTTGCTGACAAGCTGACTTGCAATGCCAATTGCAGAGTCTCTGTTACCATAGAATCGCGCCATGGTCGATCCATGGCCGAGCATATAGGCCCAAAATTTCTCACGGAGTTGCTGCTCGCGACTCGCCCCTTCTGCTTCGTCCACTTCGTGCCACCTAGTCGACACGAGTAGCACATTGGTCAGAGCTAGGTCTCCACATATTTTCTTAAAAATATTGAGGGTTTTGACCTGGGAGCCAGCATAGCGAATGTCTGTGATGCGATGTAGATAGATAACTCCCTTGAGACTGACACCACCCTGGTACTGTGCTGAAAGCAATCTCGATATTTCTGTCAGGATCTCGGAATCCGATCGTACAGAGTCGTCAAAGCCAGGAGTGTCGACCAGAAGAACTTTGCTTCTACCGATCTCGACGGGCACGGCTTCACATTTAGCTGTACCTATACGGAGTTCAGCGGCAGTGAATGAAATCAAGACGGGTGAAACGAGTCACATGGGTCCAATGTGCTTCCTGTTTTGACAATGTCCGTACCAGCGAGTTTGTTGATAAAGTAGCTTTTGCCAGCGCCCGTCACACCCATCACGAGAATCATGCTTAGCACCTCCTGTTCTGCCATTGGGATCGATAGATTGATGTTACTTTCGTCTCAATGATCTGTGGAATCTTTTTCGGCTGAAAAACGCTGGCAATATCACTTAAATTGGCTTTTCCAAGGACCCGCCGGATTCAAGAGAAATACAATAGATGCTACGCATCCGTCCTGTTCTGACCCACCTGCACGGGTTTCGCTGATCGAAAGGTCTGGGCCTTTCAGTGAGGGTTTCTCGGCTTCTACATGAGGCTGCAGAGCTTGCGCATGGAATCGTGTGGAAGACAATTTCTCACCCGCACTACTCTTGCTTTATCGTCTATCCCACGGACTAAATGCTGACATACATTGCCAGCTGAGATCGGCGTATTGCCGCCGCTTTTGTGGACCAATCTTTAGTCCGAAGTTCCTCGCTGGGTGTTTCAGCCTTGCATATCGAACATTAAGTCCCGGAGGAGAACGAGCGTACCATCGCACAGTCGAGAGCGCACAATAATCTTCCTCCATCCTGGCCATCCAGGTTCCCCCAGCATCCACCAATTGACGTGCTCACAAGCAGACGTAATCCGCCCTTCTAGAGGATCCACGACAGAAGATATCATGAGTGGAAGAAGCTCGGAGATTGTTGTTGGAATCGATTTTGGAACCACGTAAGTGCCACGTAAGTGCAGAAACCTGTACGGGCCTTACTAAGAGACTTTAGGCACTCAGGCGTGTCCTGGGCGGTGAATGGAGGATCCAAAGTGATCCGACTGATCAATAACTGGCCTGATCCAGCCGCTCAAAATGCTTCAAAAGACAAAGTCCCCTCTTCAATCTGTTATGTTAATGGTGTTCCGCAAAGATGGGGGTATACTGTCGGGCTGACGGATGATTCATTCAAGTGGATGAAGATTCTTCTCGAGGAAGACAGTAAATACGTCACAACAGTGGAGCCGGTAAAGGACTCGAGCATACTGCTCAAAAAGATTAACAAAAAACCGTACGAAGTGGTCGGTGATTATCTGAGACTCTTGTGGGAGTACACGAAGGATGATATAAGGAAATTCCATCCCGACTACGAGTCCATTTTTGCGATTAGGATTATCTTGACGGTCCCAGCTGTGTGGAGTCCAGCGGCAAAGGATAAAACTCGAAAGGCTGCGAAGCTAGCAAACATGCCAGATAACATTACACTGTTGACGGAGCCCGAAGCTGCAGCACTTGCTACTCTCAAAGATAAAGATGAAGAGAGCAGTCTTAAAGTATGTTTCCGCCCGTTGGGCAAGGTCTAGCACTTTTTGGTTGATCTGACCGTTGCTTCCAGGTTGGTGATGCCTTTGTGGTCTGTGACGCTGGAGGAGGTACAGTTGTAAGTATCTCGCATGACCTAAGAAAGGATAATTAAACTCAGTGATGGGTCTCTAGGACCTGATCAGCTACAAAGTTGAGGGTCTTGCTCCTTTGAGAGTTAAAGAGTGTGCTATTGGTGATGGTAAGCGCCCGTAATTTGAGTCATTAAACACTGACTTATGGTCCCACATAGGCGGGCTTTGTGGCTCTGTATTCCTCGACGCGGCATTTCAAAAGCATATCTCCACTATGATCGGTGAAGTTCAGTATAATAGGATTAAAGAGACCAATCGCAAGAAGATGATGAGAGAATTCGAATATGGTATAAAACGAACGTTTAGCGAAACGAGTGATCAGATCTATTCCGTGGACCTCAGAGGGGTAGAAGATGACCCCGAAAATGGCATAATAGATGATACAATCACGGTCAAAAAGTGTGCCAATTCCCATCTTTACATGAATGGATCGAATATTGACGAGCGCAAGATATGCCTTGCGTACAGTGTTTGACTATATCTTTCTGCAAATCGAAGAGCTTATTCGGAAACAAATTGCGGAAGTCTCAGATAAAGGTCTCCAGGTCAAGGTAAATTCCATTCTTCGAAGATCTCGTCTTGGTGTGAACTGACTAGGACACAGTCTGTTCTCCTTGTGGGAGGATTTGGGGAGAGCAGATATCTCTATGATCGCCTGGAGAAGAGCCACAGTCGGGACGGTGTGCAGATAATGCAAGTGAACGGAGCGTGAGTGAATAAAGTCTCCGAGAATTCAATCTTCAATAGGTCTAACCGGATCAGATGGTCGTCAATCTGCCGTGGGGCAACGCTTTGGGGCCTAGAACATTCTGAGCTAACAGCAACTATTGGTGGCGTATCCGTACAGCCTAAGCCCACCATCGTGTCAAGATTATCCCGCTATAGTTATGGTATCGCGGTGTCCTTACCCTGGAACCCGAGCCAGCACATGGTACAAGACCGATTTTTTAACGAGGCGAAGTCGACCTATTATGCTAATAACCAGATGCGGTGGCTTTTGCATAAGGTGAGTGTTGGATGAAAACCGTCAGTTTATGCCGCGAACAATAATCGTCTACCTAGGGCGAAGAAATTGAAGAAGGTCGCTTTCTCAATACACGTATAAGAAGCACCGTACAAGTTAGCTGGCGGGACAGTGGCCTGCGGCATTTCTCATCGGAGCTATTTTACACCGAAGAACCCCGGGCTCCCACTCGGAAGACAAATAGTAAGTTCCAGATTGATCACACTACAATACCTACTGCAAAGCTCACTCAACAATGCTCTGCAGCTGTCCGTCCGCTTTGTACAGTCAACTGGGCTGTTGCATGTGATACACTGTGGATGGAGAAGAGCTATAAGAGTTCGAGCAACAAACAAAAGTACCGAGATGCCACCTTCGAATTGATTATACGACTGGGAAATGCGACATTGGAATTCATGGTGTATTATAAAGGCCAGGTTGTTGGTTGGGTGGAGGCAGATTACGCAGAGCAATTCTAAGAGGTCAGTGCGAACCTGTTCTTCCATGGCATGAATTGACCACTACTCCGCATAATTATCAAAGTTCTTCGACAGACAGAGCTGACACAACGTCAACTGAAAGACAGCGAGAATAAGTGTTGACCACGTCAATGCTTCACGCTGCGAATATGCATCCTCGAAGAGATCGTGCTGAATGCCACCTGTTCTTGGAAAATATGGTTGCTGACCTGCCATGTGCTAGTCTCGCAAATCTAATAACGATTCTCTAATCCACTTCTTTGAAAAAGGTGAGGTAGAAGAGCTATTGTTAGCACGCGAATATTGGGCGTCAATGGTAATTAGAATAACACAATTAATCTCTAGACAAATCCTTTCATGTCCCTAGCACAAGAAGAGCAGCCCTGTTATCCGTCATCCCGTAAGGATTATCATGCAGCGTCCGCTCCTCGAAACATGCTATCATCCAACACCATGCGGTATCTACAGTCCGAACAGGACTGAAAGTGTTGAGAACCTCCGTGATGTCTTAGTTCAACATGTAGCAAGATTCATCTACAAATGCAGACTTGTCCTGCGATCGTCCTGTTTTCCAGATTACATTCAGATCTCAGAAGCCCTTTCGGTCCATTTACCTCACCCACGAGACTTGACCATTCAGAGAGTCAATAAACCAGTGACCTGTTAAGATCTTGAGATATTCGGCGAGAGGATTGGCGTTCGAAGGATAGCCCCCAGCCCCAATTTACTTCACCGTCATGGGAAGGAGTTCGTGCGTACCTGCATAGTCTTTGGCATCTCGGGGTATCGGGTGTCGCTTATTCAGAGCTGCTGATGGAAGGATTGATTGAGACTTAGCATTTCAAAAGCGTGTGCACGTTACATGTCCATTCTTGCCATGTCGATCCCAGATTTGCTCGAGCTTCTCAACATTTATAATTGAAAGCTTAGAGCACGTCACAGCCTACGGTTGATTGCTCTAGTAGACGGCTTAGATGTCTCCCATTTGCTATGACAATGACCATAGACAAGTCTCGTCTCCAGAGTTCAGACATCTTTTGGTCCCTAAGTACTTTATCCCATGCACTGGTGGAGGCTCGTAAGGCTGGCTCCTTTTAGCGCCCGGACGCCGCCTAGAAATTAGCGACCAGAGCACCCCCACGGCGCTAGTAGGGGTGGCCTCGGGCCTCGGTTCAAGTAGACCTTTAACTAAAAAAAGGGAGTCATCCCCTCCGCCAATTAGTGAAATTTAGCGTGTTTATTTCGTGATTTCTTCTTTTCATCTGCAATCACGATTACTTTATCAATAATATATTTATTTTGATCATTGCGACGTCGTTTGAATCGTCTGAATCAAATTTATTACATCATAAAATCATCATGTTATTTGTTGAATTAACATTCGAATTAATTATCGTTCAAAAAAAAATGAAAACACGCGTCAATGCAAACGTTTTCATTTCAAAATCGAAAAAACGACGTTTCATTGTATTAAAACAAAAAAAAATCATTTAAACGTTTGAAATTGATTATATATTTTTTATTACATTTATTCATCGATCATTTAAATTGCATCACGTTTATATAACGTTTTGAAAATTCGTTCAATTGATTTGATTTTTTTGCAATCGATATTCGATTTATTGTTTCATTATATCAATCAAACGATTTATATTTTAAAAATCAATCAAATACATTCATTATGATGAAATTACGTCAATGAATTGTTATATGCATTCAATTGATTCAAAATTTTTCAAAAAACGCAACAATTCAATCATTTTGATTTCAAAAATTTTTTCACAAATTATTATTTAATCGTTATCGATATCAAATCATTAAACGTCATTTGAACGTTGAATTTAATCAATATATGTTATATAATAATGCATCATGATTTTGAAAAATCGAAATCGTTTTGAATGTTTTTCAAAAATCGATTATTTTCGTTTATTATTTTTGAAAATCATTATGCAATCGACGAATCAACAATCGAATTTCACGATCGTATGAAAAACAAATTTCGTTTTACAAACAAATCAACGTTTCGTTTTATACGTTTTGATCAATAATAAAAACATTTTACATAATTTCATGTTGTGACGTCGAGAAAAAGTTTTTATTGATTTATGCGTTTAAATTCGATCTCGAGTCGATTAGTCGATTAGTCAAAAACACTGTTTTTTCGTAACATTGAATTAAAAGTGACTGTATTTAAGTCGATTTTAAGTCAATTGAATCAACTTTGAGCAATGAATAACAAGATTTAAATCAATTAAGTCAACAATATTAAATATGTGAGTCATTTAATTGTCAAAAGTCGATTTTTTTTTTTTTTTATTTAATAACAAAATTGTTATGTAATGTATGATACACGTATTATATCATAAATAACATCTTTCTATGTGAAAAATACGTGAATTTTTCAAAAATAAAATCATTTTTTTCATAGCGTTGATAACGACGTCGTTACGCGCTTTTCGTTATTTTTTCTTGATTTTTCTTGACAACGAACATCAAAAAACGCGAAAACGCTAAACTTAATTGAGATTTTTACAATCAACGTCGAATTTCTATTATTGATTATCGACTTTTGACGTTTCACGTTTGTTTAAATACTTAATATTATTGATTTAATTGATTTAAAATCGATTTAAATACTGTTATTCATTGCTTAATGATTAAAAAGTCAATTTATAACGTTTATACAGTTTGCATAATTCGTTTTTAAACTTTATGTCGATAAGCAATGAAAGATTTTCTCGACGAAAAATTTCGCGATGATTTCGAAACTCATTATTGCAATGCAATACAATTTTCATATGAATTATGTGATTCGTGCAAATCAATTTCGAAATGAATTGACGATATCACGATTCGAACAAATCAAATAAACGAAACGAATTAATAAATTCGATCAATACGAACGCATACATCGTATGAAATCATTATCAATCAACGAAAAATTTCAATCATCGAAATCGACGTGTATTTATTTGTAAAACATTTAGATTTCAAATCAACAAAACATTACGAATCGAATTTCGATAAAATTATATCAAACAATTCGATCAAAAAGTTCGATAAATTACGAAAACGATCAATTTAATCACGTCAACATCAAATTTTCGATTGAATTCAACGAATTCATATTTTCGAATAAATTTCGAAATATGTGTACGATTGAACAAATTGATTGATTATATAAACAAAAATTTGAAAAATAATTAATTTTGCAATTATTAATTTAATTATACAATTATTTTTGTTATACATTTTTGATGTCACATTTCTTGAATTTTACATTTTAATAATTATTATAATTTACAAATTAACATCATTCGTGTACAAATAAATTCGAAAGTTTTTTTTAAAAAAATTTTGTTTGAATTAATATGATGTTGAAATTGAAATTGATACGATCAAAATTTCGCAATTCAATGATTCAATGCGTTCACGTAAAAATTCAACGAATATTGCAACATTGAATTTTTTTCATTGAATTTTACAACTTTGATTACATAAACAAAAATTATATCAAGTTTCTAATTAATGTGCAATATGCGAAGAAATTGCATCAAAATTTTGATGTTTTTCGTCAAGATTGATTTAATTCAATAAGATAATAAACTTTTTGTAAAGAAAACGATAAATATTTTTTTATAAAATGTGTTTTATATAACATGTTTATATTTTTCATTCATATAAATATTTTCACGAATTTTGAAAATGAATTTATTTTGAATTTATCAAAATCAAATATCATTATGAAAAAATATCGAACATACATTCAACAACAACATGTTCGAATAAAAACATTACAAAATGCATTTACATTTACATTTTCAATCGTTCAAATTTTTGTCATTAAAAAAAAATCGTTTTATATCAAAATAATGAACGACAAATCAAAATTATTTTCAAAAAACAATTATAAAAATTGAATTCAATACGTTTGAAAAATGAAAAATCAATTCGACATGAATCAAATGAACGATTACGTAAAAAAATTTGACAAAATTAAATTTTTTGTTGTTGTCATCTTTTTAAAAAGAAAATTTATTGCACAATTATTATGAAATGTTAAAATCAAAAACAATTCAAAAAAAAAATAATATCTGAAAAAAATATGTCGATTTTTTCAAAAAAAACATCAAAAAAATTTTCACAAAAAAAAATAATTTCGAAAAATATAAAAATTATAAACAAAAAATCAATCAATTAATAAAAAATTACGATGTACATTGCATCGTTTTGTTTTCGAATTTACATTCAATTATGAAATTTTCATCAACATTAAAATTACAAAATTTCGTATTGAATTTAATTCAAAATAATCAAAACTTTTTAATCGAACAAAAAATTGAAAACGATAAAAACGTGATTTTGAAACGTTTCAAACAACGAAAAAATTTTCAACGCAAAAAACAACGCAACGTCAATCAGAATAAATTTGATGACGACTTTAACAAACGCAAAAAAAACGAAAATAATTTCGATAAAAACGAAAAAAACAATCGTCGAATTAACAAAAATCGACGAAAAAATCGAAAAAACGATAAAAAATTCAAATTTGACAATTTTAATCGCGAAACAATCAAATTTAAAAAGTTATAACGTTGAATCAAAATTGAATACAAGAATATAAAACACAATTTATAAAAAAATGTTCAGTAAATTCGTTTGACGCGAATGATCAATCGAGAAAAATTTTGATCAATTTTACGTTTGTATTCGTTAAATTGTAAAAATTCAAAATTAATAAAATTAATGTGAAAAATCGTTTAATTTTATATAATAAATTAATCGCAAAAAACGCATAATTGATTTTGACAAAATTCAAAATCAAAATTAAATTTTGAATTTTAAACAAATATATCGTTTCGATTGTCGAAAAATTTTCTGTCAAACAATTTGATCATTACATTTTTTTTTAAACAACAACAAATAAACAATCATATTGCGCATCATCAAAAAAATTTTCGCAAACATCGTAAATTGATTTCAAATCGTGTACGAAATGAATATTTGAAACAAAAATGATAAAATCATTTGAACGTCAACAAAACATTTTTTTTTTTATTTTTCGACAACAACAACATGATCGAAAAATTTTGAATCATTTGTAAAATAATTTCGTTTTCAATCAATTTGTATGCGCAATTGACTGATCGAACGATAATTTATGACAACAATTGCGCGCGAATTGTCAATCAAACGACGATAAATGAAATTCAAATTAACGATAATCGTGATTAATAATGAACAATTTTTAAATCGTTTGACGACGTAATTTCGTGAAAAATATTCGAATTTACGTCGAACAACAATAAAAATGAACATCGAATATTTCGAAAATAAAAATCGTTTTCAAATTACGCATTTTCAAAATTTGACAATTATTTTAATTCAAATAAAAATTTTTTCAAATTTTCAATGATTTTTCGTTGAACGCGTACGATGATCATCAAAAATGACAATTAATTTAATGTAACGATCGAAAAATTGAATTTTTATATAATCAATGTTCGAACATTCGTTTGTTTATTGTTTGTATGATTTTCACAAACGTCAATCAAAAAACATACGACAATTGCATTTACATGCATCGTGTTTTCGAATATTTTTTTAACAAATACGTTTTCGTTACAAATTTTGATTCGATAATTGAACAACACAATATTTCAATTACGTTCGATAATCGAATTGATACGCGTGTTTACGACGATGCGATTGACAATTCATCGTCGTATTTTTTTGTGCGAATCAATCGACGAAAATTTGAAATATTATCAATTTCAACGATTTTGTTATCGTTTTTATCGCAATCAATGTTTGCAATAACATCGATTACGACGACGATTCAAACGCAATTCGATCATTTATCAAATAAAAATGAAAATATTTTCATGAACGATGAAAACGATTCGATGTTTTCGTCGTCAATTTCATCGTCGTTCGATATCGCGAATAAAAAATTCGAATCGACGAACGAAAACGAAATATCAAAATCGAATTAATCAACACAATCAACGATTGTTACACAATCATCGATTGTAACACAATTATCGATTGTTTAAAATTTCGAAACGATGTCGTTTTTTGATTTTTCGAAATCAAATTTTTTTTTTTGATTTTAATTAATTGCAACGACGATTTGAACAACGTTGTCAAAATAAAAAAAATGATGCACGTTTCGAACGTGTTCATGTTTTCGTCGTCAAATTTAAAAAATCGATCGTTACGTTACGACGTCAAAAAAAAACGTTTAATCGTTCGATATCGTAATATCGATGACGTTAAAAATTATTAATACAAATTATTATTTTCGAAATGAAAATTGAAAAAAAAACGATAATTTTTTTGTTGAAAATTAAAAATTCGACGTTAAACGTTATTTGTTTTTATGAATCATATTACGAAAAATCAATATTATAAAAAACGATTTCATCGTGTTTACGTTACATGCGACGATACGAAAAAATTAATTGATTATTTTTGATTGCATCGATTTATGATTTATTCGTATTTTAAATCAAATTTTACAAAACGAAACAAAAATGCGAAAATTTGAATAATAAATACGATTTTTTTCATTTTTCGAAAATTTCAAAAAAAAACGACAATAACAACAACAA